>JAVGWX010000002.1:87257028-87857028 GCA_036924085.1 Ariolimax columbianus
TGCAATCCCTGTGTGATAGAAAGGACAAAGCTGCTTGGACGAGGGTTGGTTGATGGCCTATGCATCCCTGTGTGATAGAACAGGACAAAGCTGCTTGGCGAGGGTTGGTTGATGGCCTATGCATCCCTGTGTGATAGAAACAGGACAAAGCTGCTTGGCGTGTGTGATGGTTGATGGCCTATGCTCCCTGTGTGATAGAACAGGACAAAGCTGCTTGGCGAGGGTTGGTTGATGGCCTATGCATCCCTGTGTGATAGAACAGGACAAGAGCTGCTTGGCGAGGGTTGGTTGATGGCCTATGCATCCCTGTGTGATAGAAACAGGACAAAGCTGCTTGGCGTGTGTTGGTTGATGGCCTATGCATCCCTGTGTGATAGAACAGGACAAAGCTGCTTGGCGAGGGTAGGTTGATGGCCTATGCATCCCTGTGTGATAGAACAGGACAAAGCTGCTTGGCGTGTGTTGGTTGATGGCCTATGCATCCTGTGTGATAGAACAGGACAAAGCTGCTTGGCGAGGGTTGGTTGATGGCCTATGCATCCCTGTGTGATAGAACAGGACAAAGCTGCTTGGCGAGGGTTGTTGATGGCTATGCATCCTGTGTGATAGAACAGGACAAGCTGCTTGGCGAGGGTTGGTTGATGGCCTATGCATCCCTGTGTGATAGAACAGGACAAAGCTGCTTGGCGTGTGTTGGTTGATGGCCTATGCATCCCTGTGTGATAGAACAGGACAAAGCTGCTTGGCGTGGGTTGGTTGATGCCTATGCATCCCTGTGTAATAGAACAGGACAAAGCTGCTTGGCGTGGGTTGGTTGATGGCCTATGCATCCTGTGTGATAGAACAGGACAAAGCTGCTTGGCGTGTGTTGGTTGATGGCCTATGCATCCCTTGTGTGATAGAACAGGACAAAGCTGCTTGGCGTGTGTTGGTTGATGGCTCTATGCATCCCTGTGTGATAGAACAGGACAAAGCTGCTTGGCGAGGGTTGGTTGATGGCCTATGCATCCCTGTGTGATAGAACAGGACAAAGCTGCTTGGCGAGGGTTGGTTGATGGCCTATGCATCCTGTGTGATAGAACAGGACAAAGCTGCTTGGCGTTGTGTTGGTTGATGGCCTATGCATCCCTGTGTGATAGAACAGGACAAAGCTGCTTGGCGTGTGTTGGTTGATGGCCTATGCATCCCTGTGTGATAGAACAGGACAAAGCTGCTTGGCGTGTGTTGGTTGATGGCCTATGCATCCTGTGTGATAGAACAGGACAAAGCTGCTTGGCGTGTGTTGGTTGATGGCCTATGCATCCCTGTGTGATAGAACAGGACAAAGCTGCTTGGCGAGGGTTGGTTGATGGCCTATGCATCCCTGTGTGATAGAACAGGACAAAGCTGCTTGGCGTGTGTTGGTTGATGGCCTATGCATCCCTGTGTGATAGAACAGGACAAAGCTGCTTGGCGTGTGTTGGTTGATGGCCCTATGCATCCCTGTGTGATAGAACAGGACAAAGCTGCTTGGCGTGTGTTGGTTGATGGCCTATGCATCCCTGTGTGATAGAACAGGACAAAGCTGCTTGGCGTGTGTTGGTTGATGGCCTATGCATCCCTGTGTGATAGAACAGGACAAAGCTGCTTGGCGAGGGTTGGTTGATGGCCTATGCATCCCTGTGTGATAGAACAGGACAAAGCTGCTTGGCGAGGGTTGGTTGATGGCCTATGCATCCCTGTGTGATAGAACAGGACAAAGCTGCTTGGCGAGGGTTGGTTGATGGCCTATGCATCCCTGTGTGATAGAACAGGACAAAGCTGCTTGGCGTGTGTTGGTTGATGGCCTATGCATCCCTGTGTGATAGAACAGGACAAAGCTGCTTGGCGTGGTTGGTTGATGGCCTATGCATCCCTGTGTGATAGAACAGGACAAAGCTGCTTGGCGTGGGTTGGTTGATGGCCTATGCATCCCTGTGTGATAGAACAGGACAAAGCTGCTTGGCGTGTGTTGGTTGATGGCCTATGCATCCCTGTGTGATAGAACAGGACAAAGCTGCTTGGCGTGTGTTGGTTGATGGTCCTATGCATCCCTGTGTGATAGAACAGGACAAAGCTGCTTGGCGAGGGTTGGTTGATGTCCTATGCATCCCTGTGTGATAGAACAGGACAAAGCTGCTTGGCGAGGGTTGGTTGATGGCCTATGCATCCCTGTGTGATAGAACAGGACAAAGCTGCTTGGCGTGTGTTGGTTGATGGCCTATGCATCCCTGTGTGATAGAACAGGACAAAGCTGCTTGGCGTGTGTTGGTTGATGGCCTATGCATCCCTGTGTGATAGAACAGGACAAAGCTGCTTGGCGTGTGTTGGTTGATGGCCTATGCATCCCTGTGTGATAGAACAGGACAAAGCTGCTTGGCGAGGGTTGGTTGATGGCCTATGCATCCCTGTGTGATAGAACAGGACAAAGCTGCTTGGCGTGTGTTGGTTGATGGCCTATGCATCCCTGTGTGATAGAACAGGACAAAGCTTCTTGGCGTGTGTTGGTTGATGGCCTATGCATCCCTGTGTGATAGAACAGGACAAAGCTGCTTGGCGTGTGTTGGTTGATGGCCTATGCATCCCTGTGTGATAGAACAGGACAAAGCTGCTTTGCGTGTGTTGGTTGATGGCCTATGCATCCCTGTGTGATAGAACAGGACAAAGCTGCTTGGCGTGGGTTGGTTGATGGCCTATGCATCCCTGTGTGATAGAACAGGACAAAGCTGCTTGGGCGTGTGTTGGTTGATGGCCTATGCATCCTGTGTGATAGAACAGGACAAAGCTGCTTGGCGTGTGTTGGTTGATGGCCTATGCATCCCTGTGTGATAGAACAGGACAAAGCTGCTTGGCGTGTGTTGGTTGATGGCCTATGCATCCCTGTGTGATAGAACAGGACAAAGCTGCTTTGCGTGTGTTGGTTGATGGCCTATGCATCCCTGTGTGATAGAACAGGACAAAGCTGCTTGGCGAGGGTTGGTTGATGGCCTATGCATCCCTGTGTGATAGAACAGGACAAAGCTGCTTGGCGAGGGTTGGTTGATGGCCTATGCATCCCTGTGTGATAGAACAGGACAAAGCTGCTTGGCGAGGGTTGGTTGATGGCCTATGCATCCCTGTGTGATAGAACAGGACAAAGCTGCTTGGCGTGTGTTGGTTGATGGCCTATGCATCCCTGTGTGATAGAACAGGACAAAGCTGCTTGGCGAGGGTTGGGTGATGGCCTATGCATCCCTGTGTGATAGAACAGGACAAGAGCTGCTTGGCGAGGGTTGGTTGATGGCCTATGCATCCCTGTGTGATAGAACAGGACAAAGCTGCTTTGGCGTGTGTTGGTTGATGGCCTATGCATCCCTGTGTGATAGAACAGGACAAAGCTGCTTGGCGTGTGTTGGTTGATGGCCTATGCATCCCTGTGTGATAGAACAGGACAAAGCTGCTTGCGTGTGTTGGTTGATGGCCTATGCATCCCTGTGTGATAGAACAGGACAAAGCTGCTTGGCGAGGGTTGGTTGATGGCCTATGCATCCCTGTGTGATAGAACAGGACAAAGCTGCTTGGCGAGGGTTGGTTGATGGCCTATGCATCCCTGTGTGATAGAACAGGACAAAGCTGCTTGGCGTGTGTTGGTTGATGGCCTATGCATCCCTGTGTGATAGAACAGGACAAAGCTGCTTGGCGTGTGTTGGTTGATGGCCTATGCATCCCTGTGTGATAGAACAGGACAAAGCTGCTTGGCGAGGGTTGGTTGATGGCCTATGCATCCCTGTGTGATAGAACAGGACAAGAGCTGCTTGGCGAGGGTTGGTTGATGGCCTATGCATCCCTGTGTGATAGAACAGGACAAAGCTGCTTGGCGTGTGTTGGTTGATGGCCTATGCATCCCTGTGTGATAGAACAGGACAAAGCTGCTTGGCGTGTGTTGGTTGATGGCCTATGCATCCCTGTGTGATAGAACAGGACAAAGCTGCTTGGCGTGTGTTGGTTGATGGCCTATGCATCCCTGTGTGATAGAACAGGACAAAGCTGCTTGGCGTGTGTTGGTTGATGGCCTATGCATCCCTGTGTGATAGAACAGGACAAAGCTGCTTGGCGTGTGTTGGTTGATGGCCTATGCATCCCTGTGTGATAGAACAGGACAAAGCTGCTTGGCGTGTGTTGGTTGATGCCTATGCATCCCTGTGTGATAGAACAGGACAAAGCTGCTTGGCGTGTGTTGGTTGATGGCCTATGCATCCCTGTGTGATAGAACAGGACAAAGCTGCTTGGCGTGTGTTGGTTGATGGCCTATGCATCCTGTGTGATAGAACAGGACAAAGCTGCTTGGCGTGTGTTGGTTGATGGCCTATGCATCCCTGTGTGATAGAACAGGACAAAGCTGCTTGCGTGTGTTGGTTGATGGCCTATGCATCCTGTGTGATAGAACAGGACAAAGCTGCTTGGCGTGTGTTGGTTGATGGCCTATGCATCCCTGTGTGATAGAACAGGACAAAGCTGCTTGGCGTGTGTTGGTTGATGGCCTATGCATCCCTGTGTGATAGAACAGGACAAAGCTGCTTGGCGTGTGTTGGTTGATGGCCTATGCATCCCTGTGTGATAGAACAGGACAAAGCTGCTTGGCGTGTGTTGGTTGATGGCCTATGCATCCCTGTGTGATAGAACAGGACAAAGCTGCTTGGCGTGTGTTGGTTGATGGCCTATGCATCCCTGTGTGATAGAACAGGACAAAGCTGCTTGGCGTGTGTTGGTTGATGGCCTATGCATCCCTGTGTGATAGAACAGGACAAAGCTGCTTGCGGTGTGTTGGTTGATGGCCTATGCATCCCTGTGTGATAGAACAGGACAAAGCTGCTTGGCGTGTGTTGGTTGATGGCCTATGCATCCCTGTGTGATAGAACAGGACAAAGCTGCTTGGCGGTGTGTTGGTTGATGGCCTATGCATCCCTGTGTGATAGAACAGGACAAAGCTGCTTGGCGTGTGTTGGTTGATGGCCTATGCATCCCTGTGTGATAGAACAGGACAAAGCTGCTTGGCGTGTGTTGGTTGATGGCCTATGCATCCCTGTGTGATAGAACAGGAAAAAGCTGCTTGGCGTGTGTTGGTTGATGGCCTATGCATCCCTGTGTGATAGAACAGGACAAAGCTGCTTGGCGTGTGTTGGTTGATGGCCTATGCATCCCTGTGTGATAGAACAGGACAAAGCTGCTTGGCGTGTGTTGGTTGATGGCCTATGCATCCCTGTGTGATAGAACAGGACAAAGCTGCTTGGCGTGTGTTGGTTGATGGCCTATGCATCCTGTGTGATAGAACAGGACAAAGCTGCTTGGCGTGTGTTGGTTGATGGCCTATGCATCCCTGTGTGATAGAACAGGACAAAGCTGCTTGGCGTGTGTTGGTTGATGGCCTATGCATCCCTGTGTGATAGATAGAACAGGACAAAGCTGCTTGGCGTGTGTTGGTTGATGGCCTATGCATCCCTGTGTGATAGAACAGGACAAAGCTGCTTGGCGTGTGTTGGTTGATGGCCTATGCATCCCTGTGTGATAGAACAGGACAAAGCTGCTTGGCGTGTGTTGGTTGATGGCCTATGCATCCCTGTGTGATAGAACAGGACAAAGCTGCTTGGCGTGTGTTGGTTGATGGCCTATGCATCCCTGTGTGATAGAACAGGACAAAGCTGCTTGGCGTGTGTTGGTTGATGGCCTATGCATCCCTGTGTGATAGAACAGGACAAAGCTGCTTGGGTGTGCTTCGTTGGTTGATGGCCTATGCATCCCTGTGTGATAGAACAGGACAAAGCTGCTTGGCGTGTGTTGGTTGATGGCCTATGCATCCCTGTGTGATAGAACAGGACAAAGCTGCTTGGCGTGTGTTGGTTGATGGCCTATGCATCCCTGTGTGATAGAACAGGACAAAGCTGCTTGGCTGTGTTGGTTGATGGCCTATGCATCCCTGTGTGATAGAACAGGACAAGCTGCTTGGCGTGTGTTGGTTGATGGCCTATGCATCCCTGTGTGATAGAACAGGACAAAGCTGCTTGGCGTGTGTTGGTTGATGGCCTATGCATCCCTGTGTGATAGAACAGGACAAAGCTGCTTTGGCGTGTGTTGGTTGATGGCCTATGCATCCCTGTGTGATAGAACAGGACAAAGCTGCTAGGGGCGGGGGGGGGGTTGGTTGATGGCCTATGCATCCCTGTGTGATAGAACAGGACAAAGCTGCTTGGCGTGTGTTGGTTGATGGCCTATGCATCCCTGTGTGATAGAACAGGACAAAGCTGCTTGGCGTGTGTTGGTTGATGGCCTATGCATCCCTGTGTGATAGAACAGGACAAAGCTGCTTGGCGTGTGTTGGTTGATGGCCTATGCATCCCTGTGTGATAGAACAGGACAAAGCTGCTTGGCGTGTGTTGGTTGATGGCCTATGCATCCCTGTGTGATAGAACAGGACAAAGCTGCTTGGCGTGTGTTGGTTGATGGCCTATGCATCCCTGTGTGATAGAACAGGACAAAGCTGCTTGGCGTGTGTTGGTTGATGGCCTATGCATCCCTGTGTGATAGAACAGGACAAAGCTGCTTGGCGTGTGTTGGTTGATGGCCTATGCATCCCTGTGTGATAGAACAGGACAAAGCTGCTTGGCGTGTGTTGGTTGATGGCCTATGCATCCCTGTGTGATAGAACAGGACAAAAGCTGCTTGGCGTGTGTTGGTTGATGGCCTATGCATCCCTGTGTGATAGAACAGGACAAAAGCTGCTTGACGTGTGTTGGTTGATGGCCTATGCATCCATGTGTGATAGAACAGGACAAAGCTGCTTGGCGTGTGTTGGTTATACATTCTCTGCACTTACTTATACATTCTCTGCACTCACTTGGTTATACTTTCTCTGCACTCACTTAGTCATACATTCTCTACACTTACTTCGTCATACATTCTCTGCACTCACTTAGTCATACATTCTCTGCACTCGGTTAGTCTTACTTTCTCTGCACTGACTTAGTCATACATTCTCTGAAATAGATTAGTCATACATTATCTCCACTCGATTAGTCATACTTTCTCTGCATTCACTTATTCATACATTCTCTGAAATAGATTAGTCATACATTATCTCCTCTCGACTAGTCATACTTTCTCTGCACTCAACTGATACTACTTTTTCTGCACTCACTTAGTCATACATTTTCTGCACTCGACTAGTCATACTTTCTCTGCACGTTATTAGTCATACATTCTCTGCATTTGTTAGTAATACTTTCTCTGCACTCACTTAGTCATTCATTCTCTGCACTGGATTAGTCACGCATTATCTGCACTCGATAAGTTATTTATTCTCTGTTCTCACTTAGTCGTGCATTCTCTGCACTCAGTTAGTCATACATTCCTTATACTCGATTAGTCATACTTTATGTGCAATAGATTAGTGATACAATGCTTTAGCAAATAATTAAATATAGCTATCATAAAAATTGGCAAGGATAAGCCAAGTTGAGCACTGGACCTATTTTTTAACAGATGATTTGTATGTGGTTTTACTAAAATCTGATTAGGGGGTCTCTGTGGAGAAGTGGCCAAGGCGTTTGCTTCGTCTTCAGACGGGCAGGGTTCGAATTCGAGCTGCGACGGTCAGTTCATGATGTCAATTATTCTGGAGATCCCTGGGTTCATCGCTGGAGCTACGGAGTTCGTGCCTTGTGCTATGCTCTCGACAGGCGGGATACATTTCTGAAGAGAGAGACTCAGTTATATAGGGAAACCCGCGGCGATAAGTTGAACCCTCGTCTTTAACCTTTGATTAGGGTAAGCTAAGTTCAGCGTGGGACCTACACTTTAACAAATGACTGGAATGTGACTATCCTTAAAACATAATAATGTAAGTCAAATTCAGCGTTGGACCGACGCAACGACGAATAAGCTAAGTTCAGCGTTCAATCTATGTTTAAGAAAATATATAAGCACGAAAATTATTTGTGGCAGGAACACAAGTAGCCCCTTTCAGTTATGATTGACTACCTGATGATTGCAACCTCGAAGTGGTACCTTTTTACTGAGTTGTTGGTTTTCTTTCTCCTTCGAGCGTTTTCGTTTCATTTCTCCGTGTTGCAAGAGCTTTTTTTCATCTTGAGGGTACATCTCCAATTGCATTGGTCTGCAGCTTCGTCTTCCCAAGATGTCTGATAGATATCCAGTGCACACATCTTTAAACCTCTGCTGCGGTCGTAGAACTGTTTTTGTTTTGTCTGTTTGCCATCGGCCAATTGTCTGTGAATGATATCTTTGAGGATGTGGCCATCTTCCATGTAACGAACATGATCAAACTATTATATGTTTCCATATTTCAGGAGAGTGTACATGCTTGGGTGACCGGCACGAGAATATATTTCTGTATTAGTCACTCTGTCCCTCCATGTAATTCCAAGAATGGATCGCAGGAGTCGTCGGTTGTAGATGTCAAATCAGTGCTCTTGTTTGGCATATGCTGCCCAAGTTTCGCTACCATAATGGGGCGTGCTAACGACACAAGCATTGTATACCATGGCCTTGGTTTTAATTGTGAAATTCTAGTTTTCCCAAACATGAGTTTTAAGGCCAGCGAATGTAGCCTTGGTCAGCTAAACGGGTTTTCACGATTATTATATCTATTTTCAGTCTACTTATGTTGTCAGATGTCATGGGGAGGTGAGACCTCCTTATTTCATGTTTTGTCAGGCGAAAATCCATTGGTGACTTGCCAGGTCAATCTTACCATCTATTTAGCCCCTGGAATATACGATCGCCTATTTTTTAGACTGGTGGAGATGTAAATATAGCAAGGTAGACCCGCAGCCTGTCAGGCACCATCTAAGTTGCTCCGCTAACCACATAACCTGGTGTTATGGCCACACTGTCCCCTTTTTTACGACATATTCTCTGTGAGGCGAGAATCCCTAGAATAATTTTAGTAGATATTTAATTTTAATTTTGACCGAGCAGCGACCATTAGGCCTACTCTTTTCGATTTCCAACTGCAAAGGTATTTTTAACGTGCGCTTCACTGCACACAGGTGTCTGATCTCACTACTCAGAGATCAGGGGAAATATTTACCGGATGATCCACGTGAAAAAATACCGGTCTCCACCGGTAATTGAACCCGTGACCTCCAGCACCAGAGGCGAACACCTTACCTCGATACCACTGGGTCCCCTTCACAATGATTATTCAATAGATTAAAAAACCTACATGTATTTCATGGCTATTTTGAACGCATATCCTTGTAGTAAGAAAGCCAACATTCAAAACGCATGGCCTGCCGCATACTTGGGTCCTTTTATATCTTAGTCTCGCTTAAGTGTTAGAGACCACTTTTGACACGAGGTGTGCTTTGATATGTTCTTCCTTCGCTTTGTGTCATTCACAAACCACTTATGTAGATTTCACCACATCTAGTTTTTTCTTGCGCAATTATTTACTTCAAATTCTTCACACGGAACTTTCATAGTAGTTTTTTCTGCGAATGAAATGATCTGTTTTGGGATCCTATAAATATACTGAAGGATCAACCTAGGTAAACACAGACCCATTCAGGACACAAATTCTTCAGCTAAGTAAACAGAGACACATTCATGACACCAGTGCAGTAGCCAAGTAAACAGCGACCCACTGATGGCATCAAGGAAAACAAACTCGTTGGTTCCCACTTATTCTTCTTTTACACATACGAATGTCCTGTCATTTTCTCGCCCTCCACAATTTCCCCTTCCAAAAATTCATCTTTTTTTTTAAAAACCTCGTCCTATCAATGTCCTTCTATATTGATATATATGCACAAACAATACACATACACACACACATACACATACATGTATATACACACACATACACATACACACACATACACACAGTGGTACCTCGATATTCGTACACAATTCGTTCCAACAGGCTTTTCTAATTACGATTTGAACGAACACGAATCAAATTCTCTACACAGTAATAACGTCAGTTTGATTAAGCCATCACTGACCTCCAGATGATTGGTTATTTAATAATACTTATTGCATACAATCTCATATTCACATTTGTAAGTAGCATGTCAATTGCAGAAGATCGCTTTATACAACTGTCAACCTGTTTGGCTCTTAGAAGTTTCTTGGCAAGCGTGCAGTACGGTAGGTTGCAATTACTCTCCATACGTGAAGGAGCGAAACAATCCCACGTATATCAAACTGGACACGAACGGGATTAGAACAGGATGCGTTGGGATTGTGAAACGACGCTTCAGTCCTAGGCAACTCGCCCTCCACATTAAAAACTACGAAACCAAAATAATGCACGTGAAATAAATAATCATTTATTTATTCTTTACTTACACATTTGTACAACGGTTCCTGCTTTAGACGATTTTAGAAATTGTTTATAAAATGATGAAGAAAAATTAAATTTGAAAAGGTGGGGAGTGACGTGATGTAGTGGTGCAAATCGAGCCCATGTCTAGTTTGCAGATCTAACATACCGGGTTCAAAATCATTTCGTGTCCTTTGAATGAGCAAGGGTTGTGTTATCGTATGACCATTTCTCCACGTACAGAAAGAATTGGCAAAACTATTGTAGTGCACAACTACCACATTGGAGCACATTACACACAGATACACACACACATCCAGGCACTGGTCAAAACGTCCACATTACAAAGATATACACACGCATCCATGCACTGGTCAAAACGTCCACATTACAAAGAGATACACACACGCATCCATTCACTGGTGAATATGTCCACATTACAAAGAGATACACACACGCATCCATACACTGGTGAATACGTCCTTATAAACCTAAAAGACTATAGCTTGGAGTTGAATGGGGCGTGCCTTCACCTGTACAATATATAAAAGCAAACCTTTAAACAAATTAAAAAAGAATCAATGTATCTCTAGGACTATCTGTATATACTTAACTTAACGTCTTTATACTGCTTTATAAGCCTGCGGAGTCTGTATTCAGCCATATTCTTTTACTTCACTTGATATAAAAACTATTCGCATTCAATCTATTCTTGAATGCATTAATTGAACCTGCCTTAACTTTCCCTTGACAATGTATTTCAAGCATTCGAAACTATCTGACTAAATAATATTTCCTAGCATCTAATCTAGCCATTTGTTTAATTAAATTGTAGCTGTGCCCTCTTGTTCTTGCAGGAGAATGTAATTTGGAAAACCTTTTTATGGTCTAATTTGACCTTTTCCTTGATTATATATCAAACCTGTGTTCATTCAACTCGAATTATTCTCTTTACTAAGATATGTAAGACGGTTCGTCTGAGTCAGTGCCCTTTAACCTGTGCGCTACTGCTCACTAGTGGGCGATTGTAGCTTTCAGGTGAGCAGTGACAGAGTAACGGCATGCTGAATAAAAACACAACCTGAGAACAATGTGCCAGAATACCAGCAAACCATCAGAAGAAAACATTTTTTTAGAATCTGTGTTTTTACCGTGGAAGCGTACGGAAGTGAAGCATGGACAGTTACTCAAACCTGAAGAAAGACAATCGAGTCATTCGAGTCGTTATGTTGAAGAAAGATTTTCCAGATACCGTGAACCGAAAGAAAGGGGAAATACAGACATTCGAAAACAGTTGAGGACAAATGAGAACTGGTTCATAAGTTCTAAAGACACAAAAGTCTTGAGATAACACTAATGTAAGGTATGGTGCCGGACAAGACAATTATAGGCAGGCCAAGAAAGAGATGGCACAAAGATATCAAGAGATGCTGGAGATTTGACAAGAGATCTAGTTTCTTTCATATGGGCTGTGCTGCGAGCGACGATTTGCAAGGGGCATGCTACATGATGATTAAAATCATCAAAAACAGATTCAGTGGGCGATCACAGCGTTTTCTTCAATTTAGATTTTAGTGGGCGGTAAGGACAATTTACCTTCAGGAAAGTTATCAAGTGGGCGGTAAAGACAATTTACCGTCACCAAAGTTATCAAGTGGGCGGTAAGGACAATTTACCGTCACCAAAGTTATCAAGTGGGCGGTAAGGACAATTTACCGTCACCAAAGTTATCAAGTGGGCGGTAAGGACAATTTACCGTCACCAAAGTTATCAAGTGGGCGGTAAGGACAATTTACCGTCACCAAAGTTATCAAGTGGGCGGTAAGGACAATTTACCGTCACCAAAGTTATCAAGTGGGCGCTTGGTATAAAAAAGTTGAAGAGCACAAGTCTCAATCTTTTCTCAAAACTTTTCCGTAAATACGAGAATTCAATAAATATATACCACCCATCACATCGTTAGATCTAAAAACCATTTAGTTATATCCCTTCGCATCATTTCGGATCAAGATGCTGAGCAGCACATGAGCTGCAGTGGTCAGCAACCCATAGCTGACTGCTAGCGTCAGGGCCAGCGAACCATAGCTGCCAAGACCCTTCTACACCTCCACGCGGTGATCCTGGATAACAGGCTGCAGCAAGGCAGACTGGCTAAGGAGAAGGGATCGAAGAGGGAATGCTAACCCGGTACTCTAAAAATGCTTGCTGAAGTCGGATGTGTTGGACCGCAAGGTGCAAATTTTGCAGCCAAGCTGTAAACTACAACACAACGCATTCCGTTCTCTGGACTACATTCTTTCAAGGTTTGGTAGTGGGAGATTGAGAACGAACGAAGAAGAAGAAGATGATATCCCTTCGCATCTGCGTGGACCTGGGTTCATGCCCCAGTTGAGGCGAAATGTTTTTTCAGACCGCAACGACTCCCGTATCGACCCAGCCTTAAATGGGTACCGGTTCAGTCCGGGAAGTAAAATCGGCGAGGGAGAGGAGATGGCTACCGCTCTCATATAGCCGAGCCTGTAAAATGTGAAATGGCTAACACCTCACACCCCTACGGCAGTAATGCTATGGATTTACTTTACTTATACTGCCTGTAATTATCATGACTTACTCTGAGACTGAATCGGCATGTACATGTACAAGAGTGAATGCCCTTCTGCAGGTCCCAGCTATTGTGCGAGTTGGTGGCAGGTGGTAGGTGCATTTCTTTGTTTAACGGGCTGGGTTCGAGCAGTGGTGCGTGTTTTTTTAGGAGGGGGGGGGTGATAGGGGAGGGAAGGTGGTTGTGTGGGTCCCAGTTCAGTTTCTAGTACAATCTGCAACCAGCACGAGTTGTTCAGTGGACGACTAACTTGTTTGGTTCAGACACACGAATGATGTGCTGCTCTAGCGAATCTTAACTGGAATCAACTAGTGGAATACCGTGTATGCCTATAAAATCTAAAAACCATCGATTTTTAAGTATTTATGTATATATATTATACTAGGGTGTTATAACTGAAAACATTAAAAGTGAGATAGAAATTATAAAAAAACATGTCTTTTAATTGTAACTTGTCAAACTGGTTGCTAAGGATATCAAGAGTGTCCTACACGTGCCATCACAGTACAGGCGAACAACATGACGTCATAACAGCAGTTAAAGGATTGCCGTCCCACTATTGACATGCACCAAAGATGTGCAGAGTTGTGCTATCAAATGTTTTAAAAAGTGAAGTTGTGAAACCTATAGAAATGCATCAGCGAATGATGGTCCAGTACGGTGATGCATGTTTTCACTCACAGTTACTCGGCGATTTTCTTTTACCAGGTAGTCAGCGACTCTGTGGTCACTACTCGGTGTTCTTGATCCGGTCGAGAACAATATGTCACAGAACTCACGTTGTTTTGGAGCTTTTAACTTCCCAAATACCATTGGTGTAGGGAAAAGTATGCATCATCGTACTGGACTTTCATTCGCCGATGAAAATTTATAGGTTTCACATCTTCGCTGCTCAAAACAAGGGATATCATGACGCTGCTCCTCGTCAGTGCATACCAAAATTATGGCGGCCATCTTTTAACTGCAATTATTAAGTCATGTTGTTCGTCTGCACCGTTTTTACATGTGCAGGACAGATTTGGTATCGTTAGCAACCATATTAACAAATTACGATACAAAGACATGGTTTTTGTTTTGTTTGTTATTTCTAATTTCTATCCTACTTTTAAAGATTCCATTGAACTGAGAACTGGACACTGCATACACCTAAACCGACTGAAGATTTCACACACCGATGAATGCCCATGTAGAACAGGAGGCCAGAACCCTGAACACATTCTACATGAATGCCCAATATATAGGGAAATGAGACACCAGACCTCGCCAGAGTGTGCGGAGCTGAGACAAAGGCTGTGGGGCAGCCGCTCCGACCTGGTGAAAACTACAGACTGGCCTGCAGATATAGCATGACCAAAAGATCCTGAACGCAAAGAAGAAAGAAGAAGAAGAAAGATTTCATTTTAAGCTCCGTCGTACATGCTCCTTAAATCTAAATACATATTGCGGCACACGTATATAAATATTGCGGCACACGTATATAAATATTGCGGCACACGTATATAAATATTGCGGCACACGTATATAAATATTGCGGCACACGTATATAAATATTGCGGCACACGTATATAAATATTGCGGCACACGTATATAAATATTGCGGCACACGTATATAAATATAAACTGTCCATCGGATTATTCCTGCCTTTCCTTCCCTTTCCTTCAGCGAACTGCAATTCTTTTAGCAAGCTTCTCATTTCAAATATAACCATCTTTCTTTCTTGCGCTGAAGTAAAGGTCCAAGTTTGACTGTTATATCAGACAGTTTGGTAATATCATCTTCCTCCTCTACTTCTTCTTCCATCAACTGATGCTATGCTTTCAGCCCGAAGGACACTGTGCGTTTCAGGTCTTCGGTAATCCCCTAAAGCTTTTCAAGCAAGGTCGCTTTCCCGGTTCAGACTGACCTCCTTGGTCTACATAAAAATATCCCAGTTGGGCACACATTCCTTGGACTTACAGCTAAGTCGAGACTCAACTGACTGTCAAATATAGAGAAAATCCAGACAGGTTAGGTCAGATCAGGTCATCCCGTAACCGGTGAGGTCGTTGGGGCACACATGAAGACATCCTTACAACGCTACGCCATCCTTCTCTGTCAGATGCCGCTCCCTGTGACTCTTCTCGTCGGAAATTGGACCATTCTTTTATGTTGTCTTCCCATCTTTTTTTGGGACGACCTCTTCGTCGTCTGCCATTCACCTTTCCGTTGAGGATTGTATTTGCAAGACCATTTGATCTCGATATGTGACCGTACCAAGCGAGTTTCCTTCTTTTTACAGTAGCCAAGAGGTCTTCAAAAGGCCCTATTGCTGTTGTAATTCTATTTCGTATTTCCTCATTTGTAACTCGATCTCTGTACGTGATGTTTAAAAGTCTTCGGAAACATCTCATCTCCAAAGCATGTACTCTTCGTTGAAGGTCAGCTGTAACTGTCCATGTCTCACAAACATAGAGGAATATTGACAGGACTAGTGTACGCATTAATCTGATTTTCGTGCATAATGCTAACCGTTTATCTTGCCAGATTCGGTTAAGCCGTGCAAGCTCATCTATTGTCTGTGCTATTTTGGCCAACACCTCCCATTTTGATCCTTCATCACTGACAATCGACCCTAAATATTTAAAGCCGTCAACCACTTCGAGTTCCTGACCGTTAGCTTTTATCCTGCTATTGAAGCCCTTGGCGTTGTTGGTCATTATATTTTGTCTTTCCAGCGTTTATCTCCATTCCATAGTCAAGAGCTGTTTCATTTCAAATCCAGACAAGGACCATGAAAAGACTCTAAGGGATGAAAAACACGGGGTGGTACATTGTGGGGGGAAAAATCATCAAGCCAGTTTACAATTGTGCAATCAGACCAGTCATGGAATATGCCTCTATCACTTGGGCAAGTGCAGCCAATTGGCAAGGTCAGGTTGTATATTTGGATGGACCCTATCGGGTTTACAAGTAATCCTGAATCCATGTTTTGCATAGTGGTTTTATTAGCAATTGTTTTCATGTAAGTAAGGTTGCCAACCCCATCACAACCTTACCTGGTCTTCTGTCTACACCTTTTATGAAGGTAACCATGACATCGTTTGGGAAATAGTGAGATTTGAAGGTTAGACCATTGAGAGACGGTCAGGATACAAAGGAGAAATTGTTTGCTTGGCACGCGAACAAATTTCAAAGTCCCTTGCTGACTCCTCCCAGTACTCATTGACGTTACTGCCACAACAATCCGCTCGTTAATTTTCACAATTTTGATTCTCTTATGTTTTGCAACAAAACGATAAAAGTAAAAGTCTTGAGAGCCTGTTTTTTTCCTATGGCAGCTTATGGCTGCAAATCATGGTCGATTTCCAAAACTTCTAGACAAAGAATCGAATCCTTCGAGTCAAAATGTTACAGACAGTTCATCAGAATAACCTGTACAGAGACAAAGACCAGTGTAGACATCCGGCAAGAGTTGAGCATAGAGGAAAACTGGTTTATCTATTCTATTTTGGCTAGAAAATGCAAATACCTTTGTCACACCAAGAGACACAACGGTCTTCAGAAAACAGTAATGTAAGGTATGGTGCCAGATAAAAGAGGAAGCGATAGACCAAGAAGACGATGGCACCAAGATATCCAGGAATGCCTGGGTATGACTGTGGCGGAGGCTGGTTTTGGCAAGGGAACGAGTTTCTTTCAGACAGACTGTGATGGGAGCGACGTTCTATAAAGGCCTTGCTACATGATGACTATGTTTTGCCAATCTTTGAACCGTTTTGTGGGAGTCAATAATTAGATGGCGATGCATGTGAATACCTCAAGCGTTTGACTGTTTATAACACATAAAGTTATTTAGAATCATGCAATAAATTAGGTTTTCATTGCACTTGATTCATCTGATCGAAACACTGTAAGAAGAAGAATAGCTAGAGAGACATCGGACTAGTTTAAAGTACGAAAGGGAGTAAGATAATGATGCGTATACTCCTTTTATCTTCTCCACAGTTTGGAGGAAAACGAAGACCATCAAAAATGACAAAAGAGGATGAAATGTCTTACCTGTTCACAATCAAAATCTGTTGGAATGAAATACAAAAAAAAAGGTTGATATGCAGATGATGTCCTTTCGGAGAACACTGTTAAACTCGAACATATGCTCATTTATGTTAAATAACACAGTGAGAAAGGATAGTACTAAAAGTGATATGGAAGACACACAGAGGGAGACAGAGAGAGAAAATATTGAGCAGCTGGAATGAATGGCTTGGGAGACGATCAACGGAGGAAGTGGTAGATGACACTTGATAGGAGAAAGATGTGATCAAATATGGTCAACGAAAACCGGCAGAGCACTTGATGATGATGATAATGATGATGATAATAATGATGGAGAAAAAAAAGAACAATATAAATGCATTATATTTTAATGTACACAGAGGAATATATAACATTGTTCAGTAATCTGGTCCTGAACGTCAGAAACACAACATCCACGAAGCGGATTCTTCGTGTGTTTTATATTGAATGTACTTGCCTCCTCACACGTTATGTTCTACTCATGTCTGTCCTGTTATTTCCGACGGTTCCGGATTAATGATTTTATCTACCATTTCAATCTATCTGTTTTGCACAATCATACATGTATGAAAGTATGTATATTTTCTTTGGTGCTTTTGCTGTTCCCCGTTTTTCATAGCATACAAAATGTCTTGATGTGAAATCAATAACTACGAGCGGTTTCCAGACCCAATCATTATGTTAGTTTTACATTTCTGTTGAAAAGTACAAACAACTGGAGACTGTGGATAACAAGTAGAGACAAAGATGGAAGGAACATAACAATTGAGCCAAACATGGGCTAGATTGAAACTCGCAGGAAATGAGAAGAGTGAATAGAACCATAGAATATATTTTTTAAATGTCAGGGGAAACCAAAGCAAATGACAGCTGAAATCAACTTCACATGTCAACAAAAAGAACAACTTACAGCAACGTTATAAAATGTTACACGCAGTTGCAAAGTTAAAGTAAAGTTAAACAACGTTAAAGTATAGTTATTCAATGTTTAAAGCACAGTTATATAATGTTACAGTAAAATAAAATGTTTAAGTAGAGTTACATGTTGAATGACAGTTAGTACACTGGAGGAGTGAGACCAGTTCACGAGAATGGCATTGCGGCATGGACAACAGCAGCAAAGGCGAACTTTGATAAATTTAGCAAACTTCAAAACTAAGCCATGAGAGTTATAACAGGAGGCATGAAGTCAACGCTAATTGTAGAACTTGAAAAGATTACAAATCTGCAATCCATGACCGACAGAAGAGACTGCGGAGCCCAACAGCAAGCAGAGAAACCCATAAGACTGACAGACCATCCAATGCATCAGAGACTAAATACATTTGGAAATGGGAAACTAAAGCGGAGAAACTTTGCAGAAATAGCCAACGCAAAGATGAACGAAGACACTATGAACACCATAACAACACCAAAGCCCATCTCTACGGTACGCAAATCCACATGGAAACAGCATATCATTCCGGAAGTGGTAGAAAATATACCAGGTATTGGAAACAAGAACAGCCAGTCTGAAAATGAAAGAAGAGACATAACCCTAAGGTACATAACGGAAAACTACCCAAACTTGGACTGGACCCATGCATACAACGACAGTTGTGTAACAAACACAACACAGAACGGAGGTGCATGGGTATTCCTGAGCCTGCCAAATGGTAGAAAAATAACACTGTCAGTGGCAACTGGAAAATACTCAAGCAATTTCAGAGCGGAGGCAGAGGCACTGAGGGCTGCAGTAGACGCAATGCTCGCAGGCGAAAGCAATGAAAGCCAGATAGTCCTGTTTACAGATGCCCTGGTCGTAGTTACAGCACTAAAAAGCCAGAAAAATACTGAACTTAATTATTTAAGAGCAGTACTCTGTCAACTATGCCATCAGTCCGCACCAAAAAGAGTAGTGGTACAGTGGGTTCCATCCCACTATAATATCCAAGGCAACGAGGAGGCAAAAGAAGGTGCAAGACTACCACAACCAGATTCTAGTGTGACATACGAAGAGTCCAAAAGGCTTATTAGGGCCAGATACATGGCCAAATGGGAAACAGAACATACTGGCTAAACAAAGAATGATGCCTATTACCAATTGAACAGAAGAGAGCAGGTCGTGGTCTTCAGACTCCACACAGGCCACAACAGACTACCACCTATTCAACAAACTGAAGATAGGTGGCACTGACGAATGCACCTGTCGTATAGGGAAAATGACCGCTGAACATCTGCTGCAAAACTGCCCGACATACGAGGACCAGAGAAAGCACATGTGGCCATCACCAGTGACAACACTAGACAACCTCTATGGCAGTGTCGACAGCCCCATGATGACAACTGCTTTCTTCGAACAAATACAGGTTGACGTCTGACAGCGTACGAAGAAGAAGAAGAAGAAGAAGAAGAAGAAGAAGTAGAAGAATGACAGTTATATAATGTTACAGTAAAGTTATAGAATGTGAATAGGAACTTATATACAAAGCTAAAGTAAAGATAAATTCATAACATTGGTTGCCGACGGATATATATAGTGATTTAAAAAAAATATTGTATGGTGTTTCAGCTGTCGTGAGTTCCCATGGCACCCTACAAAGATGATCAATGTATATTCAGCACAATTTGAAAGCCGAGTCATTCTTCACTGTACTTCAACACTATTGATTTGGGTTTCGTACGGGTATTCTACTAAACGTTACGTTGAATTGCTACGTGTGACTTGTTTACATACAGCTGTAACTAATGATAAGCCGGTTACACTGGATTGGCAGATATTTTTGACAGAATCGGGTTGTAGGTACTATGGGCAATGTTTAACGATTCTTCCACAGTAAATCTAAACTTGAGACTTTGTACACACATCAGTTCAATGAGAATAAACGTATTTTGAGTTTTGAGCAGACCTTTAACGAAGGCGGTATTCGTGGTCTAGAGGCAAAACGTCTGTTTCACAATCCCAATGCACCAGTTTCGAATTCCACCATGTCCCGTTTGGCAAATTGTTTTTTGTTTATTTGTTGGTGCCTTTGCTCCTCCAGGGTATGGAAGGAAATGGCAACCTACTGTGCTGTACACTTACCAAGAAACTTATAACAGCGAAATCGGATGGAGTTTGTAAGAAAGGACTTTCTGCAATGAACATGCTACCTACATTTTACTTCTGGCGAATTGTAGTGGCTATGATGGGAGTGAACATGTTAGCGACGTTGGTAATGATAATAACGTTATAATAGTGGTGATATGGTTAATGCTAATGGCGATAACAGTAAGTATAGTGTTGTGAACGGTGATAATTTTGACAATGATCACAATGAGAATGACTTTGTTCATAATAGACTCTGCAGAGTCTTCTAAACCAGTATAAAGACGTTAAGTTAAGTTAAGTTACAATGAGGATGCCGATAATGAAAATGATGGTGATAGTAATGCTGATGATGTTAAGTATAATGTTACTGCTAGTAATGCTGATGATGTTAAGGATAATGTTGGTGCTAGTAATGCTGATGATGTTAAGGATAATGTTAGTGCTAGTAATGCTGATGATGTTAAGGATAATGTTACTGCTAGTAATGCTGATGATGTTAAGGATAATGTTAGTGCTAGTAATGCTGATGATGTTAAGAATAATGTTAGTGCTAGTAATGCTAATGATGGTGCTGATGATCAAAATACATCCACCTTAGTTCTTAGTCGACCTGTAGTTCTACAGGGGCAGATGCCCATGCGCAGGTCCCAGCTCAGGTATGAGCTGTATGTAGCCGGGAGAAAGGTTTCCTGTTTAGTGGGCTAGGCTTGAGCAGCGTAATACTCCGCTGTGCTGGGACAAGCGCTTACGGAGGGTGTTTAACCGATGTGCGAGTTCATCTTAATCGTGTCAAACACTAGAGCAAAGTAGACCCGCAGCCTGTTAGGCGTCATCTGTGCTGCTCTAAACAAACCACCTAACCATGACTGTTGTTATATGCCATGTCACACAGTTAGTTTACAAGATGTTACAGCCACAAATTAATTAAACAAAGGTTCAGATTAGATATTAGGAATTTATTTTTTAGTCAGAGAGTGATGAATGCTTGGAATACATTGTCGCAAGGAATAGTGAGTCAATTAATGCATTCAAATGTAAATTGGATGCGAATAGGTATTTTGTATATCAAGTTAATGTAAAAGAAAGAAACTGGTTATATACAGACTCTGTAGAATCTAAATCAGTATAAAGACATTAAATTATGATGGCGATAAAGATAATACTGATAAGAATGACGATGACAATAATGATAGTGAAGTGAGTGGGGACGGCGTGGGCTGATGGTTAAGTGACACTGCTCACAAGCCGAAGGTGCTGGGATCGATCACCATCACAGCACCAGCAGTTACCCCGGGGAAGCAAACCCTTAGAAAATGCAGGAGGAAGCATACCCTTACATAAAAGGCATGCCGAAGACGGATGCACTGGGCCGACAGGCGTAAAATAAAAACCGTAGTGCAACGGGAATAGAGAAATAAAGGGAACGCGAACAAATAATAATAATGGTAGTGAAGGTGATATTTAATGATGATGGCGACAATTGTAATAACGATGATTAATAATGATGGTGTTGTCGATGAAAGTGATATTGATAATGGCGAGGCTGGTGAGGATGGTCACGATGATTGTGATGATGATATGGTCATGTGAATGCTGCCGAGGAGACACAAGATGATGATGAGTGTGATATTGATGACGATGAAAAGTGTGATGGCAATGTCTAAGATGGGGATGCTAATGGTTGATGATAAGTTTCGTGTTGATGATGATGGTGATGATGAGAGTGATGGTAACTTTGACAATGTTTGGGTATGGACCCTTTACGATGAGTTTAATGATAATTAGAACATTTGTCATGAAAATAAGGATGATTGTGTGGACTGTGAATATGATGATAATGACCATCAGATGGTGGTATCCCTGGTAAAGAAAAATGAAAGATTCAAAACACATTTGTGTAGCCCGATTCGAAAATGAGTCTTGTTTCAATTTGATAATTTCAAGGAAATACGAGGCGTATTCAAATGAAACCGGCCGAAACCACAACAAGTGAACATACGTATGATGTCACTTCTGATATAAACAGCACATACCCAACCGTCAAGTTTGCAAAAATGCATTATTCTCCGACTCATACTCTCCTCAGCAGACCGTTGAAAACATGGCGGGTGTGATACGGAATCCGTCCAGAGTTGATCAGCAAGCGGTGATTCGGTTTCTAGCAGAATGCAGGCAGTGTTACGTGGACAAAAGTGTGTCGCGGACAACAATGAAAAACTGGACAACAATTTTTAAAGATGGACGCGACTTAACGAAAGTTCTTCCGAGACCAGGTCAGGCGCATATTGTTGCGTCAGAAGATGTCATCGCCAAAATTGGTGCATCGGTGGACTGTCGCCGGAGCTTACATTCGACACACATTTGTCACCATACACTGCCTGCATTATGCGATGAATGTCAACTGGTCGATATCTATTAGCTGTTAAAAACTGAATCGACGCTTGCTGATCAACTTTGGACGCATTCCGTATCACCCCTGCCATGCTTTCAACGATCTGCCAAGGAAACTATGAGTCTGAGGATAATGACATTTTGCAAACTTGACGGTTGGTATGTGCTGTTTACAATAGAAATGACGTCATTATGCGTATGTTCACGTGTTGCAGTTTGGTCCGTTTTCAGTTGAACCCACCTCGTACATATCTATCGCTTTATTGATTTCACTAAGGCCTTCGGTTGCGTAAAACATCAGATATTCTGGAAAATAATGATATAAATGAATCATTATATCAGGAACAAGAAGCTACATTCAAACAATCTGGGGAAACATCAGATTGGTTCGAAGTACAAAAAGGAGTGCGGCTGGGATAATCTGCGTATTTAACATTTATGCAAATGGTTAGAGAGGATGAGAATATTGAAAGTTTAATTCCCTTTACAAATCTGCCGATACATGATCCCAGAGCTAAGATACGCAGACGACACAGTGATACTATTAAAGAATACCGATCGGTTACAGAAGCAAATTGCGGGAGTACGCAGATGCAACGAATATAAAATATGTTTCTAAACATAAACAAAACAAAACTAATGAAAACCAACAAACGAAGAAGTCAACAAAAAATTCAAGTTTGTTGGTGTGGAAATAGCACAAGTCACGGCCTTCGAGTACCTGGGTTCCAGAGGTGACAACAATGGTGATTGCTGAAGGGAAGTCTGAAGGAGATTGGTAATAGAAATGGAGAGCCTACATAATCTGAGAAAACTATGGCAGAACTACCATGAATCAAACAAAAGGGAACATTTTGAGAACCTAGGTTTTTCGGTGGCAGCATACGGTGCGCGAAACAGGAATAGTTACACAAACCTGAAGGAAGCGAATCGAATCTTTCGACGCGAAATGTTATAGAAACGGCCACAAAATATCATGGGCCGAGAATAAAAAATAATGCAGATATTCTACAATAGTTGGGCATAGAGGAGAATTGGTTCAGATTTTTCATAATGAACAAATTTGCAAAAAATATATTTGTCATTACAAAGTCCCTAATATCTCAACATAAGTTTAACCAAGATTGATATATATATATATATATATATACCCCATCACTTTATCAGTGAAAGGAGATGTCCATTCGGTTCTTTTTGTGTTCGTCAGTCAGTTGTTTCGGTACCCACCGTGAGAATACTTTTTTCGAAAGCAATCGATCATGCATTTTGTAAAGGCTAAAGTAAATTAGGAGAAAATACACAAACATAAACAATTCTTTCAAAATTTGAATGTTTCTGAAAATGTCAATCAGCACTGAAATACATTTTTTGTTGTTGACAGTGACATGAAACAACATTAATATATGACATAAATTTTTTTAAATTGTTTTTGGCGTTTGCGTTTTCTTTATTTCTCGAATCTCCAAGGCGGTGTATGTTACACTATGGTTTTTATTTTGCGCCTGTCGGCTCAGTGCATCCGACTTCAGCATGCATAGTATGTAAGGGTCTGCTTTCTCCTGCATTTTCTTAGGGTTTTGCTTTACCGGGGTAACCGACGGTGCTATGATGGGGATCGAACCCAGCACCTTCGAGTTGTGAGCCGTGCCACTTAACCATTAGCCCACGCCGTCCCCATTTGGCAGTTGAATCTGTAAACATCCTGGAAAATCTTTTACAGCCTAGATGGTCAGTTATTAGCCGAACCGCCGGGCACACAAATCATACAGTTTGTGACAATCTCAAATGGTTTTGGACTAATATATTTGCAAATATATTTTGCCAGTATTTTTAACCTGAGTATAAATCAGTAGGATATGAACAGTGAATAAACCTAATTTATAAAAGTACAATCAAGTATATGTGAGCAATTACAATACAAAATATATTTCAAAACATCACTGCAAATGTCACACAACTTGGTTTGTCATACCCGGGCTAAAATACTTGAAGTCCGCTTATTCAAACAACCAGGTTATCCCTGCTGCCAGGTAGTCGTAGTTAGTTCATTGGTGCGATTTTACTTAATTTGCGATTTCTAGACATGAGGAAAATATAGATGACGTATGGGTAGGGATTTCTTTAATTTTCCATTTTGTTCGTGGATAATGGCTAACAATCTTCTGTTCTTTTTCGATTTTACCTGCCGTTGGTAATTGTAAGTGCACAGCTTGTATACGGAACTGTCGAGTGTTTCGTCAATGTCCGATATGACTAGGTGCTAGTCTCGAATACTTTGAGACAAAAGAACGATTGAAACGTTTAAGATTTTGAACCACACCTTTTGGGACTTTCGTTCGTTGGATTTTCGAGAGATGAGCGTCTTAACTCTTAAATAATACGACAACTGAAGCGGCCAATTACGTCGCATCTATTTGTAGATCTCTGACTACCTTTAATCCAATCTGCAGATCTCTTACTACCTTTAATCCAATTTGCATATCTCTGACTACCTTTAATCCAATGTGCAGATCTCTGACTACCTTTAATCCAATTTGCAGATCTCTGGCTACCTTTAATCCAATTTTCAGATCTCTGACTACCTTTAATCCAATTTGCAGATATCTGACTACCTTTAGTCTAATTTGCAGATCTCGGACTACCTTTAATCCAATTTACAGATCTCTGACTACCTTTAATCCAATTTGCAGATGTCTGACTACCTTTAATCCAATTTGCAGATCTCTGACTACTTTTAATCCAACTTGCAGATCTCTGACTACCTTTAATCCAATTTTAATCTCATGATTGAGTTGCAAGTGAAAATTATAAATAAGTCTTAACGCTCAAACTTTCTGACGTTTGCCTTTGTGTCCTGACAATTATATTGCACATATCAGGGTCGAAACATTAAAGATGAAATGACTAATTGGCCTACACGCCCCTTCTTAATGTGAGGTCTCGACCATATACCATCTAAGAGTCATCAATATAGTTCAACTCGTAAATCTTTCCGATTCTTTCTTAGATAGTTAAGTTGGTGTCCTTCAGTTGATATCAATATTATATTTCTATGTTGTTCAATGAGGTTGTCGCTGTACCTGTGTAACTAAATACTTTATTTAATCGCGGCGTTTAAATATCAGATGTCAGAGTGCTTAGCTCATTCGCTAAAGTGCATAGGTTCTTCTTCTTCTTCTTCTTCTTCTTCTTCTTCTGCGTACGCAGTCAGACAGTAACCATTATTTTTTCGAAAAAAGCGGCGGCCATCCTGAGGCTGTCGCCACTGCCATAGAGCGTGTCTTGCAGTTCCACTGGTAATGGCCACATCTGCTCTCTCTGATCCTCGTATGTCGGGCAGTTCTGCAGCAGATGTTCAGCGGTCATTTTACCAGTACCGCACGGGCATTCGTCGGTACACCCTATCTTCAATTTGTTGAATAGGTGGTACCTCAGTCTATTGTGGCCAGTGCGAAGTCTGAAGACAACGACCTGCTCTCTTCGGTTCAACTGGTAATAGGCATCGTTTTTGGTGTAACCAGTATGTTGGGTTTCCCATTTGGTTATGTATCTGGCTTTGATAAGCCGTTTTGACTCTTCGTACGTCATACTGGTATCTGTTTGTGGTAGTCTTGCACCTTCTTTTGCCAGTCTGTCTGCCTCCTCGTTGCCTTGGATGTTGCAGTGTGACGGAACCCACTGTACCACTACCCTTTTGCGGACTGCTGGCACAATTTGCAGAGTGCTGCTCTTAAGTCATTAAGCTCAGTGTTTTTCTGGCTTTTTAGCGCTGTGACTACGGCGAGAGCATCTGTCAGCAGGACTATATGGCTCTCATTTTCACTGTGTGTCACCATTTCTTCCACTGCCGCCCTCAGTGCCTCTGCCTCCGCTCTGAAATTGCTTGTGTACTTACCAGTAGCGAATGACAGTGTTATTTTTCTGCCATTTGGTAGGTTCAGGAATGCTCCTGCCCCTCCGTTCTGTGTTGTGTTTGTTACAGAACCGTCGGTGTATGCATGGGTCCAGTCCATGCTTGGGTAGCTTTTCGTTATGAAGCTTAGGGTAGTATTTCTCCTTTCTTTTTCAGTCTGGCAGTTTTTGTTTGCAATACCTGGTATATTTTCTACCACTTCTGGAAATATATCCTGCCTCCAGGTAGGTATTCGTACAGTAGTGATGGGTTTTGGTGTTGTTAGTGCGTTTATGGGATCTTCGTGCATCTTTGCTTTGGCTATTTCTGCAAAGTTTCTCCGCTTTAGTTTCCCATTTCCCAAATTGTTTAGTCTCTGGTGCATTGGATGGTCGGTCAGTCTTCGGAGTTTCTCTGACTGCAGCTGGGCTCTGCAGTCTCTTCTATCGGTCATGGATTGCAGTTTTGTAATCTTTTCAAGTTCTACAATTGGCGTTGACTTCATGCCACCTGTTTGGATTCTCATGGCTTGGTTTTGAAGTTTGTTAACTTTATCGAAGTTCGCCTTCGCTGCTGTTGTCCATGCCGCAATGCCATACTCGAGAACTGGTCTCACTCTTCCAGTGTACAGTTTCTTTAGTATGCCTTCGTCTGCTCCCCAGCTTGTGCCAGCAAGTTTCCTCATGATTGCCATTCTTTCTCTGGCTTTCATTCGGTTTCTCTCAATCTGACTTTTCCATGTCATGCGCCGATCAAATGTGACTCCTAGATAGGTTGGGTTGTCGTTTGGCTGCAGGATTTTGCCATTTAGACTTAATTTGGTACTTTGGGGTTTTAATGAAAGCAAGAATATTGTGCATGTGGTTTTCTCCTCGTTTATTTTGACCAGCCATGAGTTCGCCCACTCTTCCAGCGATGTTAGGGCCGTCTGCATCCGATTTCTTGCTATGGTGAGATTCTTTTCAGAGGTCCACATAGCCAGATCGTCTGCAAACATTGAGCTATGGACTCTTCTTGGTATATTCTCTGTAATATCGTTTATATATACCAGGAAGAGTGTGGGTGACAGTGCTCCCCCTTGGGGTACTCCCTGCTCGAGTGTCACCTTTTTGCTCATCTGTCCTTGTTCTTGGACTCTGGCCGTTCTTTGTTTGAGGTAGTGGTTGATCCACTTGTACATCTTCCCACAGACATCACTTCTTAGCTTGACTCTAAGTCCATCTTTCCAGACTTTGTCAAATGCCTTTTCCCGATCCACCCAAACAGCTACTGTGTGTTTCTGTGCCTGGTAGGCATCTTCTATCTCCTGGGCTATGAGGATGACCTGGTCCTCAGTGGATCTGTGCTGTCTAAAGCCGGCTTGCTGTGGAATTAGTATTCGTTTCTCTTCCCGATGCCACATCAGTCTGGTGTTTATCATCCGTTCCATCAGCTTGCCGACACAGCTCAGTAGGCTTATGGACCTGTATCCATTTGGATCTGTTTTGTCCTTTCCTGTTTTTGGTACTGGTACCAGTATTGCGTCTTTCCATGCATGTGGTACAATTCCCCTTTTCCAGCTTTGGTTCAGGACCGATAGCAGTTTCTTCTTCGCTGTTTGGCCCAGCCCCATCAGCATTTCGTTTGTTATCCCGTCTTTTCCGGGAGATTTCCATTTCTTTAGTGTTCTCATAGCCTCTTCTATTTCGCGCATTGTTAGTTTGGCCATCATGTGCTCTTCAGGTGCCGTATTCATGTTTTCGTGTCCCTTTAGCTCTTCGCTAATGTCTGTATGCTTATCTGCAGGGACCTCGATGTGGTTTGCTCTGGCAAAGTGATCGACAAAGGCGTTTGCGGCTTTCTTACCTGTGATCAAGTTCTCGCCCTGCTTGATAGTAATTTGTTTATTTGACGGGGTTTCGTCGTTCATGGCTCTGACTAGCTTCCATAGCTTGTTCCCGTCTTTGTCCAGGTTTAGACTTTCCGTTTTATTTTTCCAGCTTTCTCTTGCTGTTTGCTTGAGAGTGTGTTTGAGGCTTTGAGGGCGATGTTTTCCTCCATGGATTTCTCTCGCTCTGCCATGTTCCTAGCATTTGTTACTGCATCTTCCACTTTCTGCAACTCATCATTCCAGTAGGGCTTATAGTTTTTCCTAGCTCCTCTTGGGATGGTTTCAGTGGCGGCTTGCATTATTGCCTTGCTTAGGCTCTCTACCATGGGCTTCATTTTGGGCTTTCGTGTGTTGATGGTTTCACACAGCCCATCTGTCAGGATTGCAAATCTGTCCCAGTCGGCTCGTTTGTAATTCCAACGTGGGAGCGGTTTTGTTTCCTGTGGGCCTACTTCCATGTCAATGGTTAGCCCTATCGGCCTGTGGTCGCTACCTGCCAGTTGGTTTAGCACCTGGCGGTCTATTTTATGGTGTATGTCCTGTGTGGAGAAGGCCAAATCTGGAGTCGAGGTGGTATGCCATGTTCTTGAATAGAAGCTAGGGCTATCCTCCGGCCTATTGATTAGGGAGAGATTTGCATCTATCTCCCAATCTTCCACTTCGTCACCTCTGCTGTCTGTGTCAGAGTATCCCCATCTCTCCGAGTGGCTATTGAAATCTCCAACTACTATGCAGTTGGAATCTCTGACTTCCATACTCAAGAGCGATAGGTCTCTATTTGGTGGTCCATACAGATTGAAAATGCGGAGCTTCGTCTCTTGAGCCATTATGTCAACTCCTACAATTTCTGCTTGTCCGGTGTGATTGACAGATACCGCGCTACTCGGTATGCAGTTTCTGGTCAGTATCAGGACCCCTCCTTTGTGGCCTTCTCTATCTAGACGGACGGTCTGGTATCCTCTGATTGAGAATTTATGATTATTGTTGAAGTGCGTTTCCTGGATACATGCCACGTCAATCTTACCTTCATGCAGGTGATGTGTTAGGGAAAGTTTTTTGTTAATGACTCCCTCCGCATTCCACTGTAGTATTTTGAGGGTCTTGAGGTTTTGGTCAATAGAAGTTGCCCCATAGCCATGTGCCTTGACTCCACGACACATGGGTGGGTGACCACCAGTAGTCAAGGGTGGGCCCCTTCGAGGCGTGAGGCCCGGCACTATCGCTGCCTGGCGGGACTCCGCAGGATGAGCGCCATGCGTTTTTCTAATAGGTTGTACTGCCATCATGCTGCGATTTACGTTGCACTGTTTTGTTAGGCTTGCGGCCCCGTGCATCCGATTTCAACGGCGATCTCTGACTAAGATTTTGAACCACACCTTTTGGGACTTTCGTTCGTTGGATTTTCGAGAGATGAGCGTCTTAACTCTTAAATAATACGACAACTGAAGCGGACAATTACGTCGCATCTATTTGTAGATCTCTGACTACCTTTAATCCAATCTGCAGATCTCTTACTACCTTTAATCCAATTTGCAGATCTCTGACTACCTTTAGTCTAATTTGCAGATCTCTGACTACCTTTAGTCTAATTTGCAGATCTCTGACTACCTTTAATCCAATTTACAGATCTCTGACTACCTTTAATCCAATTTGCAGATGTCTGACTACCTTTAATCCAATTTGCAGATCTCTGAGTACCTTTAATCCAACTTGCAGATCTCTGACTACCTTTAATCCAATTTTAATGCAGATCTCTGACTACCTTTAATCCAATTTTAATCTCATGATTGAGTTGCAAGTGAAAATTATAAATAAGTCTTAACGCTCAAACTTTCTGACTTTTGCCTTTGTGTCCTGACAATTATATTGCACATATCAGGGACTTCGTCGAAACATTAAAGATGAAATGACTAATTGGCCTACTCGCCCCTTCTTAATGTGAGGTCTCGACCATATACCATCTAAGAGTCATCAATATAGTTCAACTCGTAAATCTTTCCGATTCTTTCTTAGATAGTTAAGTTGGTGTCCTTCAGTTGATATCAATATTATATTTCTATGCTGTTCAATGAGGTTGTACCTGTCGCTGTACCTGTGTAACTAAATACTTTATTTAATCGCGGCGTTTAAATATCAGATGTTAGAGTGCTTAGCTCATTCGCTAAAGTACATAGGTTCGAAATGTGGTCTACTTATCGAGATGTAAATTCCTACCTGACTTACAGTTAAATAGGACAAAAAACGAGTCAGTTTATCCAACCTAAAACGTTGAGAAGGTTCTAAGACTTCACCATCGATCGAGGTATCCATTACAGCGAAACGCTTGACCAGTTGGGACACGTTCTCTGGTAACTGGCTGTCTGGAAAAAAACCTTTTAACTATCTCAGAGCGCAGAAAAATGCTATTCTCAGTAATCGTTGTCACCAACAAACAAATACTCTCTATAAGTTTCCCCATTTTCTCGTTTATAACAATGATTCTTAACATGAAACTGACACTGTTCGTTGTTTTCTACCTGCGACACAATCTTGATATTATGAGAATCAGGTAGCAATAGAGTCGACATATTCGCCTGGAGCTTCTTCTTCTTCGTCGCTCGTTTACAAATTCCTGCTACCATGCCCTGAAAAGAGCTTTGCAAATAGCAGGGTGTAGTCCAGAGAACGGAATACTCTGTGTCGTAGTTTCCAGCTTGACTGCGATATATGCACCTTTTGGTCCTACACATCCGACTTCTGCAAGCATATTTGGGAACCAGTTTATCCGTCCCTCTTCTTGTCATTCTCCATAGCCAGTCTGTCCTGTTGCAGAATGTTATCCAGAATCACCACGTGGAGGTGGAGAAGGGTCTTGGCAGCTCTGGGTCGCTGGCCCTCGCGCTAGCAATCAGCATTGGGAGGCTGACCGCTACAACTCATACACTGCTCAGCATCTTGATCCAAGAACGTATGGTACTTTCCCATAGCCGAACTGTTGATTGTTAAAAGGCTTGACCAGTTGGGATATTTGCATTTGAGCTGAATCCTCGAACTCGTCTCTCTCTCTCTCTCTTTCTCTCTCTCTCTCTCTATCTCTCTCTCTCTCTTTCTCTCTCTCTCGTGTAACCGCTTTAGTCAGCTTTATGTCCGTGGGTCAAATTCTAGCTGTCCATTACCTAACTTTTTTCCGGTTATTCAATGTATATTTGATGAGTGGTATAAGTACTTCTCTCCCTATCGATGTCAGTAACAGCGATACTTTTCTCCGTGTTCAATATCACTGAAAAAAATCATTTTCTCCGTATTCAGTGTCACTAAAATTAATCCTTTTCTCTCAGGTCCATGCCACTAATAAACAATTTTTTCTCCGCCAATGATGCCATAAACATACACACGTTTCTCTCAGAGATGCCACTAACAAACTTTTCTCCATGATAGATGCCACTAACAAACTTGTATCCATGATCGATGCCACTAACAAACAAACGTGTATCCATGATCGATGCCACTAACAAACAAACTTGTATCAATGATCGATGCCACAAACAAACTTGTATCCATGATCGATGCCACTAACAAACTTTTCTGCATGATCGATGCCACTAACAAACTTGAATTCATGATCGATGCCACTAACAAACAAACTTGTATCAATGATCGATGCCACTAACAAACTTGAATCCATGATCGATGCCACTAACAAACAGACTTTTCTCCATGATCGATGCCACTAACAAACAGACTTTTCTCCATGATCGATGCCACTAACAAACTTTGCTCCATTATCGATGCCACTAACAAACAGACTATTCTCCATGATCGATGCCACTAACAAACTTTTCTTTATTATCGATGCCACTAACAAACAGACTTTTCTCCATGATCGATGCCACTAACAAACTTTTCTCCATGATCGATGCCACTAACAAACAAACTTTTCTCCATGATCGATGCCGCTAACAAACTTTTCTCCGTGATCGATGCCACTAACAAACAAACTTTTCTCCATGATCGTGCCACTAACAAATAAACTTTTCTCAATGATCGTGCCACTAACAAACAAACGTGTATCCGTGATCGATGGCACTAACAACTTTTTCTCCATGATCCATGCCACTAACAAACTTTTCTCCATGATCGATGCCACTAACAAACTTTTCTCCATGATCGTGCCACTAACAAACAAACGTTTCTCCATTATCGATGGAACTACCAAACTTTTCTCCATTATCGATATCACTAACAAACAGACTTTTCTCCATGATCGATGCCACTAACAAACTTTGCTCCATTATCGATGCCACTAACAAATAGATTATTCTCCATGATCGATGCCACTAACAAACTTTTCTTTATTATCGATGCCACTAACAAATGACTTTTCTCCATGATCGATGCCACTAACAAACTTTTCTCCATGATCGAAGCCACTAACAAACTTTTCTCCATGATCGAGGCCACTAACAAACAAACTTTTCTCCATGATCGATGCCACTAACAAACTTTTCTCCATGATGGATGCCACTAACAAACAAACTTTTCTCCATGATCGATGCCGCTAACAAACTTTTCTCCAAGATCGATGCCACTAACAAACAAACTTGTATCCATGATCGATGCCACTAACAAGCTTTTCTCCATGATCGATGCCACTAACAAGCTTTTCTCCATGATCGATGCCACTAACAAATTAACTTGTTTCCATGATCGATGCTACTAACAAACTTTTCTGCATTATCGATGCCACTAACAAACAAACTTGTCTCCATGATCGATGCCACTAAAAAACTTCTCTCCATGATCGATGCCACTAAAAAACTTTTCTCCATGATCGATGCCACTAACAAACAAAGTTTTCTCCATGATCGATGCCACTAACAAATAAACTTTTCTCCATGATCGTGCCACTAACAAACAAACGTGTATCCATGATCGATGGCACTAAGAACTTTTTCTCCATGATCCATGCCACTCACAAACTTTTCTCCATGATCGATGCCACAAACAAACTTTTCTCCATTATCAATGTCACTAACAAACAGACTTTTCTCTATGATCGATGCCACTAACAAACTTTTCTCCATGATCGATGCCACTAACAAACTTTTCTCCATTATCGATGTCACTAACAAACAGACTTTTCTCTATGATCGATGCCACTAACAAACTTTTCTCCATGATCGATGCCACTAACAAACAGACCTTTCTCCATGATCAATGCCACTAACAAACAAACGTATCCATTATCGATGCCACAAACAAACTTTTCTCAATGATCGATGCCACTAACAAACAAACTTTTCTCCATGATCGATGCCGCTAACAAACTTTTCTCCAAGATCGATGCCACTAACAAACAAACTTGTATCCATGATCGATGCCACTAACAAGATTTTCTCCATGATCGATGCCACTAACAAGCTTTTCTCCATGATCGATGCCACTAACAAATTAACTTGTTTCCATGATCGATGCTACTAACAAACTTTTCTCCATTATCGATGCCACTAACAAACAAACTTGTCTCCATGATCGATGCCACTAAAAAACTTCTCTCCATGATCGATGCCACTAAAAAACTTTTCTCCATGATCGATGTCACTAACAAACAAACTTTTCTCCATGATCGATGCCACTAACAAATAAACTTTTCTCCATGATCGTGCCACTAACAAACAAACGTGTATCCATGATCGATGGCACTAACAACTTTTTCTCCATGATCCATGCCACTCACAAACTTTTCTCCATGATCGATGCCACAAACAAACTTTTCTCCATTATCAATGTCACTAACAAACAGACTTTTCTCTATGATCGATGCCACTAACAAACTTTTCTCCATGATCGATGCCACTAACAAACTTTTCTCCATTATCGATGTCACTAACAAACAGACTTTTCTCTATGATCGATGCCACTAACAAACTTTTCTCCATGATCGATGCCACTAACAAACAGACCTTTCTCCATGATCAATGCCACTAACAAACAAACGTATCCATTATCGATGCCACAAACAAACTTTTCTCAATGATCGATGCCACTAACAAACAAACTTTTCTCCATGATTGATGCCACTAACAAACTTTTCTCCATGATCGATGCCACTAACAAACAAACTTGTATCCATGATCGATGCCACTAACAAGCTTTACTCCATGATCGATGCCACTAACAAACTTTTCTCCATGATCGATGCCACTAACAAACAAACTTGTCTCCATGATCGATGCTACTAACAAACTTTTCTCCATGATCGATGCCACTAACAAACAAACTTTTCCTCATGATCGATGCCGCTAACAAACTTTTCTCCAAGATCGATGGGACTAACAAACAAACTTGTCTCCATGATCGATGCTACTAACAAACTTTTCTCCATGATCGATGCCACTAACAAACAAACTTGTCTCCATGATCGATGCCACTAACAAACTTTTCTCCATGATCGATGCCACTAACAAACAAACTTGTCTCCATTATCGATGCCACTAACAAACTTTTCTCCATAATCGATGCCACTAACAAACTTCTCTCCATGATGGATGCCACTAACAAACAAACTTTTCTCCATGATCGATGCCGCTAACAAACTTTTCTCCAAGATCGATGCCACTAACAAACAAACTTGTATCCATGATCGATGCCACTAACAAGCTTTTCTCCATGATCGATGCCACTAACAAATTAACTTGTCTCCATGATCGATGCTACTAACAAACTTTTCTCCATGATCGATGCCACTAACAAACAAACTTGTCTCCATGATCGATGCCACTAACAAACTTTTCTCCATGATCGATGCCACTAACAAACTTTTCTTTATTATCGATGCCACTAACAAACAGACTTTTCTCCATGATCGATGCCACTAACAAACTTTTCTCCATGATCGATGCCACTAACAAACTTTTCTCAATGATCGATGCCACTAACAAACAAATTTTTCTCCATGATCGATGCCGCTAACAAACTTTTCTCCAAGATCGATGCCACTAACAAACAAACTTGTATCCATGATCGATGCCACTAAAAAACTTCTCTCCGTGATCGATGTCACTAACAAACTTCTCTCCATGATCGATGCCACTAACAAAGTTTTCTCCGTGATCGATGCCACTAACAAACAAACTTTTCTCCATGATCGTGCCACTAACAAATAAACTTTTCTCCATGATCGTGCCACTAACAAACTTCTCTCCATGATCGATGCCACTAACAAACTTTTCTCCATGATCGATGCCACTAACAAACATTTCTCCATAATCGATGCCACTAACAAACTTCTCTCCATGATCGATGCCACTAACAAACAAACTTGTCTCCATGATCGATGCTACTAACAAACTTTTCTCCATGATCGATGCCACTAACAAACAAACTGTTCCTCATGATCGATGCCGCTAACAAACTTTTCTCCAAGATCGATGGGACTAACAAACAAACTTGTCTCCATGATCGATGCTACTAACAAACTTTTTTCCATGATCGATGCCACTAACAAACAAACTTGTCTCCATGATCGATGCCACTAACAAACTTTTCTCCATGATCGATGCCACTAACAAACAAACTTGTCTCCATTATCAATGCCACTAACAAACTTTTCTCCATAATCGATGCCACTAACAAACTTCTCTCCATAATGGATGCAACTAACAAACAAACTTTTCTCCATGATCGATGCTACTAACAAACTTTTCTCCATGATCGATGCCACTAACAAACAAACTTGTCTCCATGATCGATGCCGCTAACAAACTTTTCTCCAAGATCGATGCCACTAACAACCAAACTTGTATCCATGATCGATGCCACTAAAAAAATTCTCTCCATGATCGATGCCACTAACAAGCTTGTCTCCATGATCGATGCTACTAACAAACTTTTCTCCATTATCGATGCCACTAACAAACAAACTTGTCTCCATGATCGATGCCACTTACAAACTTTTCTCCATGATCGATGCCACTAACAAACTTTTCTCCATTATCGATGTCACTAACAAACAGACTTTTCTCTATGATCGATGCCACTAACAAACTTTTCTCCATGATCGATGCCACTAACAAACTTTTCTCCATTATCGATGTCACTAACAAACAGACTTTTCTCTATGATCGATGCCACTAACAATTTTTTCTCCATGATCGATGCCACTAACAAACTTTTCTCCATTATCGATGTCACTAACAAACAGACCTTTCTCCATGATCCATGCCACTAACAAACTTTTCTTTATTATCGATGCCACGAACAAACAAACTTTTCTCCATGATCGATGCCACTAATAAACAAACGTATCCATGATTGATGCCACTAACAAACTTCTCTCCATGATCGATGCCACTAACAAACAAACTTGTATCCATGATCGATGCCACTAACAAACAAACTTGTCTCCATGATCGATGCTACCAACAAACTTTTCTCCATGATCGATGCCACTAACAAACAAACTTTTCTCCATGATCGATGCCGCTAACAAACTTTTCTCCAAGATTAATGCCACTAACAAACAAACTTTTCTCCATGATCGATGCCACTTACAAACTTTTCTTTATTATCGATGCCACTAACAAACAGACTTTTCTCCATGATCGATGCCACTAACAAACTTTTCTCCATGATCGATGCCACTAACAAACTTTTCTCGATGATCGATGCCACTAACAAACAAATTTTTCTCCATGATCGATGCCGCTAACAAACTTTTCTCCAAGATCGATGCCACTAACAAACAAACTTGTATCCATGATCGATGCCACTAAAAAACTTCTCTCCATGATCGATGCCACTAACAAGCTTTTCTCCATGATGGATGCCACTAACAAACAAACTTTTCTCCATGATCGATGCCGCTAACAAACTTTTCTCCAAGATCGATGCCACTAACAAACAAACTTGTATCCATGATCGATGCCACTAACAAGCTTTTCTCCATGATCGATGCCACTAACAAGCTTTTCTCCATGATCGATGCCACTAACAAATTAACTTGTTTCCATGATCGATGCTACTAACAAACTTTTCTCCATTATCGATGCCACTAACAAACAAACTTGTCTCCATGATCGATGCCACTAAAAAACTTCTCTCCATGATCGAAGCCACTAAAAAACTTTTCTCCATGATCGATGCCACTAACAAACAAACTTTTCTCCATGATCGATGCCACTAACAAATAAACTTTTCTCCATGATCGTGCCACTAACAAACAAACGTGTATCCATGATCGATGGCACTAACAACTTTTTCTCCATGATCCATGCCACTCACAAACTTTTCTCCATGATCGATGCCACAAACAAACTTTTCTCCATTATCAATGTCACTAACAAACAGACTTTTCTCTATGATCGATGCCACTAACAAACTTTTCTCCATGATCGATGCCACTAACAAACTTTTCTCCATTATCGATGTCACTAACAAACAGACTTTTCTCTATGATCGATGCCACTAACAAACTTTTCTCCATGATCGATGCCACCAACAAACAGACCTTTCTCTATGATCAATGCCACTAACAAACAAACGTATCCATTATCGATGCCACAAACAAACTTTTCTCAATTATCGATGCCACTAACAAACAAACTTTTCTCCATGATTGATGCCACTAACAAACTTTTCTCCATGATCGATGCCACTAACAAACAAACTTGTATCCATGATCGATGCCACTAACAAGCTTTACTCCATGATCGATGCCACTAACAAACTTTTCTCCATGATCGATGCCACTAACAAACAAACTTGTCTCCATGATCGATGCTACTAACAAACTTTTCTCCATGATCGATGCCACTAACAAACAAACGTTTCCTCATGATCGATGCCGCTAACAAACTTTTCTCCAAGATCGATGGGACTAACAAACAAACTTGTCTCCATGATCGATGCTACTAACAAACTTTTCTCCATGATCGATGTCACTAGCAAACAAACTTGTCTCCATGATCGATGCCACTAACAAACTTTTCTCCATGATCGATGCCACTAACAAACAAACTTGTCTCCATTATCGATGCTACTAACAAACTTTTCTCCATAATCGATGCCACTAACAAACTTCTCTCCATGATAGATGCCACTAACAAACAAACTTTTCTCCATGATCGATGCCGCTAACAAACTTTTCTCCAAGATCGATGCCACTAACAAACAAACTTGTATCCATGATCGATGCCACTAACAAGCTTTTCTCCATGATCGATGCCACTAACAAATTAACTTGTCTCCATGATCGATGCTACTAACAAACTTTTCTCCATGATCGATGCCACTAACAAACAAACTTGTCTCCATGATCGATGCCACTAACAAACTTTTCTCCATGATCGATGCCACTAACAAACTTTTCTTTATTATCGATGCCACTAACAAACAGACTTTTCTCCATGATCGATGCCACTAACAAACTTTTCTCCATGATCGATGCCACTAACAAACTTTTCTCAATGATCGCTGCCACTAACAAACAAACTTTTCTCCACGATCGATGCCGCTAACAAACTTTTCTCCAAGATCGATGCCACTAACAAACTTCTATCCATGATCGATGCCACTAACAAAGTTTTCTCCGTGATCGATGCCACTAACAAACAAACTTTTCTCCATGATCGTGCCACTAACAAATAAACTTTTCTCCATGATCGTGCCACTAACAAACTTCTCTCCATGATCGATGCCACTAACAAACTTTTCTCCATGATCGATGCCACTAACAAACATTTCTCCATAATCGATGCCACTAACAAACTTCTCTCCATGATCGATGCCACTAACAAACAAACTTGTCTCCATGATCGATGCTACTAACAAACTTTTCTCCATGATCGATGCCACTAACAAACAAACTTTTCCTCATGATCGATGCCGCTAACAAACTTTTCTCCAAGATCGATGGGACTAACAAACAAACTTGTCTCCATGATCGATGCTACTAACAAACTTTTCTCCATGATCGATGCCACTAACAAACAAACTTGTCTCCATGATCGATGCCACTAACAAACTTTTCTCCATAATCGATGCCACTAACAAACTTCTCTCCATAATGGATGCCACTAACAAACAAACTTTTCTCCATGATCGATGCCGCTAACAAACTTTTCTCCAAGAGCGATGCCACTCACAAACAAACTTGTATCCATGATCGATGCCACTAACAAGCTTTTCTCCATGATCGATGCCACTAACAAATTAACTTGTCTCCATGATCGATGCCGCTAACAAACTTTTCTCCAAGATCGATGCCACTAACAACCAAACTTGTATCCATGATCGATGCCACTAAAAAAATTCTCTCCATGATCGATGCCACTAACAAGCTTGTCTCCATGATCGATGCTACTAACAAACTTTTCTCCATTATCGATGCCACTAACAAACAAACTTGTCTCCATGATCGATGCCACTTACAAACTTTTCTCCATGATCGATGCCACTAACAAACTTTTCTCCATTATCGATGTCACTAACAAACAGACTTTTCTCTATGATCGATGCCACTAACAAACTTTTCTCCATGATCGATGCCACTCACAAACTTTTCTCCATTATCGATGTCACTAACAAACAGACTTTTCTCTATGATCGATGCCACTAACAATTTTTTCTCCATGATCGATGCCACTAACAAACTTTTCTCCATTATCGATGTCACTAACAAACAGACCTTTCTCCATGATCGATGCCACTAACAAACAAACTTGTATCCATGATCGATGCCACTAACAAGCTTTACTCCATGATCGATGCCGCTAACAAACTTTTCTCTATGATCGATGCCACTAACAAACAAACTTGTCTCCATGATCGATGCTACTAACAAACTTTTCTCCATGATCGATGCCACTAACAAACAAACTTTTCTCCATGATCGATGCCGCTAACAAACTTTTCTCCAATATTGATGCCACTAACAAACAAACTTTTCTCCATGATCGATGCCACTAACAAACTTTTCTTTATTATCGATGCCACTAACAAACAGACTTTTCTCCATGATCGATGCCACTAACAAACTTTTCTCCATGATCGATGCCACTAACAAACTTTTCTCAATGATCGATGCCACTAACAAACAAACTTTTCTCCATGATCGATGCCGCTAACAAACTTTTCTCCAAGATCGATGCCACTAACAAACAAACTTGTATCCATGATCGATGCCACTAAAAAACTTCTCTCCATGATCGATGCCACTAACAAGCTTGTCTCCATGATCGATGCTACTAACAAACTTTTCTCCATTATCGATGCCACTAACAAACAAAGTTGTCTCCATGATCGATGCCACTAACAAACTTTTCTCCATGATGGATGCCACTAACAAACAAATTTGTCTCCATGATCGATGCCACTAACACACTTTTCTCCATGATCGATGCCACTAACAAACTTCTCTCCATGATCGATGCCACTAACAAAGTTTTCTCCGTGATCGATGCCACTAACAAACAAACTTTTCTCCATGATCGTGCCACTAACAAATAAACTGTTCTCCATGATCGTGCCACTAACAAACTTCTCTCCATGATCGATGCCACTAACAAACTTTTCTCCATGATCGATGTCACTAACAAACATTTCTCCATAATCGATGTCACTAACAAACTTCTCTCCATGATCGATGCCACTAACAAACAAACTTGTCTCCATGATCGATGCTACTAACAAACTTTTCTCTTGATCGATGCCACTAACAAACAAACTTTTCCTCATGATCGATGCCGCTAACAAACTTTTCTCCAAGATCGATGGGACTAACAAACAAACTTGTCTCCATGATCGATGCTACTAACAAACTTTTCTCCATGATCGATGCCACTAACAAACAAACTTGTCTCCATGATCGATGCCACTAACAAACTTTTCTCCATGATCGATGCCACTAACAAACAAACTTGTCTCCATTATCGATGCCACTAACAAACTTTTCTCCATAATCGATGCCACTAACAAACTTCTCTCCATAATGGATGCCACTAACAAACAAACTTTTCTCCATGATCGATGCCGCTAACAAACTTTTCTCAAAGATCGATGCCACTAACAAACAAACTTGTATCCATGATCGATGCCACTAACAAGCTTTTCTCCATGATCGATGCCACTAACAAATTAACCTGTCTCCATGATCGATGCTACTAACAAACTTTTCTCCATGATCGATGCCACTAACAAACAAACTTGTCTCCATGATCGATGCCGCTAACAAACTTTTCTCTAAGATCGATGCCACTAACAACCAAACTTGTATCCATGATCGATGCCACTAAAAAAATTCTCTCCATGATCGATGCCACTAACAAGCTTGTCTCCATGATCGATGCTACTAACAAACTTTTCTCCATTATCGATGCCACTAACAAACAAACTTGTCTCCATGATCGATGCCACTAACAAACTTTTCTCCATGATCGATGCCACTAACAAACAAATTTGTCTCCATGATCGATGCCACTAACAAACTTTTCTCCATGATCGATGCCACTAACAAACTTCTCTCCATGGTCGATGCCACTAACAAAGTTTTCTCCGTGATCGATGCCACTAACAAACAAACTTTTCTCCATGATCGTGCCACTGACAAATAAACTTTTCTCCATGATCGTGCCACTAACAAACTTCTCTCCATGATCGATGCCACTAACAAACTTTTCTCCATAATGGATGCCACTAACAAACTTCTCTCCATGATCGATGCCACTAACAAACAAACGTGTATCCATGATCGATGACACTAGCAACTTTTTCTCCATGATCCATGCCACTTACAAACTTTTCTTCATGATCGATGCCACTAACAAACTTTTCTCCATTATCGATGTCACTAACAAACAGACTTTTCTCTATGATCGATGCAACTAACAAACTTTTCTCCATGATCGATGCCACTAACAAACTTTTCTCCATTATCGATGTCACTAACAAACAGACTTTTCTCTATGATCGATGCCACTAACAAACAAACTTGTCTCCATGATCGATGCCACTAACAAACTTTTCTCCATGATCGATGCCACTAACAAACAAACTTGTCTCCATTATCGATGCCACTAACAAACTTTTCTCCATAATCGATGCCACTAACAAACTTCTCTCCATAATGGATGCCACTAACAAACAAACTTTTCTCCATGATCGATGCCGCTAACAAACTTTTCTCCAAGATCGATGCCACTAACAAACAAACTTGTATCCATGATCGATGCCACTAACAAGCTTTTCTCCATGATCGATGCCACTAACAAATTAACTTGTCTCCATGATCGATGCTACTAACAAACTTTTCTCCATGATCGATGCCACTAACAAACAAACTTGTCTCCATGATCGATGCCGCTAACAAACTTTTCTCTAAGATCGATGCCACTAACAACCAAACTTGTATCCATGATCGATGCCACTAAAAAAATTCTCTCCATGATCGATGCCACTAACAAGCTTGTCTCCATGATCGATGCTACTAACAAACTTTTCTCCATTATCGATGCCACTAACAAACAAACTTGTCTCCATGATCGATGCCACTAACAAACTTTTCTCCATGATCGATGCCACTAACAAACAAATTTGTCTCCATGATCGATGCCACTAACAAACTTTTCTCCATGATCGATGCCACTAACAAACTTCTCTCCATGGTCGATGCCACTAACAAAGTTTTCTCCGTGATCGATGTCACTAACAAACAAACTTTTCTCCATGATCGTGCCACTGACAAATAAACTTTTCTCCATGATCGTGCCACTAACAAACTTCTCTCCATGATCGATGCCACTAACAAACTTTTCTCCATAATGGATGCCACTAACAAACTTCTCTCCATGATCGATGCCACTAACAAACAAACGTGTATCCATGATCGATGACACTAGCAACTTTTTCTCCATGATCCATGCCACTTACAAACTTTTCTTCATGATCGATGCCACTAACAAACTTTTCTCCATTATCGATGTCACTAACAAACAGACTTTTCTCTATGATCGATCCCACTAACAAACTTTTCTCCATGATCGATGCCACTAACAAACTTTTCTCCATTATCGATGTCACTAACAAACAGACTTTTCTCTATGATCGATGCCACTAACAATTTTTTCTCCATGATCGATGCCACTAACAAACTTTTCTCCATTATCGATGTCACTAACAAACAGACCTTTCTCCATGATCCATGCCACTAACAAACTTTTCTTTATTATCGATGCCACGAACAAACAAACTTTTCTCAATGATCGATGCCACTAATAAACAAACGTATCCATGATTGATGCCACTAACAAACTTCTCTCCATGATCGATGCCACTAACAAACAAACTTGTATCCATGATCGATGCCACTAACAAGCTTTACTCCATGATCGATGCCGCTAACAAACTTTTCTCTATGATCGATGCCACTAACAAACAAACTTGTCTCCATGATCGATGCTACTAACAAACTTTTCTCCATGATCGATGCCGCTAACAAACTTTTCTCCAAGATTGATGCCACTAACAAACAAACTTTTCTCCATGATCGATGCCACTAACAAACTTTCCTTTATTATCGATGCCACTAACAAACAGACTTTTCTCCATGATCGTGCCACTAACAAACTTCTCTCCATGATCGATGCCACTAACAAACTTTTCTCAATGATCGATGCCACTAACAAACATTTCTCCATACTCGATGCCACTAACAAACTTCTCTCCATGATCGATGCCACTAACAAACAAACTTGTCTCCATGATCGATGCTACTAACAAACTTTTCTCCATGATCGATGCCACTAACAAACAAACTTTTCCTCATGATCGATGCCGCTAACAAACTTTTCTCCAAGATCGATGGCACTAACAAACAAACTTGTCTCCATGATCGATGCTACTAACAAACTTTTCTCCATGATCGATGCCACTAACAAACAAACTTGTCTCCATGATCGATGCCACTAACAAACTTTTCTCCATGATCGATGCCACTAACAAACAAACTTGTCTCCATTATCGATGCCACTAACAAACTTTTCTCCATAATCGATGCCACTAACAAACTTTTCTCCATAATCGATGCCACTAACAAACTTCTCTCCATAATGGATGCCACTAACAAACAAACTTTTCTCCATGATCGATGCCGCTAACAAACTTTTCTCCAAGATCGATGCCACTAACAAACAAACTGGTATCCATGATCGATGCCACTAACAAGCTTTTCTCCATGATCGATGCCACTAACAAATTAACTTGTCTCCATGATCGATGCTACTAACAAACTTTTCTCCATGATCGATGCCACTAACAAACAAACTTGTCTCCATGATCGATGCCGCTAACAAACTTTTCTCCAAGATCGATGCCACTAACAACCAAACTTGTATCCATGATCGATGCCACTAAAAAAATTCTCTCCATGATCGATGCCACTAACAAGCTTGTCTCCATGATCGATGCTACTAACAAACTTTTCTCCATTATCGATGCCACTAACAAACAAACTTGTCTCCATGATCGATGCCACTAACAAACTTTTCTCCATGATCGATGCCACTAACAAACAAATTTGTCTCCATGATCGATGCCACTAACAAACTTTTCTCCATGATCGATGCCACTAACAAACTTCTCTCCATGGTCGATGCCACTAACAAAGTTTTCTCCGTGATCGATGCCACTAACAAACAAACTTTTCTCCATGATCGTGCCACTGACAAATAAACTTTTCTCCATGATCGTGCCACTAACAAACTTCTCTCCATGATCGATGCCACTAACAAACTTTTCTCCATAATGGATGCCACTAACAAACTTCTCTCCATGATCGATGCCACTAACAAACAAACGTGTATCCATGATCGATGACACTAGCAACTTTTTCTCCATGATCCATGCCACTTACAAACTTTTCTTCATGATCGATGCCACTAACAAATTTTTCTCCATTATCGATGTCACTAACAAACAGACTTTTCTCTATGATCGATGCCACTAACAAACTTTTCTCCATGATCGTGCCACTAACAAACTTTTCTCCATTATCGATGTCACTAACAAACAGACCTTTCTCCATGATCCATGCCACTAACAAACTTTTCTTTATTATCGATGCCACGAACAAACAAACTTTTCTCAATGATCGATGCCACTAATAAACAAACGTATCCATGATTGATGCCACTAACAAACTTCTCTCCATGATCGATGCCACTAACAAACAAACTTGTATCCATGATCGATGCCACTAACAAGCTTTACTCCATGATCGATGCCGCTAACAAACTTTTCTCTATGATCGATGCCACTAACAAACAAACTTGTCTCCATGATCGATGCTACTAACAAACTTTTCTCCATGATCGATGCCACTAACAAACAAACTTTTCTCCATGATCGATGCCGCTAACAAACTTTTCTCCAAGATTGATGCCACTAAAAAACAAACTTTTCTCCATGATCGATGCCACTAACAAACTTTCCTTTATTATCGATGCCACTAACAAACAGACTTTTCTCCATGATCGTGCCACTAACAAACTTCTCTCCATGATCGATGCCACTAACAAACTTTTCTCAATGATCGATGCCACTAACAAACATTTCTCCATAATCGATGCCACTAACAAACTTCTCTCCATGATCGATGCCACTAACAAACAAACTTGTCTCCATGATCGATGCTACTAACAAACTTTTCTCCATGATCGATGCCACTAACAAACAAACTTTTCCTCATGATCGATGCCGCTAACAAACTTTTCTCCAAGATCGATGGCACTAACAAACAAACTTGTCTCCATGATCGATGCTACTAACAAACTTTTCTCCATGATCGATGCCACTAACAAACAAACTTGTCTCCATGATCGATGCCACTAACAAACTTTTCTCCATGATCGATGCCACTAACAAACAAACTTGTCTCCATTATCGATGCCACTAACAAACTTTTCTCAATAATCGATGCCACTAACAAACTTTTCTCCATAATCGATGCCACTAACAAACTTCTCTCCATAATGGATGCCACTAACAAACAAAGTTTTCTCCATGATCGATGCCGCTAACAAACTTTTCTCCAAGATCGATGCCACTAACAAACAAACTGGTATCCATGATCGATGCCACTAACAAGCTTTTCTCCATGATCGATGCCACTAACAAATTAACTTGTCTCCATGATCGATGCTACTAACAAACTTTTCTCCATGATCGATGCCACTAACAAACAAACTTGTCTCCATGATCGATGCCGCTAACAAACTTTTCTCCAAGATCGATGCCACTAACAACCAAACTTGTATCCATGATCGATGCCACTAAAAAAATTCTCTCCATGATCGATGCCACTAACAAGCTTGTCTCCATGATCGATGCTACTAACAAACTTTTCTCCATGATCGATGCCACTAACAAACAAACTTGTCTCCATGATCGATGCCACTAACAAACTTTTCTCCATGATCGATGCCACTAACAAACAAATTTGTCTCCATGATCGATGCCACTAACAAACTTCTCTCCATGATCGATGCCACTAACAAACTTTTCTCCATGATCGATGCCACTAACAAACTTTTCTCCATAATGGATGCCACTAACAAACTTCTCTCCATGATCGATGCCACTAACAAACAAACGTGTATCCATGATCGATGACACTAGCAACTTTTTCTCCATGATCCATGCCACTTACAAACTTTTCTCCATGATCGATGCCACTAACAAACTTTTCTCCATTATCGATGTCACTAAAAAACAGACTTTTCTCTATGATCGATGCCACTAACAAACTTTTCTCCATGATCGATGCCACTAACAAACTTTTCTCCATTATCGATGTCACTAACAAACAGACTTTTCTATATGATCGATGCCACTAACAATTTTTTCTCCATGATCGATGCCACTAACAAACTTTTCTCCATTATCGATGTCACTAACAAACAGACCTTTCTCCATGATCCATGCCACTAACAAACTTTTCTTTATTATCGATGCCACGAACAAACAAACTTTTCTCCATGATCGATGCCACTAATAAACAAACGTATCCATGATTGATGCCACTAACAAACTTCTCTCCATGATCGATGCCACTAACAAACAAACTTGTATCCATGATCGATGCCACTAACAAGCTTTACTCCATGATCGATGCCGCTAACAAACTTTTCTCTATGATCGATGCCACTAACAAACAAACTTGTCTCCATGATCGATGCTACTAACAAACTTTTCTCCATGATCGATGCCACTAACAAACAAACTTTTCTCCATGATCGATGCCGCTAACAAACTTTTCTCCAAGATTGATGCCACTAACAAACAAACTTGTATCCATGATCGATGCCACTAACAAGCTTTTCTCCATGATCGATGCCACTAACAAATTAACTTGTCTCCATGATCGATGGTACTAACAAACTTTTCTCCATGATCGATGCCACTAACAAACAAACTTGTCTCCATGATCGATGCCACTAACAAACTTTTCTCCATGATCGATGCCACTAACAAACAAACTTGTCTCCATGATTGTGCCACTAACAAACTTGTCTCCATAATCGATGCCACTAACAAACTTTTCTCCATGATCGATGCCACTAACAAACTTTTCTCCATGATCGATGCCACTAACAAACTTTTCTCAATGATCGATGCCACTAACAAACAAACTTTTCTCCATGATCGATGCCGCTAACAAACTTTTCTCCAAGATCGATGCCACTAACAAACAAACTTGTATCCATGATCGATGCCACCAACAAACTTTTCTCCATAATCGATGCCACTAACAAACTTCTCTCCATAATGGATGCCACTAACAAACAAACTTTTCTCCATGATCGATGCCGCTAACAAACTTTTCTCCAAGATCGATGCCACTAACAAACAAACTGGTATCCATGATCGATGCCACTAACAAGCTTTTCTCCATGATCGATGCCACTAACAAATTAACTTGTCTCCATGATCGATGCTACTAACAAACTTTTCTCCATGATCGATGCCACTAACAAACAAACTTGTCTCCATGATCGATGCCGCTAACAAACTTTTCTCCAAGATCGATGTCACTAACAACCAAACTTGTATCCATGATCGATGCCACTTAAAAAATTATCTCCATGATCGATGCCACTAACAAGCTTGTCTCCATGATCGATGCTACTAACAAACTTGTCTCCATGATCGATGCCACTAACAAACTTTTCTCCATGATCGATGCCACTAACAAACAAATTTGTCTCCATGATCGATGCCACTAACAAACTTCTCTCCATGATCGATGCCACTAACAAACTTTTCTCCATGATCGATGCCACTAACAAACTTTTCTCCATAATGGATGCCACTAACAAACTTCTCTCCATGATCGATGCCACTAACAAACAAACGTGTATCCATGATCGATGACACTAGCAACTTTTTCTCCATGATCCATGCCACTTACAAACTTTTCTCCATGATCGATGCCACTAACAAACTTTTCTCCATTATCGATGTCACTAAAAAACAGACTTTTCTCTATGATCGATGCCACTAACAAACGTTTCTCCATGATCGATGCCACTAACAAACTTTTCTCCATTATCGATGTCACTAACAAACAGACTTTTCTATATGATCGATGCCACTAACAATTTTTTCTCCATGATCGATGCCACTAACAAACTTTTCTCCATTATCGATGTCACTAACAAACAGACCTTTCTCCATGATCCATGCCACTAACAAACTTTTCTTTATTATCGATGCCACGAACAAACAAACTTCTCTCCATGATCGATGCCACTAACAAACAAACTTGTATCCATGATTGATGCCACTAACAAGCTTTACTCCATGATCGATGCCGCTAACAAACTTTTCTCTATGATCGATGCCACTAACAAACAAACTTGTCTCCATGATCGATGCTACTAACAAACTTTTCTCCATGATCGATGCCACTAACAAACAAACTTTTCTCCATGATCGATGCCGCTAACAAACTTTTCTCCAAGATTGATGCCACTAACAAACAAACTTGTATCCATGATCGATGCCACTAACAAGCTTTTCTCCATGATCGATGCCACTAACAAATTAACTTGTCTCCATGATCGATGGTACTAACAAACTTTTCTCCATGATCGATGCCACTAACAAACAAACTTGTCTCCATGATCGATGCCACTAACAAACTTTTCTCCATGATCGATGCCACTAACAAACAAACTTGTCTCCATGATTGTGCCACTAACAAACTTGTCTCCATAATCGATGCCACTAACAAACTTTTCTCCATGATCGATGCCACTAACAAACTTTTCTCCATGATCGATGCCACTAACAAACTTTTCTCAATGATCGATGCCACTAACAAACAAACTTTTCTCCATGATCGATGCCGCTAACAAACATTTCTCCAAGATCGATGCCACTAACAAACAAACTTGTATCCATGATCGATGCCACCAACAAACTTCTCTCCATGATCGATGCCACTGACAAACTTTTCTCCATGATCGATGCCACTAACAAACAAACTTTTCTCCATGATCGTGCAACTAACAAACAAACGTGTATCAAGGATCGACGGCACTAACAACTTTTTCTCCATGATCCATGCCACTAACAAATTTTCTCTATGATCGATGCCACTCACAAAGTTTTCTCCATGATCGTTCCACTAACAAACAAACGTTTCTCCATGATCGTGCCACTAACAAACAAACATGTATCCATGATCGATGGCACTAACAAACTTTTCTCCATTATCGATGTCACTAACAAACAGACTTTTCTCCATGATCGATGCCACTAACAAACTTTGCTCCATTATCGATGCCACTAACAAACAGACTATTCTCCATGATCGATGCCACTAACAAACTTTTCTTTATTATCGATGCCACTAACAAACAGACTTTTCTCCATGATCGATGCCACTAACAAACTTTTCTCCACGATGGATGCCACTAACAAACAAACTTTTCTCCATGATCGATGCCACTAACAAACTTTTCTCCATGATCGATGCCACTAACAAACAAATTTTTCTCAATGATCGTGCCACTAACAAACAAACTTTTCTCCTCGATCGATGCCACAAACAAACTTTTCTCCATGATCAATGTCACTAACAAACTTTTCTCCATTATCGATGTCACTAACAAACAGACTTTTCGCCATGATCGATGCCACTAACAAGATTTTCTCCATGATCGATGCCACTAACAAATTGACTTGTCTCCATGATCGATGCTACTAACAAACTTTTCTCCATGATCGATGCCACTAACAAACAAACTTGTCTCCATGATCGATGCCACTAACAAACTTTTCTCCATAATCGATGCCACTAACAAACTTCTCTCCATGATCGATGCCACTGACAAACTTTTCTCCATGATCGATGCCACTAACAAACAAACTTTTCTCCATGATCGTGCAACTAACAAACAAACGTGTATCAATGATCGATGGCACTAACAACTTTTTCTCCATGATCCATGCCACTAACAAATTTTCTCTATGATCGATGCCACTAACAAAGTTTTCTCCATGATCGTGCCACTAACAAACAAACGTTTCTCCATGATCGTGCCACTAACAAACAAACATGTATCCATGATCGATGGCACTAACAAACTTGTCTCCATTATCGATGTCACTAACAAACAGACTTTTCTCCATGATCGATGCCACTAACAAACTTTGCTCCATTATCGATGCCACTAACAAACAGACTATTCTCCATGATCGATGCCACTAACAAACTTTTCTTTATTATCGATGCCACTAACAAACAGACTTTTCTCCATGATCGATGCCACTAACAAACTTTTCTCCATGATCGATGCCACTAACAAACTTTTCTCCATGATCGATGCCACTAACAAACAAACTTTTCTCCATGATCGATGCCACTAACAAACTTTTCTCCATGATGGATGCCACTAACAAACAAACTTTTCTCCATGATCGATGCCACTAACAAACTTTTCTCCATGATCGATGCCACTAACAAACTTCTCTCCATGATCGATGCCACTAACAAACTTTTATCCATGATCGATGCCACTAACAAACAAATTTTTCTCAATGATCGTGCCACTAACAAACAAACTTTTCTCCATGATCGATGCCACTAACAAACTTTTCTCCATGATCAATGTCACTAACAAACTTTTCTCCATTATCGATGTCACTAACAAACAGACTTTTCTCCATGATCGATGCCACTAACAAACATACTTTTCTCCATGATCGATGCCACTAACAAACAAACTTGTATCCATGATCGATGCCACTAAGAAACAAACTTTTCTCCATGATCGATGCCACTAACAAACTTTTCTCCATGATCAATGTCACTAACAAACTTTTCTCCATTATCGATGTCACTAACAAACAGACTTTTCTCCATGATCGATGCCACTAACAAACATACTTTTCTCCATGATCGATGCCACTAAGAAACAAACTTTTCTCCATGATCGATGCCACTAACAAACAAACTTTTTTCCATGATCGTGCAACTAACAAACAAACTTGTATCCATGATAGATGATACTAACATTCAAACATTTTTTCACGATCGATATCTCTGCCATACAGACATGTCTCCTACTGTTAGATAAGGTAAATCTTCGAAGAATTTTCCCATTGTTTATCCCAGAAAAATGTATACCTAGTACGGTGAGTTCGCCAGCACTTCATCTCCGATTGCAGATATGTATTTTGTATAAATATAGTGTGGTCACATATAGGTCGCTACCAAGCAATCTACCCACTCAGTACCATGGAGGAAAGAATAGGATCATTTGCACAATGAAAACATGAGTGGCAGGCAACTAACAGATGCTCAGCATGGGACTAGCAACCCAATCAGGGAAAATATATGTCTACAGGAAATGTTGTTCGTTCATAGTAATGGACGGGGACTACTTTTTCAACACTCACTGCTCGCATGCGCTCGAAGATGGCTAAATAAGCCAATCGGAACCCGGAACTGCATGTTGCAATTAATACACGGAAATAGGACATCCTTTTCAGCGGGGTGGATGACGGTTTGCTGTGAGCTGTCTTGCAGTGCGATATCTTCACGTGCTCTTGATACCTTATGTCTCTGAACACCTTCAGAAATAGTGCTGCGTCAGTTTGTGCGATTGGTGGCAATTCTTTTCCAGTCATCATGGCTACTTTCGCACTGGATCATTGATTTCTTAAGTGTGTCCTTGTATCATTTCCACAGTCCACCGCTTGTTCTCTTGCCATTTTGCAGTTCACCAACACAGAACTGTTTTGATAGACGTTGATCCAACGTGCTTACCACATAGCCAGCACATCTTAGTTGTGCTGCATATATGATAGTGTGAATACTTGTCATATTTCCTACAGAAAATACTACTACACGAGCCCACATGCTTCCTCAAAGGGATCCAGGTCAGGAAAAGCGATAAAGTGACACGAAAAATTAAACAAGGGAAAGAAATATGAGACATTTTTGTTAACTTAACGTCTTAACTTAACGTCTATATACTGGTTCAGAAGACTCTGTAGAGTTTGTATACAACCAGTTACATTTACATCTCCTTGCTCTAAAAGCTATGCGGATCCAATTTATTATTAAATGCATTAACTGTCCCTGCCACCACTACCTCCCGTGGTAATGCATTCCAAGCACTCACCACTCTGACTAAAAAAATATTTCCTAATAACTAATCTGGACCTCTCTTTAGTTAATTTGTAGCGATGCCCTATCTGTAGCTATGTTGCTAGGGTTGAGACTGGTTTGTAAATTGAAGGGGACATTGCGACATAGATAAGAGATGACCTGGAGATCTATTGTTTGTTTAAATGTGCGCAATGGCGGATTTATATCTTCTCTTCTTGATAGCATTTAGAAAATCTCGTGTCTAGACAAGAACTTAAGAAGTATATGGCCTCTTCCGCATGGTTTTTGCAGCCGCTAACATGACTGTTCTGCTGATCAGATACAGGACAGATGGGAAGTTGTTCAATCTGATACCCCAATGTTTCTCTAATAAGTGAAAGAGGCACCCATCTTAGATATTCAATTTATCGATGACAACGTTAAGTGAGGACATACAGCCTTCCGTGCATTAGTTCTCAGCTGTCTGTACCAGCTTAAGTCTAATGTCAACATCAATAAAAAAGGAAGTACTGTTTCTACCTGTCCCCGGGGATCCTTACCACACGCCAAACATCACCGAGCAAGGTCAACATCTACAAGCAGTTGATAGTTTTACCTACTTTAGTAGTACAGTCACAGATGTGTGACTCTAAGATCCACAACAGGATTGCCCTGGCATGCGTTATTTTTGAAAGACACGAACGAATGTCGGCAACCGGCAGGGCATCAGTGTTGCCACCAAGATCAAGTTATATCGTGCTGTGATGCTAACCACACGCAAATACAATATGGACAGTTTATAGCAGACATTCCAGAAAACGAAATCATTTCCATTTTCACGGTTTCTGCAGGCTGATCAGGTTTGGCTGGCAGGAAGAGGGATAACCTCAGAATGGCAAAGCTGGTGAATGACATCCGCTGCAGCAGAGAGCTTGGATCAGATGGGTCGGACAATTTGCTTGTATGACGGATTAGCATCACCCTAAGCAGCTGTTAAACGATAAACATAGAATAGGCAACTGCTCAAATAAGGGACAGAAGAAACGAAAGACTCTGAAAGTATATCAGGACAGCTTCCTCATTAATGTCATCTAATGGGAGCTGATTGCTGTGAACCGCTCATTCTGGTAACCTATCATCACACAGAGTGATCACACTGGGAGGACAGAATCATCGATGCGACGCTGGGAAATGCGAGATCCACGAAAGGACAAAATGCGAGACGGCTTCATTTCTGACTCTGCCCACGTGCACCTCACGCGCAGTAGAGTTAGTCGCCCTCGAATCAAACTGTACAGTCATGTGTGACCACATCACATTAAAATACACATGCCTGACTCTGCCGACATGCGTGCATGCACTACTATGGGGATCACCTTGATACCCACCTCGCTAGAACAACTGTCATCAAACAGGTCTGTTTCCAAAGAGAAATGCATGGAGGGTTTTGTTCAGTATATTTTACCAGACCTAAACATTGTTTGATCAAGATACTTTGCCTGACCAGACGTTAGTCTCCTCTCACCGTGTATATGCGAGTATATGTAAACCGTACTAATAACTTACAACATTTGTTCTACTAGGCAATGTCTTCCTTGGGCCGCTTTTGGTCTTACATCTGTCAATTCATTGACAATTTATCACTGTTTTTCTTCTTGGGACTTACAAGGCCCTTGGAAAGTGCAGACTTCAGGGGGTTTTGCGATTTATCTACTAGGATTACACTTGACAGACTTACAACATAAGTACATATACGAGTATGTATGGCTCTTTTCGTCTTTACCTACGGTTTAAAGCGGGTACCATTCTCATTTGACAGCTTTTTTAATGACTGACCTTGCCGATTTAAGATAGGCACACTTGACTACAGTTAGTGCAGGTCTTGGATGTATGGGTACATTTACTTTTGCTCTTTTGTCGCTTGATTTCCAACGTATTTATGAGCATTTCTTCGAAAGTCTCTATTCATATATATTTAATGTCGTTTTCCGTACAATTCTATCTTCAGTCATCGCGTCCCACTTTTGAAAGTGTTTGGAGAAGTCTTTTATTGAAGTCTTGCATATATCTTTGTACCGTAACATTGATCTACCAAGAGGCCTCCTCCCCTGTGAAAGTTTAGCGGAAAGCACCTCTTTGGGCATGGGTTGTTTTCCTTTCTTCCTACATGTCCCAGCCACCTCAGTCTTCTACGACAGAGTGTCACCGTGATGCATTGCAGCTTAGATTGATGCAATATCTCCGCGTTGGTAATTTTGTCCTGCCACTTAATTGTCATTATTTTGCGTAGACAACAAAGATAACAGATAATGAATCTCCTCTCTTGTCTCGAGTAAGTGGTTCATACTTTGGAGCATAGAGTTAAGGTCTAAGCACGCAGGCCGGAGATATATGAGTCTTCGTTTGCAAAGTTAATTTATTATTTTCCCACACTCTTTTGGATAATTTACTTAATGCAGTAGCTGCATTTTCTATCCAAATATTGATTTCCTTAACAAGTTAGAAAGTGACTGTGACATTTGACACTACAATGCTGAATTGTTGTGTCTACGAAATTATGTTTAAAGTGTTTTTTGTTGGCGTGATAGTTCCTTGGCTTACAACTACAATAGATCACAAGCCTTGTGAAGGTCAAGGTGGGTCCCATGCAACAATTGTAACTCTTCCAGTATACAGTTTCTTTAGTATGCCTTCGTCTGCTCCCCAGCTTGTGCCAGCAAGTTTCCTCATGATTGCCATTCTTTCTCTGGCTTTCATTCGGTTTCTCTCAATCTGACTTTTCCATGTCATGCGCCGATCAAATGTGACTCCCAGATAGGTTGGGTTGTCGTTTGGCTGCAGGATTTTGCCATTTAGACTTAATTTGGTACTTTGGGGTTTTAATGAAAGCGAGAATATTGTGCATGTGGTTTTCTCCTCGTTTATTTTGACCAGCCATGAGTTCGCCCACTCTTCCAGCGATGTTAGGGCCGTCTGCATCCGATTTCTTGCTATGGTGAGATTCTTTTCAGAGGTCCACATAGCCAGATCGTCTGCAAACATTGAGTTATGGACTCTTCTTGGTATATTCTCTGTAATATCGTTTATATATACCAGGAAGAGTGTGGGTGACAATACTCCCCCTTGGGGTACTCCCTGCTCGAGTGTCACCTTTTTGCTCATCTGCCCTTGTACTTGGACTCTGGCCGTTCTTTGTTTGAGGTAGTGGTTGATCCACTTGTACATCTTCCCACAGACATCACTTCTTCTTAGCTTGACTCTAAGTCCATCTTTCCAGACTTTGTCAAATGCCTTTTCCAGATCCACCCAAACAGCTACTGTGTGTTTCTGTGCCTGGTAGGCATCTTCTATATCCTGGGCAATGAGGATGACCTGGTCCTCAGTGGATCTGTGCTGTCTAAAGCCGACTTGCTGTGGAATTAGTATTCGTTTTTCTTCCAGATGCCACATCAGTCTGGTGTTTATCATCCGTTCCATCAGCTTGCCGACACAGCTCAGTAGGCTTATGGGCCTATATCCATTTGGATCTGTTTTGTCCTTTCCTGTTTTTGGTACTGGTACCAGTATTGCATCTTTCCATGCCTGTGGTACGATTCCCCTTTTCCAGCTTTGGTTCAGGACCGATAGCAGTTTCTTCTTCGCTGTTTGGCCCAGCCCCATCAGCATTTCGTTTGTTATCCCGTCTTTTCCGGGACATTTCCTTTTCTTTAGTGTTCTCATAGCCTCTTCCATTTCGCGCATTGTTAGTTTGGCCATCATGTGCTCTTCAGGAGCCGTATTCATGTTTTCGTGTCCCTTTAGCTCTTCGCTAATGTCTGTATGCTTATATGCAGGGACCTCGATGTGGTTTGCTCTGGCATAGTGATCGACACAGGCGTTTGCGGCTTTCTTACCTGTGATCAAGTTCTCGCCCTGCTTGATAGTAATTTGTTTATTTCACGGGGTTTCGTCGTTCATGGCTCTGACTAGCTTCCATAGCTTGTTCCCGTCTTTGTCCAGGTTTAGACTTTCCGTTTTATTTTTCCAGCTTTCTCTTGCTGTTTGCTTGAGAGTGTGTTTGTACTTCGCCGCGGCGGCTTTGAGGGCGATGTTTGCCTGCATGGATTTTTCTCGCTCTGCCAGAACATAGGTATTTGAAGTTCTTTTTTTGCTGTACTTGTATCATTGCTGTGAGAATTTCACGGCTCGTGTTCATATGATATCACCGTAAACTCGTATAATAGTATGTGAGCAATTCAAACACATTTGTCAAATAGTACTACAGTTTTGTAGAGCCATGCAAGGAGTATGTATCAGCTTCAATGTTTTTCCTCTGCCTTCTCGCCTTGTTTATGTTGACAGTTACGTAATCGAGGGAAGATGATATGTTAGAGACTTCATTGCGCTGTGCTTTCTTCAGTAAACGCTATCCAGGTATCAGTTTACAGCTGAGTCGACTTTAGTGGAATGGAGAAAAAGGAGTTCAATACTTCCCCTTAGACGTGACTTTACCACTAAGTTAATCAAGAATTCTATCTTTTAACATTTTGTAACAGCCTTTAATACGTTAGTACAAGAACAAGATCTGAAGTGACAGATCATTATGATTGGAGCAACGGATAAACTGGACATTATGATTGGAGTAACGGATAAACTGGACGTTATGATTGGAGTGACGGATAAACTGGGCGTTATGATCGGAGGAACGGATAAACTGGACATTATGATTGGAGTAACGGATAAAATGAACATTATGATTGGAGTAACGGATAAAATGGACATCATGATTGGAGCTACGGATATGCTAGACATTATGATTGGAGCTACGGATATACTGGACATTATGATTTTTAGCTACGGATATACTGGACATTATGATTTTTAGCTACGGATATACTGGACATTATGATTTTTAGCTACGAATATACTGGACATTATGATTGGAGCTAAAGGATATACTGGAAATTATGATTTTTAGCTACGGATATACTGGACATTATGATTTTTAGCTACGAATATACTGGACATTATGATTGGAGCTACGGATATACTGGACATTATGATTGGGGCTACGGATATACTGGACATTAATTCCGTTGTTGATGGCCTTGCATGGCCACTATTTTTGTGCGCCTGAAAAATGGTTTTAAGCGGCGTGTTGCATTAGCTTTTTTTACATCCCTAGAGTGCTGATGAAGGTTGACTAAGATCCTCCAAGGGGTTGTGTTATGCTTGGCTTCATCTTGGTGTCGATAACTACGACGAGGATCACGTCCATTCTCACCTCGCCAGTAAGACTGCCATGAAACAATATGTTTCCAGTGAGAACTGATTGGAAGTGTGGTGGGGGGTTTGGGCCATTTGACCTGACTCTCCATAACGTATCTTAACAGAATTTTTTGCCTGACCCTAACTAGCATGTTTGAACAGTATGTTATGTCTGAACCTTACTAACATACATGTCTGATCAGCATGTTGTTCCACACCAGACGATATTCTCCGTTCCCAAACATATTGCAATAGACTCAAATATGTTAGTGTTAGAACATATTGTAAAATTATAGTTCATCAGGTTTGGAACGACCGAAGTGTTGGACACTAATTCCCTTCACCACAATAACGACAATGGTTTTCTATTCTCTGCTTACGCCAATTCTACAAGCTTGTTTTTCCTAACTGACAGAAAAATTATTTTCCATGTCTTATTATAGTATGTCTTCTAAATTCTCAGGAAGTTGTAACATGGGGACTCAGTGGTCTCGAGGTAAGGTGTCCACCTAGAGTACCGGAGGTCGCTTGTTCTAATCTCGATGGAGACCTGGATTTTTTTACGTAGATCTCTCCCATGTTCAGTGTCGAGCACGTTAAAAATTCCTTGGCAGTTGGAAACCGGAAAGAGTAGGTTTAACGGCCGGTTAAACAAAATTCTAGCTAAAAATCTACCTAAGTTATTTGTTACTTTCCCCGTGTGGTTTGGTAAGAGCAGCTATAGATGGCGCCTAACTAGCTTCTGGACTACTTAGCTAAAGTATTTGAATCTATTACGATGGATTCGCACATCAGTAAAAACCACCATCCAAGAAACTGGTTGTATACAGACTCTATAGAGTCTTCCAAATCAGTATAAAGACCTTAAGTTAAGTTAAGGTAAGTTAAGTTAAGATTAGGTAAGTTAAGTTAAGGTAAGTTAAGTTAACTTAAGACGAAGAAAGGGATTACACCGAAATATCACTCGCAAAAATGAATATGACACTGCCATCACAGTAGTATACTACGTAGGTATCAACTATTAAAATGGAGCGTTTTTGCTCTTTAAATGTCCTATGATCCTCCCGCTGGTGGACCTTATGTAATATCATATGATCCTCCCAGACAGCGGCGTGACCTTGGTTCCAGCCCGCGTCTTCCCCAGATACGTAATATACAACTACGCGGAGCGAATTTATCGACTTTTATAATTAATAGGGATAGCTAATTATTGATTTGTTGTCGTTGTTGTTGTCCTAGCGTATTTACAATATGTTTCTTCTTCTTCTTTTTTTATTTCTTTTTCTTCTTTTCTTTTTTCTTTTTCTTTATCTTCTTAATCTGATGTTCGTTCTCAATCTCCTGCTACCAAGCCCTTAACAGGGCTTTGCAAGTAGCATCCAATAGTATGCCACGACTAAAAGGGGCTCTTATAGCGTGGTGGTAGATCCCTTGTTTTTCATGGCAAAGGGTTGGGGTCCACACAGGGATCAGCTTGACCTTGATCCCAGCCCGCGTCTTTCCCAGATACGTTATCGACTTTTATAATTAGTAGGGGTAGCTAAGTATTAATGTGTGTTGCTGTTGTTGTTGTCCTAGTCTGCGTATTTACAATATATAAACAAGTAGACAAATAAGACGAAACAAAAAGATGATGGATATATACAGCTTTTATTTTTGGATCAATATCACAATGACTCGCAGGTCATTTCAAGCATCGCTTATAACAATTGTCAACAGCGACAAAATTCGTAGTTATCGATTTTATAATTAATAGGGGTAGCTTCGTGGATGTTATTGATTACATATTTTCAAAAATTGTGTGTATTGTTGGTTGTTTTAGGTGTGCGTAGCCTGACTCAGTTTGAGGTATCATTGTCAAATATAGGTGTGACGCAATATGTTTCATTCAAACAAGATTGGGTATCTTTTTTCATACACCGGTCAAAAGAGTTTTTGTAATGGTGGATACGACAAAACACAGACATCAACAAAAACAACAGAACATTTTCTTTATGTAATAAAAATGTTTATTAATAACAACGGCAAATTAATATCAAAAGACTTGTTGTTCCTATATAGTAATGGGGATAAGGGCAGCCCTGTCTTACCGATCTAGTTATTTGTATTGTGTCTGTAAGTGTGTGATTTATTATGAGTCTACTCTCTGGTTTGTTATATATTACTTTTAACATATTTGTAAAATATTCTCCCATGTTGTTTTCTTTTAGTGTTTTGTGCAGGTATTCACATGAGACCCTGTCAAAGGCTTTCTCGTGGGCTATCGATAGTATCGCTGACTGTGTGTCTTTTTTTATGTGTGTATTGGATAGTGTCCCTTAAAAAATGTGCATGTTTACTGATACTTTTATTCTATACACTACATGGCTGGTCTTCATGGGCTAGGTGTTTCATAAAAGGTGGTAGTTTGAATGTTAACGCTTTTGTTAGTATTTTGTAGTCTGTATTTAGTAAGAGGATAGGCCTATAATTTAATTATTTACTTAAGTTTTTGTCTGTATCAGGTTGGGGTATTAATGTTATGTAGGATTGATTGAAACTGTCTGGTAATTCCCTTTTCTCGGACGCCTCTTGCAAGACCCTGAGTAGGAGTGGACTCAACACGTAGAAAATATGGAGTATAATTCAGAGGTCAGGCCATCAGGGCCCGGACTCTTGCCTTTATAGAGAGAATTTAGAGCGTTGGTAAGAGTCTTTAATGTTAACTTCACTAAGGGTCCGACTGTCTTGCTCGTTCAAATATTTGGTGAAGGTCTCGTAGACAAATAAGACGAAACAAAAGATGATGGTGGATATATACGACTTTTTGTTGTTGTTGTTGATCAATATCACAATGACTCGCAGGTCATTTCAAGCATCACTTATGACAATCGGAAACAGCGACAAAAGTATACACTGGTATAAGTATACCATTCAAATGTTGATATGAAGAGGTCGATTGACAACTACTTGAACTATCTTGTGGTCTGTGAACGTTGTGGTATTTAGAAGTTTAATTTTCGTTGTCTTTTAACTTTCGTGAACGTAAATTCTGTCTAACCGGGCTGATGTACCGTGAGCACGTGTCGTGTCTGTAAATGTTGTCTCCTTGCCCTCGGGGTATATTGTGTCTGTAAGTGTCTCTGAGGGCGTGCTCGTCTAGGACTTGTTGTAAAGTGTCACTTGCTTTCCTTGTTTGTTGTCCCCGGTGATGCATCTAGTGGGTTTAGATTACAGTTGAAATCTCCCCCATTATTAGTTTGGGTCGTTCATATTGTTGGCTTAATGTAGTTTGGAGGTTTTCGTAAAATGTATTTCGTTCTGGTTTTAGTTGAGGGGGCATGTATGTTTACTAGTGTGTGTGTATCTTCTGGGTTGTCTTTGGTTTTTATTTGTATCATTTGTATTCTACCTTGGTTATCTCTATGTGCGTGCGTTACTTCCCATTTATCTGATGTTTGTAGCATATGCTGCAACAGTTCTGCGCTAGTCTGAACGATTGTCGGTGGTTCTTTCTCAGTCAGCAGAATTAACACAGTTATTAGAATTAAGGTGCCCTTGTATCTTTTTCCACACCGCTTGCTCTTTTGCAGTTCAACATAAAGCAGTTTCATAGGTAGACGACGAGTCGACATGCGGACCACATCGCCAGTCTATCTCAGCTGTACAGTACATATCATGTAACGGTAAGTAGGTAAAAATGTATAATATAAATATATAAGGTATCAATTTTTAAAGTGGGGAATTAGTCGGGGTAATTCATGAATCAACTGAGTGTCTTACTCTTTTGTTTAGTAGTCTTCTTATTGTCTACTTTAGTATTTGTATAACGTAATAAAATACGAAAATAAAAGCATTTCGGCGCAAAGATTTCATATTTGTTTTTCTGTTAGTGCTGTTAGCAAGTTATCCTCTAATACCGTGATAAAGGTCAACGTATTGTAACTATGTCTTGTTTACTTAGTGTGATACCGTTACCATCTGTGCATATATACAATATACCACAACTATGAAAGCTGTAACAATATTTTAGATTGGTTAAAAATAACTTTACAATCGTTTGTATCTTCTGTTTTAACTTTCGGTGAGCGAAATAGCTCAGATTGCGTGAGACTGAAGATCTAAGGGTCCCGTGTTCAATCCCGCGTTTCGACAAATCCGGCGGCTTGTCTTTTTTGTGTGCAAGTGCCGCTATTGTCTGTGATATTCTGGCCAACACCGCCCATTTTGAGCCTTTATCACTGACAAGCGACCCAAGATATTTAAAACGGTCAATCACTTCGAGTTCCTGACCTTTAGCTGTTATCCTTCTGTTGGAGCCATTGGCGTATCTTCATACCATAGTCAAGAGCTGTTTCAGCTAGTCTTCTGACACATTCCTGGAGATCTGCTTCTGAACCCGGCAATCCGTCGATATCATCTGCGAAATGAAGGTTGGTAATCGTTCGACCCCCTGTCTTGGCAGTACCATCGTGACCTCCAAGTGCCTCACTCATAATTCCCTCAAGGACTATATTGAAAAGAGTTGGAGAGAGTGTACACCCCTCTCTCACACCAACCTATGTGCGAAACCAGTCTCCTCGCCTCCCATTCACAAGAACTGCACTGGACGCCTTGTCATACAGGTGTTCAAGGACCGTTATAATATTTCCGTTGATATTATACATCCTCATTGTTGCCCATAGCGCTGTATGCCATACCCTATGAAACGCCTGCTTAAAATCAACAAAAACATGACACAGTGTTTGCTGCTGATCTAGATATTTCTCGCTTAGCAGCCTTAAATTAAATATATGTTCTGTAGTGCTTCTTCCATGTCTGAACCCTGCTTGCTCTCGGCAATGAGGTTCTCTGCTTGGGGTTTCAATCGGTCGAGGATTAATCTAAGCATGACCTTGCTAGGGTGGCTAATGAGGCTTATTGTTCTGTCATTTTGGCAAAGCTTTAGGTTTCCAGACTTATGTAGCGGTATAACCATTGATTTCGTCCATAAGTCCGGCCAGTTTTCTGTCACCCATATTTTGCGGTAGATGTGTGTCAGGCCTTCCACCACTACCTCTCCCCTTGCCTGTAAGAACTCTGCTGGTATATTGTCCACACCGGTCGCCTTCCTTCTTCTCAATGTCTTTACCGCTGCATTTACCTCTTCCTTCGTTATTAGTTGGTTATCCTCTATATTTGTTGATGTTGGGGGGATTGTTTTCTCAGGTTCACTATCTGTCTACTGCGTTGTATATTTTGTTCGACTGATAGATATTGTTTGTTGGGTATTACTTGTGTTGCTTTGTTTAATTTGGACCTTATTTGTGCCCCTTGTAGCCTATGGTTTTCCAGTTTATCTAGTTCTTCTTGTAGTAAATGAATTTGTGTGGCATTATTATCCGAAAGTTCTGTTAGCCGGATTGCGTTTTCTATGATACATTTGTTTTTCCTTGTTTGTTTGTGTATTATTTTGGATATTATTTATGTTGTAACTTTAATTGTTCCTTTTAGTAAATCCCAATATTACCTGAGATTTTCGGTTGTGGTCGTTTTTTGTATTATCTGTTATTAAAATAGTTATGTGTTTAATAAGGTAGTCATTTCATAATAAAGAGTTATTAGATTTTCAGTGTAGACATTCAGTGTGTTTTTTTTTTTTTAGTGTGTGTTTCATTGACAACTACTTGTACTGCCTTGTGGTATGTGAACGTTGTAGTCTTTAGAGGTTTAATTTGCGTTGTCTTGTAACTTTAGTGAATGTAAATTTTGCCTAACCTGGCTGATGTACCATGAGCACGTGTTGTGTCTGTAAATGTTGTCTCCTTGTATTCGAGGTATTTGTGTCTCTAAGTGTCTCTGAGGGCATGCTTGTCTAGGATGTGTTGTAAAGTGTCATTGCCTTCCTTGTTGTTGTCCCCTGTGATGCATCTAGTTGGTTTAGATTACAGTTGAGCTGGGGTAGTTGTCTCGCCGCCGCGATTCAATTTCAACCAGTGTTCGTAAAGCGATCTCAGTTCCGCCAGGCGGAGCGATATCGCGGGCTTGCGTAAAACGATTGCTCGCCTTTCCCCGTAGTGCTTTTTTTTTTGGCGTCTCCTCCGCGGAGGTGCGCTGCTCTGGTCCGTATCCAGAAACGTGTTCAGTGGGTTGTGATTTATCTAAGGCTTATAGCAGAGCTCGACAGTTCGTCTCGCTGGTGGTCAGACTCTCGCAAAGAGCTTGTGACCGGCAAATGAAAAGCAGGAATCGTGCCTGAAGGCCCTGTGTTTTCCAGGGGACCAACCCTCGGGAGAAGGGCAGGCCGGCAGGCCAAATTGTCTCTAATCCCAGTGAAATTCATAGCCGGGGTCGTTGGGATCGATTCTGCACAGAGCGCTGCCATCCCTCCTCGAGCGAGCCCGTTCGGTCGGTCGGTCGTCTGGTGCGTGTAGGGGCCCCTGTCAGGCGGTCCTAGGTTGACGGAGTAAGGGACGGGTGGAACAACCGTCCGTCCGTTCCGTCAGTCTGTCCCAGTGAGGCTTTTTACACACCAGTCCTCCGCCAACCGGTGTGTGCGGTACGTACGTCTCCGACAGATATCTGATTAATCCTGCCAGTAGTCATATGCTTGTCTCAAAGATTGAGCCATGCATGTCTAAGTTCACAGTGTCTCACGGTGAAACCGCGAATGGCTCATTAAATCAGTCGAGGTTCCTTAGATGACACGATCCTACTTGGATAACTGTGGCAATTCTACAGCAAATACATGCTTACCAAGCTCCGACCCTCGCGGAAAGAGCGCTTTTATTAGTTCAAAACCAATCGTCGTTTCCCCTCGCGGGGTTGCGGCGTACCCACTGGTGACTCTGGATAACTTTGTGCTGATCGCATGGAATCATGTGCCGGCGACGCATCTTTCAAATATCTGCCCTATCAAATGTCGATGGTACGTGACATGCCCACCATGTTTGTAACGGGTAACGGGGAATCAGGGTTCGATTCCGGAGAGGGAGCATGAGAAACGGCTACCACATCAAAGAAAGGCAGCAGGCGCGTAATTTACCCACTTCCGGCACGGGGAGGTAGGGACGAAAAATAACAATACGGGACTCTTTCGAGGCTCCGAAATTGGAATGAGTACACTGTAAACCCTTTAACGAGGATCTATTTGAGGGCAAGTCTGGTGCCAGCAGCCGCGGTAATTCCAACTCCAATAGCGTATATTAAAGGTGTTTGCTGCCCTACCGTCTGCCGGCTCTCTCCCACGGGTGCTCTTCGCTGAGCGTCCTGGGTGGCCGACGCGTTTACTTTGAAAAAATTAGAGTGTTCAAAGCAGGCTTCGGCTGCCTGAATAATGGTGCATGGAATAATGGAATAGGACCTCGGTTCTATTTTGTTGGTTTTCGGAAATGGAGGTAATGATTAACCGGGTCAAAAAGGGGCATTCGTATTGCGGCGTTAGAGGTGAGATTCTTGGATCGCCGCAAGACGAGCTACTGCGAAAGCATTTGTCAAGAATGTTTTCATTAATCAAGAACGAAAGTCAGAGGCGCGAAGACGATCAGATACCGTCGTAGTTCTGACCATAAACGATGCCGACTAGCGATCCGCAGGAGTTGCTTTGATGACTCTGCGGGCAGCTTCCGGGAAACCAAAGTGTTTGGGTTCCGGGGGAAGTATAGTTGCAAAGCTGAAACTTAAAGGAATTGACTGAAGGGCACCATCAGGAGTGGAGCCTTCGGCTTATGTTGACTCAACACGGCCAAACACTGAAATGATTGACATGCCGAGAGCACTTTCGTTGGGTCTAATATGAAACGGGTGCTGGAATTAGACCCTCGAAAATCTGGGGCTATCCTCTCGGTAACTTGATTGTCTCGCATCTAGTGTTCGCTAAAGGAATTGACGGAAGGGCACCACCAGGAGTGGAACCTGCGGATTAATTTGACTGAACAAGCCAATACGACTAACAAATCGAGAGCACTTCCATTGGGTCTAATAATGAACGTGTGCTGTTATTTGACTCACGGAAGACAAGTCAGCTCTTTAACATCCTAATGAAAGAACGCTACGGAAATCGTGTTTAACCCCGCAGAAATCGCAGATTTCAAATACCTGGTCATTGATAAATAAAAGCCCTAAATTAATTCGTCTGGTAAAATAGTGAACGGGTGCTGGAAATAGACCATCTGAAGACAGGTCAGTTTTACCCTACTAATGACAGGGCGTTGCTACGGTAATCCAGCTCAATTCGAGAGGAGCCGCAGACACTTTGGTTCACGTACCAGGATGATAAGCCAATGGCACAAGGCTACGATGTGAGGGATTACGACCGAACGCATGTAAGCCGGAATCCCGCCATAAATCTCAGCACCACTGCAATGGGAGGCTCCTACATGTTCGGGACCTGGGGCTCGCGCCCCAGCCCTATCCGGTAGAGCCGCAGAAAGAGGTCTCTTCCGTCCGCCGATCAAAGCGGCGGACAGCTGCTTGATATTCACCTTATACGGCGAGGGGTGCGAAACAACCAACATAAGACTTAGTTCTTTGTCAGGGTGTCGAAAACAGTAGAGCAGCCACCTCACTGTGAACTGTCAAGACTCAACCAATGACCATGAGATCTGTCCGCACACTAGGCGAACAACATCTCCGTGACATTACCAAGCTTGTCCCCTGGTTAAATGCACTTCTGCCTCGATCTTTACCCATGTACGCTATCAGCCATACCAATGGACGCAGAAGAGATGCAGACTAGCGGATATTGCACATCTGCCCTACTGTGTCAACCTCACAGGTGGCGGGGAATGCTAGGCGTACCATCACTGAAGATGTGCCGGGAAAATAAAGGGAGCAAAGAGGTACCCCGCCCACATGCACATGATACGTTTCTGGCAGGACATTACGATCCTGGGATACAGACACACTGGACTGCCTCTCTTCCGGGTTAGTACAAACCAGTACATAGTCCATATCATATATCACATCTCATATATCATTACCGCATCCTTTAGACACGAGTAGTGAAGACTCGTCAGTCTTGTAAGACAACTTCCATAAGAGAGACAACTCTGATCACAAACAACTGCTGCCTTGCAGATAGTCTGGGGACAGCCAAAGGCTAAGGAGGGCATCCCTACAGAAACGCCTGTTGAAATCGGATGCACGGGGCCACAAGCCTAACGAAACAGTGCAACGTAAATCGCAGTATGATGACATTACAAACGATCAGAAAAACGTATGGCGCTCATCCTGCGGAGTCCCGCCAGGCAGCGAGAGTGCCGGGCCTCACGCCCCGAAGGGGCCCACCCTTGACTACTGGTGGTCACCCACCCATGTGTTGTGGAGTCAAGGCACATGGCTATGGGGAAATTTCCATTGACCAAAAACTAAAGACCCTCAAAATACTACAGTGGAATGCGGAGGGAGTCATTAACAAAAAGTAGCGCGGTACCTGTCAATCACACCGGACAAGCAGAAATTGTAGGAATTGACATAATGGCTCAAGAGACGAAGCTCCGCATTTTCAATCAGTACGGACCACCAAATAAAGACCTATCGCTCTCGAGTATGGAAGTCAAAGACTCCAACTGCATAGTAGTTGGAGATTTCAACAGCCACTCGGAGAGATGGGGCTACTCTGACACAAACAGCAGAGGGGACCAAGTGGAAGATTGGGAGATAGATACAAATCTCTCCCTAATCAATAGGCCGGAGGATAGCCCTAGTTTCTATTCTAGAACATGGCGTACCACCTCGAATCCAGATTTGGCCTTCTCCACACAGGACATACACCATAAAATAGACCACCAGGTGCTAAACCAACTGGCAGGTAGCGACCACAGGCCGATCAGGCTAGACATTGATATGGAAGTAGGCCCACAGGAAACAAAACCGGTCCCACGTTGGAATTACAAACGAGCCGACTGGGACAGATTTGCAATCCTGACAGATGGGCTGTGTGAAACCATCAACACACGAAACAACAAAATGAAGCCCGTGGTGGAAAGCCTAAGCAAGGCAATAATGCAAGCCGCCACTGAAACCATCCCAAGAGGAGCTAGGAAAAACTATAAGCCCTATTGGAATGATGAGTTGCAGAAAGCGGAAGATGCAGTAACAAATACTATGAACATGGCAGAGCGAGAACAATCTATGGAGGCAAACATCGCCCTCAAAGCCGCCACGTCGAAATACACTCTTAAGCAAACAGCAAGAGAGAGCTGGAAAAACAAAACGGAAAGCCTCAACCTGGACAAAGAAGGGAACAAGCTATGGAAGCTAGTCAGAGCTATGAATGACGAAACCCCTTCAAACAAACAAATTACCATCAAGCAGGGCGAAAACTTGCTCACTGGTAAAAAAGCCGCAAACGCTTTTGTCTATCACTATGCCAGAGCAAACCACATCGAGGTCCCTGCAGATAGGCATACATACATTAGTGAAGAGCAAAAGGGGCACGACAACATCAATACGGCAACTGAAGAGCATATGATGGCCAAATTAACAACGAGCGAAATGGAAGAGGCCATGAGAACATTAAAGAAAAGGAAATCTCCCGGAAAAGACGGGATAACAAACGAAATGCTGATCGGGCTGGGCCAAACAGCGAAGAGGAAACTGCTATCGGTCCTGAACTAAAGCTGGAAAAGGGGAATTGTACCCCAGGCATGGAAAGACGCAGTACTTGTACCAGTACCAAAAAAAAAGGAAAGGACAAAACAGATCCAAATGGATACAGGCCTATCAGCCTACTGAGCTGTGTCGGCAAACTGATGGAACGTATGATAAACACCAGACTGATGTGGCATCTGGAAGAAAAACGAATACTAATTCCACAGCAAGCCGGCTTTAGACAGCACAGATCCACTGAGGACCAGGTCATCCTCATAGCCCAGGAAATAGAAGATGCCTACGAGGCACAGAATTACACAGTAGTGGTTTGGGTGGACCTGGAAAAGGCATTTGAGAAAGTCTGGAAAGATGAACTTAGAGTCAAGTTAAGAAGAAGTGATATTTGTTGGAAAATGTACAAGTGGATCAACCACTACCTCAAAAACAGAACGGCCAGAGTCCAAGTACATGGGCAGATGAGCAGAAAGGTGACACTCGAGCAGGGAGTACCCCAAGGGGGAGTACTGTCATCCACACTCTTCCTGGTGTATATAAACGACATTACAGAGAATATACCAAGAAGAGTCCATAGCTCAATGTTTGCAGACGATCTGGCTATGTGGACCTCTGAAAAGAATCTCACCCCAGCAAGAAATCGGATGCAGCAGGCCCTAACATCGCTGGAAGAGTGGGCGAACTTATGGCTGGTCAAAATAAACGAGGAGAAAACCACATGCACAATATTCTCGCTTTCAATCAAAGCCCAAATTACCAAATTAAGTTTAAATGGCAAATTCCTGCAGCCAAACTACAACCCAAACTATCTGGGAGTCACATTTGATCGGCGTATGACATGGAAAAGTCAGATCGAGAGAAACCGAATGAGAGCCAGAGAAAGAATGGCAATCATGAGGAAACTTGCTGGCACAAGCTGGGGAGCAGACGAAAGTATACTAAAGAAACTGTACACTGGAAGAGTGAGACCAGTTCTCGAGTATGGCAGTGCGGCATGGACAACAGCAGCAAAGGCGAACTTCGATAAATTTAGCAAACTTCAAAACCAAGCCATGAGAGTTATAACAGGAGGCATGAAGTCAACGCCAATTGTAGAACTTGAAGAGATTACAAAACTGCAATACATGACCGATAGAATAGACTGCAGAGCCCATCTGCAGTCAGAGAAATTCCGAAGACTGACTGACCATCCAATGCACCAGAGACTAAACAATTTGGGAAATGGGAAACTAAAGCGCAGAAACTTTGCAGAAATAGCCAAAGCAAAGATGCACGAAGATCCCTTAAACGCACTAACAACACCAAAGCCCATCACTACTGTACGAAAACCTACCTGGAGGCAGGATATATTTCCAGAGGTGTTAGAAAATATACTAGGTATTGGAAACAAAAAACTGCCAGACTGAAAAAGAGAGAAGAGATTTTCAGTTTTTTTAGCCACTTTAAAATGTTGTTACAGCTTTCCTAGTTGCGGTATATTACATATATATGCACAGCTGGTAACGGTATCACACTAAGTAAACAAGACATAGTTACAATGCGTTGACCTTTATCCCGGTATTAGAAGATAACTTGCTACTAAGAGCACTAACAAACAAAAAAAAGACAAATATGAAATATTTGCGTCGAAATGCTTTTATTTTCGTATTTTATTACTTTATGCAAATAGTAGAGTAGACAATAAAAGACTACTAAAAAAAAAAGAAGAAAAAAAAGAGAAAGATACTGAGTAGATTCATAAATTAGCCAGACTAATTCCCCGCTACCTAAATATGATTGTAGTTGTTGATTATATTTTTAAAGTAGAGAGGTTGAACAAGAAAATTAATTGGGATCTCCCTTACAAAAAAGGTTCGTTTTTTTTTTCGTTTTACTAGTACGCCAAACTGCGGATGTTGCGTTTCTACTATGAAGTCCTAGGTAAAATGTATAGATAGAGCCGCTTTTCAGTTGTGCGAGACAGATACAGTCCCGGTTTGTTTAAATTAGACTACGCGTGGAGGCTGGGGTGATCTCTCTTTGCAGTAAAACCTACCACTGTTTCGGGGTTTACGACCAAACAACCACTAAAGGCCTAATAAAAGATCATAATAAATTCAAGAAAATTTTGTTTTTGTTTTTGGACGTCCTAAATACGCGACTAGTCAAAGGTGGGAAAAATGTAGGTTTCAAAGTCCACAACTCTGGTATCTACATCTATACACAACGCAGATACTCGCTATCCTATGTCTATATAAAAAGACACGTACACGAGGACGAGGTCACGATGTTTCCCATCTCTATCTGAATATCTCTGGTGCTACTGCTGATATATATATATATATATATATATATATATATATATATATATATATATATATTACACTTCTTTTTTTTTTTTTTACCTACTTCCCGGTACATGATATGTGGTGTACAGCCCAGATGGACTGGTTATGTGGTCCACAAGTCGACTCGTCTTCTACCTTCGACACTGCTTTATGTTGAACTGCAAAATGGTAAAAGAGCAAGTGGTGGGGAAAAAGATAGAAGGGTATATTAATTCTAATAACTGTATTAATCCTGATGACTGAGAAAGAACCACCGCCAATCGTTCAGATTAGCGAAGAACTGTTGCAGCATTTACTACAGACATTAGATAAGTGGAAAGTAACGCACACACATAGAGATAACCACGGTAGAATACAAATAATACTAATAAAAAGCAAAGAAAACCTAGAAGATACACACACAAATAAACATACATGCCCCTCCAACTAAAAGCAGAACGAAATACATTTTACAAAAACCTCCAAACCACATTAAGCGAACAATATAAACGACACAAAATGATAATGGGGGCAGATTTCAACTCTAATCTAAACCAACTAGATGCATCACAGGGGACAACAACAAGGAAAGCAATGACACTTTACAACACATCCTAGACAAGCATGACCTCAGAGACACTTAGAGACACAAATACCCCGAATACAAGGAGACAACATTTACAGACACAACACGTGCTCATGGTACATCAGCCAGGTTAGGCAAAATTTACATTCACTAAAGTTACAAGACAACGAAAATTAAACCTCTAAAGACTACAACGTTCACATACCACAAGGCAGTACAAGTAGTTGTCAATGAAACACACACTAAAAAAAAAAAAACACTGAATGTCTACACTGAAAATCTAATAACTCTTTATTATGAAATGACTACCTTATTAAACACATAACTATTTTAATAACAGATAATACAAAAAACGACCACAACCGAAAATCTCAGGTAATATTGGGATTTACTAAAAGGAACAATTAAAGTTACAACATAAATAATATCCAAAATAATACACAAACAAACAAGGAAAAACAAATGTATCATAGAAAACGCAATCCGGCTAACAGAACTTTCGGATAATAATGCCACACAAATTCATTTACTACAAGAAGAACTAGATAAACTGGAAAACCATAGGCTACAAGGGGCACACATAAGGTCCAAATTAAACCAAGCAACACAAGAAATACCCAACAAACAATATCTATCAGTCGAACAAAATATACAACGCAGTAGACAGATAGTGAACCTGAGAAAACAATCCCCCCAACATCAACAAATATAGAGGATAACCAACTAATAACGAAGGAAGAGGTAAATGCAGCGGTAAAGACATTGAGAAGAGGGAAGGCGACCGGTGTGGACAATATACCAGCAGAGTTCTTACAGGCAAGTGGAGAGGTAGTGGTGGAAGGCCTGACACACATCTACCGCAAAATATGGGTGACAGAAAACTGGCCGGACTTATGGACGAAATCAATGGTTATACCGCTACATAAGTCTGGAAACCTAAAGCTTTGCCAAAATGACAGAACAATAAGCCTCATTAGCCACCCTAGCAAGGTCATGCTTAGATTAATCCTCGACCGATTGAAACCCCAAGCAGAGAACCTCATTGCCGAGAGCAAGCAGGGTTCAGACATGGAAGAAGCACTACATAACATATATTTAATTTAAGGCTGCTAAGCGAGAAATATCTAGACCAGCAGCAAAGACTGTGTCATGTTTTTGTTGATTTTAAGCAGGCGTTTCATAGGGTATGGCATAAAGCGCTATGGGCAACCATGAGGATGTATAATATCAACGGAAATATTATAACGGTCCTTGAACACCTGTATGACAAGGCGTCCAGTGCAGTTCTTGTGAATGGGAGGCGAGGAGACTGGTTTCGCACATAGGTTGGTGTGAGAGAGGGGTGTACACTCTCTCCAACTCTTTTCAATATAGTCCTTGAGGGAATTATGAGTGAGGCACTTGGAGGTCACGATGGTACTGCCAAGACAGGGGGTCGAACGATTACCAACCTTCATTTCGCAGATGATATCGACGGGTTGCCGGTTTCAGAAGCAGATCTCCAGGAATGTGTCAGAAGACTAGCTGAAACAGCTCTTGACTATGGTATGAAGATACGCCAATGGCTCCAACAGAAGGATAACAGCTAAAGGTCAGGAACTCGAAGTGATTGACCGTTTTAAATATCTTGGGTCGCTTGTCAGTGATAAAGGCTCAAAATGGGCGGTGTTGGCCAGAATATCACAGACAATAGCGGCACTTGCACACAAAAAAGACAAGCCGCCGGATTTGTCGAAACGCGGGATTGAACACGGAACCCTTAGATCTTCAGTCTAACGCCATCTGAGCTATTTCGCTCACCGAAAGTTAAAACAGAAGATACAAACGATTGTAAAGTTATTTTTAACCAATCTAAAATATTGTTACAGCTTTCATAGTTGTGGTATATTGTATATATGCACATATGGTAACGGTATCACACTAAGTAAACAAGACATAGTTACAATACGTTAACCTTTATCACGGTATTAGAGGATAACTTGCTAACAGCACTAACAGAAAAACAAATATGAAATCTTTGCGCCGAAATGCTTTTATTTTCGTATTTTATTACGTTATACAAATACTAAAGTAGACAATAAGAAGACTACTAAACAAAAGAGTAAGACACTCAGTTGATTCATGAATTACCCCGACTAATTTCCCACTTTAAAAATTGATACCTTATATATTTATATTATACATTTTTACCTACTCACCGTTACATGATATGTGCTGTACAGCTGAGATGGACTGGCGATGTGGTCCGCATGTCGACTCGTCGTCTACCTATGAAACTGCTTTATGTTGAACTGCAAAAGAGCAAGTGGTGTGGAAAAAGATACAAGGGCACCTTAATTCTAATAACTGTGTTAATTCTGCTGACTGAGAAAGAACCACCGACAATCGTTCAGACTAGCGCAGAACTGTTGCAGCATATGCTACAAACATCAGATAAATGGGAAGTAACGCACGCACATAGAGATAACCAAGGTAGAATACAAATGATACAAATAAAAACCAAAGACAACCCAGAAGATACACACACACTAGTAAACATACATGCCCCCTCAACTAAAACCAGAACGAAATACATTTTACGAAAACCTCCAAACTACATTAAGCCAACAATATGAACGACCCAAAATAATAATGGGGGAGATTTCAACTGTAATCTAAACCCACTAGATGCATCACCGGGGACAACAAACAAGGCAAGCAAGTGACACTTTACAACAAGTCCTAGACGAGCACGCCCTCAGAGACACTTACAGACACAATATACCCCGAGGGCAAGGAGACAACATTTACAGACACGACACGTGCTCACGGTACATCAGCCCGGTTAGACAGAATTTACATTCACGAAAGTTAAAAAACAATGAAAATTAAACTTCTAAATGCCACAACGTTCACAGACCATAGGACAGTACAAGTAGTTGTCAATCAACCTCTTCATATCAACATTTGAATGTTACATTTATAAATGTGTATACTTTTGTCGCTGTAGCCGATTGTCATAAGTGATGCTTGTAATGACCTGCGAGTCATTGTGATATTGATCAACAACAACAACAAAAAGTCGTATATATCCACCATCATCTTTTGTTTCGTCTTATTTGTCTACGAGACCTTCACCAAATATTTGAACGAGCAAGACAGTCGGACCCTTAGTGAAGTTAACATTAAAGACTCTTACCAACGCTCTAAATTCTCTCTATAAAGGCAAGAGTCCGGGCCCTGATGGCCTGACCTCTGAATTATACTCCATATTTTCTACGTGTTGAGTCCACTCCTACTCAGGGTCTTGCAAGAGGCGTCCGAGAAAAGGGAATTACCAGACAGTTTCAATCAATCCTACATAACATTAATACCCCAACCTGATACAGACAAAAACTTAAGTAAATAATTAAATTATAGGCCTATCCTCTTACTAAATACAGACTACAAAATACTAACAAAAGCGTTAACATTCAAACTACCACCTTTTATGAAACACCTAGCCCATGAAGACCAGCCATGTAGTGTATAGAATAAAAGTATCAGTAAACATGCACATTTTTTAAGGGACACTATCCAATACACACATAAAAAAAGACACACAGTCAGCGATACTATCGATAGCCCACGAGAAAGCCTTTGACAGGGTCTCATGTGAATACCTGCACAAAACACTAAAAGAAAACAACATGGGAGAATATTTTACAAATATGTTAAAAGTAATATATAACAAACCAGAGAGTAGACTCATAATAAATCACACACTTACAGACACAATACAAATAACTAGATCGGTAAGACAGGGCTGCCCTTATCCCCATTACTATATAGGAACAACAAGTCTTTTGATATTAATTTGCTGTTGTTATTAATAAACATTTTTATTACATAAAGAAAATGTTCTGTTGTTTTTGTTGATGTCTGTGTTTTGAGGTATCCACCATTACAAAAACTCCTTTGACCGGTGTATGAAAAAAGATACCCAATCTTGTTTGAATGAAACAAATTGCGTCACACCTATATTTGACAATGATACCTCAAACTGAGTCAGGCTACGCACACCTAAAACAACCAACAATACACACAATTTTTGAAAATATGTAATCAATAACTTCCGCGAAGCTACCCCTATTAATTATAAAATCGATAACTACGAATTTTGTCGCTGTTGACGATTGTCATAAGCGATGCTTGAAATGACCTGCGAGTTATTGTGATATTGATCCAAAAGTAAAAGCTGTATATATCCATCATCTTTTTGTTTCGTCTTATTTGTCTACCTGTTTATATATTGTAAATACGCAGACTAGGACAACAAAATCAGCAACAAACATTAATACTTAGCTACCCCTACTAATTATAAAAGTCGATAACTTCGCACCGCGAAGTTGTCGATTACGTATCTGGGAAAGACGCGGGCTGGGATCAAGGTCAAGCTGATCCCTGTGTGGACCCCAACTAATTGCATGAAAAACAAGGGATCTACCACCACGCTATAGGAGCCCCTTTTAGTCGTGGCATCCTATGCTATCTCCAGTCGTCTCGATGAATGTCTTGCCACTGGCAAAAGTTAGCTTAGGCTCTGTGAGTGAGGTTGACAAAAGGCGCAGTTTCTTCCTCACTTTTATCCAAATCACCGCGCAAGTCACCCATTTCAGCGGACACAGCAAGAGATACGACTGTCCACACGGCTGGACAAAGAGAGTGGTCTTTATCATTTGTGATGGACAACTATTACTATTGGATGCTACTTACAAAGCCCTGTTAAGCGCTTGGTAGCAGGAGATTGAGAACGAACATCAGATTAAGAAGATAAAGAAAAAGAAAAAAGAAAAGAAGAAAAATAAATAAAAGAAGAAGAAGAAGAAACATATTGTAAATACGCTAGGACAACAACAACAACAACAAATCAATAATTAGCTATCCCTATTAATTATAAAAGTCGATAACTTCGCTCCGCGAAGTTGTATATTATGTATCTGGGGAAGACGCGGGCTGGAACCAATGTCACGCCGCTGTCTGGGAGGATCATATGATATTACATAAGCTCCACCAGCGGGAGGATCATAACACATTTAAAGAGCAAAAACGCTCCATTTTAATAGTTGATTCCTGCGTAGTAGACTACTCATCACTGGCTCAACAAGACAGCAAGCTGTATAATAATTCTACAAAACCATTAAAGGAGATTTGTTTTAAACGAATCACTTCAACGGATTTCGGTCAGGAAACATTAACGGACTCCTTAAAAGGTACGCACCTAAAATTGCACAATTATGTGTTCCCGGATCTGGATATGGTTTACATACGGGAGATGTAATGTGAAGATTGGCACACCGTAGACAACGACTCAGGATTAGCAGAAAACAGGTAGACTGTACATGCACGTAAACATTGCCTCGCGTAAACAGGCCCACTGAACATGCATGTAAACATTGCCTAGCGTAAACATGCCCACTGAATATGCATGCACACATTGCCTAGCGTAAACAGGCCCAATGAACATGTATGTAAACATTTTCTACCGTAAACAGGACTATCAAACATGCACGTAAATATTGTTTAGCGTAAACAGGTCCACTAAACATGCATGTAAATTTTATTTAACGTAAACAGGTCCACTAAACATGCATGCAAACATTCTCTAGCGTAAACAGACCCACTAAGTATGCATGTAAACATTATCTAGCATAAACAGGCCCACTAAACATCCACGTAAACATTGTTTAGCGTAAACAGGTCCAATAATCATGCATGTAAACATTGACTTGCGTAAACAGGTAAACTAAAAGTGCATGCAAACAATATTGAATGTAAACATGTCCACTGTGCATACATGAAACATTATCCAACGTAAATGGGCCCTCTAAACATACATGTAAACAATATCCAACGTAAACATGCTCAAGGGCTCAAATATCTCGAAATTATGTTTACAGAAAATGGAAGAAACAATAGATAGCAAATGCATAACGCCTCTCCTGTAAATTATTGACCACTCCCACTAAAAACTCGAACATCAGCTTGAATATAGAACATCAACTGATCAACAGTATATTCATAAAAATGTGTGCTGCAAATGTTAAAACTTAGTCCTTGTCTAAGCCAAATGAGATTATAATTCGACATAGGAAATTAAATGTTTAGGAAAAGCCATTGGTATTACAATCAGAGATAACATGAGAAATCTGGACATTGAAAACATGGTGAGAACTAAGCATTATGTCTAAAACATATTAGACATAAATTAATATATTGTTCCGTCTTCTTCTTCTGCTTTTGTTTTTCACTTCGATCCACTTGTGTCGATAGACGATGTGAAGAGGTGTCTTCTTCCGTGTGTCAAATGTGTAAGTTTTATTTCGCGTATCAGAAGTTGCATTGTTAAACGTTATAGGCAGGAAACATTTCACATGGCAGAGAGCTTTGGAGAGAAGTTTGCAAATATAGGTGGGGGATCAGTATTGGTAGTATGAGATTCAATGGTGAGAGAGGTTGGCAGACATTTGTCTAAACAACACAACATGTTTGAAAGAATGAATATTGGGGGAGAAAAATAGAGGATATAGAGGGGAGAATAAAGAGGATAGATGAAAAAGGAAACAGTCATGTTGTGGTATTGGTGGGAACAAATAATGTAAAGAGAGATGGTACAGAAATAATTATGGATAAATATAAAAGTCTTATGGGAACACTTAAAGAAAAAACGTTTAGAAAGGTCACAATGATGGGCATTGTAGATAGAGCAGATGGGTCAGACTATCTAGATAGCAAAATAATAGGTATCAACCTTAGGTTGCAGGTGATGTGTGCGGACATGGGAATGGAATTTATTGATGTGAAAGTAGACAAACGTAAAATGTTAGACAGGGGAGGTTTACATCTAAATGAGATAGGACAGCATGGTGTAGCAAAGTATATGTTTAATCATTGTGTTAGAAATTTTAACTAGTAAGGCCTATGAAGTATGAGACTAAAGATAGGCCTACAATAGGGTGCTATAGAGGATGTAGTCAAAGGGGAGAGTTGGGGTCAGGGAAGTGTGAAATAAGTAGTGGAAATGTAAACACTATAATGATAAAGCAGAAGCAAAAAGTGGAAAACCAACAACATTACAAACTAAAATGTTTTAATGCAAATGTGAGAAGCGTAGTAAATAAAAGAGAAGAATTGGAACTGTGTGTAGAAGAAGAAAAACCAGATATAATAGGATTAACAGAATCATGGACATATGAGGACATTGCAGATAGTGAACTTGAAATAGTGTGATATACAATGTTAAGGAAAGATAGGATAGTTGGTGACAAGACTAAGGGATGTGACGTTTTATTATACTGTATAAATTCTGTTAGTAAAATGATCAAAGATGATTTATAATGTGGTAACAAAAATGAAAGTGTATGGGGAGAAATAGAAAGTGGGTGATTTGTAGCATAGAAAAGGCAAGTGAAGGGAAATTATTATTAATGGGGCATTTCAACTTTCCAGAAATAAAATGGGATATGACAGAAGAACTTGTAGAGTCAAAACCTTTTGTTAAGTACATAACTGACAATTCTTTAATTCAAAATGTAGAAGCAGCCACCAGAGGCAAAAACACACTCGACTTAGTTTTTACTACAGAGGAAAATATGATTGAAAACGTTTCTGTTAGGAAACTGTTTGGCTCAAGTGACCATCAAATCATCCGTTGGGATCTTATTGCAGGGAAAGAAGTAAACATAAACACGCGAACATACACCTACTCCAAGGCAAATGTTAGGAGGATAAAAGAGGCAGCGAACCACATAATCTGGGAAGATATTGTCGTAGGAACAGATGTTGAACAGGAGTGGGAGAGTTTTAAAACAGTTCTAGAAACGCTAAAAGATAAATGTGTTCCATGTAGGCAGGTAAACCCCAAGCGTAACAAGTGGATAACTAGATTTGTAGTGCAATGTAGAAGAGGGAAAAATAAAGCATGGAAAAAATATAGAGAGGCAGGTAAATCAAAAGAAACATATTTACAATATTTGGACAAGCAGAACATATTTCAGAAAGCGAAAAAAAACAGCAAAAATAGACTTAGAAAAAAAACTTGCTCAGATGATCAATACTGATAGTAAAAGCTTCTTCTCTTATGTTAGAAATAAACAAAGAAGGAAAGACAAAGTAGGCTCTCTCATAGACAGTACAGGGAAAATAATAAGTGAGAATAGCGAGGCAGCTAATCTACTCAATCGGTACTTTGGCACAGTCTACACAAAAGAGGACTGCTCTAAGATCCCAGAGCCTATAGATATTTTTCAAAGAAACATGGATACAGCGGGATTAAGATCAATCTGTATTACAGAGGAAATGGTTTTTAAAAAATTGGAGGGGTTGAAAGTGGATAAATGTCCAGGTCAAGATGGTATTCATCCAAATTTTCTGTATGGAATTAGAGACCAACTAGCAAAACCATTGGCTATATTATGTTCTCAATCACTTACAAAAGAGATTGTTCCACTGGATTGGAAAGATGCAGGAGTGATCCCCTTATTCAAAAAAGGCAAAAAATCAGATCCAGCGAATTATAGACCGATGAGTTTAACGAGCATAGTCTGTAAATTGTTAGAGTCAATAATGAAAGAAAACTTTGTAATGCATTTAGACAAATTTAATCTAATTAGAAATAGTCAGCATGGGCTTACTAGAGGGAGATCATGCTTAACAAATATATTAGAATTCATAGAGGAGGTTACTAAAATCATAGATAAAGGGGAGCCAGTGGATGTTATTTATCTAGATTTTGCAAAGGCCTTTGATAGAGTACCTCGTCAAAGATTATTTCGAAAGTTAAAATCACGTGGAATAGGTGGGGAAGTTGCCAAATGGTTTAAAAATTGGTTAACGGGAAGAAGGCAGAGAGTGGGCATAAATAAGGAGTACTCTGAGTGGTGTGAAGTGAAAAGTGGTGTGCCACAGGGCTCGGTTTTGGGAATAATTTTGTTCTTGTTATATATAAATGATTTATACATCGATGTGAGATCCATGATTGCAAAATTTCCTGATGACACAAAACTAGGCAGTAGTGTCTCATCTGAAGCGGAAGTGGATATATTGAGGTCGGATTTATATAAAATTCGAGAATGGTCTGTAAGCTGGCAAATGGAGTTTACTGTAGATCAATGTACAGTCATCCACATGGGTAGATCCAATATGGAACATAATTACAGAATGGGAGAGAACAATATTAGAAAGATAGATAAGGAAAGAGACCTATGGGTTATAATAGATCATACAGGAAAGGTGAGTGAGCAAGTAAAGGTAGCAGTGAAAAAGACAAATGCAATGTTAGGTGTGATAAAAAGAAATATTAAACATTGGAGTAAGAAAGTGATAGTCAAGCTGTATAAAGCTTTAGTTATACTTAGATTGGAGCACTGTGTACAGGTGTGGAGTCCTTATCATAGAGAGTATATAAACCTGCTGGAAAGAAAACAAAAAAGAGCGACAAAGATGATAGTGGGATTCCAGAATTACATTTATGAGGAAAGACTCAGAAAAACCGGCCTACAATGTCTAGAAGAGAGAAGAATTCGTGGTGACTTAATACAGGTTTATAAGATGATCAGAGGAATGGATAAATTAGACTATAACAATTTTTTTTTTTAAATACAGCCACCCACAATAACAAGAGGGCATAGCTACACGCTGACTAAAGAGAGGTCCAGATTAGATATTAGGAAAAAAAATTTTAGTCAGAGAGTGGTGTCTGCATGGAATGCATTGCCAGGGGAGGTAGTGGAGGCAGGGACAGTTAATGCATTTAAGAATAAACTGGATGCGCATAGCTTTTAGAGCAAGGTGATGTAAATGTAACTGGCTGAATACAGACTCTGCATAGTCTTCTAAACCAGTATAAAGACGTTAAGTTAAGTTAAGGAGTAGCTTTTGTGCCAGATGTGTCGTTAAGACGGCGCAGCGAGGGGTAGTTTTCTTTTGTGTTCCATAAATGTTGTTTATTAGCCGGATCGGGCAGGTGTACTTTTCTTTTCTTTGTCAGGTGTGTCGTTAGCAGGATATAGCAGGTGTAGTTTTCTTTCCTTTGTCAGAAGTTTCGCCAATGCAGTTCTTATTCTGTATTTTTCAAAACCTCACTTATGCTGTTTATCCAATTTTTCTTGCTCTCTCTCTCTCTCTCTCTCTCTCTCTCTCTCTCTCTCTCTCTCTCTCTCTCTCTCTTGCTGTATAGCCTTCTTGTCTGGTGTTTTTAATCCGTATACACTGTTAAAATATATTGAATCCTCGGCGAGTGTACGAACCACTTTATATTATATCTTTCCAAGAACTATGCTGAACCAACTTTCTTTATGATTTCTACGTTTGTTGCTCTTTCGTTCCTTGTAACTCCGATCACGTTTCTCATACATCTCATTTCGCATACCATCATTTCTATTTCTTCTGTACTGCGAGGGTCAATGAGAATAATAATAATAACAATATTAATTATAATAATAACAGTTGCCAATCTCATACCCATGGCAATGCAGAGACTGAACAGCCTGAAGAAATAATGGTACAGCATCAACAAAAAGACAAAAGTAAAAGTCTTGAGAGCCTGTGTTTTCCTGTGGCAGCTTATGGCTAAGAATCATGGACGATTACCACAACTTTTAGACAAAGAATCGAATCCTTCGAGTCAAAATGTTACAGAAAGGTCCTCAGAATAAACTGGACGGAGAAAAAGACAAATGTAGACATTCGGCAAGAGTTGAGAATAGAGGAGAACAGGGTTTATCAATTCCATAATGACCAGAAAATGTAAATACTTTGGTCACATCAAGAGACACAGCGGTCTTGAGAGAACAGTGATGGAAGGTATGGTGCCAGGCAAAAGAGGCAGGAATAGATCAAGAAGTCGATGGTACCAAGATATCCTGGAATGCCTTGGTATTACTGTGGTGGAGGCTGGTGTTTTGACACGGAAAAGAGTTTCTTTCAGACAGACTGTGATCCTCCGACGTTCTATAAAGGACATGCTACATGATGAGGTCAATCTCAAGCAACTGTAACAAAAATAACAGAACTAAGATTTGCAGGAGAAACACATGTTCTCTCGAGGAGCGCTACAGGGCTGGAACAGATGGTCTTGTTTGTCGAAACCAAGCAATGAAGAACAAGATCTAGTCCACAACACCAGCAATCCTAAGATAATGAGCAATGACAAGGCGAAGACTAGATCTAAACTTATCCCAGAGAAACAGAACGTTCGGGACGTCATGACTTCTGAAAATATTGGCTCGACTATAAGCAACAAAGACGATTGTCAAACGTGAATAAGGAAAAGACTTTTCATCGCATTACAGAGGCTAATTAACATGAAACATATATGGCACAACATTTACGCAATGACAAAAAATAAAGATCCTGAGAACGTTCATCTTCCCGGTGGCAACTAACGAATATGACACAATGTCAACCACACAAACTCTACGGAAGAAGACTGAACGAATATAACACGATGTCAACCACACAAACTCTACGGAAGAAGATTGAACGAATGTGACACAATGTCAACCACTCAAAAACTACGGAATTCGATTCAAAGTTTCAAAATAAAATGGTACAACAGGAGGCTCAAATTACAATGGACACCAAGAAAAAAACGACAGAAATTCTACAAAAGCTTCATATAGAAAAAAAACTGGCTAGTAAATAACATTACGTCAATGAAATGAACATACTTTGGCTTCATCATACGTCACAATCACCTATACGGGAACGATACTGTAAGGTATGGTACCTGGCAGAGTCAGATTCAGACCATGAAAATGGACATGTGACGTTACAGAGGCTCTGGGGTTGACAGTAACAGAGGCATGTTTCGAGTGTCCTTCAATTTGTCTGTCACGAGAGCGAGGCTCTGTAAAAGACAAATTGCATCATCATAATATACGAGGTAGCTTCAAAAAGTTCCCGGAAAAGTGGATTATATAGAAATAAGTTAAAATAGAATTATCTACACTAAATTTCCTTCACAGTAGTTCCCTTCGGCAACTACACACTTTTGCCAACGTGCATACATTCGTGGAACTCATTCTTTGACACCTCTCTCAGCTGTCTTGACGCATTGGTGATAACGTCCTGTGCATCTTTGAATGGCTGTCCTTTCAGAGTCGATTTCAGTCGAGGGAACAAGAAAAAAATCAGCCGGTGCCAGGTTGGGAAATATGGAGGATGTTCCAAGGTAATCACATTGTGCTTCACGAGTAGGGATCGATGTGCTGGCTCACTGTCATGCAGCATATTCCAACTGTTTGTTCTCCATTTTTTCTGGTCGTTTTTTTCTGATTGCATCTCTTAGACGACGGAGGATATCAACATACATCTCCTTGTAAACCGTTTGGCCTTCAGGAATGAGATCATGGTAGACAATACCCTGGGAATAAAAAAATTCCTTCCGACGTAACTTTTCCGTTGCTCTTGTCCAAACGAAATTTATGTTTCCGGGGAGATGTCCATTCAGAGGACTGACGTTTTGTCTGAGGACTGTACCACTCAAAAACTTGCTATTTCTTCATTGCGGAATCACGATATGCTTTATGTGTGTGTCTCTGTGGGTGACTTCTCAAGCAAAACACAGAATTTGACATTTGTACGTTGTTCAATCAAGGACACTTTCAACTCTGACTATGAAACGAGCACAACTCAAAACAGCATTCTGTAACTTCTGTTCGAGAGTATATGTGAAGGTCAATTCTGCCATGTTCTTTCGTCCAGGTCACTACGAACTTCTAAATATATATTCTCCATAACATTCTCTTTCATTCAAACACGAGTCGACTATACCGGGGACTCTTTGAATCTACCTCGTTTATATATAAGTAAGTAGCATGTCCTTTGCAGAACATATTTCTCACAACTGCAAACCTGTTTTTTCTTCTTTGCGTTCGGTTTCGTATGCTCGTTTGAATGTTATAAGCTGCTGCGGTAGGTTGCCAATCCTTTCCAAACTCGGAGATACAAGCGTACCAAGAAAACAAAACATGTCTGCCAAACTGGACTCGTACCTATGACACTAATTCTGAACCTGAGAGGATATCACTCCTAGGCCATGCTGTCTCAACATACACAGACATTTATATATATATTGTGATAATATTAGTGTTCATTCAGAAACATTGTGTGCCCTTTGCCAGATAGCCAAATGTCGTCTAAATTCATCTCTGTTCTTTGCCGCCATTAAGTACCATGCGCGACAAAGGTCCTGTCGAAGGCCATCTCTCCATCTTCTTCTTCTTCTTCTTCTTCGTACGCTGTCAGACGTCAACTTGTATTTGTTCGAAGAAAGCAGCTGTCATCCTGAGGCTGTCGACACTGTCATAGAGCTTGTCTAGTGTTGCCCCTCCATTCTGTGTTGTGTTTGTTATAGAACCGTCGGTGTATGCATGGGTTCAGTCCATGCTTGGGTAGTTTTCCGCTATTTACCTTAGCGTTATGTCTCTTCTTTCTTTTTCGCTCTGGCTGTTCTTGTTTCCAATACCTGGTATATTTTCTACCACCTCCGGAATGATATGCTGCTTCCATGTGGGTTTGCGTACAGTAGGGATGGGCTTTGGTGTTGTTATGGTGTTCATAGGGTCTTCGCTCATTTTTGCTTTGCTATTTCTGCAAAGTTTCTCCGCCTTAGTTTCCCATTTCCAAATGTATTTAGTCTCTGATGCATTGGATGGTCTGTCAATCTTCTGAGTTTCTCTGCTTGCTGCTGGGCTCTGCAGTCTTCTGTCGGTCATGGATTGCAGGTTTGTAATCTTTTCAAGTTGTACAATTGGTGTTGACTTCATGCCTCCTGTTATAACTCTCATGGCTTGGTTTTGAAGTTTGCTAATTTTATCAAAGTTCGCCTTTCCTGCTGTTGTCCATGCCGCAATGCCATACTCGAGAACTGGTCTCACTATTCCAGTGTACAGTTTCTTTAGTATTCTTTCGTCTGCTCCCCAGCTTGTGCCAGCAAGTTTCCTCATGATTGCCATTCTTTGTCTGGCTCTCATTTGGTTTCTCTCGATCTGACTTTTCCATGTCATGCGCCGATCAAATGTGACTCCCAAGTAGTTTGGGTTGTCGTTTGGCTGCAGATATTTGCCGTTAAAACTTATGTTGGTGTTCTGTGGTTTATTTGAAAGTGAGAATATCGTACATGTTGTTTTTTCCTCATTTATTTTCACATCTCTCCATCTGATTGGTGGACGTCTGGGGGGACGATTTTAGATGTGTGGCCACCATGATGTCACTTTACGTGTCCATCTATTGTCTGGGATGCGTACCACGGACCTGCCCACCTGTACTTTCTTAACAACGCCGTATCTACGACACCATTGAAACAGGTTTGACTCCTGGTGGCGGTGTTGCGGATGTAGTCTCGTAGTGAAAATGACAGTGTTCTAGGCTCCATCCCTCGTTGAGTAGCTTGGAGCAGCACCATGTCACTTTTTCATAGGTTCCCCACCTCCCAGCCATTAACCAGGTTGTTGAAGGTGTGAGCTCTCGCTCTGTTGCTTTCCATCTGTGGAAGTACCGTTTTAATGCAGTTGAAGCTGAGCCACACTGCAGCTATCCTTAGTGAGATCTCTTTATGCAAGTCATGGGAGTTGGTAATGTTTTGGTCTAAGTAGATGTTCGAATTCACGTCTCTGACGATAGGACCTCCGGTGTTGACGAAGATCCTGAAGTAAGCGGCCGTTCATAGATGCTAGGTGGTCAGTGTAGAACCGCCGACATGCATCTTCTATTTGTGTCCTGTCAGTCAAGGTTGTACATTCCTGCATTTTTTAGACCCGTCAGAAGAGTTTTTCACCGCTCAAGGTTTTTTCAACATTTGATCAAAATGTCTCAACCGTTTTGATCGATTTATATAGCCTATGTTGTTCATAATCTTTTTTGAGTTTGCTTCTAATAATCTTATTGATTTCACAAAGTTCGATTGAATTGATTATTTCATTGTCTCTAAGTTGCAATGAGTGTTAGTGTGGTATTCTTGATTCGCCTGCATTTTGACTTCGTTTGTTTTATTTTCGCCCCGTTGATATATACTAAATATATATACGTTGTCCAGTTCCTCACTGCTGTTTTCGGCACACTTTTGTCACCATACACTGCCTGAATTCTGCGAAGATTATCAACTGGTCGACATACTTCAGCTGTTAAAAACGGAATCAACTCTGGACGGATTCCTTATCACACTCGCTATGTTTTCAACGGTCTGCTGAGGAAACTATGAGTCGGAGGATAATGCAATTTTGCAAACTTGACCGTTGGCACAGGCTGTTAACACCAGAAATGATGTCATCATGCGCATCGTACGTAGGTTCACTTGTTGCAGTTTGGTCCAGTTTCATTTAAACACGCCTCATATATGAACATGTATTGAAGTGCACTAATGTATATACCCGTTGTTTCATCTATTGTATACTTGTATGTCTGCATATATACGAACGTATGCACTTATTTATTTGTACACATTTTACAATATGTATATTTTTGTGCAATCCTATTGATCATTTCCTGTTTGGTATATATCATAACTAGCATACCGGTGATTCACACTGTCCTGGCCATTTTTGTTCATGGCTGAAGTCGTAATGCTTACGTTGTCGAGTCAATTCACGTTAACTTTGTTTTGATTTGTTAGGTGTTTTCACGCTTTCTTTGTCTCTTGCGAACGCCTTGGGACCCAAAAGGTAAGTTTGGCTTTGTTTCTGTCTTTGTCCGGTAGCTAAGCCATACTTAATTATGTCTTATCACACACATAGCTTTTACAGAAGAAAATAAAAACATGAGGATATTAAATTTAATTACGTGTCTTACTTATGTTCTCATCGCCTTTGGCAACTGAAGAAATGTTGACTTAATTTCAAGTAAGGGATAACATAACGAAAGAAGTGGGATGACATTTAAGAGGTCTGGCCCACTTAGGAAAATGACCGAGAGAGTGACAGGTAGACACGTTTAATAGCAGGATAGTTTAGTCTCACAACAGTCAAGTATGTTTTCTTCCACTTAAAATATAATGAGGTCACTGGGACACGAAATTTCACTGAATTACACGCAATGTTGGTATTACGTCTCAATTCACTCCAAACAGAGGTCACTCGGTTCCGATCGTGCGTAACGGGACATTCCATTTCGGGTTAAGGGAAGGAAAGGTCCTTATAATTTTATTTAAATAAATAAGTAACGACCTAGATAAAGATAGACGCGGAGTAAAGATGGCTATATTAGTCATTGTTAGTATTAGGATTAGGTTTAGTGCTAGGTTTAGGGTTATATTAGGTTTAGGGTTTGTGTCAGGCTTAGAGTTAATTTTAGAGTTATGGTAAGGTTTATGGCTACAGTTAGATTTATATAGCACGGTCATCATCGGACATCATGTATAATGCTATGGTGCTGTAGGAACTGGATGCTACTCGCCTTATAATGGACTAACGTTTAAAGATTCAAGACATTCATTGCTAAGACGGCAGGAACAAGCGGTAGCAGAAATACTCGTATATTCCAGCAGAATGTTTGACACTCCAAAAAATTGTAAAGTGGACTATTCTGTGACGTCACTACCTCAAAGCCGGTGCTAAAAATAAATATTTCTTTTGTTTGAGACTAATTAAGGCGCAAGTACCACATTGTTTTGAAGTGATGACCAAGAGAACACGAGTCGAGCTTAGCTATTGTTTTAAGACAATTTAAACGTACTTAAATATTCAACACTATAAAAATGCACATACAGCAATTTTTCCAAGAAAATTACCTGTCTTATATTTCCCTAAGACGTAATTTTCAAAGATGACAGTTAAGAAAACATGTATCAATAATTTATGATACCAAGTCTATGATTGAAAGCTATATAGCCTGGTAGACCGATGCGCCTAGGAATTAACGATTGTATCTCTTCTTCTTCTTCAATCTGATGCTATGCCCCTTCCCGATGAGGTTCATAAATGAGACTGTGAGTTTCATGTCTTCGCGGGTCCCTCGTAGCTGGTCGCTCTACGGATCAGAATGTATCTCTTCGGTATCCATAATGTGTTCCGCTTGAGTGCTCCTCAATTGCACGTGGCGATGTCTCTGAGACCCATTCTATGGAGGTGGGCCTTGAGTTTGCAATGTCCCGTTCTGAGTCTGAAGATCTTTGTCTGCTCATCTCTGCTAAGTTTGTCTATGCTGTCATTTTTTTTATTGCACTCTTTGTGATGGTCTCTGCATTCTGTCCTCATTGGTAGTTTAATGAGCGTCTTTGCTTCTTTATAGCTCTGTGGTTGTAAAGTTTGAAAGGCTTCTCAAGCGGCTCCTGCAAGCTCATCTGCCTCCTCGTTTTCAAGGATCCTAAGTCGGCTGGAATCCACAATAGGACTAGCAACCCGAGGTTATATTTTGTTTCGTGTAAAAGTATATCCCATTTGGAGCTTTAGGTGACTGCTAGCGTCACGGCCAGCGAACCAGAGCTGCCAAGACCCTTCTACACCTCCACGTGGTGATCCTGGATAACAGACTGCAGCAGGGCAGACACTGGCTAAGGAGAAGGGATCGAATAGGGAATGCTAACCTGGTACTCAACAAATGCTTGCTGAAGTCGGATGTGTTGGACCGAAAGGTGCAAATATCGCAGTCAAGCTGTAAACTACGACACAAGGCATTCCGTTCTCTGGACTACATTCTGCTACTTAAGCCTTTTCAGGGTTTGGTAGTGGGAGAATGAGAACGAACGAAACCCAAACCAATTAGATCGAAGAAGGATGCCAGAATGGCGATCCAATCCACCTAAATGATAATATCAATAGTCCAGAATGAGACTTACATTTGCCTGTCCTATTTGATTGCGTTTATTTACTGTTCGAAACGTGTATCAATGGAACAAGGATCTTTCTTAATATGATTGTGTTTCTTGGCGTATGAAAGCCGATTTTGCCTGCAGGTTCTGCCCACTCAAGCTCTTGATTTCTACAATAAAGTTTGCACTATTTGTTAGTGTTTTTGTTTGTCTAATGAGGGATGTTTTACCATCATGTTTCATCGAAGTTTATTTTCTGATAGTCTGTTCTTTTGATGAACAAATTGTACTGACTTCTTTTATGGTATATATTGCCTTCTTTTATGATATGCAAGTGCTTAAGTTTTTTGCCGTAAATGCATATGAAGTCAAACATTGCAATAAATAGAAAAATCTAAAAAAGTTCAATTTTGCTGTTGTGAAACGGTTACGGTGTTAGTTCATCGTCCAGTTTATCGTGTCATTTTTTGCCGATAGACGCTGTGCTGCATGTAACCATAGAATCATATTTCCGTAACTCGTGAAGAGAAAGACATAAATATACAAGCGCCCAAGTTGGAAAGCCACTTGCCAAATTTTTTTGATAAGATAACTAAATATTGTTGTAATTTGTTATGTAGTGTCCCTTCCTAAGCAAACAATTCCATTCTACGCATATAGAGATGTAATTAAAGGCCCATAACTTGTGAAAGAAGCACTGCTGCAAATGAGCAATAAAGTGTTCACTGAAAATTGAATTTCGTTCGCAAGTTATGGCGACTTCAAAAATGTATATAAACTATTAGAAATTGTGTATACACAATGTTTACAATGATTATTCAATCTTTACTGCCCCTTCCATAACTTACCGATCACATCGTGGACCATCAAAAAGACAGCGAGACAGTTTGCATTTGGTCCCATCTTGTTCCCAATTAATAGACATGGCACCCTATATCTCTTTTTCGTGTTCCTATTAAATTAGTCTTTGCACTTGACATCCTGTTCCCCATCGTGTTCCCAATTAATGAGCCCCAATACTTGATATACTACTCCCCATCGTGTTCCCATTTAAAGAGCCCCAATACTTGACATACTACTACTCAACATGTTCCCATTTAATGAGCCCCAAGACTTGACATCCTACTACTCAACGTGTTCCCATTTAATGAGCCCCAAGACTTGACATACTACTACTCAACGTGTTCCCATTTAATGAGCCCCAAGACTTGACATACTACTACTCAACGTGTTCCCATTTAATGAGCCCTAATACTTGACATATTACTACTCAACGTGTTCCCATTTAATGAACTCCGATACTTGACATCCTACTACTCAACGTGTTCCCATTTAATGAGCCCCAATACTTGACATACTACTACTCAACGTGTTCCCATTTAATGAGCCCCAAGACTTGACATCCTACTACTCAACGTGTTCCCATTTAATGAGCCCCAATACTTGACATCCTACTACTCAACGTGTTCCCATTTAATGAGCCCCAAGACTTGACATCCTACTACTCAAAGTGTTCCCATTTAATGAGCCCCAATACTTGACATCCTACTACTCAACGTGTTCCTATTTAATGAGCCCCAATACTTGACATCCTACTACTCAACGTGTTCCCATTTAATGAGCCCCAATACTTGATACCCTACCCCGATTGTTCTTGTCCTCCTACCATTCTTTACAAAGTACCAGCTGTAGTTGACTCGACACAGACCTCCTGTATGAAAACTTTGAGTGCGTGTCCGTTGAACAAAGGTGTTGTAGCTATTTGTGTTACGTGTCGGAATGGTTTGTCTCTACCGTAACTAGTCATAAACACATTTCAGGACATGCTTTGAATGACGCATCGGCCATATATGTTTATCCACGTGATCCGCACCAGCCAATAAGACCAGTCATCCACACCAGGTGGATGATTAATTTAACTTAAAGATACAGAAATATCCTTATCAAGACATGCTTTTTAGTCTTGTGTGTTTTTAACTCGTTAGCACAAGGACTTCTACTTTTTCGAAGGTAGAATATCCCATTTTTGCTCTTGTTGCATTAATCTTAGTCTTAGTTGACCTGTACTTCTACAGGGGCGGATGCAATTGTGCATGTCCGAGCTTTGGCGTGAGATGGAAATAGCCGGGAAGAGGATTTCTGGCTTAACAGGCTAGGCTCGAGCAGCTTATTAGTCCGTTGCATTAGGACAATTGCCGCGGAGGATGGTAACCGTTGTGTGAGTCCATCTTAATAGAATCAAACACTAGAGCAAAGTAGACACACATTCTGTTAGGCGCCATATATGATGTTCTTAACAATCCACCTCACCATGGCCGGTGTCATGCCACTTCACACAGTTAGTCGCCTCTTTCGACCTACTCTCTGTGGGGCAGCGGTGTTATTCTTGTCCTAGTCATACAACCGCCTTAGGGACTCCAGTTCCGGATTTTTCTCAGGGTTTACTCCCGAAGCCTTCCCAGTGATCATGTCTTCCCCCAAGGCAGTAGGGGGACCTTCCAAATATTCATTGCATCAACAATGGGTAACAATCAAGACAATGTCACTTGATAACGAATATATCACAGATAGTCCTCGACTCTAACCTAACTGTTCCCTTTTTACACGATGGATAAGTTGCATGTTATAATCGACACTATCGCGTATGGCTGTCGATCACCAAACACGCATTAATCCGGATTGCCTTTAAATGACGAAATATGCACTAAACTAAAATAACACGCTTTCAGCCATTCTACACACCAGTTGTATGTGTCCAGACTGTCTATTTAAAGGTCGAATCAAATCCAGATTATAACATTCGAGACGTGTTCAAATGAAACCTGACTTAGCTGTACAAAGTGAACATACATACAATTGGCATGATTACGTCACTTCTGATGTAAACAGCACATACCAACCGTCAAGTTTGCAAAATTGCATTATCCTTTGACTCCTAGTTTCATCGGCACACCGTTGAAAACATGGAGCAAACCCAGTATCTTCACTTTGTGAGCCGTGTCACTTAATCACTAGCCCACGCCGTCCCCCAGTCATCGTTTAAGACTCCCAGTCCTTGCTTCGGAAGGTACAGAGGGATGACGAAAGTATGTGTGGATGGCAGTGGTATAGGCGGGTGAGGATGACTGCTCTGGTCATTAAGTGGTTCAGAGCAGCGGAAGCGCTGACATTCCATTTTCACAGGCATCAATTATGCTAACGCTATATATGGAAAAGAGTTACATTTTGAAGTCTATCATAGGAGGCATGTTAAATGACGACACTGCACTAGATGAATCATCAATTCACAGACTGCAGATCTTTGATATCGAACAAGGTTTGGCAGGACTGTGGTACAAGTGAGGTTGAAGCAGAAGAGTGTGCACTTAACAATCTGCACGATACGATCATTTTTCACACTTTTCGCGAGCGAGACTGATCACCTATAGGTATGCCCGGAGCGCAGTGAAGTCGATTCTAAGGAACAGAACAGAAGAGCTCATTATGCCATACTATGATATGTTATAATGTGGTACTTAAAATTATGGTATTCTTTGATATGTTGCAGTAACTGGTTATAATGGCAATATATTATCTTTCATAATGAGGTTGCGTGTCTCAACCACAATCCTCTTCAGTCGCATTTGAAGCTTAGGAAGCCTCAGTGGACCTATTCTTGTAACTATGGCTACATCTCACTTGACCAGGGTTTTGTCCCAGCTAAATCTAAAGCTAAATAAACATTGGCTTGACTTGATATGGCCTATTTCTTCTAGCTCTCAGTGGAGCATGGAGCTGCAATGGTTTCACTGGTCTATTGATTGATATCTTAGGTTAACTTCCGGCGCTTTCCTTTTGAGACTGATACTTCATTATCAGCTGAGGCTCAGATCAATGAAGTCTTCATCACTTTCTCCTTGACGGCATGGCACGTCACAGGACTACGTTGACCGCAACCTAGTTTTACTTTGCACGGCTTTATCAATATTTCTGGTAAATGCTAGTCATTTTTATAATACACAAGGTGATCTCATTACTTACTTACTTTCCGTGTCCATACACCACGTTTGCTTGCAGTTTTCAGCGACATGGATTGCCTTATCATTTGCCTTCAGCATGTCGCGCCTATTGCATATTTCCTGGAGATTGGGGCAGGTCATCGTCTACAGTCCTTATGTGAGACCTGGACCGTCTACAGTCGTTATGTGAGACCTGGACCGTCAACAGTCGTTATGTGAGACCTGGACCGTCTACAGTCGTTTGGTGAGACCTGGACCGTCCACAATCGTTATGTGAGACCTAGACCGTCCACAATCGTTAAGTGAGACCTGGGCCGTCTACAGTCGTTATGTGAGACCTGGACCGTCTACAGTCGTTATGTGAGACCTGAACCGTCTACAGTCGTTATGTGAGACCTGGACCGTCTACAGTCGTTTATGTGAGGCCTGGACCGTCTACAGTTATATGTGAGACCTTGACCGTCTACAGTCGTTATGTGAGACCTGCATCGTCTACAGTCGTTATGTGAGACCTGGACCGTCTGCAGTCGTTATGTAAGACCTGGACCGTTTACAGTCGTTATCTGAGACCTGAACCGTCTACAGTCGTTTATGTGAGACCTGGACCGTCTACAGTCGTTATGTGAGACCTGGACCGTCTACAGTCGTTATGTGAGACCTGGACCGTCTACAGTTGTTATGTGAGACATGAACCGTCTACATTCGTTTATGTGAGACCTGGACCGTCTACAGTCGTTATGTGAGACCTGGACCGTCTACAGTCGTCATGTCGGGAAATTAAACCACTTCCATATGCACTGCCTGCCAAAACTACTGAGGATTCAATGGCAGGACATGGTGCCAAATACAGATGTGTTAGCGGGATCGGGCATGTCAAGTACATACACCATAATATGTGCGGTACTGCTGAGATTGACTGGTCATCTGGTACACATGTAGAATCATTGTCTACAAAAAGAACTGTCTATGGTGAACTGCAAAACGGCAAGAGAGCAAGGGGTGCTCAGTGGAAACGGTGCAAAGACACGCTTAATAGAACACTGATCCAGTGCGGTATTAACCAATATGACTGGGACAGAATCGCCACCAATCGCATCGACTGGCGGTACTATTGCTAAAGATGTTCAGAGACGTGAGGTATCAAGAATAGATGAGGCTTTGCACAGACGTGAGGTATCAAGAATAGATGAGGCTTTGCAGAGACGTGAGGTATCAAGAATAGATGAGGCTTTGCAGAGACGTGAGGTATCAAGAATAGATGAGGCTTTGCAGAGACGTGAGGTATCAAGAATAGATGATGCTTTGCAGAGACGTGAGGTATCACGAATAGATGAGGCTTCGCAGAGACGTGAGGTATCAAGAATAGATGAGGCTTTTGCAGAGACGTGAGGTATCAAGAATAGATGAGGCTTTGCAGAGACGTGAGGTATCAAGAATAGAAGAGGCTATGCAGAGACGTGAGGTATCAAGAATAGATGAGGCTTTGCAGAGACGTGAGGTATCAAGAATAGATGAGGCTTTGCAGAGACGTGAGGTATCAAGAATAGATGAGGCTTTGCAGATACGTGAGGTATCAAGAATAGATGAGGCTTTGCAGAGACGTGAAGTATCAAGAATAGATGAGGCTATGCAGAGACGTGAGGTATCAAGAATAGATGAGGCTTTGCAGAGACGTGAGGTATCAAGAATAGATGAGGCTTTGCAGAGACGTGAGGTATCAAGAATAGATGAGGCTTTGCAGAGACGTGAGGTATCAAGAATAGATGATGCTTTGCAGAGACGTGAGGTATCAAGAATAGATGAGGCTTCGCAGAGACGTGAGGTATCAAGAATAGATGAGGCTTTTGCAGAGACGTGAGGTATCAAGAATAGATGAGGCTTTGCAGAGACGTGAGGTATCAAGAATAGAAGAGGCTATGCAGAGACGTGAGGTATCAAGAATAGATGAGGCTTTGCAGAGACGTGAGGTATCAAGAATAGATGAGGCTTTGCAGAGACGTGAGGTATCAAGAATAAATGAGACTATGTAGAGACGTGAGACATCAAGAATAAATGAGGCTATGCAGACGCGTGAGACATCAAGAATAGATGAAGCTTTGCAGAGACGTGAAGTATCAAGAATAGATGAGGCTATGTAGAGACGTGAGACATCAAGAATAGATGAGGCCATCCAGAGACGACCGCTTCAAATGTCTGTTCACGTTAACCTTTCTTCAACCCCGTGAAAGGAGATGTCCTATTTCTTATACTAAATGCGACAAACAATTCAGGGCTCCAATTGGCTTATTTAGCCATCTTCAAACTCACGTGAACAGTGAATGTTGACATAGTGGTCCTCATCGATTACAATGGACGAACAACAACACAAGAACAGACGAGAGGAGCTGAAGATGAACCTGGCATTAATATATTCGTAACTAATTAGCGATACGCAGCGTTAAAAGCGTACACACTCGATGCTAAAGTAACACATGTTTCCTTATCAAACTGAACCTGAGACTGAGCCTGAACTGTGATATTTGTTTACAATGCAGACACTCAACATCACCACAGTCTGCTCGCGCTGGTGATTGTCCCTCAACGAGCTCCACTCGACCACCGAGAGGTTGCTAGATAATAATGGTATATGGCTTGGCTTCGTTAATTCTCAATCTCCCGCTACCAAACCCTGACACGGGCCTAAGTAGCAGAATGTAGTTCAGAGAACAGAATGCCTTGCGAAGTAGTTTACAGCTTGACTGCAATATTTTCACCTTTCGGTCGAACATATTCGACCAGCTAGCATTTTTTTAGTACTGGGTTAGCATTCCCTCTTCGACCCCTTCTTCTTAGCCGGTCTGCTCTGTTGCAGCCTGTTATCCAGGATCACCACGTGGAGGGGTAGAAGGGTCTTGGCAGCTCTGATTCGCTAGCCCTAACGCTAGCAGTCAGCTATGGGTCGATGAGTGCTGCAGCTCAAGCGCTGCTCAGCACCGTGATCCCATATGATAATACTATCATATGTAATAATAGGGTCACTGCTTCCTCCCAAGCACATGGTAAGGAGTAAATAGGGTAGGTCGTGCAAAAGGATAGAAACCTCAGCATCTTAAAAAACATAGCAACTGAAGACGCAATAAAAACAAATGGATTCAGGATTAATTTAAAAGCTGGTTAAATTAAACCGAATGTAGTGTTGGGCATTTACTCGCCATGTGAATTGACAGGTAAATGTTGAAAACGATAATCTTACTCTATCAACATCAACTTTAGAAGCAATTTCGGATGTTGTCGAGGGAATCAACAGGCCAACTTAAGGATACGTTTATATCATTAGCTATTGTCGACTGAATCAACAGTTAAATTTGCGGATAAGGTTCTCAAGTTTTGGTTGTTGCCGACTTAATAAACAGTTAAACTTGCAGATACGATGTTCTGATTGGTTGTTGTAGACTTAGTCAACAGTTAAACTAACGGACAAGATGTTCTGATTTGTTGTTGTGGACTGAATCAACAGTTAAACTTAAGGATAATATTATCAAATTTTAGTTGTTTCCGACGTAATCAACAGTTAACTTTACGGATAAGATGTTCTGAATGGTTATTGTCGACTGAATCAGCAGTTAAATTTGCGGATGAGATGTTTTGATTGGTTTTTATCGACTGAATCAGCAGTTAAATTTGCGAATATGATGTTCTGATTGGTTGTTACCGACTTAACCAACAGTTAAATTTATGGCAAATGCAATATTATTGCTTATTTACGACTGAATAAACAATAAGCTTACAGTTAACATACTCCAACTGGGCTAACTGTACAAGATATCAGTTGTCTTTCTTTCTGCCATGTGTTTCCTAACTCTCTGTCAGGTACACATTTACTTTAGGGTACACTGGATCGTTGCTGAGACCGGACTATTGAACTTAGACCTTCACTGCAAAAGCCGAATATTCTAAAAGCTCTTCCCTACTCAAACTGACTGGTAGAAGTTGATTTAAAAAATAGAACAGGATATAACATACATGAGAATGTATGTACTGATGTAGACATAAAGAAACCATGTACAAGGACAAACGCTCCACATCGTGTGTGTAGCAGGATACACTTTCCATCCAGAGCTATCGTTTATCAAGGTCTTATCTCGTATTTATTAACGGTAGCAGGTATTTAAGGCTGGTCTAAGCATGACAGACAGGCCTTGTGATTCAATTTACCTGCGTGGACCTCTCCACGGCTTTTGTATAAATGCACCAAGGTTGCTCAGTTTTCGAATCTTTACTGTGACAGTGTCACTGACAGAGCATTGCGTCATTTTCTTTGTTGTTTTTTTTCTTTCTGTTTAGAGTGGACAAGGTTATCTTGTAATCATGATATTGTCATCTGTGCCAGCTTTGTTGGTTTTCTCTATTTATGCAGGTAAGAACTTTCTTTTAACGCATTCTTATTTGATTAATTACCTTGGATAATGTATCTGTCACAAACATGCATGCGCAATCATTGAGTGCTGATATGTATTATACGGTATTACTGTATAGGCCTAACATTTGTTTACATAAATAAAGCAACGATAATAACCAACGACACAATGAGACGTCAACATAAATTAAAATTCGATTATAGAAATAGAAGAGGTCACACTTCTGGGATCAAGAATTAACAACAATGTGACTGTCCAAAGTAAATAACAAGCAGTGGCAATGGCGAGAAAGAACGTACAGAGGTTGATGAGTTAAACTAACTCCCTATTGCAGGTGATCAGTGCCCACTTTACGAGAGTGAAGACGATCTGCAGCAACATCTGACTGCGCTCAACTCTGTGTGTGAAAGATAAAGTATGAGAATTAACACATCCAAAACAGAAACTATGCAGATAAGCAGATCGCCTGAAAACTTGAACATTTATGGTAAACGGGACCAAGATCAAACAAGGGAAGGAATTCAAGTACTTTAGCAGTGCTTTCACACAGGAAGGAGGTTTAGATAGAGAGATTGAGATCAGGTGCCAACAAGCAAAAGCTATTGCATACCAGCTGTCCTCATTATTGAAACACCCTAACATAAACATGCTCACAAACAGAATGCTAATCAACAGTATATTCATGTCAACTCTCTGTTACCAGTGCCAAATATGGACTTTAACAAAAACTCTACAGAGAAAGATCACATGTGAGACGACATGCCTCCGGAAAACAATCAACGTAACTAGGAGAGACAGAATGCGCAATGAAGATGTGAGAAGAATCGTTGAAGCACGATCCTGCACTGAATTATATTGATGAGAAAAGAATCAATTGGTTCGGCCACCTAATGAGAATGCATCTTGACCAACTACCCATGTGCGCGCCTATAACGCACGACGTTCGGGTTTTTGCAACCGTGGTTGACCGAGAACTAGTTGGATAGGAAATGTTGCGGATACTCTAAATCGTCAGGGCATAACGATTACTTCAGCGATGCGTCTGGCCCTGGACAGAAACTACTCCTTCACACAAGTGGATTAAACAAGACAAGACGATGCAGGAACTGCACAACCCGAGGAAAGTATATCAGATTACCAGCAAACCAACAACAGTTACAATTTTCGGAACATGTGTCTTTCCCGTGGCAGCATACGCCTAAATAACATGGACAGCTACCAAACCTCAAGGAAGAGAATCGAGTCTTTCGAGTCAAAATGTTATAGAATGGACCTAAGAAAGTAGAGAGCAGACATTGGACAAGAGTTGGACATAGAGAAAAACTGGTTTATGAATTCCATCATGAACAGAAAATTGAAATACTTTGCTCAAATTAAAAGACACAACAATCTTAAGCAAACGGTATTGAAAGGTATTGTGCCAGGCAATGAGAGGCATATACTGAAAAAAGGCGATGGCACGAAGATGTGCAGGAATGCTTGGACATGAATGGAGCAGGCTGAATATTTGGCAAAAGATCGAGTTTCTTTCAGTCGGACTGGGATGGCAGCCACGTTTTGTAAAGGACATGCTAGATGATGGTGATGTTTTATTCTATTTTGAACAAGTAAATGTCAAAATAGCGTAAACCAGAATGTGTTCGTCGACTAAAATAGCTCAATTACCAGATTGAGAGACGTAATGGCGTATAGATAGTTAGTTTTATTTCTACGTATGCCGTCGTGAGAACCTTATAACAATTATTAAAGCAGCAAAACTATCGTTTGGAGTCATTACGTTGACAAATTCATGTATTGCTCTCGAATCCGGTGCTTGAAATTATATAAGATCAGAAATACAGATCTGTGGGATAGAAACAGGCATGTGTCGTAAGAACAGTGAGAAAGGGGCGATATCGCTAGATAGCGGTTAACTAAACCAGTTGAAATATCCTTACATGGTAGTCTCTGTTCTGGAACCTCCGAGACAAGAGACGAAGTTGAGACGCTATTATTGAATATGTCATTCATTAAGTAAACCAGTTGATGTCATTACAAGGGAGTCTGTCTAGGGCCCTCTGAGACAAGAGAAGAAGAGGAGATACTATTGTTGGAAAGGTCAAACGTTAAGTAAACCAGTTGATATCATTATGTTTATGTTTCTAAGAATCGACGCCACTGCACTGCAGGCATACCCACAGGTTGTCAGTCTCTCTATCAGCAAATGGCGAGTTAACGATTAGGCGAATATATGAGTAGAATAGTGGGCAATTAGATGATTGGACAAGCAGGCGAGTAGCCAATTAGATCAGTAGACGAGTAGGCAATTAGATGAGTGGGTGAGAGACATGTAGGCAATTCGATGAATGAACGAGAAGGCGAGTAGGCAATTAGATGAGTAGACGAATAGACAAGTAGGCAATTAGATGAGTGGACGAGTAGACGAGTAGGCAATTAGATGAGTGGAGGAGTAGGCGAGTAGGCAATTAGATGAGTGGGCGAGTAGGCGATTAAACGATTAGGCGATTAGATGAGTAGGCGATTAGATGAGTAGACGAGTTGACGATTAGGCGAATAGGCGGATACATGAGTAGGTGGTTAGGCGAATAAACGAGCTAATGAATAGACGAGCAGATGAGTAGGCGGTTAAACGAGTGCGCGATTAAACGAGTATGCCACTAGACGAATACTCGAGCAAACGAAAAGACGAGAAAGACGGGAAGTTTGGTAGGTCATTAGACGAGTTTGCAATACACGAGTAGAAGATTAGTCTAGTAGGCGATTAAACGAGTAGGTAATTAAACGAGTAAGCGATTAAACGAGTAGGTGATTAAACGAGTAGGTGATTAAACGAGTAGGTGATTAAACGAGTAGGTGATTAAACGAGTAAGCCATTAAACGAGTAGGTGATTAAACGAGTAGGTGATTAAACGAGTGGGTGATTAAACGAGTAGGTGATTAAACTAGTAAGCGATTAAACGAGTAGGTGATTAAACGAGTAGGTGATTAAACGAGTAAACGATTAAACTAGTAGGTGATTAAACGAGTAAGCGATTAAACGAGTAGATGATTAAACGAGTATGTGATTAAACGAGTAAGCGATTAAACGAGTAGGTGATTAAACGACTAGGTGATTAAACGAGTAGGTGATTAAACGATTAGGTGATTAAACGAGTAGATGAGCAGACGAGTATTCAATTAGACAAGTAATCGTATTGTAGCAGACTCTCTGCTGCCGTGATCGAACTTAGAACATTCTCACACTCATCCACATCATCATGACCATACTCAGTAAATGACATATCACACAGCATGTGGCATATTTATTATATCATACTCATATCATAGAATGAGTAGAGAAATTACAAACACAATATAATACATATCTTAACTAAACATTCTACTAAAACGGGAATTGTAAGCATTAGCTATTGATGGAATTCCCAACTATCTAAAAACCCAGTTCTATTACCGTTGCAATTACATCACACACACATCGCTTTAACTGCGTCTTCAACACACCTTATCAAATACTCTTCCTCACTGAAATCCCCTCAGGCGGGCGATCTCGACATCCTCGCTCACAATGTGTCCTTGCTTACAAACACATGTTCAGATTATCTATTAATGCAAAACTCACACACCTATTTGAGCGCTCCTGTTCTATAACCAAACATTCGTCCAACCGTCTATCAATCGCTCCTCTATCTAAGTCGGTGAGTTAAACATACTATCCACATTCAGTCTCACTCTCTCTCTCCTCCATACAGCCTCTCTCTATCCAGCCTCTCTCTCTCCAGCCTGCCGAGCTAAACTTTGTCTCGAGTTATATATCCTCAAGCAAGGCCAGAGCTTGACCAATCGATCTCAGGTGATGGTCATCTTCAATCCAATTGGACCGAAACACTTTGCACACCTGTCACTCCATTTCTCTCGCAGCAAGCCCCGCTGCCAATTTCGTCTGTCAATCAATCTCCCCCTATCAAAATCGGAAGGCCAGTGGTCAGTTTCTATCTGTCCACATTCCTTAACCCAACTCTGTTCTCCTTTGCTGAGACGGTGAGTGACCTTGACATGCATTCAGGTAGCTTTAAGCTTTAACATGTTCAGGCATCCTAAACTCCCCTTGCTCCGGCGGGAACTGTTACAGTATGCGCACAGCAGACTAGTATACATGATGGTTGTGGAATACAACATCTTAATTCTCTGACTGTTGTAATAGTCTCACACGACAAGTAGGTAAATAAACGGACTTGTTTGTAATATGGTCACACACATTAATTATGTCTGTTCCAAGCTCACACAACGTGCTTGTTGTTTGATTAAAACCCTTACTATTTTGTATGTCTACATGTCTCACAGATGGCACTGTTCAAATTTAACCTTCTTTCCGAATCTATTTTGTTTTAATTAATGTACATTGTACTTGGCAAGGAATTGTATAAAGGCTTCTTTTGCACGCTATGAAACTACGCACAAGTACATCTAGTTTTTTACACGGGTATATTCTATGTAAATAGCTTTTCAAAACATATATATATATATATATATATATATATATGCTATGTACAGGATTGTGTTTCAGGATTAGATAGAATGCCTTATTATAAGACATTGTTCTCCGGTTACAGATCATCTCTTTTGGATCAAAGACATGTCCTTTACTGTTTTTTTCCTGTTTCAGGCCAACTCCTTAGTACAGTCATTAACAAATTCTCTCCCTCTCTTTATTTATGTGTGCTTCCTGCGTCTGTTATTGGTTTCATATTCTTATCATTAACTATCCGTGATTGGATGCCCTCAGTCATTAACTATCTGTGATTGGATGCCCTCAGTCATTAACTATCCGTGATTGCATGCCTCAGCAGTTTTACTAATGGGTTGTTTTACTTGATTATGTACGTGATCGAATTTCAATGTTTTCTCCAAGTTGTAAATTTTCTCACATCGGTCTATTCACCAATTTTTTCACATAGGTCTATTCACCAATTTTCTCATATCGGTCTATTCACCAATTTTCTCACATCGGTCTATTTACCAATTTTCTCACATCGGTCTATTCACCAATTTTCTCACATCGGTCTATTCACCAATTTTCTCACATCGGTCTATTCACCAATTTTCTCACATTGGTCTATTCACCAATTTTCATTCTCGATCTAATTCATTCTTGATACTATAACATTCAGCAATACATTGCCTTCTATTGTTTTTCTGTTTGCGTCTGTCCTTCATTTTGCTTGGCCTCCCTTGCTTTTTTCTTGCAATGTTGTCTAGGAGTCATTTTTCTGCATTATGTAGGGATTGCACGTTTCTCTATTTGTGTTTTGTTTTGCCCATGATATTTTCAGAACATCCTTCAACAACACTTTATTTCAACAGATGCGATGTTTCTGCAATTGATTTCTTTAATGTCAATGTATCACAAACGTTAGTTTGCCACTGGGAACATGCAAGTCCGGATCAATTGGAATTGTATCTGTTTACATGGGCCTTGCCACACATTTTTCATTTGTATCAGCTTGCGTATCAATTGGAAGAACATCAAAGATAGGTATTATAACAAACGCCATAACCGTAAGCCTACATAATGTCAAGAAAGTAATACTAAGCTAGAACAACCCTCACAGATTTGAAGCTTTTAACCCAAGATGAAACGCTAGATACAAAGTTATAAAAAAAAGATGCGACAAAGTCTAGACAATAGTGTACCAACAATCGACTGTAATAGATAGTCAACGTTCTTTGTCTCTTGCCTTGATTGTACAATCAATCCGTCCAGCTCGTACAGAAACTCGTGAACATCAGTTTTAGGAACTTAACGCCACATAAATAAATGCATAATTGCATCAGCTCCTCGCTACAAGTGACATACATTACCCATATCTCAAAGTGCAGGATATGTGTTCGTAACGACGATTACAAGACACATATTTATCAGCGCTCAGAAGTATAAAACTAACAAAAGAAAAGAAAGTAAAGTAAATGTTCAGCCCAATGCTATATCTGCATCAAAATCGGCTACAATGGATTTCTAGTGTACTTTAACCCTTTTCGTGATAAAGCTATCTGACTGGCTTTTCCTGATGTTGTCCACAACATTGAAACGTTGTCTGTCTTTTAAACGACTGCCTTCCACTCTACTCTCTAGTTTGGTCTTCAACAAGGAGGTGTGTTGTTATATGACCAAAATAACGTAACTGTCTAACCGTGGATTCGATCATTAATTCTCTTTTCACACTCAACTGTTTCAATAACTCTACATTTGTTTTCTTCTCTTTTGAAGACCAATATTCTATGTATAAACCCACATTACGAAGGTTTCAATATTCTTTTCCAACTTGTTATTCAGTGTCCTTGCTTCTGTGCCATAAAGAGCAGACCGAAGTTCGAACACAGGACCTCCAGATGACGGAGTCACCTTCCCATAAGAGAAAGATGAGCTTAGTTGCTAGACCAGCTAGACACAAGAAGGTGTCCCTGGGCTAGTCTTTCATTATTCAACACCTGTGACTATGGAATATAGACCAATTTAAATCGCGGCAGATTTATTGCATTTTGCTGCATCGACGTTTAAATATATTCCCTTTCTTAGTTTAGTGAAAGAATCAACCTCATTGAAGAAATCTGTTAAATCTCATGTGCTCTGTTTTTTTCCATATTTTGGGGAGAATCTCAAGACAATGCACCGGCGAGGATCCCGTAATAGATGGAGTACATTTTTAACATAATTTTAAATTTTGCCCGGGCAGTAGCCTACTCTATTCGATCTCCAACTGCTGAGAGATTTTTATCGTGCGCAACACTGACCACGGGCGTCCAATCTCTAATATCAAGAGATCTGGAGAAATACTAGCAAGATCAAGTGAACAAATCCCGGTATCACTGTGATTTGAACATATAACTTCCAGCACCCGAAGCCGACGTCTAACCTCGATACCTTATGAAATGAAATGTCCAACAAATGTCCTGAGTGGAAATGTGACATAAAGGGCCACCTATGACTACTGAAGGAAAAGAAGTTGTTCCACCGCGGAGAAGTGAGCCGGCAACGCCGAATAGAAAATCAAACTAACATCTCTGTAGTCAGTTACCACTCCAAGGTCACATGATTCTATAGCCAGTTATTACTGAATTATAACACAATAGAAAGTTACCACTCCAAGGTCACATGATTCTATAGCCAGTTATTACTGAATTATAACACAATAAAAAGTTGCCACTCCAAGGTCACATGATTCTACGGGTATATTTAGTAATGACTGAGAGACTAGTATAGAGATATACTTAACTAAACGTCTTTATACTGGTTTAGAAAAGAGTCTGTATACAACCCGTTTCTTGGAGGGTGGTTAACTGATGTTAAATCTTAACTAGACTCAAACACTAGAGCAAAGCCGACCCGCAGCCTGTTAGGCGCCATCTATGTTCCTCTTAGCAAACCACCTAACCATGGCCGGTGTTATGCCATGTCACGGGCATGCGTGAAGTGCTGTGGTGGTGCCTTAATGTAAAGAATGATGGGGATTAATCGCTTGTTTTTCCACTGTGTTCATCTGAATGTAACACACTATTTTGATTATTTTCGTATAACAATTAGAAATACACTAGCTGTGACATAACTATGAGCTGTCTCCGAAGCTATTGAATGTTTCAGGGCTAGGGACCAGATTCAGAGTCGCACACTTATGTTGTCCTGCAGGAAACTTGCAGGAACTAAGGTAGACAAACGTGACAGGAATACCTGATGACATCAGATGTCCTCGGTCTTAAACGTTGAGGTCAGTCCCTTTGCAACAATTGCCGTCGGGAATGAAGAATTATCTTACCAGAGCTGGGACTTACACGGAGACATCCCCCCCTCCCCCCACCCCCTATAGAAGAACAGGTCGACTAACAAGAAAGAACTGGTCCATCAGGTACCAATTTACAGTTCGGTTGACTGGAGGAACAATCGTACCAGGCACGAACCACGGCCTGGATTTTTATTTATGTCTATCCGTGAACTCGAACCCTGGCGCGCTTTAATCTCAGTCTAGTAAACTAGCCCACTATTGGCTAGGCTACACGCTTCCTCGGTCATACGACTTACCAAACTTTACATTCGACCTTCTCTGAGATCAAGTGAACGAATTTACAAGTAGAAGGGGATGAATGTACTGGTCGCTGTGCCTCCGGAAACGCGAAAATGAAAAAGATATGGTTTCATGTTTGGGAAAAGAAAGCAGACTAGACAGAGAGGCCAAAGGTTGTATTGAAGTATATATATCTGTGTTTATTATTCTGTCCTTTTATTATTACCTCGGGAAGGTGTATTGCTGCATACATACCTGCGTTTATTTGTGTAAATGTATCCTCTTCCCATATCTATTTAACATTTAAGCAGAGTGCATAATGAGAAACTCTATAGAGAATGAGAATATCGAAAGTGTTGTTTCCTTTACAATCGGCGGATACAATATCCCAGAGCTAAGATATGCAGACGACATAGTGATACCATTAAACAGGACAGGGCGGTTAACGTAGCTAATTGCAACCGTAAGCAGATACAGCGAAGATCAAAACCTTTTTGTAAACATAAAAAAAAGACAATGACCACAGACAAAACAAGAACATCAATATAATACCATGTTCGGGATTGTGGAAATAGAACAGGTCACGAATTTCAAGTATCTGGGTTCTAGAATTGAAAGCAATGGCGACTTCTCAAAGGAAATCAGAAGGCGATTGGCAATGGCATTGCAGAGGCTACACAATTTGAACAAAGTATAGCATAATATCAGCAGACCAACAAAGTGACAATTCTGAGAACCTGTTGTTTTTTTTGCCCTGGTAGTTATATGGCTGCGAATTATAGATAGTTACGTATTCCTAAAGAAAAGGAATCGAGTCCTTCGAATCGAAATGTCAAAAAAAGTCATCAGAATACAATGGACCGAACAAAGAAGAATATAGACATTCGACAAAAGTTGGGCATAGAGGAGGGCTGGCTCGCAATTTCTTCATGGACAGAAAACTTAAATACTTTTGCCACATCAAAAGACACAAAGGTCTTGGGAAAACGTTAATGAAAGATAAGGTGCCGAGCAAGAGAGACAGAGGCAGACCAAGAAGGCAATGGCACCAAAATGTCAAAGAATCATGACTTTGGAGCAGTCTTGAGATTTAACAAGAGATCGGATTTTTTTTTAAGATGGGCTGGATTGGAGTAACCTTCTGCAAGGGACATGGCACATGAGGATGACAATTTACAAGTATCATAATGGTGTATAACTCTTGTAAGGTGTTGAACACACAAAAACACAACTCACCCAACATGCAGTGTCAAAGTGAACGAGAGAGAATTAAGACAAGTGCATACGTTTAATTACCTAACACACCCATTACATCTGATGGTAGATGCAGTTATTAAATAAGGAATATAATCTCTCTTTCGCCTTCTCTCACCTAGGGGTGCATAGACCATCAACCAACTCTCTTTCGCCTTCTCTCACCCAGGGGTGCATAGACCATCAACCAACCCTCTTTTGCCTTCTCTCACCCAGAGGTGCATAGACCATCAACCAACTCTCTTTCGCCTTCTCTCACCCAGGGGTGCATAGACCATCAACCAACTCTCTTTCGCCTTCTCTCACCCAGGGGTGCATAGACCATCAACCAACCCTCTTTCGCCTTCTCTCACCCAGGACTGCCTAGGCCATCAACCAACCCTCGTCAAGCAGCTCTGCCCTGTGCAATCTTTTCCATTTCCTTCCAGCTTTTTCCTGTTTTCTTTACTTCCGTCTCCAGATCTCGCCTCCGTGTATTCTTTGGTCTACCCATGTCACTCCTTCCCTGGGGGTTCCATGACAGGGATTGCCTCGGGATAACTGGCTTGTGCTTTTTAATGTATGACCCATCCTTCTCCACTTAAGATTTCTTGTTCCAGTGTATCTTGTCCCGTTCTCTCCCACAGTCTGTCGTTTGTAACTTTGTCAAGCCATGTTATACCAAGAATCTTTCTCAGATATCTGTTAACAAAACCCTACAGTCTCCTGGCTTTGCCTTTGGTCATCTCCCAGGTTTCCGCTCCATACAGCAGGACAGTAGGCTTCACATTTGAATTGAAAATCCTTCAGGACAGTAGGCTTCACATTTGAATTGAAAATCCTTCAGGACAGTAGGCTTCACATTTGAATTGAAAATCCTTCAGGACAGTAGGCTTCACATTTGAATTGAAAATCCTTATTTTTGTCTTCCTTCTGGTTTTTTGGAGTTTATATGGATTTCAACATTCTGAATGCAACTCTAGCTTTTTGTATCCTTGTTTTTATATCCTCGTCTGTTCCTCCTTCCTTGTTGATGATATGTGTGTAAATACCTCTACCTCTTTCAGTGGCGTTACTCTCAGCCGGATTGGTTCTAAGGAACAGAATAGCCCATGCAAAATTGGTCTTCCGGAACATAAAGGGAATCTTGTGCAACAAAATGGTATCACTGTAGTTGAGAAAGGGAGTTCTTGGATGCTTTGTAGAACCAGTAAGGAAATACGGCAGTGAATCATGGACAAACAAGCACAAAATCACTACAAGCGTCGTAGGTTCGCTTTTACATATGCATATTAAGAATTAAGGGTTTGCAAAGAAGACTAGCGATGCGGAACGTGAAGAAGCAGAAACATAAAGACATATCATTGTACAAATCAGGTCAAGACACCCATCATTTTTCTGACATGTCATGGACAGAGACGAGTTGAAACATATTGTGACAACGGGTAAAATAACAGAGAAAAGATATAGACGGAAGCAGAGGGAGAAAATATTCGACAACCTGAATGAATAGTACAGGGCACGATCAACAACAACGTTGATAAACGAGAAGTAGATGGAGATCCTTGGTCGCCAACACCAACCGGTACGGCGCATGAGGACGATATATATTCCAAGGTCTCATAAAGGCGTATTGCAGTATCTTATACCTGTATGTATTACTCTGCATATGTCCCAAGGTTTCACAACGGCGTATTGCAGTATCTTATACCTGTATTTATTACTCTGTATATGTTCCAATGTCTCACTAAGGTGTATAGCAGTAATATCCTACCCTGTGTTTACTATCATGTGTGTGTGTCAAGGTCTCAGACAGGAAACGTAGAAAATAGCTGAATCGAATGCGTTACAGTTCATTTAAAACACTATCTCTTCTCGACATCCGTGTTTCCTTAGCCACGCGCTGAGCGCGTTCTGTTTACTTAGTGATTTGCACAATATATTTTACGGCTCAACATGAAATTGTTAACATTTTTAGATCCTCAGAAGATTTGTATTTTATTTTTGTATGGAGAGTAAATATTGACAACAGAACGAATAAAGCGACTTGTAAATATACACGGGGATCGGTTTTGGGACCAATTTTGATATATATAAACGATTTGGACAGTGATATTGGATCCATGATTGCAAAATTCGCGGATGGCGCAAAACTATGCAGGGATCTCTCATCTCAAGCTAAGATGGATATATTGATGTCGGATTTATATACATTTTGGGAATGGTCTGAGAGCTGGCAAATGGAGTTTAATATAGATAAATGTAAAGTTATCAACATGAGAAGATTCCACATGGAATATAATTACAGAATGGGAGAGAACAATATTAGACAGATAGAAAAGGAAAATATCATAAGGGTTATAATAGATCAAACAGGTACGGTGAGAGAGCTAGTCCAGGTATCAGTAAATACGGCACGTGCAAGGTTAGATATGATAAAAGGAAATATTAAACATGGGAACATGAGAGTGATAGTTAAATTGTATAAAGCATAAGTTAGAATTCGATTGGAGTACTGTGTACAGGTGTGGAGTCCTTATCGTAGTAATAGTAAGTCGCATGTCATTTTACAGAACGTAGCTTCTTACAACCGCCACCTATTTGGCTGTTATAAGTTTCTTGTCAAGTGTGCAGTACGGTAGGTTGCCATTACGTTCCGTACGTGGAGGAGCACAGAAAAAAACCAGTGTCTGCCAAACTTGACACAAGTGAGAATCGAACCCGTAACGTTGGGATTGTGAAACCGAGCGAGTTTCATTCCTAATCCACGCAGCCTCCTTATCTTAGAGGGGATATAAATATGCTGAAAAGGATACAAAGATGAGCGATAAAACTGATAGTGGGATTCCGGAATTCTAGTCACGAGGAAAGAGTCAGGAAAAATAGCCCTACAATGTCAAGAAAAGAGGAGATTTCGAGGTAATTTAAATCAGGTTGATAAGATAATCAAGAGAATGGATAAATTGGAATATAACAAGTTCTTTAAAAGTACAGCCGCCTACATAAACACGACAGTACGCTACACATTAATTAAAGAAAGTTCCAGATCAGATACCATTGCATATTTTTTTGTGGTCAGAAAATGGTGGATGTTTGGAAAGTAAATATTGGCAGGGTCAAATAATGTATTCAAGAATAGATAGGATGCGCATAGTTATTTTTAGATCAAGTGAATGTAGAAAAAGAAAGTGGCTGTGCACGGATTCTGCAGAGTCTTCTGAACTAGTATAAAGACGTTAAGTTAATTGTGAAATACAAGCTTGACAACAATCCCATACTCTACAAACGACCAATGGGTTTTTCTGATAATCTGTGTTTGTCACAATGACCTGTACATGGACATTGTCACATTTATAGCACATCGTGAGTTATAAGAGACGTCAACAGAGTGATATATAATATAAGATATAATATAAGAGGCGCCAACAGAGTGCTATATAATATAAGATATAATATAAGAGGCGCCAACAGAGTACTATATAATATAAGATATACTATAAGAGGCGCCAACAGAGTGCTATATAATATGCATGAAAATGACGGGTTTCCTCTCCCCATTCACGCAGTGCATAGTCTACGAGTGTGGAAAAGCAAATCGGTTGGAAATAAAAAGATAAGACTCGAAGAACAATGCAGTACGTAAAAGAAAGCTTTAAGAACAATAGGTTCTCTAAAATACATGAAAGATGGTTCTAAGAACCACATGTGACCTGTGGCATGAGAGATGGTTCTAAGAACAATAAATGAGCTGCGGTACATGAAAGATGGTTCTAAGAACAATATGAGATCTGTGATAAATTAAAAAAAGGCTAAAGTAATAATAGCCATGACATTTTGCAGTAAATTCTCGTCCTCACACATTAGGCTTTGGTTGTCTACAAAGTTAATATCAACAGAATGAGCTGGGATCTTCTCTTTGTATGTTGAATTACACTTCTGGCGTTGCAAAGTTGACTAACTTCTGTAGTTGATTTTTTTAACATGTAAATGAAAAAGAAGAAAATATGGATTAAAACAAGAAGAAGAAGATGCAGAAGAAGATGAAGAAGAAGTACAACAATCTTAGGGGACGACGTGGGCTAGTGGTTTAGTGACACGGCCCACAACGCGAAGGTGCTGGGCTCGATCTCCATCACAGCACCGGCCGTTACCCCGGGGAAGCAAGCCCTTAGAAAATGCAGAACGAAGCAGACCCTTACATAAAATGAATGCCGAAGTCGGATGCACTGGGCCGTCAGGCGCAAAATAAAAACCGCAGTGCAACGCACACCCGCCTTGGGGAATGAAGAAATAAGGCGAACACCAAAAAAAGTAATTAATTAAGAACAACATCATCAAAAACAATAACAGCAGCAACAAGAAGAAGGAGAAGAAAAAGGAGAAGAAGAAGATGAAGAAGAAGATGAAGAAGAAGAAGAAAATTAAGAAGAAAATTAAGAAAAAGAAGAAGAAAAAGAAGAAGAAGAAGAAGAAGAAGAAGAAGAAACGATTGAGAAGTTCACCTGCCAGTCAGGATATGAAGAGAACAATTGATGGAAGCTTAGTAACTTAAAAACTGACAACTGAACAATGCTTACTGGAATGAAAAGAACGAAACAATACATAATATTCACGCTATTGAAAAGACAATGACAAAAATAATGACACAACGTTATAAAAGGGTTAATATTTAACAGCAATGTATGAATGGCTAGCTTTGCTGTGTTGTTTAAAGGGTTAATTGTAATCTTTTCATTTCGAGTTATTTTTCGTTGTTCGCCTCTAGCCTTTGTTCGAGAGATGAGTTTGCTATTTATGCCACTAACTACATCGGTCAGGCATTCCAACCATGTGCAAACCAAAGTTGTACTCGGAAGTGTATTTAAACAAAAAAGGTCACATTTGGACAAGCTTAGCAATTAACGAAAGTCAGGCAAGTCTGTGGGAACAGTCAACAAACGGCTGACCCATGTAAACACATTCAAGATGGGAGACTGTTTTTGTGTGTGTCCTTCACAGCCCAGGTACTAACTGTCAACAATGTTTTCTTTTTGTCTTTGGTTCCCATCTTAATGGTTTCTCAGTATACGGCGCATCTACATCGTGTCTTGTTGGTACAGTCTGAGAGGATATTGTTGATTCAGTTCTTGATTCTTATCTTACTGTACAGTGCCCTCTACATCGTGTCTTGGTGGTACAGTATGAGAGGATATTGTTGATTCAGTTCTTGATTCTTATCTTACTGTACAGTGCCCTCTACATCGTGTCTTGGTGGTACAGTATGAGAGGATATTGTTGATTCAGTTCTTGATTCTTATCTTACTGTACAGTGCCCTCTACATCGTGTCTTGGTGGTACAGTATGAGAGGATATTGTTGATTCAGTTCTTGATTCTTATCTTACTGTACAGTGCCCTCTACATCGTGTCTTGGTGGTACAGTATGAGAGGATATTGTTGATTCAGTTCTTGATTCTTATCTTACTGTACAGTGCCCTCTACATCGTGTCTTGGTGGTACAGTCTGAGAGGATATTGTTGATTCAGTTCTTGATTCTTATCTTACTGTACAGTGCCCTCTACATCGTGTCTTGGTGGTACAGTATGAGAGGATATTGTTGATTCAGTTCTTGATTCTTATCTTACTGTACATCGCCCTCTACTTCTTGTGTCGTAGTTTACAGCGAAGCTGTGATATCTGCGCCTTTCGGCTTGGCATACTATTACAGCGCAACATTTTTGGCACATGATTTGTAACCCTCTTCGACCCCTGTTCTCTGTCTGAGAATGCAAGGTTTCAGCCTGTTTTCAGAACCATCTCTGAGGCGGAATGGGGGTCTTCGTCTGTTAAGAGTAATTGACATTGATATAAGCAGCCAGCCATAAGCTACAGACTACTGTAAGTTTCTTCACTGCTGCATTCTTGGCTCCTAACTTTATTTCCAATCAAAATTGTATTTTTATAACCATCAAATTATATCCAACCCACCATATTCTCCCTATTATTTTAAGGGGGAAGTGCCATCTAAAATATGGTCAACATGCGTTTTTTTTGTTTTGGGTAAAGTGAGTTTAGTTGAGATGCTGTGAAGGTATAACGTATCATGTTTCAAATAAAGCTTGAATGTTTAGTGTCAGTAGTTTCTAAGATATAGACTCAAACAGGCTAAAAAAATGAAAAAAATGTTATTACAACAATGAGGAGTTTTAAGCTCTCTTTCAGAACCTATATTGTAATATAATAGTACTCCCAACATAATGCATATGAGGAGGTATTTTAGCCTCAATTTAGCTGATACAAATTGTAATTTTCAATGAAAATTTATTTTAGAATTTTGAGAAATAAAACGATGTACTGTGACGCTAAGCTGAGAGATAATGCTAATATGAAATGCAAGTTCTACGGTAATATGTTTACCAAAGGAGCCTATGTCGAGTTATGCGACATATGTTCGTTTACTACCAAATACAGTATTGTGTTAGTGGTGTAGGTTCTGGTATACTGAACATCAACATTGAACCTGTTCAAAGTACGGCTCACCACGCCCACTCGGTCAGAAATAAGGATACGGGAATTGTATGACCATATAAATGGCAGTGATGATTATAAATATGAATCTAATTTAATTTTAAGTGGATATGACATTACTCATGAACAGTTGGAAGCCAGTTGAATAACTCACGTTCGAATACTAAATAAAAAGAATAGCTACACACATTGTTTGTCACTTTTAACTTAACTTTATACTGGTATAAAAGACTCTGAAGAAGCTGTATACAACTAGTTTCATTTACATTTCTTTACACCTTATGAGCATTGGTAAATGCATTAACTCTCTCTGCCGCCACGTCTTCCTGTGGCAATGCATTCACCACTCTCTAATTTTTTTAAACATTTTCCTAATATCTAATCTAGACCTTTCTTTAGTTAATTTGTAGCTATGCCCTCTTGTTCTTGAAGGTGGTTGTATTTTGAAAAAAAACGTGTTATAGTTCACTTATCCTTTCCTTTGATTATCTTATAAACCTGTTTTCAGTCACATTGAATTCTTCTCTTTTCTAGGCACCGTAGGTTTTTCTGAGTCTTTACTCATCTTCACCCCTTTCCATCCCTTCAACTATATTCTCACCTCTTCACATACCTTCATCTTCACCCTTTCCCATTCCTTCCACTCCATCCTCACTCACCCTTCCCTCCCATCCACTCCATCCTCACCCTTCCCTCCCATCCACTCCATCCTCACCCTTCCCTCCCATCCACTCCATCCTCACCCTTCCCTCCCATCCACTCCATCCTCACCCTTCCCTCCCATCCACTCCATCTTCACCCTTCCCTCCCATCCACTCCATCCTCACCCTTCCCTCCCATCCACTCCATCCTCACCCTTCCCTCCCATCCACTCCATCCTCACCCTTCCCTCCCATCCACTCCATCCTCACCCTTCCCTCCCATCCACTCCATCCTCACCCTTCCCTCCCATCCACTCCATCCTCACCCTTCCCTCCCATCCACTCCATCTTCACCCTTCCCTCCCATCCACTCCATCCTCACCCTTCCCTCCCATCCACTCCATCCTCACCCTTCCCTCCCATCCACTCCATCCTCACCCTTCCCTCCCATCCACTCCATCTTCACCCTTCCCTCCCATCCACTCCATCTTCACCCTTCCCTCCCATCCACTCCATCTTCACCCTTCCCTCCCATCCACTCCATCCTCACCCTTCCCTCCCATCCACTCCATCTTCACCCTTCCCTCCTATCCACTTAATTCTCACCCTTTCCCATACCTTCCGCTTCATCCTGAACCCCGTCCGATCCCTTCCACTTCATCCTCACCTCTTGTTATCTCTTTATCTCCATCTTCACCCTTTTTCATCTCTTCCACGTTATCCAAACCCCTTTCCAGCTCATCCACTTCATTCTCACCTCATCCTATTCCTTCCACTTCATGCTCACCCATTTTTAATCTCTTCCACTTCATCCTGAACTCCTTCCGATTCCTTCCACTTCATCCTCACCTCTTGTTATCGCTTTATCTCCATCATCATCATTTTCAATCTCTTCCACGTTATCCAAACCCCTTTCCACCTCATCCATTTCATTCTCACATCATCCTATTTCTTCCACTCCATGCTCGCCACCCACTTTTTTGTATCTTCCATTTCATACTTTCCTTTCCCATCCCTTCCACTTTATCTACACCTTTTCCTATTTCCACCACTTCATCCTCACCTGTTCCTATCTTATCCACTTCATTCTTACCCCTTCCCATCTCTTCTTCATCCTCACCCTTTTCCATCCTTTCCACTCCATCCTCACACCTTTTTATCCCTTTCACTCCATCCTCACCCCTTCCCATCTCTTCCATTCCATCCTCACCTTTTTTCACCTCTTCCACTTCATCTTAACATCTTCCTATTCCTTCCGCTTATCCTCACCCCTTCCCATCCCTTCCACTTCATCCAATGCCTTTCTCATCTGTTTCACTTCCCATGCCTTACACTCCATCCTTACCACTTGTTATCTTCCACTGTATCCTCACACCTTCCCATCCCACTTCATCCTCACCCTCTTTATCTCTTCCACTCCATCCTCACCCCTTTCCACCATATCCACTTCATCCTGATCTGTTTCTACCACTTCCACTTCTCCTCCTCCCTCCCCATCCCTTCCACTTTATTCTCACCATTTCCAAATCCTTCCACTTCATCCTATGACCTTCCCATCCCTTCTACTTCATCCTCACCCCTCGGAATCTCTTACACTTCATTCTCACCTTTTTCCATCCATTCCACTTCATCCTCACCCTTTCCCACAGCGTCCATTGAATCCTCTCTTTCAACAGCAACAAAGTGGCATTGCTATATCTCTGTTTGCCATACGTATCTAGCTATTTAATTATAGGCCGTGCTAAATATAGACAGATGTGTAGACTCTGTTAGTTCCAACTTTCCTATAACCAAAACATAAACAACACGTGCATGCAGTAAATGCACGTGTAAGCGACATGAAACAATAACATCAACGTTAAGTGCCCCTTTGGCTTCCACAAAGGTGATTAAGTGGAGAGATAAAGGCGAGACATTAAGAGTAGGCTCTCTGAGGGTGTAAACAGTGGAACATGTCCCATAGTACAAGCTGTTTTACTGTTCAAGGTCTCAGCATTCATTAGGCGATGTGTTATTAGTACTTGCTAGAGCTAGAGATGAATAATAGTAGTAGTAGTAGTAGTAGAAGAAGTAGCAGTAGTAGCAGTAGCTTCAGTAGTGGCAGTAGTAGTAGTAGTAGTAGTAGTAGTCGAAGAAGTAGTAGTAGTAGCAGTAGCTTTAGTAGTGGCAGTAGTAGTAGTAGTATTAGTAGTAGTAGTAATAGCAGTAGCAGTAGTAGTTGTGTAGTAGTAGTAGTAGTAGAAGAAGTAGTAGTAGTAGCAGTAGCTTTAGTAGTGGCAGTAGTAGTTGTAGTAGTAGTAATGGTAGTAGTAGTAGCAGTAGCTTTAGTAGTGGCAGTAGTAGTTGTATTAGTAGTAATAGTAGTAGTAGAAGTAGTAGTAGTAGCAGTAGCTTTAGTAGTGGCAGTAGTAGTAGTAGTAGTAGTAATAGTAGTAGTAGTAGATGTAGTAGCTTAGAAATTACAATTGTAGAGGTAGTAGTAGCAGTAGTTGTAGAAGTAGTAGTTGTAGAAGTAGTAGTAGTATTAGAAGTAGATGTAGTCACGGTAGCAGTAGTTTTAGTGTAGTGTGTGTAGCAGTAGTAGTAGTAGTAGTAGTAGTAGTAATAGTAGTAGTAGTAGTAGTAGAAGTAGCAGTCGAAGTAGTAATAGTAGTAGTATTAGTAGCAGTAGCAGCAAAAATAGTTGTTGAATTAGAAGTTTTTAAACAAGTCATACTAGTAGCAATAGTAGCAATAGTAGCAGTAGGTTTAGTAGTATACGTAGTAGTAGTAGTAGTTGTAGTAGTAGTATTAGTTGTACTAGCATTATTAGCAGTAGTAGTAGTAGTAGTAGTAGTATCAGTAGTAGTAGTAGTAGAAGTAATATTATTTGTATTAGTAGCATTAGTTGTAGTAGTATTATTAACAATAATAGTAGTAGTAGTAGTAATAATAGTATTTGTAGTAGTAGTAGTTGTTGTTATTTTAGTAGTAATATTAGTTGTAGTGGTTTTATTAGCAGTAGTAGTAGTAATAGTAGTAGCAATAGTAGCAGTAATAGTAATAGTATTAGGTTTAGTAGTATTATTAGCAGTAATAGTAGTAGTAGTAGTAGTACTAGCAGTAGTAGTAGTAGTAATAGTAGTAGTAATAGCAGTAGTAGTAGTAGTATCAGTAGTAGTAGTAGTAGTAGTAGCAGTAGTAGCAGAAGTAGTAGTAGTAGTAGTAGTAGTAGTAGTAGTAGTAGTAGCAGTATTTGACGTTGCTGTTCTTGTGAAGGCACTAATGCTGAGTAAATTTCAACATTTGATGACGTTTCTTGTATAGCGAGTGTCAGTGGTTGTTCTTATATCCAAATGAGTACTTGATAAGGTAGAGCCAGGTCCTCCTGGCTGTAGTGTAATACATGGCTTTTCAATAAGCTTAGTACTATGGAATCCCAGTATTGATTACCACCTCGCTGTGTAGACTTGCATGACACAACATGTTTCTGTAATTGCCACCCAAACGCGAAGTGGGGTTTTGATCAGTATGTTTCACCAACCCTGATTACTATCCTCTCCGATAAGTAATATAAAGATCACTTTAACCCTTTACAGTTCGATCTAAATTGATTAGATGAGTGTCGAAACACTTTACAGTCCTTCCTAATTTATATGATTCGTGTCTTAAGAAACTAATCTAATCATGTAGGGGTGACTGTAAATGGTCATTGAGTTTCAAATGACAATGTGTTCACCTGACGTTCTGATGTCTCTTACATTCTCTACTGTTCACCTCACATTCTTATGTGTCTTATATTCTCTACTGTTCACCTCACATTCTTATGTCTTATATTTCTACTGCTTACCTCGCTTGCTTATGTGTCTTGTATTCTCTACTGCTCACCTCGCTTGCGTATGTCTTATATTTCTACTGCTTACCTCGCTTGCTTATGTGTCTTGTTTTCTCTACTGCTCACCTCTATTGCTTATGTGTCTTATATTCTCTACTGCTCACCTCGATTGCTTACGTGTCTTTTATTCTCTACTGCTCACCTCTCTTGCTTATGGGTCTTATATTCTCTACTTCTCACCTCGCTTGCTTACTATATTCACGCATGCTCAACAAGCAGTGGCGTCACCAGGTTTGTTGACACCTAGTGTTGTGTAAATATTGTTGTCACCCCAATTGCCCTCCTCCCTTGCCAGACCATGCACAATTCTTGTCATTATTTATTTACACTAATTCTACCCGTAAATATTGGCTAAGTCCGAACCTTCCTTTCTAGATCTCTAAAGTCCCGAACTTTTATGAATAGATGCTTCCAAATCAATGCCTTTCGCCAACTCACTTTCAATTGATAGTATCGGAAGTTTGGAAAGTCTTATCATGTAAAGGTAATGCTAAAGGGGGGTCTTATGGCAAGAATGGTCGTCATGCACTAAGCCATAGCCTTTGTGATGTGGGGTGACCAGTTCCCTTCCTTGATGATTATACTTTCTCCAACTCTTTAGTCAGTTATCCATTTAAATATGGGTCGAATGGAGGAGTACACCAGGATTTGCTCTGTCCGTGCGTGATTTAGAACCCTGACGTGGTTTAATCCCAGTCTAAGCAAGCCAACTCACTGTCAACTATGCTGCACGCTCCACTTTGTCCTGTGGTATATCGCAAATATACTACTCAAAATAATTCCAGTGCCATGTTCCAAATGTCACCATATAAAAATGAATATTTTCAATAGTTTGAGTATCTGCTGAATCAATTGTCTTTGTTAATATCAGTAAGATTTGGCAAGTGACCCTTGACATATTTTGAGAAGTATCGCTCTTTATAAGTATTAGCTTTATAGGTTCATCTCACATGACGTCACAGCCACATATAAATAATGGTAGGCTTAGTGAAAGGGTTAGAATCGATTCTGCCCCATACAGACATTAGACAATAGTTGGACATAGAGAAGAACTGGTTCATATATTCACGAACAGAAAATTGAAATACTTTGGCAACATTCAAAGACACAATGATCGAGAGAACGGTAATGGAAAGTATGGTACGAAGCAAGAGAGCCAGAGGCAGAAGGCGATGAGATCAAGAATGCTGTGGAACCAAGATGTCAAGGACTGTTTAGACATGACCCTGGTGCAGGCTGGAGATTTGACAAGAGATCTACTTTCTTACAAGCGCTGCTGACAATTGCCAACACACTGTACGGAGCAGTGAAACAACTAAAGAAGACTTGTATCTATATATGAATGGCATTGGGTTGCCAAGAGCAGGCTTGCTCAGCAGCTATGGGATAACAACAACAACACACCTTTCAAACGGGCTGTAATGGGAGCGACGTTGTGCAAGGGACCTGCTACAGGATGATAGGTCCTATTTAGCTATTAATTTCAAAACGTCTAGTGCTACTCAATCTAGTTTCCCCCCATACCAGTCTCACCTGCTTGCAGGGACGTTCTCCACATTGGTATTTCTATTTCGAGCTCACTTTTCCGATACCTTTTCAAAGAAAGTTCTCTTTTTAGAATTGCGCCCTTTAGCTCTTCTTCAATGGCAGATGTGTGACTATTGGATTCATCAGTCTGAAATTTAGTTGCTACTTATTAGAAGGCTATTGATCTGATCTGGATTTCAGAATGAAAGCGGCCAATGCACTCAAACATCGTTTTTTTTTTGTGTGAGTACATCACATTTAATCAGTCATTTTGGCAACACTGTCTCTGATTTTGTCGTCCGGTGTGGTGCGCACACTCCTCCCCCACACGACCCCCTAATCTTCTAGAAACGCCCCTGTCTGCAAAAGTAACGATATGTATCATGTCTCTACGTACTTCCTTAGATGTTCAATTGATTGGTTGGTTAGGTTGGTTATTGATCCAGCGGCCTATGGGCAACCTACCATTTGGTCGAATGCCGAATAGTGGTATCTACAAGTGTTTGTAAGCTGTTATTTAGTTCCGTAGAAAGTGTTCCATTTGTCTGACCTCGGAGGACGATGTTCTTTCCTAACACTGGCACACGTCAGACATTCAAAAAGATGTCCAACAGTTTCATAGGGATGGGTACACAGCCGGCACTCTGTAGTATGTTCTGGTTGGATTCGGTTCAAGGTACTGTTAAATTGTATGTGTTGAGTGCGAAGTCGGTAAAGGGTGCTTTGGTCTCTCTTTTTCAAGACGTTGATGTTGTCTTTTGGATTTGGGATGGTAATATATTTGTAGATTTCTCTCTCAGTATTTTCCATTGCCCATCTATTTAGCCCGACCTCTTTTTTCGCAGTCTTCAGTAGTTGTTTGACTGTCTGCAGTGTCGTTGATGTGTATTGCTGTTCTTGACTTGATCCCTTCTTAGCCAGTATGTCTGCCTTGTCATTGCCGGGTGTATTTGAGTGACCAGGGATCCAGTGTATAACTATTCTGACTTAATGGGATGTTAGAAGTCGGTTGGGATATTTGGTTAATTTTAGGCCAACAGTGACCACCATTTTCCAGAACTTGAAGGGCAGATAATGAGTCAGTAAAGATACAATACCTTGGATTTTAATGGAAAAGCATCAAATACAGTCCTCACGTGGTACAGAACTACTTCCAAGGCTGTTATTTCTGCCTCAATATTTGAACATATCTCCTCACAGACATCAAGCAGCTAATCAGATGTTCCGTTTAGATAGTGTATGTAGACTCCATGTATCTCTTTAATGGTGGCCTTGCAATAAGATCCATCAGTATAAACATGTATTCATTCCTCTGGGTAGGTGTCAGTCATTCTCTGTGATGCTCTCATAAGACTGACTGGATCAACACTTATTTTTGTACTTTTGTTTGAATTTCTGGCACTTTTAAACATGTATGTGGTGGTAAATTTCTCATTGACGTGGTGGAGGACTGACTTTTGTTTTATTATCTGCTTTTGCTGCCATTTTTCTACAAGTCTTCTTTTGGGGTGGTCTTTGCTCATTCTTTTACTCCTCTCATAAACTTCCATAGCAGCCACATCTCTGCATCTCAAGGGGTTCCACATTCACATGAATTTCACATGTAGCAGTGGGTATTGACCTCATTGCTCCACTAATAAGACGCAGGGCATTGCTCTGCACTCTGTCCAGAAACTCTACATTAGTATGTGAGTATGTTGTCAGCAGTGCATTGCTGTATTCTGAAGCAGAGCAGACATATCCAAGATACAAGCCTCTCAGAGTGTCCTTGCCTGATCCTCATGTTGTACCAGCGAGCCTCTTCAGTAACTGTAGCCGCTTTAATGCTGTATTTTTAACATTTTAGACATGTTTCTTGAGGTTGAGCCGTCGTTCGATTGTGACTCCCTGGGCAATTTCTGCTTATTGAATCTCAGACTGATATTGTTTTTTGGTTACTTTGTGGCCCTTGGTAAAGATAGTGTAAACAGTTTTTTTGCAGTTTATTTTCAGTTTTCACATTTGGCAAAATTTATGTAGGCTTCTTAGGTCTCCATTTAGTCTTTGTGCTGCACTTTCTTCATCTTCATGACTAAGCCATATTGCCAGATCATCAGCACACATGCCTTTTTTTCAGCATTGATGTTCTTAGTCAGGTCATTGATGTAAAATGCAGCTCAAAGCAAAGCCCTGTGGTAAACCTTCCTCTAAGACTTCTTTAGAAGACACTACATTGTTCATCTTTGTCTGGATTTTTAAATCAATGAGGAAGTATTTTATCCAGTTGTACAGTCATCTTCATCAAAATACCATTTCTCCATACTTAATCATAGACCTGCTGTAAGTCGTAAAAGATTGCTACTGTTTGTTTCTTATTTTGGAACACATCGTTAATTTTCTGTGTTAACCTGAAAAGCTGGTCTTCTTTGCAACTACCTTTTCTAAAGCCTGGCTGTTCGCGGCAAATGCTTTATGAACTCTCAAGGAACCAATAAAGGAGTGCATTTACCATTTGTTCTGCTAGTTTTTCAAGGCTTAATGTTAATGAGATGGGACGGTGTCTTTTTGGTTCATCTGGAGGCTTGTTGTCTTTCAGAATGGGTATACATGCAGTCTTACAGTCCTTGGGTTGTTGTCCATTTCTTCAGGTCATGTTTATTAACTTGAGGACTGTTTGTTTCTGCAATGAGCCCAGGTGAGCTATCATCTCAGTATGGATCCTGTCTGGCCCAGAAGACTTTCTAGGTTGTAATTTCTTCAGACCTAGTTGAAATTCTTACTTACTAAAGTCAGCTTTAAATATGGAGGCACTAGCGGTTGGGGCTTTCTCTTGACGTTTCAAGTGTCCTAGACGTTCTTTGTCCAACTCAGCACGGGGTTTGTCCTCTATTCACAGAAGCAAACTAAATGTTGAAGTGCTCTGATTTTTGTCTGGTCTTCAGTTATTGTTCTCCTACCGTCTGTCACTGGCTTAGCTTTTGTTCTCCTTCTGTTTCCAGACAAATTGTCAATCAATGCCCATGTTGTACGTCAAGTTTCGCCCATGTTGAGGAACGTTTATCATTTTTTTTTTCATTCCTAACTATACGTTTTTGTTAAAGATGATCTTTGATTATTGTGATGGTGCTCTCTCGAGGGCTATTCTTGCTTCATTTCTTGCAGAAATGACAGATTGCATTTCTTTGGTATAGAATGGATTTACGACTTCCTACTACCTCTTTGTATAGTTTGTGTTGCTGCATTCAGAATAGCTCCAGTCACCCCATTATTGGGTGTTGCTTCTACACTGCTGCTGTCAATATAACCAAGCAGGTAGTCAAATTATCTTTTGAGTGGTCTCCAGTCAGCTTTTCCAAAGTTCCAGCAAGTTTTCTGTTTGAGGCATGCTTTACTTGGAATGGTTTTGATGGTGAGGAGTGGTTATGGTGGTGAGGAGTGGTTATGGTGGTGAGGAGTGGTTTTGATGGTGAGGAGTGGTTTAGATGGTGAGGAGTGGTTATGGTGGTGAGGAGTGGTTATGGTGGTGAGGAGTGGTTTTGATGGTGGAGTGGTTTTGATGGTGAGGAGTGGTTATGGTGGTGAGGAGTGGTTACGGTGGTGAGGAGTGGTTTTGATGGTGAGGAGTGGTTTTGATGGTGAGGAGTGGTTATGGTGGTGAGGAGTGGTTTTGATGGTAAGGAGTGGTTATGGTGGTGAGGAGTGGTTATAGTGGTGAGGAGTGGTTTTGATGGTGAGAAGTGGTTATGATGGTGAGGATTGGCCTGTGATCACTTCCAATGTCATCAAGAACTTGCAGGTTGCAAGAATCTATCAAATCAGAGAAAACAGATTGTCAGGTCGACTGAGAGAGAGGTGGGCCCGGTGCAGCAGTGTTGGGGTAGTCTTAATTGTCGTAAAGATGGTCATATTTCAATTTGAATCGACGTGATTTTTACACACGTATCTCACAGTTCTACTTGTGTTTATTTTAAATATTTTTTTTTTGTTTACTCAATATGCTGAACCCTTCTGCCAATGAGTCTGATCCACTTTATAATGTCAAATATATGATCATACGTATCGTAAAATGTTTGGTTTTTTTCCAACAGGCGTTGCTTCTGCTCAACTTGAAAGCCAAAATGACCTAAACAGTATAGCGAAAGGACTGAAAATCACTTGGAATGTTGTGACCAATACGAAAGACGTGTACAGGTTTTACGCGGAAATAACTCTGGAAAACACAGCAGCGGACGTGAACCTGAGTTATGGTCCCTGGGAACTCCATTTCTGCAGTGTCTTCAGAGTAGAGCCTGAATTGATTGGAATTCTTGGAAACAGGGAGGTTGAGCTTGCAGGTCAAGGTCTGAATGTCACACATCTACAGGGAGATCATTTATACTTCAGACCGACTCAGGCGTTTGTTACATTGACTCCGGGGGCGTCTCGGAAAATTAAATTAACAGTAAGTTGGTGTTCGCCAATACTAGCGTATTGTGGTTTATACAAATGTATTTTTTCTTGGAAAGTGGTACGTGCAATGTTGATGTTAGGATTTTGGATACTGGATGATTATGAGGGAATGAGTGGTGGTATGCTGCTGTCGTGGATAGCATATATATATATTGAAGGGCATGTGTTTGAGAAGATATTGTGTAGGGACGTCTGATTGGTGTGTTAGAGAGGTTAGTGGAGGTGTGTTAGTGGGCCAAGATGATGGGTTAGGGGGTTTGGGGCAAAGAAATAGATAGGCCTGTAGTGATGAAATAGAGGTTTGTGGTCATGAAATAGAGAGGTGTGTAGTGGTTTAGAAGAGAGGTTAGTAGAGGTGTGTTAGTGGGGCAAGATGATGGGTTAGGGGGTTTGGGGCAATGAAATAGATAGGCTTGTAGTGATGAAAGAGAGGTTTGTTGACATGAAATAGAGAGGTGTGTAGTGGTTTAGAAGAGAGGTTAGTGGAGGTGTGTTAGTGGGGCAAGATGATGGGTTAGGGGGTTTGGGGCAATGAAATAGATAGGCTTGTAGTGATGAAATAGCGGTTTGTGGTCAAGAAATAGAGAGGTGTGTAGTGGTTTAGAAGGGAGGTTAGTGGAGGTGTGTTAGTGGGGCAAGATGATGGGTTAGGGGGTTTGGGGCAATGAAATAGATAGGCTTGTAGTGATGAAATAGAGGTTTGTGGTCATGAAATAGAGAGGTGTGTAGTGGTTTAGAAGAGAGGTTAGTGGAGGTGTGCTAGTGGGGCAAGATGATGGGTTAGGGGGTTTGGGGCAATGAAATAGATAGTCTTGTGGTGATGAAATAGAGGTTTGTGGTCATGAAATAGAGAGGTGTGTAGTGATTTAGAAGAGAGATTGGTGGAGATGTGATAGTGGAGAAATATTATGGTGTAGGGATGTATGGCGATGAAATAGAGAGGTTTGTGGTGATGAAATAGAGAGCTTTGGGGTGGTTTAGAAGAGAGGTTAGTGGAGATGTGTTAGTAAGACAAGATGATGGGATAGGGATTTTTGGCGATGAAATAGAGAGGTTTGTGGGGACTTAGAAGAGAGTTTTGTAGAGGTGTGGTAGTGGTGCGAAATGATGTTGTTGAGATTTGTGACTATGAAATAGAGAGGTTTTTTAATGGTTTAAAAGAGAAGTTTGTAGAGGTATGGCAGTGTTGTTGGTGTTGTAATTGTGTTTTGTTGGGGTTGATTCTAATATTGATAATGCAGTTCCTGGTGGTAATGTTGATTTTGATTTTGATAACTGATGATGATGATGATAATGTTGTTGAAAATGATGCAAAATGATTTTTGGACTAACCGTGGCGACAAAGATAACATTAATGACACCCTTGCTGGTGGAAGTAGTAATGGCAAACTGTATAATCTGTAATTACCTCAGGAAGAAAAATGAGGGGAGGGGTGGGGAGGGGGAGCTAGACGTATCCCTGTCTCATTCCCCGTTTGGTGCCAAGGATGCGGCAGCTGACAGCAGTTAGTGACTAACAGCTGGCTTCTGGCATCAGGGTCCACAAACCACAACTGACTATAGATATATTCCACTGCAAGTGGTGACCCTGGAAACAGGCTGCACTAGTCACTCGGGCTAAGGTATACGGATCGAGGAGGGAAGGCAAACCCAGTACCCAAAAAAGCCAACCGATATTGGATTGGTTGGGCCTAGAGGTGAGTGGTCCGCCGGGGTCTTTGTGTATGCCAAGGTCAAGAATAGCACCACTGCCCTTCAAAGAGCGTGTCGTAAGACGCGACTGCGTGACATGGCATAACACCGGACATGGTTAAGTGGTTTGTTAAAAGCAGCATAGATGGCACCTATCAGGCTGCGGGTCTACTTTTCTCTAATGTGTCAGTCTATTAAGATGAACTCGCACATCGGTTAACCAACCTCCGCGACACTAAGCGCAGTAATAAGCTGATCGACTCTACACCGATCAGTCCGCACCCGACTACACCCACTCACGCCAGAGCTGGGACCTGCACAGGGCATCATCCTCTGTGGAAGAACAGCCTGACTAATTACTAAGTACGGCACAGATATCGCAGTCTCACTGTAAACTTGGACAAAACGTCACAACGATCTTTTTAGAACGAACACCAAAGACAAATCTTCGTTTTACATCTATAAATGGGAAGGAAGACTAACCTCTGGACAGACAAAACATACTGATCAGATATGTCAGGGTTAAGCAAAATATACTGGCCAAGACCCTCACCTCGGCTTGTCCCATAGCCCTTTCTGGAAACGGATAGAGTTCATTGCAGCTTGGCTAACAAGGTGAGGAAAAGACGTTATTTTCCTTAGTAGTAAGCGACACGCAGATAAAGCCAAGTGCATAGCACAACCACCGGGAGGACCCAGGTTGACCATAATCAGCACGCTCGGGATGTTAGGAAAGCTACAACAAACCGCAACTAAACACCCTCTTTAGAACGCACGAAACGGTAAATCTACCCATTGTGGGCATTCCTTCAATAACATCTACAAATGTTGATATATCCTGCCAGATTTGATTGTCGCAGCTTTATGTCCGGATACGTTTGTTAATTTGCTTGTGTCTGTAAGATCAATATGTCTCAGATTCAGTCATTTTTGTTAACGCTGGACATTCCCATGAGCTTTGTGGAAACAGGATGGGTGGAACATGTCAGTCACAGAGTTAAATCAGGTGTGTTTGTTCTCACCCTCAGATTAGTGACTATTCTGTGTCACGTACGGATTCCATACCAAACTGGTACCTGACGCTATCAAACTTTGAACCTGTTGTTGTGACGAGTACCCAAGGGGAGGAGTTGACATTCGTGGCTGCTAGAACGACTGTTCAGCAATGGAAGCGGTTCGACTTTGATGAATATAACCCGTACACTGTTCAGGTGAGTTACAGTTTGTGAGGGCTATGAATGGTTGAGTGCGGGTGTGTCTTGGAAATTACATATGTGGATCCTGAAGTCTATCGCAAATTAAGAGGGGTGGATACTTCACAGCATTTTCCGGTTTCAGAGTGGAAATTGAGATAGTGACTTCGGCTCTGATGTGGCTATATGTGACCTCTTTAGTGAAAGCAGCGATTGTCTCTGACTCTCAATTCTTGCATCGAAAGGTGCAGAATAATTGGCTGTAGCATTAGAGGATAGGGAATATAGAAATCTCGAACTTTCGAGGACATGTGCCGATCTACAGGGGGACTCAGTGGTCTTGAGGTAAGGTGTCAGCTCGAGTGCTGGAGGTCGCGTGTTCGAATCACGGTGGAGGCCGGGATTTGTTTCACTTTGATCTTCTAGTAAAAATGTCCCTGATCTCTGGGTAGTGAGATCGGACTACCGTGTTCAGTGTCGAGCACGCTAAAAATCCATTGGCAGTTGGAAATTGAAAATAGCAGGCGTATCGGCCGCTGCCCGGACAAAATGCAAATTAAAAATCTACCCAAGTTATTTGTACCTTTCCCCAGGTGGTTTGTTAGGGCAGCTGTAGATGGCGCCTAACTAGCTGCGGGTCTACTTAGCTTTAGCGTTTGAATCGATTAAGATAGCACAGCACGTCGGAAAAAAACAACACTGTCCGAGAAACTGGTTGTATACAGACTCTGTAGAGTCATCTAAACCAGTATAAAGACGTTAAGTTCAGTTCTGTCAGCAGTTTGGAGGAACGAAAGAGCTGTCATCATGTCCACGTGGGCACCAGAGAGAAATTGGTAATGGATAGATGTGACGTTTTGAAGTTGATCAACTACCGATTTTCAGGTGAAGACACTGCAATCGTTAAATCAGCAATGCACAGATTGAAGAAGATTGAAATCATAATAGGGACGACTGTGATGATGAAGTAGGAGTGTGGCCAATCAGCGAACTATAGAAACTATTAGTAGCTGCGCTCTTTGGCATCTGCTGATAGGGACGAGTTCTATTAGGGTTGTTCGTAGTGCAGTGACGTCGATTCTTAGCGGAACAGAACAGAAACGTATTACTTCAACCATCAGCACACACAACCTTCGCTATCAGTTGAAACAAATAAGGTCAATACAGCTTTTTCATTATAGAATGTAGATATCAATAGATCTTCTTCACAATCTTCTCGATCTGTATCTCTCTCTCTTTCTTGATCACTCACTCACTCACTCCCTAACTTTGTCTATCTCTCTCCCACCTACTCTCATTTCTCTGAATTTGACTCTATATCAATTTATATCACTCTCTCTCTTTCTCACTATATCACTTTTTTCTCTCCCTCTCTCTCTCTCTCACTCTGTGTGTGATGGTGCAATATAGTATATATATCCCTGTCTATCTCTTGATGTCTCTCCATTTGACCCTATCCTCTGGTTGTTCAGCCCTAAGATTAGTCATAAGGTTGTCGGAGCAAGCCTCTCAATTTGTTGTCTGAATTCGCCACGCAGCGTACACACAAGGGGATATTTTCAATATCGAAGACAATGAAGCTGCAGACAAACTAGCAAAGTGTGGATTGGCTTCCTGATAAACAGACCTGAGCATCACGTACAATCAGGCAAAGCTCATAATTAAAGCCAGCTTCATGGGAAAATGAACTGATCAACATCTTCTCTGGCGAAAAAGAAGATAACTACTATGATTTAACTAGAGAAGAGCAAATCATCATCTTCAGACTGAGAACTGGGCATAACTTAAGGGTCATCTTTACAAAAAAATGAGGATTGGGACTGATGACAAGTGTCCATGTGGGGAGCATGCTATGACCATGGAATATCCTACAAAGCTGCGCGCTTATGCAAGAAGAGAAAGAGAATAAATACTGGCCTCGTGAGATAGATATGAGACAAAAGCTGTATAAAGATAAAACAGATTTACAAACAACGGTGTCTTTTGAAAAAGAAACCGGGACTTTGATCTGAGGATATCCTCCTCGGCTGAAGAAAGTGTGGCTTACGAAAAGTCTTAAAGGCTTATTAGGGCAAAATACATGGACAAATAGGAAGCAGAACATACTGGCTTCACAAAAAATTATGCTCACTACCAGTTCAATAGAAGAGAGCAGATGGTGGTCTTCAGACTCCGCACAAGCCACAATAGACTGAGGTACCAGCTATTCAATTAATAAGTGGCACTGTCGAATGCATTTGTGGTACTGGGAAAATGACCCCTGATTATCTGCTGCAAAATTTTCCGACATACGACGACCAGAGAAAGCACACGTAGCAACCACCACCAGTGCCAAACACAAGACAAGCTATATGCCAGTGTCGACAGTCTTAGGATGACAGCTGCTTTCTTTGAACAAATTCATGTCGATGTCTGACAGCGTACGAGGAAAATCGACCTGTGACTTCCCAAGATGTTCAATCCTATCTCCTTTCCTAAGAAGATCGATCTCCAAACATCGCAACCACCCACTCGTAATTTGCGCATTATCATGCTTTGTTTTGTTAAATTGTATGCTCTAAACTTTGATAGGAACGATATGAGAGGAACCACATCAGTGACTTCTCCTACAGTTCTGAGAAGCGTGTGATTCCTCAACCTGCCAGTGTCACAATGGACAGTCCTGGTCGAGTAGCCATTACCAAGTCTTGGAATGTGACTTATGTAGGACAGTTTGAGAATGAAGCAAACTACCTCGCCAGTAAGTATACATAAACAATGTGTAAATGAGCCTTGCATCAAGTGACCTTCGTTCGGTATTTTTCAAAAAGACAAAGAAAGTTGACAGACGATTCGAAAGACACACACTACTGATGCAGTTGTGTGTACAAAGTAATGTAACAGAATATGTCTGGAATAGATGTATTTTTAACTTTTGTTATAATATATATATATATAAGTCAACATATCTGACTGTCGGTCTGTCTGTCAGTCCTTCTATATGCATTCCCGTCCGCCGGCCCGCACGTCTGCGTGTCCGCCTGCCTGCATGTATGTCTCTCTTTGTATATTTCTCTATCAATATCTATCTATCTATATATCTATCTATCTATCTATCTATCTATCTATCTATCTATCTATCTATCTATCTATCTATCTATCTACCTATCTATGTATCTGTCTATCTAACTATCTATCTATCCATCTTTCTATTTATCTATATATATATATATCTATTCATTTATCCATATGTCTATTAATATGTCTATCTGTCTGCCCAACTGATTGCCTGTCAGTCTGTCTGTTTGTCTGGTTGTCAATCTATCTATCTATGTTTCTTTCTTTCAATCTTTTTTTCCAAAGTTCAAACCCAAGTCCTAGTTGGAAAAAGTAGAAATCTAGCCAAGTAATGGTTTTAACATACAAAATACTTACGAAAAAAACACAGACATTTTAAAAGTCTCGAAGTAGCTTAAACGGACTGATCTAGGGGGGCGGCGTGGGCTAGTGGTTAAGTGACACGGCTCACAACCAGAATGTGCTGGTTTTGATCCCCATCACAGCACCGGCCGTTACCCCGGGGAAGCAAACCCTTAGAAAATGCAGGAGGAAGCAGACCCTTACATAAAATGCATGCTGAAGTCAGATACACTGGGCCGACAGGCGCAAAATAAAAACCACAGTGTAACGTACACCGCCTTGGGGAATAGAGAAATAAGGAGAACTGATAAAAAAACACCAAAAAAAAACAAAGGACTGATCTAAGCAGATTATTAAATGGCAGCGCTGAAGTAATATAGAACTTGCATGCAACTAAAACGCCAAGATTAAATGTTAGTGAACTACATTAATCGCTTCTCCAAATAAATCAGTATAGGATGTCTTCAAGAGAAGAACATGTCCTAGAGGTCTTTGTCGACTTTAAGCAAATCCTGCCAGCGCTCTGTAATGGTAGCGAAACTTGGTCTCTAACCAAAGCAACAGAGAACCAACTGAGAACAGCACACGCATCTCTTGAAAGACGCCTCTTGGACATAACTCTCAGACGGCAGAACGAACTACACACTAGCGACATCCGGAGAATGTCACACATGAAGGATGTCTTACAGTACGTTAACCACTGGAAACAGCGCTGGGATGGTCATATATCCAGAAGACAAGATGAAAGATGGAGTAACATAACCACTATCTGGTACCCGCGCGACAAAAATAGACCTCAGGGACGGCCCCCAACTCGCTGGCGAGATTCACTAGAAAAATACAACATTCACGACCTCACAACAGAGAGACTACTATCACAGTGGACGACACGCGCCCGCAACAGAAACGACTGGATCCTGAGTTGGGACCCGCTCAAAGGTGACTACCTCTTGACGAAAAACGCGTCGAACTAAAAACTAAAGAAGGTTCTGGAAAGATGGCTTTAAAAAAAAGACTAAGGGGACTTGGAATTCAAGGCAACACAAAAAGTTAGATCTAGTTATAATGACAGTTAATCGGATCAAACAAAACCAACGCCTCAATGCAGTCACTGGATTGACATACCTAGGTAGTACTCTCACTAGTTGGTCGCTGGATTCACATACCTAGGCAGTACTCTCACTAGTCAGTCGATAGATTCACATACCTAGGCAGTACTCTCACTAGTCAGTCGATAGATTCACATACCTAGGCAGTACTCTCACTAGTCAGTCGCTGGATTCACATACCTAGGCAGTACTCTCACTAGTCAGTCGCTGGATTCACATACCTAGGCAGTACTCTCAATAGTCAGTCGATAGATTCGCATACCTAGGCAGTGCTCTCACTAGTCAGTCGATAGATTCACATACCTAGGCAGTACTCTCACTATTCAGTCGCTGGATTCACATAACTAGGCAGTACTCTCACTAGTCAGTCGATATTCACATACCTAGGCAGTACTCTCACTATTCAGTCGCTGGATTCACATACCTAGGCAGTACTCTCACTAGTCAGTCGATAGATTCACATACCTAGGCACATACTCTCACTAGTCAGTCACTGGATTCACATACCTAGGCAGTACTCTCACTAGTCAGTCGATAGATTCACATACCTAGGCAGTACTCTCAATAGTCAGTCGATAGATTCACATACCTAGGCAGTACTCTCACGAGTCAGTCGATAGATTCACATACCTAGGCAGTACTCTCAATAGTCAGTCGATAGATTCACATACCTAGGCAGTACTCTCACTATTCAGTCGCTGAATTCACATAACTAGGCAGTACTCTCACTAGTCAGTCGATATTCACATACCTAGGCAGTACTCTCACTAGTCAGTCGCTGGATTCACATACCCAGGCAATACTCTCACTAGTCAGTCGCTGGATTCACATACCTAGGCAGTACTCTCACTAGTCAGTCGATAGAATCACATACCTAGGCAGTACTCTCAATAGTCAGTCGATAGATTCACATACCTAGGCAGTACTCTCACTAGTCAGTCGATAGATTCACATACCTAAGCAGTACTCTTACTAGTCAGTCGATAGATTCACATACCTAGGCAGTACTCTCACTAGTCAGTCGCTGGATTCACAAACCTAGGCAGTACTCTCACTAGTCAGTCGCTGGATTCACACAAAACAGATCCAAATGGATACAGGCCCATAAGCCTACTGATCTGTGTCGGCAAGCTGATGGAACGGATGATAAACACCAGACTGATGTGGCATCTGGAAGAACAACGAATACTAATTCCACAGCAAGCCGGCTTTAGACAGCACAGATCCACTGAGGACCAGGTCATCCTCATAGCCCAGGAGATAGAAGATGCCTACAAGGCACAGAAACACACAGTAGCTGTTTGCGTGGATCTGGAAAAGGCATTTGACAAAGTCTGGAAAGATGGACCTAGAGTCAAGCTAAGAAGAAGTGATGTTTGTGGGAAGATGTACAAGTGGATCAACCACTACCTCAAACAGAGAACGGCCAGAGTCCAAGTACAAGGGCAGATGAGCAAAAAGGTGACACTCGAGCAGGGAGTACCCCAAGGGGGAGTACTGTCACCCACACTCTTCCTGGTATATATAAACGATATTAAAGAGAATATACCAAGAAGAGTCCATAGCTCAATGTTTGCAGACGATCTGGCTATGTGGACCTCTGAAAAGAATCTAACCATTGCAAGAAATCGGATGCAGACGGCCCTAACATCGCTGGAAGAGTGGGCGAACTCATGGCTGGTCAAAATAAACGAGGAGAAAACCACATGCACAATATTCTCGCTTTCATTAAAACCCCAAAGTACCAAATTAAGTCTAAATTGCAAATTCCTGCAGCCAAACGACAACCCAACCTATCTGGGAGTCACATTTGATCGGCGCATGACATGGAAAAGTCAGATTGAGAGAAACCGAATGAAAGCCAGAGAAAGAATGGCAATCATGAGGAAACTTGCTGTCACAAGCTGGGGTGCAGACGAAGGCATACTAAAGAAACTGTACACTGGAAGAGTGAGACCAGTTCTCGAGAATGGCATTGCGGCATGGACAACAGCAGCGAAGGCGAACTTCGATAAAGTTAACAAACTTCAAAACCAAGACATGAGAATTATAACAGGTGGCATGAAGTCAACGCCAATTGTAGAACTTGAAAAGATTACAAAACTGCAATCCATGACCGATAGAAGAGACTGCAGAGCCCAGCTGCAGTCAGAGAAACTCCGAAGACTGACCGACCATCCAATGCACCAGAGACTAAACAATTTGGGAAATGGGAAACTAAAGCGGAGAAACTTTGCAGAAATAGCCAAAGCAAAGATGCACGAAGATCCCATAAACGCACTAACAACACCAAAACCCATCACTACTGTACGAAAACCTACCTGGAGGCAGGATATATTTCCAGAGGTGGTAGAAAATATACCAGGTATTGCAAACAAAAACTGCCAGACTGAAAAAGAAAGGAGAGATACTACCCTAAGCTTCATAACGAAAAGCTACCCAAGCATGGACTGGACCCATGCATACACTGACGGTTCTGTAACAAACACAACACAGAACGGAGGGGCAGGAGCATTCCTGAACCTACCAAATGGCAGAAAAATAACACTGTCATTCGCTACTGGTAAGTACACAAGCAATTTCAGAGCGGAGGCAGAGGCACTGAGGGCGGCAGTGGAAGAAATGGTGACACACAGTGAAAATGAAAGCCATATAGTTCTGCTTACAGATGCTCTCGCCGTAGTCACAGCGCTAAAAAGCCAGAAAAACACTGAGCTTAATGACTTAAGAGCAGCACTGTGCAAACTGTGCCAGCAGTCCGCACCAAAAAGGGTAGTGGTACAGTGGGTCCCATCACACTGCAACATCCAAGGCAACGAGGAGGCAGACAGACTGGCAAAAGAAGGTGCAAGACTACCACAAAAAGAAATCAGTATGACGTACGAAGAGTCAAAACGGCTTATCAAAGACAGATACATGACCAAATGGGAAACCGAACATACTGGTTACACCAAAAACGATGCCTATTACCAGTTGAACCGAAGAGAGCAGGTCGTTGTCTTCAGACTTCGCACTGGCCACAATAGAATGAGGTACCACCTATTCAACAAATTGAAGATAGGGTGTACCGACGAATGCCCGTGCGGTACTGGTAAAATGACCGCTGAACATCTGCTACAGAACTGCCCGACATACGAGGATCAGAGAGAGCAGATGTGGCCATCACCAGTGAAACTGCAAGACAAGCTCTATGGCAGTGGCGACAGCCTCAGGATGACCACCGCTTTTTTCGAAAAAATAATGGTTACTGTCTGACTGCGTGCGCAGAAGAAGAAGAAGAAGGATCAAACAAAACCAACGCCTAAATGCATTCACTGGATTGACATACCTGGGTAGTACTCTCATTAGTTGGTCGCTGGATTCACATACCTAGGCAGTACTCTCAATATTCAGTCGATAGATTCACATACCTAGGCAGTACTCTCACTAGTCAGTCGCTGGATTCACATACCTAGGCAGTACTCTCACTAGTCATTCGATAGATTCACATATCTAGGCAGTACTCTCACTAGTCAGTAGCTGGATTCACATACCTAGGCAGTACTCTCACTAGTCAGTCGATAGATTCACATACCTAAGCAGTACTCTCACTAGTCAGTCGCTGGATTCACATACCTAGGCAGTACTCTCACTAGTCAGTCGCTGGATTCACATACCTAGGCAGTACTCTCAATAGTCAGTCGATAGATTCGCATACCTAGGCAGTGCTCTCACTAGTCAGTCGATAGATTCACATACCTAGGCAGTACTCTCAATAGTCAGTCGATAAATTCTCATACCTAGTCAGTACTCTCACTAGTCAGTCACTGGATTCACATACCTAGGCAGTACTCTCACTAGTCAGTCGATAGAATCACATACCTAGGCAGTATTCTCACTAGTCAGTCGATAGATTCACATACCTAGGCAGTACTCTCAATAGTCAGTCGATAGATTCACATACCTAGGCAGTACTCTCACTAGTCAGTCGATAGATTCACATACCTAGGCAGTACTCTCACTAGTCAGTCGATAGATTCACATACCTAGGCAGTACTCTCACTAGTCAGTCGATAGATTCACATACCTAGGCAGTACTCTCACTAGTCAGTCGCTGGATTCACATACCTAGGCAATACTCTCACTAGTCAGTCGCTGGATTCACATACCTAGGCAGTACTCTCACTAGTCAGTCGATAGAATCACATACCTAGGCAGTACTCTCAATAGTCAGTCGATAGATTCACATACCTAGGCAGTACTCTCACTAGTCAGTCGATAGATTCACATACCTAGGCAGTACTCTCTCTAGTCAGTCGATAGATTCACATACCTAGGCAGTACTCTCACTAGTCAGTCGATAGATGCACATACCTAGGCAGTACTCTCACTAGTCAGTCGATAGATTCACATACCTAGGCAGTACTCTCATTGCAGAGGCGAATATCGACTGTGAGTTCAATAACAGGTTTGCTAAGGCGAGCTCTGCGCGTGGGGAACTACAGGCAAACGTCTGGAACCGATAAGACACCAGTGTCGCCTCCTAGGCAAATGTGTTTCGTGCTGTTATGTTATTCACTCTGGTTCATGACAGTGTCAAATGGGCAGTATATGACAGGCATACCAGACAGCTAAATCGTTTTCACGAATTCTATGCGTAGGCTGCTCATGATTATGTGGCAGGACAATGTGCCTAACTCTCAGATTCTTAGCAAGACTAACATCCATACACTTCTGCAAATAATTAAGATAGACGGGCCATGTAATTGACATGTCTGGTGAGCGCATCCCCAAGCAGCTGTTGTACTGTGATCTCACAACAAGCAGACGTTCACCAGGTGAGCAGAAGAAACGCTTGATAGACTCTTTGAAAGTGCCGCTGAAATGTGTCAATATTGGTGTGGCCTGCTGGGAGTTGCTTGCACACAACCGTACCACCTAACGCGCTAGTGTCACCGAAGGTGCTCAGATTGCAGAGAATATAGCCATCGTGGAGGCTCAGTGAAAGCGCGCTGTCAGAAGAAAACAACGCACGGCGACTCTTCAGACGGCGCCAAAAATGTGTGTCCCGAATGTGGCAGGGTATGCCCTTTCAGGATTGATTTTTATAGCCATCAAAGAACACATTTCGCAGCTAAAGTCTTATGGTGACGCATCTTCTCTTTCGATGGGCAACTATTATTTTTAAGAGAACAAGAGTTAAAATGAATGGTCTGCAGAGTAGAAAAGTTATGTTCGATAGAGTACCTCGAGGATGAGTAATGGTAGCAATAGTATTCCTTGTTTATATCAATAACTTTGTGAAAGATATACTCACTGAGTTAAAGCCACCTTCTACGCATTATAACCTATTTGCGATGTGAGCTGATGAATGCCTCGGTACTGGGAAATGCTGATTACAGCGCCTGGCAGGCATACTTGTAATAACTTAATTTAGCTTAACGTCATTATGCTGATTTAGAAGACTCTACAGACTCTGTATTCAACCAGTTTATTGAAGGCTGGTTTAACCGATGTGCGAGTCCATCGTAATATACTCAAACACTAGAACTAAGTAGACCTGCAGACAGTTAGGTGATGACTACTGGAGCAAGCGGTCCTTATTCTTGAACCCTGTAAATCTCCCTTGGACTCCAGTAATAGGAAAATATAAATTAAATCATAACGTTATAGTAGGTTAACTTCAGTACTAGGCTTCGCACAAATGGAATAAGCGGAATTATTGGAATTAACACGTTTTCATCTTTGTATTCTCATTTCAAGATTATGGTCTGAATTACAAAATTGAACACTGGCCTCACAACCATTCTCGTTTCCATCTTAGAAGCAGTGTGCAACTGGCTATTTTAAGTCTGAGATATGATGTACCCAATGTACATTATCTTGTTCTCTTACATTCTTAATGCAGCTACCAGGTTGGCTGATACGCAACTGTGTGGGAAGTAAGAACGGTAATTACCTTCTAACGCAACCGAAAACGGCTCTGTCTAATACAGTAATCCAATTTTCTCTTGATGACGTGTTTGACAGTGTAACACACGCCCGCAACAATGTATGAATTATCTGTAAGCACTTTCCAGTCTAGCCACATAATTATATGCCCATAACTTGTGAAAGGAACAATATAGTGACTTGAAATGAGTTTTGTTGATCCAGATATCGGACATATAATGTTCAGTTTAAAATTGAGATCAATGTGTTGTTCTGTGCGCGAGTTATGGCCTCTTCACACAAAACCCCCTTTCATAAATTTATAGTAGTTATTGTTGTTATATTCTAGAGAGACTTGGGATACAAGCAGTGTACGATGACAGCCCAGGCCCCAATGTGATACATTTGAGTTATGGATCGCTCAACTTAACAACGGTGAATGGAGTCGTCCGGAATAGCTCAGATGTGTACAGTATTACTGTGAACGCTACAGATTCCAGGATAGATGTTCTCGGTCAGGGAGCAGCTGGTGTCTTCTACGGAGTTGTCACCCTTCTCAGCTTAATAGTATGCACTCATTGTTGTGTGTTACAATTATGTTGATGTTATGTTTTATTCAGCAGATCAGACATCACTCCAATCTCAGCAGACCGAAAGGTAATAAATGTCTTTCAAGAGATGGAGAATATGGTAGTTATTGAAGATTTATGTAGCGTGGAGGTTGTTTATACATATTATTTTTCCTCGCAAGCCATCCTACTAATGTGTTTACCATGTATTCTTCTTCTTCGTCTTTGTTCGTTCTCAAAATCGACTCTACCGAGCACAGAAAGATCAGAAAAACAGAATGCGTTTTTTTGTAGTTTACAGCTTGACTGCGACATTTGTACCTTTCGGTCCGACACATCCGACTTCAGCATGACATATGTGGGTGCCTGATTAGTCTTCCATTTTCAATCCCTTCTCCTTAGCGATTCTTCCCTGTTGCAGCCTTTTATCCAGGATCACCAGGGTCTAAAAAAGGGTCTTGGCAGTTCTGGGTCACTGGTCCTGTCGCTAACAGTCAGCTATGGAACGCTAACCACTACAGCTCATACAATGATCAGCATCACGATCCTACTATGGATTCAGTATTTTCTTGTCTGATTTTCACTCCAGGTTGAGTTGAAGACCTCCACTAAAGTTGAACTCCTTTAGAAAGCATGTGACAAGGCAAGTTTTGTGCATTTGCAATGGTGGCCTATGTTGTAATTTTGTTTGCAAAATGAGGTAGCTGGCCCAAGACACAACTCATTTTCATCCTCATCATTTATCCGTCTGGTTCCCATGGAAACATAGCTGTATCAGATGCTTCAGCTCTGTTCCTCTTCGGTATCGTTTACTTGAGTTCCGACTACGACATGTTGATTCTTCTTCCTCTTCTTCTTCGTTCGTTCTCAATCGCCCACTACCAAGCCCTGAAAAAGGGTTTTGTAAGTAGCAGGATGTAGTCCGAAAAACGGAATGCGGTGTATTGGAGCTTACAGCTTGACCACGACATTTGCATCTTTCTGGCCAACACATCGGACTTCAACATTGCATTTTTTGTGTGCTGGATGAGCTTTCCCTCTTATATCCATGGTCTGCCCTGCTGCAGTCTGTTATCCAGGATCACCACGTGGAGGTGTAAAAGGGTATTGGCAGCTCTGGTTCGCTGGCCCTGACACTAGCAGTCAGCTCTGGTTCGCTGGCCCTGACACTAGCAGTCAGCTCTGGTTCGCTGGCCCTGACACTAGCAGTCAGCTCTGGTTCGCTGGCCCTGACTCTAGCAGTCAGCTCTGGTTCGCTGGCCCTGACACTAGCAGTCAGCTCTGGTTCGCTGGCCCTGACTCTAGCAGTCAGCTCTGGTTCGCTGACCCTGACACTAGCAGTCAGCTCTGGTTCGCTGGCTCTGACACTAGCAGTCAGCTCTGGTTCCCATCTTCTGTCTCCAATTCCCTGCTGTACTCGCTATTGCAGTATTCTATACCTCAGATCTGTTTTTGCCATTGTAACTCTCCTTTAGACGCCATTTATTGACATGCGTGTAAGTGCGGTGCACCTAGTATTTCCTCCACGGTAAGGGGTCCCTGATGCCCACTTGCAGTTTGTTTACAACTAATGAAGCAACTGCAATGTCTATACCATATATTATCTATCATGTACGTTAGTCTTCTTAGTACTATAAAAGTTTTGGATTAAACTAATCTGTCAAATCATCAAATTTTAAATGAGTGGAAGTCAAAGGACATCTCAGACCTTCAAGAATGAGTGCTTCTGTTGGACATTCTGCAGTGAATTGTAATGGAAGAATATTGCCTTGATGGTATAGTCTGCTAGACTTTTTCCTGTCCATTATGTGATTATATCCTCCTACTTAGGGAAGTCTAAAAATTGCAAGTTTGCCCTCCGCGGTTCGTTCCAGTCTCACAGTGGATGTCTTTTTATGTGATCAAAATACCTTACAGTGGAACTATCTACGATCATCAGCTATCTTTGTTCACCTGTTTCTCCAAGACTTCCTTATTTTTGTCTTTCTTTCCAAGGAAATGTATTTTATTATTCTTTGCATCCACATTCTAAAGACAGCAATGTTCTTCTCTATTTATGTGTTCATATTCCACGTTTCTACCCCATACAGTTAGTTAGTTAGTTAGTTAGTTAGTTAGTTAGTTAGTTAGTTAGTAGCCGCTATCAGTCATTACTGACTATATGATGATATGACTTGGAGTGGGTAAAAAATATTGATAGCAGCACAGCAAAATGTATACTTAGCTTTTGTTGTCTTTCTCCTAGCGGCGTTGTCTTTCACTTCTCTGTGTAGCAAGAGCTTCGCTTCACCAAGCGTGAGCTGGACATTCAGGGTACATCTCCACCTGGATCGATCTACAGCTTCGTTTTTCCAGGATGTCAGATTCATGTCACAGGGCCTTCACATCACGCTTGCACACATCTTTGAACCTCAACTGTGGTCCGTCAACTGTTCTCGTACTATTCGCCAACTGTACATAGAAGATATCTTTGGGAATGCGGCCATCTTCCATGCAACGAACATGACCAAGCCATTGTAGTCTTCGCGGCCTAAGTAGAGTGTACATACTTGGAAGACCAGTGCGAGAGTGCCGCTCTTCATTTGTCACTCTGTCCATCCATATAATTCCAATCATGAGTACAAGCTTCAGAACTAGGAACAAAACATCAACATCATTTAGTTCTATGCCCCAACTAACGAGACTAAAGATGATAAGAAGCAAGAGTTTTACAACAAGCTGGAAAGACGTTTTTGACACGCAGAAAAAAGAACGATATCTTAATATTAATGGCAGACTTCAATGATAAAATTGGAGCAGACAGCCCGGGTTACGAACCGATTACACATAAAATTGCTTCACATTTCGTGAATATCTCCTTGCAGAATGAGAGCCAACAAGTCCCAGAATGTGCCATTATTGATGGTCCTAGGTTTGAGTACAGAGGCTTGATGTTGGATATCGCTCGCAGCTTTCACCCAAAGGATGACATCTTGAGTGTCATTGAGGTAACTACTGTTGTGTCTAACAAACATACCAAGGTCAAGTCAAGGGTTTGTAGCTTATAGTGTGTGCTATCACTGTTGGGTCTATCATACAACCAAGGTCAAATCAAGAGTTTGTAGCTTCCAGTGTGTGCTATCACTATTGCGTCTATCATACATCCACTGTCAAGACAAGGGTTTAAAGCTTCCAGTGTGCTACGACGCCGCCCCCCCCCCCCCCGCCTACACAACCCCAGCTGATTTTTGTTTCTGAAAAGATTACCCTCTCCCCGCTTCCGAAATTATTCGTGTCTATGACACGGAACCCCATCCCCTAAATGATACTTGTCCTTGACACTGGATTCCTCCAGATGTTTCTTGACCTTGACACTATGATCCGCCAAGGTGACTCCTGTCCTAGACACTGAACCCCCCCCCCCAGGTGACTTGTCCTTGACACTGAACACCCCCCCCCCCCCCCCGGTGACCCTCTTTTCCTGGACACTATGACCTCTCAGATGATTCGTGTCCTTGACACTCTGATTCTTGTCTTTTACACTATAACCACCCCCCCCCCCCCCGATGATTCTTGTCTTTGACACTATAACCCACCCCCCCCCTCCAGATGATTCTTGTCTTTGACACTATAACCCCCCCCCCCAGATGTTTCTTGTCTGTGACACTATAACCCCCCCCCCCCCGATGATTCTTGTCTTTGACACTATAAACCCCCCCCCTCCCGCCCCAGATGATTCTTGTCTTTGACACTATACCCCCCCCCCCTCCACCCGATGATTCGTGTCCTTGACACTATGACCCAACTCCACACACTCCCAGTTGATTCTTGTCTTTGACACTATGACCGCCTAGATGATTCTTGTCCTTGACACTATGACCCCTCAGATGATTATTGTCCTTTACACGATGACCCCCACTGATTCTTGTCCTTGACATGATGATCCCAACTGATTCTTGTTCTTGACAGTATGACCTTCAAATGACGATTATCCTTGACACTTTGACCCTTATCTGATGATTGCCCCTGACTTTATGACCTGCAGCTAATAATGTTCCTTAACTATATTTCTCCAGCTCATGGCCAGCTATAAACTGAACAAGCTGCATCTACATCTGTCTGACGACGAAGGTTGGAGAATTCAGATCCCAGCCCTTCCAGAGCTAACAAGCGTAAGTTGCTTCATCCATGTACTCGTGCCGCATACATGAACACATCATACATACCCACTCCATGTTATCAGTGTTAGACGTGAACCACCACCAAAACATTCGAACGAAACAAAACTAATAAGATGGTTGCTGAAGCAGTTAGTGTCACCAGAAAAGACAGTAAAACAACATAAATGCTAGACCCCGAGTGGTCCATCAGGGTCTTTGTGTATGACAAAGAAAAAAATAGCACCGCTGCTCTACAGAGAGGATGCCTAAGTGTGTGAGATAGCATAGTTGGGTTAGGTGGTATGTAAAGAGCAGAATAGATGGCGTCTAAAGGCTCGAATTAATCAGCGCGGGTATCCTCACGAGGCTTAGTCTCTATCAGTATAACGGCATGCCGCATGCAGAGAGCATCGCACAACGCACGAACTCCATAGCTCTAGTGATGAACCCATGGATCTCTGGAACAATTGCCATCATGAACCGAAACTGGAATTCGAATCCTGACCGTCTGTACACGAGACAAATGGTTTGACCACTTTGCAGACGTTAAATTAAGTTCCAAAAACGAATTCGAACAATATATTGCATTTTAGACAGACATATTTAACTGTTTACATCTTCTTGCAAAGTACATCGCTCTAAGATATCTGAGAAATGACTATTTAATTATTGATTAATCTGGTAATGACTTTGTTAGAAACATGTGTGAGGAAGGAGGAAGCATTAATTGTGTCCCCAAAAGATCAAATCGAACCTGGGGTGGTAATGAACACCAACATTCTATAATAACATAAATAGATATAGCTCAATTATGGCTACTATCACGAGTGTCTAGAGAAGAGAAGAATTCGAGGTGACAGCACAGGTTTACAAGATAATCAACAGAAACGATGTTAGACTATAACAAGTTTTGTTTTGGTGTAAAAACAGTCGCCTAGATTGAACAATCACAAATTAATGAAAGAAAAGTCCAGATTAGATATCAGGAAATATTTTTTTAGTCAAATTGTGGGAAATGCTTGGAATGCTTTGCCACAGAAAGTAGTGGAGACAGGGTCAATTAATGCATTCAAAAATAAATTAGATGTGCGTAGTTATTAGATCAAGAAACTGGGTGTATATAGACTATGCAGAGTGTTCTAAGCCAGTATATAGACGTTAAGTTAAGTTGAGTTGAGTTAAATTATGTGTTTTTGTTTCTACTTTGCCCCATACTAAGGTCTTGTGTCCATAATGTGCGTTTCATTTTGTTTTTTTGTCTCGATAGGGTAACTGAGAATTACAAATTTGTTTTAATATCGACTGTGTTACCAAAAGACAATGTTTTCTAGTGCGGTTAATGCATATATGTCTACTTAAATTGGTTTGAAAGCTACTTTGTAGGTCATTTTATCAACTATTTTGTCTTTTGCTGATGCAGTTTGGGTCCCAAAGATGCCATGACCCAACAGAAACCCGCTGTATTATGACCCAACTGGGTTCTGGACCTGACAACTCTACCAGATTTGGCAGTGGTTTTCTGACAACGGGAGATTACATTGAAATACTTACACGAGCCAATCGACGGCACGTGACTGTTATTCCAGAAATAGAAATGCCAGGACACGGACGAGCTGCTATCTTGTCAATGAAGGTACTAGTCGTATATTATGTTAAAATATCGCTAATATACTGTAATCCTGGTGTTCATTCAGACACATTCAGAAACATTCTGTTCACTATGCCAAGTAGCCAAATGTCATCTTAACTTATCTCTGTATTTTGCCTTTAAGTACAATACCGGATCAATTTTTGTCGAAGGTCCTCTGCCCATCTTATTGGTGGACATTCGGCGTGACGATTATATGTGTAGGGAAATCATGCTGCCAATTTACGTGTCCCTATATTGTCAAAAATTTGAATCTGAGATTCACGAAGTCAAAGCAGGTTTTAGAAAAGACAGAGGGACCAGAGACCACATAATCAATATGAGGAATCTTTATGAAAAATGTAGAGAGTTTAATGTAGACTTGTACACATGTTTCATTGATTACACCAAGTTCTTCAATATGGTAAGACATCAAAATATGTGGAACATCATGAAACAAATGGGTTTCCCTATGCATTCTGTGTTTACATCTAAACGAGATATGACAGCATGTTGTTGTAAAGTATATGTTTATTCATTGTTAGAAATTTAAAATAGTAAAGCCTATGAGGTATGAGAGTAAAGATAGGCCTACAATAGGGTGCTGTAGAGGATGTAGTCAAAGGGGAGAGTTGGGGTCAGAGAAGTGGGGAATAAGTAGTAAAAAGCAAAAATAAAAATAATAAAGAAAAAGCAAAAAGGGGAAAAACAACCGAATTACAAACTAAAGAGTTTTTATGCAAATGGGAGAAGCACAGTAAATAAAAGAGAAAAATTGGAAATGTATGTAGAAGAAGAAAAACCAGATATAGTAGGGTTTAACTGATGACCATGCGTCTGCGAGGGAGTCGCAAAGAAGGATGTGACCAGGCTAAAGTTTGACCTGGACAAACTAATGGACCCAAAAATCACCGAAGTGTTCCAAGCAAGGGTAGGAGGGAGATTTGCGCCACTGTTGGCTCTCAGAGAGGAACTGGATACAGATAGTTACAGAGTCTCTAAACGCAGCTCTCAAAGATACTGCAAAAAAGATCCTGGGATGCCATCAAACAAAAAAGAAGCCATGGGTGACTAAAGACATTCTAGATCTGTGTGATAAGAGGTCACTGAAAAAACACAATCACCCACCGGTGGAGGTCGGCAGTTATAAAGAGGTCAAGAAAGCCATACAACAAAAGATGAGAGAGGCGAAAGAAGCGTGGATATGTGAGCAATGCGCAAACATCGAAGAGAGACTAAATAGAAATGATGCTAAAGGAGCATACAAGGTGGTCAAAGAACTGGTAACACCAAGACAAAGCAGGAACCTTATGATTCATGATAAAAACGACAAGTGTCTCATTTAGGGAAACGTTGTACTGGCAAGATGGACAGAGTACTGTTCCGAGCTATATAACTATGAAGGGCGAAACAAACCTGAGAAAACATTCCCCCCAACTCCAATAAATATAGAGGATATCCAACTGATAACGAAGGAAGAGGTAATTGCAGCGGTAAAGACATTGAGAAGAGGGAAGACGGCCGGCGTGGACAATATACCAGCAGAGCTCTTACAAGCAGGTGGAGAGGTAGTGGTGGAAGGCCTGACACACTTCTGTAACAAAATATGGGCGACAGGAAACTGGCCGGACTTGTGGACGAAATCAATAGTTATACCGTTACATAAGTCTGGAAACCTAAAGCTGTGCCAAAATTACAGAACAATAAGCCTCATTAGCCACCCTAGCAAGGTCATGCTTAAATTAATCCTCGACCGATTGAAACCCCAAGCAGAGAACATTATTGCCGAGGAGCAAGCAGGGTTCAGACAGGGAAAAAGCACTACAGAACAGATATTTAATTTAAGGCTGCTAAGCGAGAAATATCTAGAACAGCAGCAAACACTGTATCATGTGTTTGTGGATTTTAAGAAGGCGTTTGATAGGGTGTGGCATAAAACGCTTTTGGGCAACCATGAGGATGTATAATATCAAAGGAAATATTATAACGGTCCTTGAACATCTGTATAACAAGGCGTCTAGTGCAGTTCTTGTGAATGGGAGACGAGGAGACTGGTTTCGCATATCAGTTGGTGTGAGACAGGGGTGTACACTCTCTCCAACTCTTTTCAGTATATTCCTGGAAGGAATTATGAGTGAGGCACTTGGAGGTCACGTTGGTACTCTCAAGATAGGGGGCCGAACGATTACCAACCTTCGTTTTGCAGATTATATTGACGGGTTGGCGGGTTCAGAAGCAGAACTCCAGGAATGGGTCAGAAGGCTCGATGAAACAGCTCTTGACTATGGTATGGAGATAAACGCTGGAAAGACAAAACTAATGACAAACAACGCTACGGGCTTCAACAGCAAGATAAAGGCTAACGGTCAAATACTCGAAGTAGTTGACCGTTTTAAATATCTTTGGTCGATTGTCAGTGATGAAGTATCAAAATGTGAAGTATTGGGCAGGATAGCACAGACAATAGCGGCGCTTGCACGGCTTAACAAAATCTGGCAAGATAAACGGTTAGCACTACGCACGAAAATCAGATTAATGCGTACACTGGTCCTGTCAATATTTCTCTATGCGTGTGAGACATGGACAGTTACAGCTGACCTTCAACGCAGGATACAGGCCTTGGAGATGAGATGTTTCCGAAAACTTTTAAACGTCACGTACAAAGATCGAGTTACAAACGAGGAAATCCGAAATAGAATTACAACGGCAATAGGACCTTTCGAAGATCTCTTGGCAACTGTCAAAAGAAGGAAACTCACTTGGTACGGTCACATATCGAGATCAAATGGTCTTGCAAACACAATCCTCCACGGAAAGGTGCATTGCAGACGACGAAGAGGCCGGCCCAAAAAGAGATGGGAGGACAACATAAAAGAATGGACCAGTCTCCGACCAGAAGAGTCACAGGCAACGGCATCTGACAGAGAGGGATGGCGCGGAGTTGTGAGGATGTCTTCATGTGTGCCCCAAAGACCTCACCGGTTACGGGATGACCTGACCTGACCTGAACTGAATTATGGACATATGAGGACATTGAAGATAGTAAACTTGAAATAGAGGGATATACAATGTTAAGTAACGATAAGATAGTTGGAGACAAGGCTAAAGAAGGTGACGTTTTATTATATTGTACAAATTCTGTTAATATAATGATCAAAGATGTTTTTTCATTGGTAACAAAAATGAAAGTATATGAGGAGAAATAGAAAGACAGGGGTGAAAAAAACAGTGATTGGAGTGTGCTATAGATGTCCATCAAGTCAAAAAGAGGAAGACGAGGAGCTAATTAGTAGCATAGCAAAGGCAAGTGTAGGGAAATTTTTATTAATGGGGGATTTCAACTTTCCAGAAATAAAAAGGGATATGACAGAAGCACTTGTAGAGTCAAAACCTTTTGTTAAGTGCATAACTGACAATTCTTTAATTCAACATGTAGAAGCAGCCACCAGAGACAAAAAAATATACTGAACTTAGTTTTTACTACAGAGGAAAATATGATTGAAAACGTTACCCTTGGGGAACTGTTTGGCTCAAGTAACCATCAAATCATCCGTTGGGATCTAATTGCAAGGAAAGAATTAAACATAAACACGAGAACATACGACTACTGTAAGGCAGATGTTAAAAATATGAAAGAGGCAGCGAACCACATAATCTGGAAAGATATTGTCGGAGGAACAGATGGTGAACAGGAGTGTGAGAGTTTTTAACAGTTCTCGAAAAGCTAAAAGAGGATAATGTTCCATGTAAACCATCGGCAGAACCAATGATCGTCAGAAGTGGTGCTTCTGCCTTATAGCCAATAGGATAGGTCTATCTACCCATTATATTGTTACAGTAATACTTTGAGAGTGTTCCGGGACCAAGAAGGGAAGCAAAGAATACTGTCATCTGTCAGGCATGTCCTAAGAGGTGACTTTAGAGGAGTTTGGCATGTGGGTTTCCTGCCTTGTCCATTTTAAAATAGTGTGCCACAATAATGGTATTGTGTATCAATATTTGATGACTTGACATATGTTTGTTGGTGTCCTATGTTCCACTAGGTCCTGAAAAGGTTTGAGTAATTTATTGAAAGTTATTAGAGCACTAAATGAATATGGAGTATGCCCTTATTGCGGTACCTTCCAGTTTACCTATCGGCGCTTGCACAGCTTAACACAATCTGGCAAGATAAACGGTTAACACTAAGCACGAAAATCAGATTAATGCGTACACTGGTCCAGTCGATATTCCCCTATGCTTGTGAGACATGAACAATCACAGCTGACCTTCAGCGAAGGATACAGGCCTTGGAGATGAGATGTTTCTGAAGACTTTTACACGTCACGTTCAAAAATCGTGTTACAAATGAGGAAATACAAGATAGAATTACAATAGCAATAGGTCCTTTTGAAGACCTCTTAGCAACTGTCAAAAGAAAGAAACTCGCTTGGTATGGTCACATATCGAGATCAAATGGTATTGCAAATACGATCCTCCACGGAAAGGTGGAAGGCAGACGACGAAGAGGCAGGCCCAAAAGAGGTGGGAAGACAACATAAAAGAATTGACCAATCTCCGACCAGAAGAGGCACAGACAGCGGCCCTGACAGAGAAGGGTGGCGTTGGGTTGTGAGGATGTCTTATGTGGGCACCAACGACCTCACCGGTTACGGGATGACCTGACCTAACCTGAAATGTATACCACACAAATACGTGGCAACTATACATATCAGTTCGTTACAACACATCATAAAAGTTGAGAACTTTATATCATGGAATCACTACACACTTTATCTCTTACAGCAGTGTCGTCTTCAATCGAACCACATACTACAGGAAAGCTGTTCTTTTTTTGCAAACAAAAATCAGTAACATTTCATCAGTGACAACAGTAACAGAAATAGTCTGTCTACCTTTCCCCAACACTTGATCCCCTGCGACTGTAACTACTAGTGAACTAGATTCAATATTTTTCTGACTCCCTTATGACAATTATAACGAATCTTTCACTACAATCTTTTTAGAGGATTCCTGTAGCTGAAAGATAAAAAGCATGCCTCCAAAGACAAAAAATTAAAGAGCGAAATATGGTAGTTTGAATACCGCAAGTTTCAAGCTTTCCCTGGTCTTAAGAAAGGTATGATCCGCATATAGTCTTATCAGAGATGAACGATAATCTGAAAGCCATGTGTACAAGCTGTGTATGTAAAATAACACTAAACATTTTAACTGGACTACTGGACGATTCATTCTTCGGCGGCGGTTACACCGTTGCCGCTCCCAACTTCTCTTTCAACACCTATGTCTTGGGCCACGGTGGACCAGTGGATAATACGTCACCAATCTGTGGCATCGTGAATGTTGTTGTGGGAGGCAAAGGAGTCCGACCAACGCGTTAATGGCCATACCGGTGGTATTTTCTTGTCTCTGGGGTACCATATTGCTGTCGCTGTACTCCAACGATCGACCTTTCCTTGCAGTAAGTGCCCCCGCCTCCCCCCCCCCCCCCCCCAGCAATGGTTCATCTTATCTGCATCTTCCACCAGGGACAATTAATGTATGTCCAAGTTGCGAAGACCTTTTTTGCATTGGCTATGAAATGTGAGACCAATCAAGCGTCTCTCTGGGTACTCTGTTTGGACTCCATCTCTTTCATGAGTGCCCATGTTTTTGCTGCATAGCATATTGCAGGTAGTACCGTGGAGTTGAATAGAGAGGTGCAATTTGAAATAGAAAATAGCAGGTTGGTAGCGGTTTGTCCGGACAAACATTCTAATGGTAATGAAATCCGTAACCAATTGTGGCAAGCATGATTATCAAATGGAAGACCTCCTTCCATCATAAAAAGATATACCAGAACAGTTACCTGTCTGCAATTAAGATTTCATGTGTTTAAGATCTCTATACACCCACGGGGTAGAGAAGGAGTGACTAAGTTATGGCAATTTTACAGATACTGCTATCACAATGTTACTAACTATATTATCACGTTGATGACACTGCAATCACACTTTTACTGATTCTATTTTTAGTTTCTCTGACTGTGTTATCGTCATTTGTCTGTTTAGGTTATCACACTTTTACTGTATATATTATCACGTTACTTATTCTGTTATCACACTTTTACTTTCTATATTATCACATGTTACTTATTCTGTAATCAGACTCTTACTGTATCTGTTAACACACTTTTGCTTCCTTTATTATCACATGCTACTTATTCTGTTATCACACTTTTACTTTCTATATTATCACATGTTACTTATTCTATTATCACACTTTTACTTTCTATATTATCACATGTTACTTATTCTTGTATAAGACTCTCACTGCTTCTGTTATCACATGTTTTACTATCACACTTTACTGAGTATTACCACATGTTTGCTGACTCATTTACGGCGTTGCTCGAACAGCTGAGGAACATCACTCTGACAGCTCAAGGTCATGGTGATGTCGGAAGCAACACAACACTAGCTGAAGACGGCGACAAATCAGAATACACCTCCCCGCAGATGTACTCAGACAACGCCATTAACCCATGCCTGGAGTCTACATATAACTTCATTGACATTGTCATGGACGAGGTATTTCTAATGTGAACAGCATAGAAAATATAAACCCGTAGGCTGAAATGTTCTTAGAGGAACTATTTATTCCCAGGCCATCTGATTTATCAGATCCACTGGTAAATAAGCTAACTTCTCCTTTATTCTCTATTAGACTAAGACATATGACCGAGCCACAGACAGACAAAGTCCCATCATTAGAAGACAGAAAACTAAACTGCTCAGACACGTGACACGTCAAACACCAGCTATTATCCCTTAGACAGAAATGCTATTAAAATGCAATTGATACAACTTCCTATTTGCGCATATATATACGAGTATATGTACATATATTAAAAACAAAATTCGCCCCAACACTGTTTCCAATGGCACTCCACCACTCCACTTTTTACCTCGCATCACTCAGAGTACTTTTTATTTTCCATTTCACGTCTTCCATCCTCTGTCATTATATTTTTTATCTTATCGGTGTGTGTTTTAATTATTGATATTTGAAATAACTGTTATTTATACTTTTTATCAGTTGATACAGCTTCACGAACAAGGGAACCAGAAGTTACAGACATTTCACTTCGGGGGAGACGAGGTCGGGAGAGGTGCCTGGATAAACTCATCAAAATGTCAGATCTTGATGCAATCCAACACACTTCAAGGCAATTCTTACAAGTGGTACTTTTATCAGGTGGGTGTCAGTGTTGGTGTGCGTAGCTTAACTCAACTTTATAATACTGGTTTAGAAGACTCTGCAGAGTCGGAAAACAACTTTTTTTGTATTCCCATTCGTTTTTTCTTGTCTTTCGCGTAACCCCAAGTAGTGGTAGGGGAATCAGAGTGTGAGAGTTGTGTCTTGGGAAGGGCACAATCTCTCTCAGGTGATGTGGTATTAATTATTGGTCCGTCTGTACATTTGCTAGGCACAACAAAATTGGCACTGTCAGCAAACAGGGCGAAGGGCACCAATCTGGTGCAGTTTAGCCGAATTCACTAGTCGTAGAATGACAAGTGGTTACTGAAATACTAATTCAAATATCCGATGACCATGCCAGAATAATCAGAGACAGAAACTTCACACAGTGAACGAACTAACCGAAACATGGTTCATGGACACAAGTATAAGTCGTCAATGTAAGTGACTTGCAGTCGCATGTGGACCGGTAGCATCCATGATGGACTACAACACGAGAGCAGAATTGTTATGCGCCATCTTTGTTTCTCTAAAACAGTAGCGTGCAGAGTGCTTGAGTAGGAGAATTCATGTATAACTTTGTTTTTTTAATTGGTGCTCATTGACAGACGTCACTGGATTTGTGTCGTAGGAATTTCGGTAAGAAATTTGAATTCTTCTTCTTCTTCATCGTACGCAGTCAGACATCAACCTTTATTTTTTCGAAAAAAGCAACGGTCATCCTGAGGCTGTCAACACTGCCATAGAGCTTGTCTAGTGTTGCCCACTGGTGATGGCCACATCTGCTCTCTCTGATCCTCGTATGTCGGGCAGTTTTGCAGCAAATGCTCAGCGGTCATTTTCCCGGTACCACACGGGCATTCGTCAGTGCCACCTATCTTCAATTTGTGGAATAGGTGGTACCTCAGTCTATTGTGGCCAGTGCGAAGTCTGAAGACCACGACCTGCTCTCTTCTGTTCAACTGATAATAGGAATCGTTTTTTGTGTAGGCAGTATGTTCGGTTTCCCATTTTGTCATGTATCTAGCTCTAATAAGCCGTTTTGACTCTTCGTATGTCATACTGGTATCTGGTTGTGGTAGTTTTGCACCTTCTTTTGCTAGTCTGTCTGCCGCCTCGTTGCCTTGAATGTTGCAGTGGGATGGAACCCACTGCACCACTACCCTTTTTGGTGCGGACTGTTGGCATAGTTGACAGAGTACTGCTCTTAAATCATTAAGTTCAGTATTTTTCTGGCTTTTTAGTGTTGTGACTACGGCCAAGGCATCTGTAAGCAGGACTATATGGCTTTCATTCCTTTTACCTGTCACCATTTCTTCCACTGCCGCCCTCAGTGCCACTATCTCCGCTCTGAAATTGCTTGTATATTTTCCAGTAGCAAATGACAGTGTTATTTTTCTGCCGTTTGGTAGGTTCAGAAATGGTCCTGCCCCTCCGTTCTGTGTTGTGTTTGTTACAGAACCGTCGGTGTATGCATGGGTCCAGTCCATGCTGCTTGTGTAGTTTTTCGATATAAAGCTTAGGGTAGTATCTCTCCTTTCTTTTTCAGTCTGGCAGTTTTTGTTTCCAATACCTGGTATATTTTCTTCCACCTCTGGAAATATATGCTGCTTCCAGGTAGGTTTTCGTACAGTAGGGATGGGCTTTGGTGTTGTTGTTGCTTTGGCTATTTCTGCAAAGTTTCTCCGCTTTAGTTTCCCATTTCCGAAATTGTTTAGTCTCTGGTGCATTGCATGGTCAGTCAGTCTTCTGAGTTTCTCTGATTGCAGCTGGGCTCTGCAGTCTCTTTTGTCTGTCATGGATTGCAGTTTTGTAATCTTTTCAAGTTCTACAATTGGCGTTGACTTCATGCCTCCTGTTATAACTCCCATGGCTTGGTTTTGGAGTTTGCTAATTTTATCGAAGTTCGCCTTTGCTGCTGTTGTTCATGCCGCAATGTCATACTAGAGAACTGGTTTCACTCTTCCAGTGTACAGTTTCTTTAGTATATTTTGGTCTGCTCCCCAGCTTGTGCCAGCAAGATTCCTCAGGATTTCTCTGGCTCTCTTTCGGTTTCTCTCGATCTGACTTTTCCATGTCATGTGCCAATCAAATGTGACTCCCAGGTAGTTTGGGTTGTCGTTTGGCTGCAGATATTTGCCGTTTAGACTTAATTTGGTGTTTTCAGGTTTGTTTAATAGCGAGAATATTGTACATGTCGTTTTTTCTTCGTTTTTTTTTTACCAGCCATGAGTTCGCCCACTTTTCCAGCGATGTTAGGGCCTGCTGCATCCGATTTCTTGCTATGGTGAGATTCTTTTCAGAGGTCCACATAGCCTGCAAATATTGAGCTATGGACTCTTCTTGGTACATTCTCTGTTATGTTATTTATATACACCAGGAAGAGTGTGGGTGACAGTACTCCCCCTTGGGGTACTCCCTGCTCAAGTGTCACCTTGTACTTGAACTCTGGCCGTTCTGTTTTTGAGGTAGTGACTGATCCATTTGTACATTTTCCCACAAAATTCATTTCTTCTTAGTCCCTCTTTCCAGACTTTGTCAAATGCCTTTTCCAGGTCCACCCAAACCGCTACTGTGTGTTTTTGATCCAGGCATCTTCTATTTCCTGGGCTATGAGGATGACCTGGTCCTCAGTGGATCTGTGCTGTCTAAAGCCTGCTTGCTGTGGAATTAGTATGTGTGTTTCTTCCAGATGCCACATCAGTCTGGTGTTTATCATACGTTCCATCAGTTTGCCTATGCAGCTCAGTAGGCTGATAGGCCTGTATCCATTTGGATCTGTTGTGTCTTTTCCTGTCTTTGGTACTGGTACAAGTACTGCGTCTTTCCATGCCTGGGGTACAATACCCCTTTTCCAGCTTTGGTTCAGGACTGATAGTAGTTTCCTCTTTGCTGTTTGGCCCAGCCCCATCAGCATTTCGTTTGTTACACCATCTTTTCCGGGCGATTTCTTTTTCTTTAGAGTTCTCATGGCCTCTTCCATTTCGTTCATTGTTAATTTTGCCATCATATGCTCTTCTGGTGCCATATTAATGTTGTCGTGCCCCTTTTGCTCTTCACTAATGTATGTATGCCTATCTGCAGGGACATCAATGTGGTTTGCTCTGGCATAATGTTCAACAAAGGCGTTTGCTGATTTCTTTTCCAGCGAGCAAGTTTTCGCCCTGCTTGATGATAATTTGTTTGTTTGATGGAGTTTCGTCATTCATGGCTCTGACTAGCTTCCATAGTTTGTTCCCTTCTTTGTCTAAATTGAGGCTTTCTGTTTTGTTTTTCCAGCTTTCACATGCTGTTTGGTTTAGAGTGTATTTGTAAGAAATTTGAATAATTATTGAGTTAGGGAAAGGTCACAAAGGTGTATTTGATATAAATACGGTGTATTTATATGCATAAACTTCTTCGGGGGCAGCTGTGGACAGTTTGGGGAAGATGGTATGCCCTTGTCGTACTCCTCGGCGTATAGGTAGGGAGAGGAGCTTGTAGACAAGAATGATCTCAGTTAAACAACCCTCGGTTATTTTCTTAATATGGACGTACTTTTCGTCGATACTTTGGTTCCACGTCGCATTTACCACTCATTTATTTCCATACTACCAAAGGCCTGTAGACCTTGTCGTAGTCTACAGTCGAAATGCTTAGGGGCAAACAGACGTCGCATGCTCTCTCTCCGTCAATTGGTTGATCGTGTGACAGTAGGAATTATTTAAGTAATACTCGTATAAACTGTGCAGGCCAATATATCAGCTCTATGAGATTGTAAGATAGCTAGTTAGTTAGTTAGTTAGGTACTTAGCTAGTTAGTTAGTTGGTTGGTTGGTTGGCTGGCTTGCTATCTGGTTGGTTGGTTAGCTAGTCAGTTAGTTACTTAAATAGCTAATTTAGTTGGGTGGTGGGTTGCTTGGTTGGTAGGTTGGCTTGTTGGTTTGTTGGTTAGTTGGTTGGTTGGTTTATTGGTTGATTGGTTCGTTGGCTGTCTGGTTGATTAGTTGGCTGGTTGGTTGGCTGGTTTGCTGTCTGGTTGGTTGGTTGGCTTGCTGTATGGTTGGTTGGTTGGTTTGTTGGGTGGTTGGTTAGTTAGTCTGCTAGTTACTAGTTTGTTTGATTACTTAGTTAGATGGTTCTTTGGTTGGTTGGTTGACTCTTTGGTTGGTTGGTTGGTTGGTTGGTTGGTTGGCTGGTTAGTTGGTTGGTTGGCTTGTTGGCTATTTGATTGGTTAGTTTTATTTCCACTTAGGCAGTTGAACTTTGGGAAGATATTAAGTTGTCTGTCCTGCGCCAAGTGCGTTATGTCGGTCATTGTACACTCATGTCGTTACACAATGATTCTAATTGCATGTGTCCACCTGCTTCGCGGCCGGCCTCTTGTTCTGTGGTCAGATTTACCAGCATTGTAAACCATCACTGGAAGTTGATGACATTTACTCTTATAAGACAATTTGCAAGCCAATATAGAGACTTTTCTCTTTTTACTTTTCGTTATTTTGTCCTGATTGTGCCTTTCAGCGGCATCAGGTTATATAGTGGTTTCTTGACCGGGCCCTAGTATGTGCTTCATACACAAGGAGCTTTACTGCCTCTGTTATTTCTTCTGTCCATCGTTCACGTGGTTGGCCCTTTCCTTTGTATCCATTGTATATGTATTGCATTGCTCTGTGAGGATACTATCTGGTGTTTGGTTTATTGTCTCCCTATGATGAAACTTTGTCTGTCTGTGGCTCGATCATATATATTAGTCTAATAGAGAATAAAGGAGGCTTTAGCTTATTTTTCAGTGGATCTGATGAATCAGATGGCCTGCTAATAAATAGTTTCTCTAAGAACATTTTAAACCATTTGATTTGTTGTCTCTTGATGAGGTCTAGCACTGGTGTTGTAACTACTTGCTTCCCTATGTCCTCGTCCCTGATTCTATCCATTGTTGTTACTCCAAGCATTATGTGTAGGCATTTCATCTCTGTTGTGACGATGTATATTTTATCTTTCTCTGTTTGTTAATGGCAAATAATGGTCCTGATATCACAATGTTTGTAGGAATATCTTTTTGTTTAGCGATCATTCTGTATCCATTGTCACATGCTTACATAGTAATATATGTGACATTTATCCAATGATTTGACTTGCTTTAACACATCTGTTTTGGATCTCGGTGTCTCCTTTGATATCTGCCAATATTATGTTACCCAGATACGTGGTTTTTCAGCTGTTTTTTTACTTGTTCGTTTTGTATGAATATTGTTGTTTCCATTTCTTTTCCTGCAATCCTCATAACTTCGGTCTTCTCTATGTTGATTTTCACACCGGAATCTGTAAAGACATCATTGTGATTGTTGATATGTTCCCACAAGGCTGTTGTTATTGTTTGGTCATCAGCATTTAAGTGATCGCTGAGGTTGTTTCTCTCACCAATGTTGCCTTTTTTTTTTTTTTACATATATTCATTCACATAATGTGATAAAGAGTAAAGGAGATTGTACGCAATCTTGCCGTACACCGGATATTCGGCTTTGGGACATTGCAAGACAGTTTACAAGCAAATATATTCACTTCGAAGTGAATCAGTGAAAAGTGAGTTGTTGAATATCTTTTAAGTTTCGCTAAAAAAAATAACTTCGGAAACACATGTGTCTAATCTGTGTGACCTTCTATTTTGCAGAGAGTATCTCGGCTGGCAGCCAGTAAGGGCTTGTCTATGGGCGCCTGGGAGGATGGACTAATGCATGATGGGAATAAGCCATTCAACTTGTGAGTTGTTTTTCTTTTATTTATTTTGCTTTGTTTGTGATGAGTATGTCTGCTAGTTTGATTCATTTGTGAATAAATTGAAGCAGCAAAGGTACTGAAGGTCAAAAGTCGATAAAAACATATAAACATATATATATATATATATATATATATATATATATATATATATATATATATATATATATATATTTATATATATATGAAAACAGGTGACTGCGTCAGGACAAAAATCGATTAATTCATTAATATAGTGTACACGACTGACACTATTTGGTGAATGGAAACCCTGCTTTTCAGGGGAATTACTTAATTGTATGCCTGCAGATAAATAAATTGAAAGAGTTATAAAAATAAATAAATCACTGGGAATGGATGGCATATCCAGACCTAAACAAAATTCAAGTCAATGACATGACTAATGTGGCTAAATGGAATCTTTAAAAGTGTATGGAAAGAAAAAAATATAGTGTTAAGCGACTGACAACAAGCTGCAATAATAGGTAAATATATCCTCACAGCATACACTGCTGTTGGGGATGAAGTGGTAGGCACCCATTTACTGCTGAGCTGAATGTCAAGTCTGGCAGCATGGGTTGAACTCTGTGTTGTACTTTTGCCCTAAAATATATTTCTGTCGAGTCATGCATCGAAATTTAATGAGAACAAACTTTACACCAATTTTGTAAGTTTCAACTGAAAAAAACACCAAATGGATTCCGTAAAGGAATTAGAGGCATAGGGCTTTATTACTCTTAAATAAATTTAGCGAAAAAACAATAGAATAGGGCAATTAGTAATACATGATATTCATAGATCAGAAGAAAGCGTTACATTGGGTAGATAGGAATATAAACCGTCTGAGCAATACTAGACACAAAACACTGAACAACAAAAACAACAGTTCAAAATTGGGATTCCTTTGTAAGTAAGTAAAGGTCTATCCCATAGTAGTTACACTACTCTCGAGGAATGAAGTTGTTAGATACTTCGGTATACTAAGTCACAGCTTTCATGAGGCAGGGTGCTCAGTTCCTTTCATCGCTGCCTTTTACTTCCTTAGGTGAGTGCCATGTACCAATTTACAGCTGGGTCGACTGAGGCGTAGAGGTCTTTGTAGTTGAGCCTCATTCCTTTGCCGTGAAAAGCGAGTGCTTCATATGCTTCATATATATAGTACGAACAACGGATATAAACGCATACGCTTTTGAAGTAAACTCAGAAGTATGAAATGTATGTGCACTTTCCCCCATTGGGGCTCAACGCGTATATGTACACAAGAACAACTAAAACCAGACAAAGTGCTGCACCAGAAGTGGAATCCAACACGACAATTCATCTTGTCACATGACATTCTGTTTGCAGACCAACCAAAAAGTACGACGATGAAAATGTTTTGCACAATCACATGAATGCACCTGACATTTGATATAATATTAAAATGTACACATTGAAGACGGGCACTATGAAGATTAAGTGCACACTATGTCCATTTAACACACATGTAACAAATGGCGCAGTTCGCTATAGCAGGGAGGTAGACCGCTCGTCTCTCAATAAACGAACAAACGAACGGAAGCGAGAAACAGTGGTTCTGGTCTCGTTCAATACCACGCTGTGCAGTACTATGAGTTGGAGAAACTTCTACCCTAGAAAGGTAAATACTCACCAAGTCGTTTTATCATGAGCCATCTGAGCCAATTTTACCACGCCCTGTTTGCTGCCATTATATTTGCTTTCAGTCCCCTCTTCCATGAGTGTCTTTGGTCTTCCTCTACTTCTTTTGCCCTGTGGATTCCAGAACAGAGCATGTCTGGTAATGTTATCAACTGCTTTCCGTAATGTATGGTCTATTCATTACCATCGTCTCCTCCGTATTTCATGCTCAACTGGTATTTGTTCAATTTTGTTTTTATCAGTTCCACGTTGGAGATCTTGTCGCACCATTTCCATCCTTGTATTTTGCGCATGCAAGCATTTACGGAAGTCTGTACCTTTTTCATAAGTACCTGTGGTGTCCTCCATGTTTCAGAGCCAAATAGAAAAACAGATTTTTCGTTGGAGTTGAAGATTTTTGTTTTCGTGGTGATTTGATTTTCTTGTGACATCCGTAAATTCCTCAATGTAATTAAAGCTTTTATCGCCTTCTGTACTCTTAATTAAATATAGTTTTTTGTGCCTCCTTATTTGTCTATATTTGTGCCATGGTTTGTGAAAGACTCCACATTTTGAAGTTGTATGCTTCTCAACCTAATTATATCGTTATTTTTACCCCCAGTTGTAGTGACGTCTTTTTGAGTATGCGTATTTTATTTTATTTCTGTTCTAATTTTCTGTGTTTTGCATTCCATTATTTCGTTGAAATAATTCATTCTAGCCCCTGACATTGACATTTCAAATTGGTTATCCAAGGTCATCATCACCTGTGAGTGACGTCTTTGCTAATGCCTGGGACAATGTCTGGGAAGGTGGCACACTCCCACGTACCTACACGCTAGCGAACGAAGGTTATAAGGTAGAGAACCTCTTGATTACTTACTCTTGCATTCGATACTTCTCATTCGGCGTTCGCTCTGAAAATGTGGAGTCTTAGTTTACAGCGAGGTTGCAGTATATGCAATTTTCAGCCGGACACAAACTTAACTTAACGTCTTTATACTGGTTTAGAAGACACTACATAGTCTGTATACAACCAGCATCTTGGATGTTCGATTCCCTATTAATAGACTCAAGCACTAAAGTTAACAATCTGGGGAAAGATATAAATAACTGGGATAGATTTCAATTTTGTCCGGGCAGCGGCCGTTAAGCCTATTCTTTTCGATTTCCAACTGCCAAGAAATTTGTAACGTGCTCAGTAGTATATAAGGTCGGCTTCGAGACGTTTTGTGGCGCTGTTTTTCTCTTTAATTGTCCTATGATCCACACGCTCAGTATGGCGCCTGGCGCTTATGTAATGTCATATGATCCACACAGGGATCGGCGTGACCTTGGTTCCAGCCCGCGTCTTCCCTAGATACGTAATCGACAACTTCGCGGAGCGAAGTTATCGACTTTTATAATTGATAGGGGTAGCTAATTTTTAATTTATTGTCCTAGTCTGCGTATTTACAATATGTTTCTTCTTCTTCTTTTATTTCTTCTTCTTCTTCTTTTCTTTTTTCTTTTTCTGTATCTTCTTAATCTGATGTTCGTTCTCAATCTCCTGCTACCAAGCCCTTAACAGGGCTTTGCAAGTAGCATCCAATAGTATGCCACGACTAAAAGGGGCTCATATAGCGTGGTGGTAGATTCCTTGTTTTTCATGTAAAAGGGTTGGGGTCCACACAGAGATCAGCTTGACCTTGATCCCAGCCCGCGTCTTCTCCAGATACATAATACTTCGCGGAACGAAGTTATCGACCTTTATAATTAATAGGGGTAGCTAAGTATTAATTTGTGTTGTTGTTGTTATTGTTGTCCTAGTCTGCGTATTTACAATATATAAACAAGTAGACAAATAAGACGAAACAAAAAGATGATGGATATATACAGCTTTTATTTTTGGATCAATATCACAATGACTCGCAAGTCATTTCAAGCATCGCTTATGACAATCGTCAACAGCGACAAAAGTCGTAGTTATCGATTTTATAATTAATAGGGGTAGCTTCGCGCAAGTTATTAATTACATATTTTCAAAATTGTGTGTATTGTTGGTTGTTTTAGGTGTGCGTAGCCTGACTCACCAGTCAAAGGAGTTTTTGTAAAGGTGGATACGACGAAACACAGACATCAACAAAAACAACAGAACATTTTCTTTATGTAATAAAAATGTTTATTAAAAACAACAGCAAATTAATATCAAAAGACTTGTTGTTCCTATATAGTAATGGGGATAAAGGCAGCCCTGTCTTACCGATCTAGTTATTTGTATGGTGTCTGTAAGTGTGTTATTTATTATGAGTCTACTCTCTGGTTTGTTATATATTACTTTTAACATATTTTGTAAAATATTCTTCCATGTTGTTTTCTTTTAGTGTTTTTTGCAGGTATTCATGTGAGACCCTGTCAAAGGCTTTCTCGTGGGCTATCGATAGTATCGCTAACTGTGTGTCTTTTTTCATGTGTGTATTGGATAGTGTCCCTTAAAAAATGTGCATGTTTACTGATACTTCTATTCTTTACACTACATGGCTGGTCTTCATGGACTAGGTGTTTCATAAAGGGTGTTAGTTTGAATGTTAACGCTTTTGTTAGTATTTTGTAGTCTGTATTTAGTAAGGGGATAGGCCTATAATTCAATTATTCACTTAAGTTTTGTCTGTATCAGGTTTAGGTATTAATGTTATGTAGGATTGATTGAAACTGTCTGGTAATTCCCTTTTCTCGGACGCCTCTTGTAAGACCCTGAGTAGGAGTGGACTCAACACGTGGAAAATATGGAGTATAATTCAGAGGTCAGGCCATCAGGGCCCGGACTCTTGCCTTTATAGAGAGAATTTAGAGCGTTGGTAAGAGTCTTTAATGTTAACTGTTCACTAAGGGTCCGACTGTCTTGCTCGTTCAAGCATTTGGTGAAGGTCTCGTAGACAAATAAGACGAAACAAAAGATGATGGTGGATATATACGACTTTTGTTGTTGTTGTTGATCAATATCACAATGACTCGCAGGTCATTTCAAGCAGCACTTATGACAATCGTCAACAGCAACAAAAGTATACACATGTATAAATGTAACATTCAAATGTTGATATGTAGAGGTTGATTGACAACTACTTGTACTATCTTGTGGTCTGTGGACGTTGTGGTATTCAGAGCTTTAATTTTCGTTGTCTTTTAACTTTCGTGAATGTAAATTCTATCTAACCGGGCTGATGTACCGTGAGCACGTGTCGTGTCTGTAATTGTTGTCCCCTTGCCCTCTGGGTATATTGTGTCTGTAAGTGTCTCTGAGGGCGTGCTCGTCTATGACTTGTTGTGAAGTGTCACTTTCTTTCCTTGTTTGTTGTCTCCTGTGATGCATCTAGTGGGTTTAGATTACAGTTGAAATCTCCCCCATTATTATTTTGTGTCGTTCATATTGTTGGCTTAATGTAGTTTAGAGGTTTTCGTAAAATGTATTTCGTTCTGGTTTTAGTTGAGGGGGCATGTTTGTTTACTAGTGTGTGTATTTTCTGGGTTGTCTTTGGTTTTTATTTGTATCATTTGTATTATATCTTGGTTATCTCTATGTGCGTGCGTTACTTCCCACTTATCTGATGTGTGTACCATATGCTGCAACAGTTCTGAACACTCTCTCCAACTCTTTTCAATATAGTCTTTGAGGGAATTATGAGTGAGGCACTTGGAGGTCACTCTGGTACTGTCAAGATAGGGGGCCGAACGATTACCAACCTTCATTTCGCAGATGATATCGACGGGTTACCGGGTTCAGAAGCAGCTCTCCAGGAATGTGTCAGAAGACTAGCTGAAACAGCTCTTGACTATAGTATGAAGATACGCCAATGGCTTCAACAGAAGGACAATAGCTAACGGTCAGGAACTCGAAGTTGTTGACCGTTTTTAAAATGTTTGGTCGCTTGTCAGTGATAAAGGCTCAAAATGGGCGGTGTTGGCCAGAATATCACAGACAATAGCGGCGCTTGCACAAAAAAAGACAAGCCGCCGGATTTGTCTAAACGCGGGATTGAACAGGGGACCCTCAGATCTTCAGTCTAACGCTCTCTGAGCTTTTTCGCTCACCGAAAGTTAAAACAGAAGATACAAACAATAGTAAAGTTAATTTTAACCAATCTAAAATATTGTTACAGCTTTCATACTTGTGGTATATTGTATATATGTACAGATGGTAACGGTATCACACTAAGTAAACAAGACATAGTTTCAATACGTTGACCTTTATCACGGTATTAGAGGATAACTTGCTAACATCACTAACAGAAAAACAAATATGAAATCTTTGCGCGAAATGCTTTTATTTTCGTATTTTATTACGTTTTACTAATACTAAAGTAGACAATAAGAAGACTACTAAAAAAAAGAGTAAGACACTCAGTAGATTCATGAATTACCCCGACTAATTCCCCACTTTATAAATTGATACCTTATATATTTATATTATAAATTTTTACCTACTCACCGTTACATGATATGTGCTGTACAGCTGAGATGGACTGGCGATGTGGTCCGCATGTCGACTCATCGTGTATCTATGAAACTGCTTTATGTTGAACTGCAAAACAGCAAGCGGTGTGGAAAAATATACAAGGGCACCTTAATTCTAATTACTGTGTTCATTCTGCTGACTAGGAAAGAACCACCGACAATCGTTCAGACTAGCGCAGAACTGTTGCAGCATTTTGGTACACACATCAGATAAGTGGGAAGTAACGCACGACCATAGAATAAACCAAGATATAATACAAATGATACAAATAAAAAACAAAGACAACCCAGAAGATACACACACACTAGTAAACATACATGCCCCCTCAACTAAAACCAGAACGAAATACATTTTACGAAAACCTCCAAACTACATTAAGCCAACAATATGAACGACACAAAATAATAATGGGGGAGATTTCAACTGTAATCTAAACCCACTAGATGCATCACAGGGGACAACAAACAAGGAAAGAAAGTGATACTTTACAACAAGTCCTAGACGAGCACGCCCTCAGAGACACTTACAGATACAATATACCCCGAGGGCAAGGAGACAACATTTACAGACACGACACGTGCTCACGGTACATCAGCCCGGTTAGATAGAATTTACATTCACGAAAGTTAAAAGACAACGAAAATTAAACCTCTGAATACCACAACGTTCACAGACCACAAGACAGTACAAGTAGTTGTCAATCGAACTCTTCATATCAACATTTGAATGTTACATTTATACATGTGTATACTTTTGTCGCTGTTGACGATTGTCATAAGTGCTGCTTGAAATGACCTGCGAGTCATTGTGATATTGATCAACAACAACAAAAAAAGTCGTATATATCCACCATCATCTTTTGTTTCGTCTTATTTGTCTACGAGACCTTCACTAAATGCTTGAACGAGCAAGACAGTCGGACCCTTAGTGAACAGTTAACATTAAAGACTCTTACCAACGCTCTAAATTCTCTCTATAAAGGCAAGAGTCCGGGCCCTGATGGCCTGACCTCTGAATTATACTCCATATTTTCCACGTGTTGAGTCCACTCCTACTCAGGGTCTTACAAGAGGCGTCCGAGAAAAGGGAATTACCAGACAGTTTCAATCAATCCTACATAACATTAATACCTAAACCTGATACAGACAAAACGTAAGTGAATAATTAAATTATAGGCCTATCCCCTTACTAAATACAGACTACAAAATACTAACAAAAGCGTTAACATTCAAACTAACACCCTTTATGAAACACCTAGTCCATGAAGACCAGCCATGCAGTGTATAGAATAGAAGTATCAGTAAACCTGCACATTTTTTAATGGACACTATCCAATACACACATGAAAAAAGACACACAGTCAGCGATACTATCGATAGCCCACGAGAAAGCATTTGACAGGGTCTCACATGAATACCTGCAAAAAACACTAAAAGAAAACAACATGGGAGAATAATTTACAAATTTGTTAAAAGTAATATATAACAAACCAGAGAGTAGACTCATAATAAATCACACACTTACAGACACCATACAAAAAACTAGATCGGTAAGACAGGGCTGCCGTTATCCCCGTTACTATTTACGAACAACTAGTCTTTTGAAATTAATTTGCTGTTGTTATTAATAAATATTTTCCTTACATAAAGAAAATGTTCTGTTGTTTTTGTTGATGTCTGTGTTTTGTCGTATCCACCATTACAAAAACTCCTTTGACTGGTGTATGAAAAAAGATACCCAATCTTGTTTGAATGAAACATATTGCGTCACACCTATATTTGATAATGATACCTCAATCTGAGACAGGCTACGCACACCTAAAACAACCAACAATACACACAATTTTGAAACTATGTAATCAATAACTTCCGCGAAGCTACCCCTATTAATTATAAAATCGATAACTACGACTTTTGTTGCTGTTGACGATTGTCATAAGCGATGCTTGAAATGACCTCCGAGTCATTGTGATATTGATCCAAAAATAAAAGCTATATCATCTTTTTGTTTCGTCTTATTTGTCTACTTGTTTATATATTGTAAATACGCAGACTAGGACAACAATAACAAAAACAACATAAATTAATACTTAGCTACCCCTATTAATTATAAAAGTCGATAACTTCGCTCCGCGGGCTGGGATCAAGGTCAAGCTGATCTCTGTGTGGACCCCAACCCTTTTACATGAAAAACAAGGAATCTACCACCACGCTATATGAGCCCCTTTTAGTCGTGGCATACTATTGGATGCTACTTGCAAAGCCCTGTTAAGGGCTTGGTAGCAGGAGATTGAGAACGAACATCAGATTAAGAAGATACAGAAAAAGAAAAAAGAAAAGAAGAAGAAGAAGAAATAAAAGAAGAAGAAGAAACATATTGTAAATACGCAGACTAGGACAATAAATTAATAATTAGCTACCCCTATCAATTATAAAAGTCGATAACTTCGCTCCGCGAAGTTGTCGATTACGTATCTGGGGAAGACGCGGGCTGGAACCAAGGTCACACCGATCCCTGTGTGGATCATATGACATTACATTAGCGCCAGGCGCCATACTGAGCATGTGGATCAAAGGATAATTAAAGAGGAAAACAGCGCAGCAAAACGACTCGAAACTGACTTTATATACTACTTCTACTGTGCTCGACACTAAACACAGAAGTCCGATCTCACTACCCAGAGATCAGAGAAATTGTGACCATATGAATTATCCAGTATTTTGTGCTTCAGGCGGGTCCGTGGATACGATACAGAGATCGTGTCATTAAGATCAACGTCTTAATAGTAGTCATAGTCTTAATCTTAGTTTTAATCTTAATCTAAATTTTAGTCTTAATCTTAGTTTTAGTCTTAAACTTAGTTTCAGTCTTAATCTTAGTTCTAGTCTTAGTTTTAGTCTTAATCTTAGTTTTAGTCTTAGTTTTAGTCTTAGTTTTAGTCTTCATCTTAGTTTTAGTCTTAATCTTAGCTTTAGTCTAAATAGTAGTGTTAATCTTAGTTTTAGTCTTAATCTTAGTGTTAATTTTAGTTTTAGTCGACCTGTACTTCTGCAGCAACATATGTCCCTGTGCAGGTGTCAGCGCTGGCGTGTACTGGAAGTAGCCAGGAAATGAATTACCTGCTTACCGGACTAGGCTTACACATAGTATTACTCCGCTGCGCTGGAACAAGTGCCGAAGAGGGTGGTTAACCAATGCACGAGACCATCTTAATAAAATTCAAACACTAGAGTAAAGAAGACACGTAGCCTGTTAGGTACTATCTATTATGTGCTTAACAAACCATCTAACCATGGCCGGTGTTATGCGATGTCACAAGAACTTGGGAACAGCAGCAAAAACAAAGCTGCTTCAGATCTTCAACATTTATTGGACAGTCCCACAGACCTGGAGAGAAGCAATCATGATACCACTCTCAAAACCAGGGAAAGACAGTTCCATGGCATCCAGCTATAGACCAATCAGCCTCACAAGCTGCATATGTAAAACAATGGAACGTATCATCAACCTAAGGCTCCAGTGGTATCTTGAGAGCCAAAACCTTCTTGTGCCACAACAGGCAGGATTTATGAAATGCAACTCCACTGAAGACCAGGCAACATACCTCTCACAAGAGATCGGTTACGCATTCCAGGACAAGAAATTAGTATTAGCAGCATGGATAGACTTAAGGAAAGCTTTTGATAAGGTTTGGAAAGAAGGACTTTTAAAGAAACTGAGAAATAATGGAGTGATGGGTAGGATATACAAATGGATAAAAGCATACTTACATAACAGAAGAGCCAGAGTCCAACTAGATGGTCTCAAGAGTAAGAAAATTCTACTGCGTCATGGTGTGCCTCTGGGAGTAGTTCTTTCCCCTACACTTTTCATAGTCTTCATCAATGACTTGATTGCTGAGCTACCACAAGGAACAAAAGTTGCAATGTATGCAGATGACTTGGTAATATGGTGTGTAAATGAGCAAGCAACAGTGGCCACCAGAATGCTGCAAAGAGCTATTGATGCCTTGACCTCATGGACAAACAGATGGTGTGTAAACATTAACACCGAAAAATGTAGCACTACGCTTTTCACCCTCTCCCCAAAAGAAAAAGCTGGAGTTATCAAGATAAATGGAGAACACCTCAAAGAAGATAAACAACCCACCTATCTTGGAGTTACATTTGATGATAGGTTGATATGGAGGGAACACGTCAACAAGGCAGCCAAAAAAGCCAGGAGGAAGTTAGCCATCCTGAGAAAATTAAGTGGAACCACATGGAGTGCTAGTGGAAAAATACTTAACAAAGTTTACCAACAAGGTATACGGCCACATCTGGAATATGGGTCAGCAGCATGGTGCCCCGCAGCAAACACTACCCTAAAAGAGGTGGATAAGGTGCAAAATCAGGCAGTTAGGGTCATTACAGGAGCAATGAAATCAACCCCTATTGTGGAGATGGAGAAAATGGGAAGGATACAAGCACTAAGAGAGCGCAGAGACACAAAGGTATTAACACAGGCAGAAAAGTTCCACTGCATGCCGAGCCATCCAATGAAAGACAGATTTCAAAATTTAGCAATGGGAAGACTGAAAAGAAGTAGTTTTATGCATCGGGCAAAACGACTTCGCAGGCAAATTGTAGATCTACCTGAAGTTGATATGCCCCTAAAGTCTGTGCCAGAACAAACCCTTTGGAGAGAGGAGCACGGACTATCAGTATGCATTCAAACAAAAAGTGAAAGGAATATTAGACAAGGATGAACAGAACAGTGTGCAACGTAGGATAGTGATCCTCAATTTCCTGGATGAAGAATACCCACAAGACCTTTGGATCAGAGTATACACAGATGGGTCAGCACAGAATGCAGTAAAGAATGGTGGAGCAGGAGTGTACATAGAATACCCAAACAACATTAGGGATACAGTCAAAGTACCAACTGGGAAATTCTGTCATATATATGATGCAGAAATACGGGCAATCAAGGTGGCAACTGAGAAACTGTTGAACACCAATGTCGGTCCACAACCTGTAGTATTTCTTACAGATGCACAGTCAGCACTCCAAACACTTAAATTTGAGAAACTGCCAGATCTACGGGCTCTACTGTCTGAACTGAGCAACCAGCGCAAGATTGTCATGCAGTGGATACCTTCTCATTGTGGAATAACAGGAAACGAGAGAGCAGATCGACTGGCAAAGGAGGGTGCTGCCGACGAGCAACCAGATGTGCCAGTTACATACCAACAGAAGATAAGGATGATCAAATCAATCAGAAAGCCACCAACAGTAACACCAGACGATTACCATAACATGAACAGACAAGAGCAAACTGTTGTGTTGCGCCTTAGAACAGGACACAACCGACTCCGCAGCCACATGTACACAAAAATGAAGAGTGGCAACTCAGCCATGTGTACATGCGGACAGGTGCCCCAGACAGCAGAGCACATACTGCAAAACTTCCCCGAATATGATATACAGAGAAAATCTCACTGGCCCATAGAAACAACACTGGAAGAGAAACTTGATGGACATGTGTGTGAACTACAAAAGACAGTGAAGCTTATACAAGAGACAACATTGCAGATATAGACAATATTTTAAAGTGAACGAAAGAAGAAGATGCTATGTCACACAGTTAGTCGCCTCTTACGAAATGCTCTCTGTGGGGCAGTGGTGCTAATCTTGTCCTTGTCATATACAAAGACCCTCGCGGACAACTCGGGACAATGTCAACGTACGTAAACCAATTACAGGCACAGAACTTACCCACATTGGTCAGTTGTGCGACTATGTACTTACCCACAGTGGTCAGTTGTGCGACTATGTACTAACCCACAGTGGTCAGTCGTGCGACTATGTAAAACGATCGAGTGGACTACTAAACAAGGTACTCAAAGGTACAGTCCCTGCATGAGAAAAAGCAGTCATCTAAAGAGACCCTGGACAGATGATTTTTCGACAGTGGGCGAGTAAAACCTTAAAGGACACCGAGATGATGATGACGTACAGTTAGACGATACTTCTTCTTCTTCTTCTTCTTCTGCGTACACAGTCAGACAGTAACCATTATTTTTTCGAAAAAAGCGGCGGTCATCCTGAGACTCTCGCCACTACCATAGAGCTTGTCTTGCAGTTCCACTGGTAATGGCCACAGTTAGACGATACGGCGAAGAACAGTTCATAAAGCACAAGTGAAATGTGATGCCCCTACGCTCTCCTTTGTTTTACTGGAGAGCCTGACGAGATGAGACGAGAGCTGCCCTTACAGGAAGCCTCTGCCTGAACGTTTACAGTAGACGATTATTGTCTTTTTCACTTGATAAGGTTACCAGCTTGGAGCACAGCCATCTTTGTTCGCCTTTTATGACATTCTGAGACAAGCAAATAACTCAATGTACGTTCAATAATTTCATCCATGCGTTTAACAGGTGATCCTAACACATGCTTCCCATCTGTATATGGACCATCCATACGAACCAGACCCTGAAGAGAGAGGAACTTACTGGGCGACAAGATTTACAGGTATATTAATAGTTGAGAGGGAGGACGAGGTTTGCATGGCAGCGCATTGATCAGAGATCAATCAGTGTTTACGGGTATTCAGATATCCGATACGGGGCCTGAGCTGCAACGGTCAGCGATACAAAGCTGATTGCAAGCGTCAGGGCCAGCAAAACAGCTCCCAAGACCCTTCTACGCCTCCTCGCAGTGATCATGAATTACAGGCTGCAGCAAAGCAGACTGGCAAATGAGAATGTATGTATCGGATCGAAAAGTGCAAATATCAGAGTCAAGCTGTAAACTAAAACACAACGCATTCCGTTCTCCAGACAACATCATGTTACTTCCAGAGCTTTTTTCAGGGCTAGGTAGTGGGAGCTTGAGAACGAACAACGAAGAAAAAGAAGAGACTGTAAATCTGAAGCTACTCTTCATTCTGATACTGTATATTAGTTCCATGTAAGGGCAGCTCTCGTTTCATCTCGTCTCATCTCGTCAGGCTCTCCAGTATCAGATCCCGATTTCTCACCACGAAGCGTAGATCAGCATATAAAGTGTAGTCCAAATTACGAACACAGTGTAAAGGTTAGCAAGTCTGGATGGGATAATGTCGCGTGTTTCATTAATTGCTTCGAGTCTTTGCAAACGTAAATACAAATATGAAAAGCATGGAAGGACAACGTAATGGATACACTAAACATATTCACCATGACCGTGATTCTTCTTCTTCTTCTTCTTCGTACGCAGTCAGACAGTAACCATTATTTTTTCGAAAAAAGCGGCGGTCATCCTGAGGCTCTCGCCACTGCCATAGAGCTTGTCTTACAGTTCCACTGGTGATGGCCACATCTGCTCTCTATGATCCTCGTATGTCGGGCAGTTCTGCAGCAGATGTTCAGCGGTCATTTTACCAGTACCGCACGGGCATTCGTCGGTACCACCTATCTTCAATGTGTTGAATAGGTGTTACCTCAGTCTATTGTGGCCAGTGCGAAGTCTGAAGACAACGACCTGCTCTCTTCGGTTCAACTGGTAATAGGCATCGTTTTTGGTGTAACCAGTATGTTCGGTTTCCCATTTGGTCATGTATCTGGCTTTGATAAGCCGTTTTGACTCTTCGTACGCCATACTGGTATCTGTTTGTGGTAGTCTTGCACCTTCTTTTGCCAGTCTGTCTGCCTCCTCGTTGCCTTGGATGTTGCAGTGTGATGGGACCCACTGTACCACTACCCTTTTTGGTGCGGACTGCTGGCACAGTTTGCAGAGTGCTGCTATTGTCATTAAGCTCAGTGTTTTTCTGGCTTTTTAGCGCTTTGACTACGGCGAGAGCATCTGTAAGCAGGACTATATGGCTTTCATTTTCATTGTGTGACACCATTTCTTCCACTGCCGTCCTCAATGCCTCTGCCTCCGCTCTGAAATTCCTTGTGTACTTACCAGTAGCGAATGACAGTGTTATTTGTCTGCCATTTGGTAGGTTCAGGAATGCTCCTGCCCATCCGTTCTGTGTAGTGTTTGTTACAGAACCGTCAGTGTATGCATGGATCCAGTCCATGCTTGGGTAGCTTTTCGATATGAAGCTTAGGGTAGTATCTCTCCTTTCTTTTTTTCAGTCTGGCAGTTATTGTTTCCAATACCTGGTATATTTTCTACCATCTCTGGAAATATACCCTGCCATCAGGTAGGTTTTCGTACAGTAGTGATGGGTTTTGGTGTTGTTAGTGCGTTTATGGGATCTTCGTGCATCTTTGCTTTGGCTATTTCTGCAAAGTTTCTCCGCTTAAGTTTCCCATTTCCCAAATTGTTTAGTCTCTGGTGCATTGGGTGGTCGGTCAGTCTTTGGAGTTTCTCTGACTGCAGCTGGGCTCTGCAGTCTCTTCTATCGGTCATGGATTGCAGTTTTGTAATCTTTTCAAGTTCTACAATTGGCGTTGACTTCATGCCTCCTGTTATAATTCTCATGGCTTGGTTTTGAAGTGTGCTAACTTTATCGAAGTACGCCTTCGCTGCTGTTGTCCATGCCGCAATGCCATACTCGAGAACTGGTCTCACTCTTCCAGTGTACAGTTTCTTTAGTATGCCTTCGTCTGCTCCCCAGCTTGTGCCAGCAAGTTTCCTCATGATTGCCATTCTTTCTCTGGCTCTCATTCGGTTTCTCTCAATCTGACTTTTCCATGTCATGCGCTGATCAAATGTGACTCCCAGATAGGTTTGGGTTGTCGTTTGGCTGCAGGAATTTGCCATTTAGACTTAATTTGGTATTTTGGGGTTTTAATGAAAGCGAGAATATTGTGCATGTGGTTTTCTCCTCGTTTATTTTGACCAGCCATGAGTTCGCCCACTCTTCCAGCGATGTTAGGGCCGTCTGCATCCGATTTCTTGCTATGGTGCGATTTATTTCAGAGGTCAACATAGCCAGATCGTCTGCAAACATTGAGCTATGGACTCTTCTTGGTATATTCTCTGTAATATCGTTTATATATACCAGGAAGAGTGTGGGTGACAGTACTCCCCCTTGGGGTACTCCCTGCTCGAGTGTCACCTTTTTGCTCATCTGCCCTTGTACTTGGACTCTGGCCGTTCTTTGTTTGAGGTAGTGGTTGATCCACTTGTACATTTTCCCACAAACATCACTTCTTCTTAGCTGGACTCTAAGTCCGTCTTTCCAGACTTTGTCAATTGCCTTTTCCAGATCCACCCAAACAGCTACTGTGTGTTTCTGTTCCTGGTAGACATCTTCTATCTCCTGGGCTATGAGGATGACCTGGTCCTCAGTGGATCTGTGCTGTCTAAAGCCTGCTTGCTGTGGAATTAGTATTCGTTTTTCTTCCAGATGCCACATCAGTCTGGTGTTTATCATCCGTTCCATCAGCTTGCCGACACAGCTCAGTAGGCTGATGGGCCTGTATCCATTTGGATCTGTTTTGTCCTTTCCTTTTGTTGGTACTGGTACCAGTATTGCGTCTTTCCATGCCTGGGGTACAATTCCCCTTTTCCAGCTTTGGTTCAGGACCGATAGCAGTTTCCTCTTCGCTGTTTGGCCCAGCCCCATCAGCATTTCGTTTGTTATCCCGTCTTTTCCGGGAGATTTCCTTTTCTTTAATGTTCTCATAGCCTCTTCCATTTCGCGCATTGTTAATTTGGCCATCATGTGCTCTTCAGGTGCCGTATTCATGTTGTCGTGCCCCTTTAGCTCTTCGCTAATGTCTGTACGCTTATCTGCAGGGACCTCGATGTGATTTGCTCTGGCATAGTGATCAAAAAAAGCGTTTGCGGCTTTCTTACCTGTGATCAAGTTCTCGCCCTGCTTGATAGTAATTTGTTTGTTTGACGGGGTTTCGTCGTTCATGGCTCTGACTAGCTTCCATAGCTTGTTCCTGTCTTTGTCCAGGCTTAGGCTTTCCGTTTTCTTTTTTCCAGCTTTCTCTTGCTGTTTGCTTAAGAGTGTGTTTGTATTTCGCCGTGGCGGCTTTGAGGGCGATGTTTGCCTCCATGGATTGTTCTCGCTCTGCCATGTTCCTAGCATTTGTGACTGCATCTTCCGCTTTCTGCAACTCATCATTCCAGTAGGGCTTATAGTTTTTCCTAGCTCCTCTTGGGAGGGTTTTAGTGGCGGCTTGCATTATTGCCTTGCTTAGGCTTTCCACCATGGTCTTCATTTTGTTGTTTCGTGTGTTGATGGTTTCACACAGCCCATCTGTCAGGATTGCAAATCTGTCCCAGTCGGCTCTTTTGTAATTCCAACGTGGGAGCGGTTTTGTTTCCTGTGGGCCTACTTCTATGTCAATGGTTAGCCTAATCGGCCTGTGGTCGCTACCTGCCAGTTGGTTAAGCACCTGGCGGTCTATTTTATGGTGTATGTCCTGTGTGGAGAAGGCCAAATCTGGAGTCGAGGTGGTATGCCATGTTCTTGAATAGAAGCTAGGGCTATCCTCCGGCCTATTGATTAGGGAGAGATTTGCATCTATCTCCCAATCTTTCACTTCGTCACCTCTGCTGTCTGTGTCAAATTATCCCCATCTCTCCGAGTGGCTGTTTAAATCTCCAACTACTATGCAGTTGGAGTCTCTGACCTCCATACTCGAGAGCGATAGGTCTCTATTTGGTGGTCCGTACAGATTGAAAATGCGGAGCTTCGTCTCTTGAGCCATTATGTAAACTCCTACAATTTCTGCTTGTCCGGTGTGATTGACAATTACCGCGCTACTCGGTATGCAGTTTCTGGTCAGTATCAGGACCCCTCCTTTGTGGCCTTCTCTATCGAGACGGAAGGTCTGGTATCCTCTGATTGAGAACTTATGATTATTGTTGAGGTGCGTTTCCTGGATATATGCCACGTCAATCTTACCTTCATGCAGGTGATGTGTTAGGGAACGTTTTTTGTTAATGACTCCCTCCGCATTCCACTGCAGTATTTTGAGGGTCTTGAGTTTTTGGTCAACAAAAGTTGCCCCATAGCCATGTGCCTTGACTTCACGACACATGGGTGGGTGACCACCAGTAGTGAAGGGTGGGCCCCTTGGAGGCGTGAGGCCCGGCACTATCGCTGCCTGGCGGGACTCCGCAGGATGAGCGCCATGCGTTTTTCTAATCGGTTGTACTGTCATCATGCTGCGATTTACGTTGCACTGTTTTGTTAGGCTTGCGGCCCCGTGCATCCGATTTCAACAGGCGTTTCTGTAGGGATGCCCTCCTTAGCCTTTGGCTTTCCCCAGCCTATCTGCAAGGCAGCAGTTGTTTATGATCAGAGTTGTCTCTCTTATGGAAGTTGTCTTACCAGACTATCGAGTCTTCACTACTCGTGTCTATAGGGTGCGATGATGATATGTGAGATGATATATGAGATATATGATATGGACTGGTTTACCCGGAAGAGAGGCAGTCCAGTGTGTCTGTACCCCAGGATCGTCACGTCCTGCCAGAAACGTAGCATTTGCATGTGAGTGGGGTATCTCTTTCTCCCTTTATTTTCTTGGCTTCTATGCAGAGATGGTACGCCTAGCATTCCCCGCCACCTGGGAGGTTGACACAGTGGGGCAGGTGTGCAATGTCCGCTGGTCTGCATCTCTTCTGCGTCCAGCATGATAGCTATATGGATGATTACGTACAGAGGTAGATTTCGAAGCAGAACTGCATTTAACCAGAGGACAAGCCTGGTAATGTCGCAGAGATGTTGTTCGCCTAATGTGCGGAAAGATCTCAAGGTCATTGGTTGAGTCTCGACAGTTCACAGTGAGGTGGCTGCTCTCCTTTTTTCGACACCCCGACCAGGAACTAAGTCTTATGTTGGTGGTTTCGCACCACATCGCCGTATAAGGTGAGTATCAAGCAGCTGTCCGCCCGCTTTGATCGGCGGACGGCAGAGACCTCTTTCTGCGGCTCTACCTGATAGGGCTAGGGCGCGAGCCCCAGGTCCTGAACATGTCGAAGCCTCCCATTGCAGTGGTGCTGAGATTTTGGGCGGGATTGCGGCTTACAAGGGTTCGGCCGTAACCCCCCCCCCCCCCCCCCACATGGTAGCCTCGCGCCATTGGCTTATCAGCCTGGTACGTGAACCAAAGTGTCTGCGGCTCCTCTCGATATGAGCTGGTTTTCCGTAGCAACGCCCTGTCATTAGTAGGGTAAAACTGACCTGTTATCAGATGGTCTATTTCCAGCACCCGTTCACTATTTTGCCAGACGAATTTATTGAGGGCTTTTGTTTGTCAGTGACCAGGTATTTGAAATCTGCAGTTTCTGCGAGGTTAAACACGATTTCCGTAGCGTTCTTTCATTAGAGTGTTAAAGAGCTGACTTGTCTTCCGTGAGTCTAATACCAGCCTACGTTGATTATTAGACCCAACGGTAGTGCTCTCGATTTGTCAGTCGTTCTACAGTATTGGCGTGTTCAGTCAAATTAAGCCGCAGGTTCCACTCCTGGTGGTGCCATTCCGTCAATTCCTTTAGCGAGACAATCAAGATACTTAGAGGGTAGCCCCAGATTTTCGAGGGTCTAATTCCAGCACCCATTCCATATTAGACCCAACGAAAGTTCTCTCGACATGTCAATCATGTCAGTGTTTGGCCGTGTTGAGTCAAATTAAGCCGCAGGCTCCACTCCTGGTGGTGCCCTTCCGTCAATTCCTTTAAGTTTCAGCTTTGCAACCATACTTCTCCCGGAACCCAAACACTTTGGTTTCCCAGAAGCTGCCCGCAGAGTCATCGAAGCAACTCTTGCGGATCGCTAGTCGGTATCGTTTATGGTCAGAACTACGACGGTATCTGATCTACTTTGCGCCTCTGAATTTTGTTCTTGATTAATGAAAACATTCTTGACAAATGCTTTCGCAGTAGCTCGTCTTGCGGCGATCCAAGAATTTCACCTCTAACGCCGCAATACGAATGCCCCCGTTTGTCCCTGTTAATCATTACCTCCAGTTCCGAAAACCAACAAAATAGAACCGAGGTCCTATTCCATTATTCCATGCACCATTATTCAGGCAGCCGAGGCCTGCTTTGAACACTCTAATTTTTTCAAAGTAAACGTGCCGGCCACCCAGGACGCTCAGCAAAGAGCACCCGTGGGAGAGAGACGGCGGACGGTACGGTAGGAGACAACGGGCATTGAACCGGCGCGAGCAGGACCGCCCGCTTGCGCCTGAGATCCAACTACGAGCTGTTTCACTGCAACAACTTTAATATACGCTATTGGAGCTGGAATTACCGCGGCTGCTGGCACCAGACTTGCCCTCCAATAGATCCTCGTTAATGCTGAACGCAGAAGAGATGCAGACCAGCGGACATTGCACACCTGCCCCACTGTGTCAACACCCCATGTGGCGGGGAATGCTAGGCGTACTATCCCTGCATAGAAGCCAAGAAAACAAAGGGAAAAAGAGATACCCCACTCACATGCAAATGCTACGTTTCTGGCAGGACGTGACGATCCTGGGGTACAGACACACTGGACTGCCTCTCTTCCGGGTAAACCAGTCCATCTCATATATCATATCATCATTGCACCCTATAGACACGAGTAGTGAAGACTCGAAAGTCTGGTAAGACAACTTCCATAGGAGAGAAAACTCTGATCGTAAACAACTGCTGCCTTGCAGATAGGCTGGGGACAGCCAAAGGCTAAGGAGGGCATCCCCACAGAAACGCCTGTTGAAATCGGATGCACGGGGCCGCAAGCCTAACAAAACAGTGCAACGTAAATCGCAGTGTGATGGCAGCACAACCTATTCGAAAAACGTATGGCGCTCATCCTGAGGAGACCCGCCAGGCAGCGATAGCGCCGGGCCTCACGCCTCGAAGGGGCCCACCCTTGACTACTGGTGGTCACCCACCCATGTGTCGTGGAGTCAAGGCACATGGCTATGGGGTAACGTCTATTGGCCAAAACCTCAAGACCCTCAAAATACTACAGTGGAATGCGGAGGGAGTCATTAACAAAAAACTTTCCCTAACACACCACCTGCATGAAGGTAAGATTGACGGGGCATGTATCCAGGAAACGCACCTCAACAATAACCATAAATTCTCAATCAGAGGATACCAGACCTTCCGTTTAGATAGAGAAGGCCACAAAGGAGGGGTCCTGATACTGACCAGAAACAGCATACCGAGTAGCGCGGTACCTGTCAATCACACCGGACAAGCAGAAATTGTAGGAGTTGACATAATGGCTCAAGAGACGAAACTCCGCATTTTCAATCTGTACGGACCACCAAACAGAGACCTATCGCTCTCGAGTATGGAGGTCAGAGACTCCAACTGCATAGTAGTTGGAGATTTCAACAGCCACTCGGAGAGATGGGGATACTCTGACACAGACAGTAGAGTTGACGAAGTGGAAGATTGGGAGATAGATGCAAATCTCTCCCTAATCAATAGGCCGGAGGATAGCCCTAGCTTCTATTCAAGAACATGGCATACCACCTCGACTCCAGATTTGGCCTTCTCCACACAGGACATACACTATAAAATTGACCGCCAGGTGCTGAACCAACTGGCAGGTAGCGACCACAGGCCGATCAGGCTAACCATTGACATGGAAGTAAGCCCACAGGAAACAAAACCGCTCCCACGTTGGAATTACAAACGAGCCGACTGGGACAGATTTGCAATCCTGACAGATGGGCTGTGTGAAACCATCAACACACGAAACACCAAAATGAAGCCCATGGTGGAGAGCCTAAGCAAGGCAATAATGCAAGCCGCCACTGAAACCATCCCAAGAGGAGCTAGGAAAAACTATAAGCCCTACTGGAATGATGAGTTACAGAAAGTGGAAGATGCAGTAACAAATGCTAGGAACATGGCAGAACGAGAAAAATCCATTGAGGCAAACATCGCCCTCAAAGCCGCCGCGGCGAAGTACAAACACACTCTCAAGCAAACAGCAAGAGAAAGTTGGAAAAATAAAACGGAAAGTCTGAACCTGGACAAAGACGGCAACAAGCTATGGAAGCTAGTCAGAGCCATGAACGACGAAACCCCGTCAAATAAACAAATTACTATCAAGCAGGGCGAGAACTTGATCACAGGTAAGAAAGCCGCAAACGCCTTTGTCGATCACTATGCCAGAGCAAACCACATCGAGGTCCCTGCAGATAAGCATACAGACATTAGCGAAGAGCTAAAGGGACACGAAAACATAAATACGGCTCCTGAAGAGCACATGATGGCCAAACTAACAATGCGCGAAATGGAAGAGGCTATGAGTACACTAAAGAAAAGGAAATCTCCCGGAAAAGACGGGATAACAAACGAAATGCTGATGGGGCTGGGCCATACAGCGAAGAAGAAACTACTATCAGTCCTGAACCAAAGCTGGAAAAGGGGTATTGTACCCCAGGCATGGAAAGATGCAATACTGGTACCATTACCAAAAACAGGGAAGGACAAAACAGATCCAAATGGATACAGGCCCATAAGCCTACTGAGCTGTGTTGGCAAGCTGATGGAACGGATGATAAACACCAGACTAATGTGGCATCTGGAAGAAAAACGAATACTAATTCCACAGCAAGCCGGCTTTAGACAGCACAGATCCACTGAGGACCAGGTCATCCTCATAGCCCAGGAGATAGAAGATGCCTACCAGGCACAGAAACACACAGTAGCTGTTTGGGTGGATCTGGAAAAGGCATTTGACAAAGTCTGGAAGGATGGACTTAGAGTCCAGCTAAGAAGAAGTGATGTCTGTGGGAAGATGTACAAGTGGATCAACCACTACCTCAAACAAAGAACGGCCAGAGTCCAAGTACAAGGGCAGATGAGCAAAAAGGTGACACTCGAGCAGGGAGTACCCCAAGGGGGAGTATTGTCACCCACACTCTTCCTGGTATATATAAACGATATTACAGAGAATATACCAAGAAGAGTCCATAGCTCAATGTTTGCAGACGATCTGGCTATGTGGACCTCTGAAAAGAATCTCACCATAGCAAGAAATCGGATGCAGACGGCCCTAACATCGCTGGAAGAATAGGCGAACTCATGGCTGGTCAAAATAAACGAGGAGAAAACCACGTGCACAATATTCTCGCTCTCATTAAAACCCCAAAGTACCAAATTAAGGCTAAATGGCAAAATCCTGCAGCCAAACGACAACCCAACCTATCTGGGAGTCACATTTGATCGGCGCATGACATGGAAAAGTCAGATTGAGAGAAACCGAATGAAAGCCAGAGAAAGAATGGCGATCATGAGGAAACTTGCTGGCACAAGCTGGGGTGCAGACGAAGGCATACTAAAGAAACTGTACACTGGAAGAGTGAGACCAGTTCTCGAGTATGGCATTGCGGCATGGACAACCGCAGCGAAGGCGAACTTCGATAAAGTTAACCAACTTCAAAACCAAGCCATGAGAATTATAACAGGTGGCATGAAGTCAACGCCAATTGTAGAACTTGAAAAGATTACAAAACTGCAATCCATGACCGATAGAAGAGACTGCAGAGCCCAGCTGCAGTCAGAGAAACTCAGAAGACTGACGGACCATCCAATGTACCAGAGACTAAACAATTTGGGAAATGGGAAACTAAAGCGGAGAAACTTTGCAGAAATAGCCAAAGCAAAGATGCATGAAGATCCCATAAACGCACTAACAACACCAAAACCCATCACTACTGTACGAAAACCTACTTGGAGGCAGGATATATTTCCAGAGGTGGTAGAAAATATACCAGGTATTGCAAACAAAAACTGCCAGAGTGAAATAGAAAGGAGAGACACTACCCTAAGCTTCATAACGAAAAGCTACCCAAGCATGGACTGGACCCATGCATACACCGACGGTTCTGTAACAAACACTACACAGAACGGAGGGGCAGGAGCATTCCTGAACCTACCAAATGGCAGAAAAATAACACTGTCATTCGCTACTGGTAAGTACACAAGCAATTTCAGAGCAGAGGCAGAGGCACTGAGGGCGGCAGTGGAAGAAATGGTAACACACAGTGAAAATGAGAGCCATATAGTCCTGCTGACAGATGCTCTCGAAGTAGTCACAGCGCTAAAAAGCCAGAAAAACACTGAGCTTAATGACTTAAGAGCAGCACTCTGCAAACTGTGCCAGCAGTCCGCACCAAAAAGGGTAGTGGTACAGTGGGTTCCGTCACACTGCAACATCCAAGGCAACGAGGAGGCAGACAGACTGGCAAAAGAAGGTGCAAGGCTACCACAAACAGATACCAGTATGACGTACGAAGAGTCAAAACGGCTTATCAAAGCCAGATACATGTCCAAATGGGAAACCGAACATACTGGTTACACCAAAAACGATGCCTATTACCAGTTGAACCGAAGAGAGCAGGTCGTTGTCTTCAGACTTCGCACTGGCCACAACAGACTGAGGTACCACCTATTCAACAAATTGAAGATAGGGTGTACCGACGAATGCCCGTGCGGTACTGGTAAAATGACCACTGAACATCTGCTGCAGAACTGCCCGACATACGAGGATCAGAGAGAGCAGATGTGGCCATTGCCAGTGGAACTGCAAGACAAGCTCTATGGTAGTGGCGAGAGTCTCAGGATGACCGCCGCTTTTTTCGAGAAAATAATGGTTACTGTCTGACTGTGTACGCAGAAGAAGAAGAAGAAGATCCTCGTTAAAGGGTTTAAAGTGTACTCATTCCAATTACGGGGCCTCGAAAGAGTCCCGTATTGTTATTTTTCGTCACTACCTCCCTGTGCCGGGAGTTGCGCCTGCTGTCTTCCTTGGATGTGGTAGCCGTTTCTCATGCACCCTCTCCGGAATCGAACCCTGATTCCCCGTTACCCGTTACAAACATGGTAGGCATGTCACGTATCATCGACATTTGATAGGGCAGACATTTGAAAGATGCGTCGCCGGCACATGAGGCCATGCGATCAGCACAAAGTTATCCAGAGTCACCAGTGGGGACGCCGCAACCCCGCGAGGGGAAACGACGATTGGTTTTGAACTAATAAAAGCGCTCTTTCCGCGAGGGTCGGAGCTTGGTAAGCATGAATTAGCTCTAGAATTGCCACAGTTATCCAAGTAGGATCGTGTCATCTAAGGAACTCCGACTGATTTAATGAGCCATTCGCGGTTTCACCGTGAGACAATGTGAACTTAGACATGCATGGCTTAATCTTTGAGACAAGCATATGACTACTGGCAGGATCAACCAGATATCTGTCGGAGACGTACGTACAGCAAATAATGCTGTGATTCAAATTGCAGTTGTTATTTCTACAAAAAGGTTCTGTATCATCAGTCGGTCAACCAAGTGGGTATAGACACTGTGATTCCCATAGTTACAAGCAAGTTGAGAAGACTCGCACAGCAATATAGCCAGGAGGACCCAGGTCCACCTCCTTCGGTGCGCTTCGGCGTAAGAAGGGCTAGTCTAACCTGATAACAAAGAAGCGTCGTTATGAGTTTACACAGCACGCGTAGCTTCAAACAGCAGCAACAACAGCGACAAAGACAACGATCACAACGACGTTGATGATAAGGGCAATAGAAACAACAACATCAACAAAGTTACCGATGTCACCGGCAATGATGACAAGGACAAAAAAAATCAACAACAACAACAGCATCGAGAAAGTTAGCAATGTCAGCGACAATGGTGTCAATGACAATACAAACAACAACAACAACAGCGAGAAAGTTAGCGATAATGGTGTCAAGGACAATAATAAAGACAGCACCAACAACAACAGCAAGAACAACATCACAAACCAAACAAGTATATGAATAGCGTGTGGTCGAGAGGTCCCTAGACTAACGAAGGGTGCACAGATTCAAACCACCGATAAGTCCCAGACTTTATTCGATCGGAAGTAAAAATAAAACCCTACACTGTACCTCGCATGGCGACCGTAAGAACAAGCAAGCTTTATTAGTCAGATGTATTACTATTAAACATTAATAAAACGTGTCAATGTCAGTATCTTAAATATGTTTACGAGGTGGTTACTTGTGTTAGTAATAAATGTGTTTCGAAATAGAATGCCTGCCATGATAGTCAAGTACAGACTTGTTCTTTTCTCTTATACAGATACAAAGAAACTGTTCTCATACAACGCTGAGCGTTACTATGACAACGTGCTGACACAAGAATCAGGAGCGCCAGTCACATATGAGCAGCTCTGCGGCCCAGCCAATGAAAGCTGCCCTCAGCTGGAACGACCAGAAAATATTATTGGTACGAATGTTCTGTTACCGTTATACTGAAATGGTTATTGTCAATACGTTAATTTAAGTGAAGATGTGCTGACCTCTACCACACTCCGGGTTGACTAATAGGTATTGGCCTGCAAAGCATTACGTGTGTGCACCGACGTCTTCTCGGAGTGCTCGTCAGAAGGGGGTGTTAGTTGGCTGGCTATAAGATATTTTTGATAGTCTTAACTTTTACACATGTGTATTGTTGGGGATGCGTGGTAGGTGGGGGGTGGGGGGGGGGGGGGTGTGGAAGAGTCTGCATGACAGATCGGGCTAGTGCACTTGCCTATCGCTGCACAAGAATCATTTTCAATCATCAGTTTCTTTCTACCTAGCTGTCAACGGGTGTATGACTTATATGTACTTAATAGCTTCCCTGTCCTGGGAACAAGGTCACATATTATGTTTTGAAAATTCAGCCATGTTGGTCCCCCGCATTGCAGGTTTCCAGAAGGCTTGGGCAGATCATCAGATGGCCGTGTGCAACACGCCGTCACGTGTCTCCTCATCCCTGTATACACATCTCTTTAATTTCTTCCTGCATCATGAATTCGGAGTCTACTTAGTGACATCCATGTTGCATAAGGCAAGCTATGTCAATGCACAAGTTTCTCCTGCAGTTAGATCCAAAAGACCTTGCTCACTCCATCTTTCCGTGCCGTGTTTTCCAGGACTAGTCTGTATGATCGTCTTTGACTGCGAGAAATCTCCCCTATATTTCGGTCTTCTGCACTGCATCTGGTGTCCATTCCTAGAGTGCCTTTGTAGGTTTACCAGTTTTTCTCTTTCAAACTCTGATACTAAATCTCTTCGTGTCTCAAGGGGTATTAAGCAAATAATGTGAAATATTTTTGTCAGTTGGAGTAGGTTTTGACTTTCTAGTTTCCATATGTTTTTATTACGTCGAAAACATTTAGACTTTCCAATTTTTTAGTACACCAGTTGTCTTGTAAATCCATGAAATTGCCACAAAGCAGTGATAGTGCTCCTTACCAGAGTGGTATATCTGTTAAGTTTCTACTACAAACGTGTTAATAACATTTACGTAAACAAACTAAACAGACTTACCTCAGAAAAATCTGTTGCAACAACTTAACTTCCAGCATCCTCGATAATAGGATAAGTTCTAAATCCATATCTTCTTCTTCTTCATCGTACGCAGTCAGACAGTAACCATTATTTTTTCGAAAAAAGCGGCGGTCATCCTGAGGCTGTCGACACTGCCATAGAGCTTGTCTTGCGGTTCCACTGGTGATGGCCACATCTGCTCTCTATGATCCTCGTATGTCGGGCAGTTCTGCAGCAGATGTTCAGCGGTCATTTTACCAGTACCGCACGGGCATTCGTCGGTACCACCTATCTTCAATTTGTTGAATAGGTGGTACCTCAGTCTATTGAGGCCAGTGCGAAGTCTGAACACAACGACCTGCTCTCTTCGGTTCAACTGGTAATAGGCATCGTTTTTGGAGTAGCCAGTATGTTCAGTTTCCCATTTGGTCATGTATCTGGCTTTAATAAGCGGTTTTGACTCTTCGTACGTCATACTAGTATCTGTTTGTGGTAGTCTTGCACCTTCTTTTGCCAGTCTGTCTGCCTCCTCGTTGCCTTGGATGTTGCAGTGTGATGGGACCCACTGTACCACTACCCTTTTTGGTGTGGACTGCTGGCATAGTTGACAGAGTACTGCTCTTAAATCATTAAGCTCAGTGTTTTTCTGGCTTTTTAGCGCTGTGACTACGGCCAGAGCATATGTAAGCAGGACTGTATGGCTTTCATTTTCTTTATGTGTCACCATTTCTTCCACTCCCGCCCTCAGTGCTTCTGCCTCCGCTCTGAAATTGCTTGTGTACTTACCAGTAGCGAATGACAGTGTTATTTTTCTGCCATTTGGTAGGTTCAGGAATGCTCCTGCCCCTCCATTCTGTGTAGTGTTTGTTTCAGAACCGTCGGTGTATGCATGGGTCCAGTCTATGCTTGGGTAGTTTTTCGATATAAAGCTGAGGGTAGTATCTCTTCTTTCTTTTTCAGTCTGGCAGTTTTTGTTTCCAATACCTGGTATATTTTCTACCACCTCTGGAAATATATCCTGCCTCCAGGTAATTTTTCGTAAAGTAGTGATGGGCTTTGGTGTTGTTAGTGCGTTTATGGGATCTTCGTGCATCTTTGCTTTGGCTATTTCTGCAAAGTTTCTACTCTTTAGTTTCCCATTTCCCAAATTGTTTAGTCTCTGGTGCATTGGATGGTCAGTTAGTCTTCGGAGTTTCTCTGACTGCAGCTGGGCTCTGCAGTCTCTTCTATCGGTCATGGATTGCATTTTTGTAATCTTTTCAAGTTCTACAATTGGCGTTGACTTCATGTCTCCTATTATAACTCTCATGGCTTGGTTTTGAAGTTTGCTAACTTTATCGAAGTTCGCCTTTGCTGCTGTTGTCCATGCCGCAATGCCATACTCGAGAACTGGTCTCACTCTTCCAGTGTACAGTTTCTTTAGTATACTTTCGTCTGCTCCCCAACTTGTGCCAGCAAGTTTCCTCATGATTGCCATTCTTTCTCTGGCTCTCATTTAATTTCTCTCGATCTGACTTTTCCATGTCATGCGCCGATCAAATGTGACTCCCAGATAGTTTGGGTTGTCGTTTGGCTGCAGGAATTTGCCATTTAAACTTAATTTGGTGTTTTGGGGTTTGATTGAAAGCGAGAATATTGTACATGTGGTTTTCTCCTCGTTTATTTTGACCAGCCATGAGTTCGCCCACTCTTCCAGCGATGTTAGGGCCGTCTGCATCCGATTTATTGCTATGGTGAGATTCTTTTCAGAGGTCCACATAGCCAGATCGTCTGCAAACATTGAGCTATGGACTCTTCTTGGTATATTCTCTGTAATGTCGTTTATATACACCAGGAAGAGTGTGGGTGACAGTACTCCCCCTTGGGGTACTCCCTGCTCAAGGGTCACCTTTTTGCTCATCAGCCCTTGTACTTGGACTCTGGCCGTTTTTTGTTTGAGGTAGTGGTTGATCCACTTGTACATTTTCCCACAGACTTCACGTCTCCTTAGCTTGACTCTAAGCCCGTCTTTCCAGACTTTGTCAAATGCCTTTTCCAGGTCCACCCATACCGCTACTGTGTGTTTCTGTGCCTGGTAGGCATCTTCTATTTCCTGGGTTGTGAGGATGACCTGGTCCTCCATGGATCTGTGCTGTCTAAAGCCTGCTTGCTGTGGAATTAGTATTCGTTTTTCTTCCAGATGCCACATCAGTCTGGTGTTTATCATACGTTCCATCAGTTTGCCGACACAGCTCAGTAGGCTGATAGGCATGTATCCATTTGGATCTGTTTTGTCTTTTCGTTTTTTTGGTACTGGTACAAGTACTGCGTCTTTCCATGCCTGGGGTACAATACCCCTTTTCCAGCTTTGTTCAGGACTGATAGCAGTTTCCTCTTTGCTGATTTGCCCAGCCCCATCAGCATTTCGTTTGTTATCCCGTCTTTTCCAGGAGATTTTCTTTTCTTTAATGTTCTCATGGCCTCTTCCATTTCACTCATTGTTAATTTGGCTATCATATGCTCTTCTGGTGCCGTATTGATGTTGTCGTGCCCCTTTTGCTCTTCACTAATGTCTGTATGCCTATCTACAGGGACCTCGATGTGGTTTGCTCTGGCATAGTGTTCGACAAAAGCGTTTGCGGCTTTTTTTCCAGTCAGCGTTTTCGCCCTGCTTGATGGTAATTTGTTTATTTGAAGGGGTTTCGTCATTCATGGTTCTGACTAGCTTCCATAGTTTGTTCCCTTCTTTGTCTAGGTTGAGGCTTTCCGTTTTGTTTTTCCAGCTTTTTCTTGCTGTTTGGTATAGAGTATTTTTGTATTTCGCCGTTACGGCTTTGAGGGCGATGTTTGCCTCCATTGATTGTTCTCGCTCTGCCATGTTCATAGCATTTGTGACTGCATCTTCCGCTTTCTGCAACTCATCATTCCAATAAGGCTTATAGTTTTTCCTAGCCCCTCTTGGGATGGTTTCAGTGGCTGCTTGCATTATTGCCTTGCTTAGGCTCTCTACCATGGGCTTCATTTTGTTGTTTCGTGTGTTGATGGTTTCACACAGCCCATCTGTCAGGATTGCAAATCTGTCCCAGTCGGCTCTTTTGTAATTCCAACGTGGGAGCGGTTTTGTTTCCTGTGGGCCTACTTCCATATCAATGTCTAGCCTGATCGGCCTGTGGTCGCTACCTGCCAATTGGTTTAGCACCTGGCGGTCAATTTTATGGTGTATGTCCTGTGTGGAAAGGCCAAATCTGGAGTAAAGGTGGCATGCCATGTTGTAGAATAGAAACTATGGCTATCTTCCGGCCTATTAATTAGGGAGAGATTTGTGTCTATCTCCAAATCTTCCACTTCGTCACCTCTGCTGTCTGTGTCCGAGTATCCCCATCTCTCTGAGTGGCTGTTGAAGTCTCCAACTACTATGCAGAGCGATAGGTCTTTATTTTGTGGTCCGTACAGATTGAAGATGCGGATCTTCGTCTCTTGAGCCATTATGTCTACTCCTACAATTTCTGCTTGTCCGGTGTGATTGACAAATACCGCGCTACTCGGTATGCAGTTAACGGTCAGTATCAGAACCCCTCCTTTGTGACCTTCTCTATCCAGGCGGAAGGCCTGGTATCCTCTGATTGAGAATGTATGGTTGCTGTTGAGGTGCGTTTCTTGGATACTTGCCACGTCAATCTTACCTTCATGCAATTGATGTGTTAGGGGAAGTTTTTTGTTAATGACTCCCTCCGCATTCCACTGTAGTATTCTGAGGGTCTTGAGTTTTTGGTCAAAAGAAATTGCCCCATAGCCATGTGCCTTGACTCCACAACACATGGGTGAGTGACCACCAGTAGTAAAGGGTGGGCGCCTTTGAGGCGTGAGGCCCGGCACTCTCACTGCCTGGCGGGACACCGCAGGATGAGCGCCATACGTTTTGCTGATAAGTTGTACTGTCATCATACTGCGATTTACGTTGCACTGTATGTTAAGCTTGTGGCCCAGTGCATCCAATTTCAACAGGCGTTTCTATAGGGATGTCCTCCTTAGCATTTGGCTGTCCCCAGCCTATCTGAAAGGCAGCAGTTGTTTGTTATCAGAGTTGTCTCTCTTATGGAAGTTGTCTTACAGGACTGACGAGTCTTCACTACTCGTGTCTATAGGATGCGGAAATGATATATGAGATATGATATATGATATGGACTATGTACTGGTTTGTACTAACCTGGAAGAGAGGCAGTCCAGTGTGTCTGTATCCCAGAATCGTCACGTCCTGCCAGAAACGTATCATGTGCATGTAGGCGGGGTACCTCTTTGCTCCCTTTATTTTCTCGGCACATCTTCAGTGATGGTACGCCTAGCATTCCCCGCCACCTGGGAGGTTGACACAATAGGGCAGATGTGCAATGTCCGCTAGTCTGCATCTCTTCTGCGTCCATTGGTATGGCGGATAGCGTACAGAGGTAGAGATCGAGGCAGAAGTGCATTAAATCAGGGGACAAGCCTGGTGATGTCACGGAGATGTTGTTCGCCTAGTGTGCGGACAAATCTCATGGTCATTGGTTGAGTCTCGACAGTTCACAGTGAGGTGGCTGCTCTACTGTTTTCGACTCCCCGATCAAGAACTAAGTCTTATGTTGGTGGTTTCGCACCCCATCACCGTATAAGGTAAATATCAAGCAGCTATCCGCCCGCTTTGATCGGCGGACGGCAGAGACTTTTTTCTGTCGCTCTACCGGATAGGGCTGGAGCGCGAGCGTCAGGTCACGACCATGTCGAAGCCTCCCATTGAAGTGGTGCTGAGATTTTGGGCGGGATTCCGGCTTACGGGCGTTCGGCCGTAATCCCTCACATGGTAGTCTCGCGCCATTCGTTTATCAGCCTGGTACGTGAACCAAAATGTCTGCGGCTCCTCTCGAATTGAGCAGGATTACCGTAGCAACGCCCTGTCATTAGTAGGGTAAAACTGACCTGTCTTCAGATGGTCTATTTCCAGCACCAGTTCACTATTAGACCAGACGAATTAATTGAGGGCTTTTGTTTGTCAATGACCAGGTATTTGAAATCTGCGATTTCTGCTAGGTTACACGCAATTTCCGTAGTGTTCTTTCATTAGAAGGTTAAAGAGCTGACTTGTCTTCCGTGAGTCTAATATCAGCACACGTTCATTATTGGATCCAACGGAAGTGCTCTCGATTTGTCAGTCGTTCTACAGTATTGGCGTGTTGAGTCAAATTAAGCCGCATGTTCCACTCCTGGTGGTGCCCTTCCGTCAATTCCTTTAGCGAAAACTAGATGCGAGACAATCAAGCTACCGAGAGGATAGCCCCAGATTTTCGAAGGTCTAATTCCAGCACCCGTTCCATATTAGACCCAACGAAAGTGCTCTCGGCATGTCAATCATTTCAGTGTTTGGCCGTGTTGAGTCAAATTAAGCCGCAGGCTCCACTCCTGGTGGTGCCCTTTCGTCAATTCCTTTAAGTTTCAGCTTTGCAACCATACTTCTCCCGGAACCCAAACACTTTGGTTTCCCGGAAGCTGCCCGCAAAGTCATCGAAGCAACTCCTGCGGATCGCTAGTCGGCATCGTTTATGGTCAGAACTACGACGGTATCAGATCGTCTTTGCGCCACTGACTTTGGTTCTTGATTAATGAAAACATTCTTGACAAATGCTTTCGCAGTAGCTCGTCTTGCGGCGATCCAAGAATTTCACCTCTAACCCCCCAATACGAATGCCCCCGTTTGTCCCTGTTAATCATTACCTCCAGTTCCGAAAAACAACAAAATAGAACCGAGGTCCTATTCCATTATTCCATTCACCATTATTCAGGCAGCCGAGGTCTGCTTTGAACACTCTAATTTTTTCAAAGTAAACGTGCCGGCCACCCAGGACGCTCAGCGAAGAGCACCCGTGGGAGAGAGCAGGCAGACGGTAGGGCAGGAGACAACAGGCAGTGAACCGGCGCGAGCCGGACCGCCCGCCTTCGCCTGAGATCCAACTACGAGCTTTTTAACTGCAACAACTTAAATATACGCTATTGGAGCTGGAATTACCGCGGCTGCTGGCACCAGACTTGCCCTCCAATAGATCCTCGTTAAAGGGTTTAAAGTGTACTCATTCCAATTACGGGGCCTCGAAAGAGTCCGGTATTGTTATTGTTCGTCACTACCTCCCCGTGCCGGGAGTGGGTAAGTTGCGCGCATGCTGCCTTCCTTTGATGTTGTAGCCGTTTCTCATGCTCTTTCTCCGGAATCGAAACCTGATTCCCCGTTACCCGTTACAAACATGGTTGGCATGTCACGTACCATCGACATTTGATAGGGCAAACATTTGAAAGATGCGTCGCCGGCACATGAGGCCATGCGATCAGCGCAAAGTTATCCAGAGTCACCAGTGGGAAACCCCGCGAGGGGAAACGACGATTGGTTTTGAACTAATAAAAGCGCTCTTTCCGCGAGGGTCGGAGCTTGGTAAGCATGAATTAGCTCTAGAATTGCCACAGTTATCCAAGAAGGATCGTGTCATCTAAGGAACCTCGACTGATTTAATGAGCCATTCACGGTTTCACCGTGAGACAGTGTGAACTTAGACATGCATGGCTTAATCTTTGAGACAAGCATTTGACTACTGGCAGGATCAACCAGATATCTGTCGGAGACGTACGTACCGCACACACCGGTCGGCGGGGGACGGGTGTGTAAAAAGCCTCACTGGGACGGCCGCAGGGACCGACTGACGGACGGACGGACAGTTGTTCCCCCCGTCCCTCACTCCGTCGACCTAGGACCGCCTGACAGGGGCCCCTACACACACCAGACGACCGACCGACCGGGCTCGCTCGAGGAGGGATGGCAGCGCTCTGTGCAGAACGGATCCCAACGACCCCAGCGATGAATTTCACTGGGACTAGAGACAATTTTGCCTGCCGGCCTGCCCTTCTCCCGAGGGTTGGTCCCCGGGAGAACACAGGGCGTTCAGGCACGATTCTATTTGCCGGTCACAAGCTCTTTGCGAGAGTCTGACCACCAGCGAGACAAACTGTCGAGCTCTGCTATAATCCTTCGAAAAATCACCACCGACTGTCAAAGTTTCGATATGACACAGAAAAAATCGTTAAAAAATTTTATAAATTTAAAACAGCTGGTGCATTGCTATTGGGGTGGCCGAATTGGTATGATTTTCGATGAAGTTTCAGATATGGTGGTTGCGTTACATTTGTTGATAGCAAATGTACTGGGGGAGCAAAGGGCGGCATGGAGTTGGTAAAGATTGACCCCACTCCAGGTGATCTATACTTTACTATAACACGGCTATTTGTTTTGAGCTGTTTAAATAATAATGTCAAATGTGCATTGCAATTGCGTTGTATTACTGTGTTTTACTACTTTTTACCGATGTGCCCCAGTATTGCAGGTTGTTTGACATAAGTAATATCTTTATTATTGTATTTTGTATAAAAACGTAAAATGTGAATAGTAATAGCATGACGAAGAAGAAGAGAAGGATATACGAAATATATACAAGTATTTATCGCTAACGGAACTGAAACATTGTCAATACACCAAAAAGTTGATGTACGGATGAAACCTCATTTAACATAGATTCATCGATTTGTTAGACTGTACCCTTACATAGTTCATATAATTTCTAACAGAGTGCATCAATACTTAGTTTTGTAAAACGAAGATATTAAGTGGTAGGATAGTAATTATCGATTGATCTTGATAAGCTGATTCTCCAATTAGCGTGAACAGCTGCTGCATAACATGACACCACAGTCTGGTATTAGGAGGCGAACTTAGCAGATAAACTATTTTATTGTGTGTCTAATAAAACATGGAAGGGGGGGGGGGGAGAGAGAGAATTGTGCGATGGTAGAAATCGCCCGTATAAATGCGGCACTGGCCCTAAAATGTTAGACGTCCAAACAATATTTCTAGGCGTCCCAATGACCTGTCGCCCGGGATTTGTTGTGCCGTCTTAAAGGCGGGCTGCCGTATAATGTTCCCCTGTTCCTTTCAGTCTCATCAAATGTATATCAGTATTATGAATCTTACTCAAATTATTCATCAGAACAGTGGACAAAATTAACACTGCTTGCATGTTTCCCAATATCAATCCACAGATTGTATAAATATGTGTTTACAGGTATGGAGGGGACGTTGTTTAGTGAAACCACAAGGACCTGGGATCAATTATGCCACAACCTCTTTCCCAGGCTACTTGGTAAGTTTATGTGTATGAAATGTATCAGGTAAAATTAAACTTTAGAAAATGTTTGTAATAATGTTCGCCTAGGCCTCTAAGGACCGTTGTATTGGTCGAACGCCACCATGACCAATCGAAACGGTGATCTGTCAGACCTCGTCTATAGCAGGAGAGGAGAGGGGGGAGTTGCTATCTATTGAAGTCACGTGTTTCGGGGACAGCCTCTCCTGCGCTTCTAGTCAGCTAATTGGATGCGCTTAGCACTTTGAACTGCCTTGAGAAGGAGCTGGTGAGCTGGAACTTCCTGATCCAGTCGGACGACATGTCCAAACAGGGAAGAGCAGCGACGGTCCAGGACCTCTGATACAGTTGGGAGGTTAGTCTTAGTAAAGACCTCGACATTTCTTACGAGATCGTACCAACGAATTTCAAGAATGGGCCTCTGATTGCGCACATGAAAGGACTTGAGTCTTGAGATGTCATTCTTCAGCAGAGTCCAGGTTTCGCTCGATACATTAGCACTGACATCCCAAAACGACTGGTATATACGCGTGTTTTTGTGCAGATGGTAATAATGTCATCTTTGTTAGAAAGGTTTATTTGTAAATATTATTATAATTTCATATTATTAGTAGGCTTATTTGTACTGCTTATTATAATATCATGTTATTGTGTATGACTTATTTGTTGGGATGATTATAATTTGTGGCACTTACCAACAATTTGAGTTTCAATTGACAGTCGAGGATGGTTTATCTACATTTCATATAATAGTTGGTAGAAGATCTGCCCGTCAGTCGAACTGCACAATATGAAAGAACGAGCAACAATTTAGCAGTTAAATTATCTTCCACTTCTTGCACCCCTCGTCTGCTTCCAATCACCCATCCACCGCCCACACCCCTCTCCTAACCAACGCCTCCATAACGTTAAGTCAAATGTTGTATTGAAGATACAATTGAATACTTATGTTGAAGATGTACAAAACTGACATTTTTTTTTAATTTTCCATGGATGTTGACCGGAAGAAAGAAGCTCCGTTTACATTTTGAAGTTTCATAACGCTGGGTGCGCTAATTATTAAACTTCCAATGAAATTATCTAAGCTGACTGTAAGCGACGTACCAAATGTCGTATAGAAACTACGAGTTATAAAATGGCATTACTACTCAATTTGAACACTTTGTGTAAGTTAGCTGAGATATAATAACGTAATTTAACGTTTTTTTAACGTTTTTATACTGGTTTAGAAGACTCATCAGAGTCTGTAGACAACCAGTTACATTTGCATTACCCTGCTCTAAAATGCTTTGCGCATACAATCCATTCTTAAATGCATTAACTGTCTGCCTCCACTACCTCATGGGGCAATGCATTCAAAGCATTCACCCCTCTCTGACTAACAAAATATTTCCTAATATCCAATCTCGTCCTTTCTTTAGCTAATTTGTATTTGTGTCCTCTTGTTTTCGTTGGTGGTTGCATTTTTTTTAAAAACTTGTTGTATTCTAATTTAACCTTTCCTGTGATTATCTTATAAACCTGTATTAAGTCACCTCGAATTCTTCTCTTTTCAAGGCACCGTAGGCCGATTTTTCTTAGTCTTTCATTGTAACTCTAATTCTGGAATCCAATTATCAGTTTTGTCTCTCTTCTATGTATCCTTTCCAGCATATTTATATCTCCTCTACGACAAGGACTTCACACCTGCACACAGTACTCCAATCTAGATCTAACTAGTGCTTTATACAGTTTGACTATCACCTCCTTACTCCTATGTTTTAATATTTCTTGTTATCACACCTAACATTACCTTTGCCTTATTCACTGCTACCTGAACTTGCTTAGTCACCTTACTTGTATGCTCTTTTATAACCCCTAGGTCCCTTTCCTTTTCTATCATTCTAATATTGTTGTCGCCCATTCTGTAATTATGTTCCATATTGGATCTTCCATGTAGGTGACTGTACATTTATTTATATTAAACTCCATTTGCCATCTCACAGACCAATCTCGATTTTTATCTAAATCTGACCTCAATATATCAATCTCTGCTATAGTTGAGACACTTCTACATAGTTTTGTGTCGTCCGCATATTTTTCAATCACAGAAAATGTCCTATTTCAATGTCCAAATCGTTTATATCGAGAACAATAATTTATGACGCGTTTGGCACTTCTCTGTCAAACAAAAATAAATAGTTTTCCATTGAACAATACCCAAAAAAATGATGTATATTGTATGTTATTTGATTTGACCTCCGTCTCAGTCACACTAACCTTATCCATGGTGCAACAAAAAAATATGGAGAAAAACACGTGAGCACATGAGTTAAAGCGTGTGCAATAACGTGGATTCTTCGACTGAACTAAAACTAAACTAAACTGTTGCAGCAGATTAGAGCCACTTAAAAGCATCTCGTTAAAGATCACTAAAGAAGGTTGTGCATGGTACTATTAACTTCATGATGTAAAACTACTGCCATTGTAACAATCACTGCACGTGTTCAGATACAGATTCATCTAGTGACGGCGGTAACGGATTATTCTCAACAGAATTTGAACTTGCAGCGTGGTGGGACTATGGCATTGACATAAATGGCAACTTTCGATGATTGTCATTTTGGTCAAACGGAGTAGGGGCTTGTATATTTATTCTCAGGAACTAGGATACACAATTTCGGTTTAGTGTAATTTCTGTTGGAGTCGCTGTGGTCGAGAGGTAAGGTTCACGCCTCTCAAAGCGATGAAGGGAAATGGCGTGGGTTCCAGCCCCGCAGGTTTCAAGCGACCCCAGAGCTCAAAGACATGTGACAAGTGTGCCTGCATCCTGAATTACCCCCAGTCATCTTGACTTATGACATACCACTGGTCCAAGGTAGTTCGGGACCGGAGAGTGAGGATGATGACCAACGCAGGTACTTCCTCACTATAATCCAAATACAGTGCAAGTTACATCATGAAGGCAAAATACCGTTTGATGATTGTCGCCATCATTGCTTGTGATTGGCAACTAACTTTTCTTTTTTTTAAAGTGTATTTTGGTAATTGTCCTTCTCTCGTTAAGCCAACAGATCTGGGGATTATGTGCCAGCTTTTGTTTTGTTTTCGCTGCGTGCGCACAAGGCTGTTTAACCAATTTGTATAGTGTTGATGAATGATGATTGGCTGCGAGGTGTGGAACCTAAACAACGCTGATGCAGATAAACTCCGCATTGCCCAACCAACGATGAAACGAAGAACATTGAAAATCTCCATTCGAAACCAAATTGGCAACGTAGAGATCGGACGTCGAACCTCCTACTCGGACATCACAGATGTTGTGCTGTTACGACAATACAGATGGGCTGGCCATGTGGGGCGCATGTCGGATATCAGATGGGCTGGCCATGGGGTGCGCATGTCGGATATCAGATGGGCTGGCTATGGGGTGCGCATGTCGGATATCAGATGGGCTGGCTATGGGGTGCGCATGTCGGATATCAGATGGGGTGCGCATGTCGGATATCAGATGGGCTGGCTATGTGGTGCGCATGTCGGAGAACAGATGGGCTGGCTATGGGGTGCGCATGTCGGAGAACAGATGGGCTGGCTATGGGGTACGCATGTCGGATATCAGATGGGCTGGCTATGGGGTGCGCATGTCGGATATCAGATGGGCTGGCTATGTGGTGCGCATGTCGGGGAACAGATGGACACGTAGAGTGACGTCGTGGTGGTCATACAATTTTAGCCGCCCTCGCAAGCGACCGATAATGAGGTGAAAAGATGACCACCCATGGTACCCCAGGGCAAAAGATCGAAATAAGTTTACTAAACATTTGGCTACATGACATCAGACACACGTGCCTAATTGAATACCAGGATTTTGAGATTTTTTTTCAGATTTGAGATTGATGATTGTTTTCAGTGGCCTGTTCGCGATCGGAATACTGTAACTTCATCTCGTCCTGGCAAGGAGTAGGATGCTACTGCTGTATCAGATTTTGGGTTTTATATTCACTGTTTGCCTCTGATATTAAATTTCGTCATTGTATTTATTTCTTCAAATGTAGCCATGTATTTATTTTAGTGTTTCTTTTTCATCCCTCATTGTCTAGTCTATATGTTTACTCACTTTCATGTATGTTATAGCGTGCAGGAATCCACTGAAATTTCATTCTGCAGAAATTACAGTTGTCAATCATTAATTGTGGGGTTGTGAGGATGTCTTCATGTGTGCCCCAACGACCTCACCGGTTACGGAATGACCTGACCTGACCAATCATTATTCTCTCGGATAGGCATTTTGATTCGATCTTTCAATGGTTTCTGTAGGCTGCTATGATTGACAGGGAATCTGTAAAGACAAACTATCTTGTCTCTAGAATGTTCTTTGTTTTCCACAGTGGCTATAATAGCTATTCTTATTGCTCAGCCTCAGACCTGACGATGTTTGAGAGTTTCCCAGTGGCCACCAAGATTTGCATCTCCTGTCCATTATTTAATTTTGTGTAAATTCCACCCGCTCTATTTTCATACCTCTCGTAGCTAAACTATCTGTCAATTCGAATCCATTCTTTGTGTAGATTTTCCCTTTGAATGTGTTACAAGGCTACATATTTTCGCTCTATATTTGTTTGAATATTTGTTTCCGCCACTTCTGGTATGTTGTATATAATAATAATAATGTTCGCTGAGGCCCATTACGTCGGTTTTCCACAGCCATGGCCAACTGCTGTGGCGTGGGTTCCAGGACTCGTCCAGGACGGAGGAGGTTGTTATCTGCTGGAGCCACACTTTGCGGGGACGGCCTCTTCTGCGCCTCCAGCCGGTCGGGGGAAGACTTTTAGATCTGAGGAACGACTTGTGCAGTAGCTTGTGGGCAGGGGTTTCCTGGTCCAGCCGTATAATATGACCGAAGAAAGAAACTCAGCGCCGATCAAATGTTTCTGAGATTAGGTGGAGGCCTATTTCAGCAGAGACCGACACGTTGCGGATATAGTCATGCCATCGAATGCCCAGAATATATATGGTGTATATCGGCTCTCATAATTACCTATGTTTTCCTGTAGTGTACTGATTGTCCATTAGGCGTACTGTTTGTCCATTGTCTTTATCTATGGTTTAGCAAGACGGGTGGTTAGATCTTGTGTGCAAAGACATTTTTCTGAAGTCTGCCTCCATCATTTTCTTCCAATATTTTATTCATAGGATAATTTTAGATTATTTTTTTTCTGCAAGTTGTAGTACTCTCTAAATTCTTATGTCAGTCAAGAGTTACTTCCGGCCAAGCGCCCTGACTTGCCGCTGGCAAGTCAACTTCGGATATATGTGACAATTCATCTTCTTCCAAAACGCGAATGAATTCAAGAAGTGTTTTATCGACGGAACACCCCATGAGGACCGTACTACAATTAATATATGTGAAATAAGATACACCTATTTGATAATGTGCTGTATTCTAGTTGCAGTCGAACTCTAAGCCTATCGTCCCCTATTCCCGACAACGCGTGATCGCAAAATCGCTGGGCCGTGCAGCGGAAATGCACACGTACTCTCGAGGCACTGTGCTGACACTTATACCAGAGGTGTGTTGGGGTCAATTGTTACCACTCGAGGTGACAATACGTCTTGCCTACCTCGGAGTCCTTGTCAGTGAGAGACTAAAACAAACGCAAGGAAAGAAAAGTGGCAGGAGAGGTGGTAAAAGTATGAAGCCAAGAACAGGGAAAGGTTTTTTAGATTTGCCCTGTCCTACTCAAGCCCAGCCAGCTAAGCAGGAAGTTCGTTATCAGGCTACCACGACAGCAAATGTGCTGAGCTGTGTGGACCGCACAAAACACGGCGAGGCATTTGAGCAGCCGTGGTCATCCAATGCACCCGCGTTCATTTCCAGTCGTTCTGACTTGTCTTGCCACTGGTTAAAGTTAGACTTGGGCGAGAAAGTGATGTAGACGAACTGCGCAACCCTCCTCACTTAAACCAAATTCATCGCGCAAGTCATTCTCTTTTCATTTATCCAGTACTAACGCAGTCGAGTCCTATGACAACGGGCGAGCGGAGAGTGTAAGTCAGCTGACAAGCTAAACTACAGTAAAAAAACTGCGTCAGTTGCGGGACTCCTGACTGAGCAATAAAGCGGATGAGATAAATGGATTTGCTAACAATCATGATCACCGTCTAGCGAAGCAAACTTTCCATGCTTTCACTGCCTGCGAGTGTGCAGATCCCAAATCGGACTCGTCAGCCATCTCTGCACCCATCCACAACACGGAATTATAGAATACTCGACTGGAAGGACTGGCTAGGTCAAACAAGAATAGGTCCTCATCACTCGCGATGGACAAACAACAACAATAACGTTTTTAAGATATTGTATATCCGGTTCAAAATGGCGCCGCACTTTTTTAATCAAGCTCAAATTGTGTATTTCCCGAAAAATATTGTTCACAAGAGACCGAGAACCGCAGAATCTGACAGTTCGGAACGAATTTCTGACTATCGTTTTGGGTTTCTAAAGTATTACGCTTCTATAAGTATATAAATAAATACATACATATATAAGATACGACCGTGAACGGATAGCCCACAACGCCTTTTCCAACAGGGAAAATCATCTCTACTGTTTGGAAAGAATCCATAACACTTCTCCAGGCACTGCCAATTTGTATCATATCCAGAGAGCAGACACCAACCAAAATTGTTATTTTTACTGACCGCAGATCTCTATTGATGTTCGTTCGTGACATGTGATCAAGGTCACTCTCTTTGTTCAGTTGTGTGCATTGTCCTTTCTCCTGCTGTGTCCGCTTAAATTGGTGACTTATGCGGTTGTTGTTGTTTGCGAATGCCCACAATGAGTAAGTTACTTTTTTGTGCGCCCTGAAAAGGACGTTAAATGGCAAGTTTCAGTAGCTTTCCGCACATCTGGAGTGTGCTGATGTAGGTGGACCGGGGTTCTCCATGCGGTTGTATTATGTTTGGCTTCATCTACATGTCGCTCACTACAACTGGATCACGTCGATCCCTTAATTTTTTAGCCAAGCTGCCATGAAAACAGCTCGTTTGCAGGAAGGGGTACGAGAAAGTCAAGGTGAGAGTCTTGTCTAGTATGCACTTCCTGAAACTGTCTAACATGTCAGTATATTTTGCCTGACCTTTCGTTAGTCTTCCCTCCCGACTTGCGCGGTGATTTGAATTAAAGTGACGAAGGAACACGCCTTTTGTCAACCTCATTATGTCGTCTTGAGCTAACTTTGGCCAGTAGCAACACGTTATCGAGACCACTGGTGATTCACAGGATGCAGATTTTTTTGTCAGAGTTTACTCTCGAAGCATTTCCCGTGAACAGGTAACCGACAAGGCAGCGGAGCGGGGATGACATATATCGTTGCGTGCCTTGCTTTTCTCATAGTCGTGAGAGGTCGTAGGGACTTCACTCAGCGTGTAAATGATGTTGGGCATCTCTGCCGGGTGACGTGTTCTAGTTCATTAGATTCACATGTCTACATTTCACAGCCACCAAAACCGACACTGTCTGCAGCTAGGGCGAAGGGCGTCAATGTCGTAAGGTTCAGATGTGTGCACTAGACCAAGAAAATACGACTCATGTTTAACCATAGTACTAATTGATATAGCGGTTGTCAGGGCCGGGATAGTCGGAGGGAAGAAAACACAACAAAATGAACGAATTTACTGGTCCAAATGGAAAACAATGACACGCTGGGATGAACACCCGTGTACGTCGTTGACTAGTGTGAACTAGGGCAGCAAATAATGCGCCTACCGGCTGCGAGTCTAATATTGCACAGGTGTTTTAGTTCATTATTGATGACGCCAGGCCAAGGATTTGCCTTGAATCCATACTAGATCTTTACTAAAATATTACACAACACCAGAAATAAACCATTTTTTTCGTAAATGAGAACTGAGCTAAACATTATCTAAAAGAAATCAACGGTTGCCTCTAGAGGCTTGCCTAGTGCTGTGGGATTACAGGGAACTAGAGAGTCGATGCCCTGACTAGAGCTGGTAGCAAAATGGAGCAATTCTTACATACATTGCCATGCCGAGATCCAAATCTAATAGCTCATAGCTTACAACAACCTTTGAAATAAAGATTTTATTGTGAACGGAAGACTCGAACCAATCCACCAACTCCATAAACATCGACAGACTAACCTGTTTGGTCTGATGACAATACACCTTTACTGGCTCAGGATATTCTACACAAACGAGTGTCCATGTGCAGTCGGAATTCAGACCAGTAAACATGTCCTACAAGACTGACAAGCTCACAAAGATCTACCAATCCAAACCTGGCCAGATGGAGCAGAATCTATGAGGCTGTCGTCCAGACCTGGCCAGAGGGAGCCGAGAGGAGGAAAAATCTATGGTGCTGCCATCTAGACCTGGCCATTGAGAATAGAGCTGAGGAGGAAACTATGGAGCTGCCGTCCACCTGGAAAAGACCGTCAATTTCGTCCAATCAATGAAACTGCAGATCTAGGACGACCTAATGCGTGAACGCAAATGAAGCATCCATGATCATTGGTAGCATAGGTCTACCATTACGCCACGATCATGCACTAAGGTGCAAATGTTTCTTACAAAGTAGAGACAAGATATATATATTCTCTTCGCAATGCTCTACGAGTGTGAGAGCTAGACTGTCTACGCTGAAGACAACAGGAGACTAAATCCCGTCTGCATAACTTGTCTGAGACACATATTCGCTGGCGGAACCATTTCACAGATAATGAAGTTCTTTCCAGAGGAAAATCAAGGGGACGTCCCAAAAGAGTTTCATAAGAACGGTCTAAAGGTGTAATCAGCGATGGCTCTCGTGTTCAGGCAGCCAAGAATATACGGGCATTTAGGAAGTCTAGAGCGAACGAACATGAGTGGCAACTGCGGCCTATGCCTGCCAGTTGTGTCATAGAACATTCCGGCTTGATCAGTCACACACTCAAGGATGCAGTATGATATGGGATAATGTTGGTGGTCCTCATCGACTCTAGTCGACTAATGTATTTATATATATATATATATATATATATATATATATATATAATATATATATATATATGTGTGTGCATGTGTCTGTGTGTGCGTGCGTGCGTGTGTGTGTGTGTGTGTGTGTGTGCGTGCGTGTGCGCGCACGCGTACATACGTATTTTCGATTTTAGTTACGATCCTCCGCCACTTGCGATGGCTTGGTCAGGTCTACAAAATGGAGGACCGGCGAACTCCAAAAAATCTCCTATATGGAGAGCTGAACCGTAACAAAGGTAGACCCTTTCTCCGGTACTAAGATGTCTACAAGCGTGACCTGAAATCGTTGAATATGAACATCTGAAACTGGAAGGAATTTCCCAAAGACAGATCCGTGTTCATTACTTAGTGTTCTGGCCTGCAGCTAGGGGAAATCAAGATGTGCCAAGATGCAGACTTGAAAAGTGTGTGGCAAAAGCAAATCAAACTTAGACCCTTCTCTAGCTCGAAGTCCAATCTCTCAAGATTGGGAGGATGTCCATAAATATATATATATATATATATATATATATATATATATATATATGAGAAAGGATGAGACAGAACCTGAACCAACATTTTAGGAAGTACGCCCGGCAATCAAAAGCCTGAAAATTGGAAAGTTCCCCGGATGTGATGATATCCAAGCAGATCTAATACAAGCAGGAAGGGAGGCCAGTGCTCGAGTCTATCACAAGCTGTGTAAACAGATATGGCACAGCGCAGAGTGGCCAGAAGCAAGGAAGAAATCAATACATGTTCCCCTCCCCTATAAAGGCAATCTAAAGCTGTGCACAAACTACAGAACTATCGCACTGATCAGCCATGCTAGCAAGTTACTCTTGCGAATCCTATTAAGAAGGATAGAGACAAGGTTTGAATCTGAAATTCATGTAGTCCAGGCAGGTTTTAGGAAAGACAGAGGGACGAGGGACCACACATTCAATATGAGGAACATCTACTAAAAATGTAGAGAGTTTAATGTAGACCTGTACACGTGTTTCATTGATTACACCAAGGGCTTCAATACGGTAAAACATCAAAATCTGTGGAAAATCATGAAGGAAATGGGGTTTCCTGTGCATATTATTCATCTCATTGAAACATTATACCAAGATCAACAAGCCGCTGTCCGAGTATCTGGGCAAACATCAGATTGGTTTGCAGTACAAAAGGGAGTCCGACAGGGATGTATCCTCTCACCATATCTATACAACATATATGCGGAATACATAATGAGAAATGTTCGAGAAGACGAGAACACTGAAAGTTTCGACCCATTTTTTATTGGAGGGTATGAGATTCCAGAGTTACGATATGCAGATGACACAGTGATACTATCAAAAAGTGCAGAAGGGCTAGAGCAGCTAATTTTCAGCCGTAAATGACATAGCAAAGATCAAAACCTGTTTATAAACATAAATGAAACAAAGATAATGACCACCGACAAAACACAATGTTAGCATAAATTTACAGTGGGTGGTGAGGAAATAGATCAGGTAACACGTTTTTAATATCTGGGCTCCAAAATTGACAAAAATGGTGACTGCTCGAAAGAAATCAGATAAAGACTAGCTATGGAAATGCAGAGACTGAACAGCCTAGAGAAATTATGGCAGAGCACCAACAAAACGATAAAAAAAGTCTTGAGAGCCTGTGTTTTTCCTGTGGCAGAATAAGGCTGCGAATTATGGACGATTACCAAAACTTCTAGACAAAAAATCGAATCCTTCGAGTCAATATGTTACAAAAAGATCATCAGGATACCCTGGATAGAGAAAAAGACAAATGTAGAAATTCGGCAAGAGTTGAGCATAGCCGAGAACTGGCTTATCAATTTATTTTGATTAGAAAATACAAATATTTTGGTCACATCAAGAGACCACGGTCTCGGGAGAACAGTGCTGGAAGGTATGGTGCCAGACAAAAGAGGGAGGGGTAGACCAAGAAGACGATGGCACCAAGATGTCCAAGAATGCGTGGGTATGACTGTTGCAGAGGCTGGAGCTTTGGCAAGGGAACGAGTTTCTTTCAGACAGACTGTGATGGGAGCGACGTTCTACAAAGGACATGCTACATGATGATGAGATATATATGTGTATGTGTGAGAGAGAGTCTTTGTGGTCGAGAGGTAAGGCGTTCGCATCTCAAAGCGATGAACGGAAACGGTGGGCGGTCGAGTCCCGCGTGTTTTAATCGATCCCTGGTATCAGCAGAGGTGCCACCATAGTGACTGCATCCTGAATTACCTCCATTCGTTTCGACTTTTTGTCTTGCAACTTGTCTGAAGTGGCGGTGACAGTTTTTACCCCCCAAAAGTATGGGTGACAAACGATATATTAAACTAAACAAAAGAAAGAATAGACAAAATATACACCCGAATATAAGAAACTGAACAATGTGATGAAAGCTATGTACTGAAGCGGAAAAAAAATGGACAGATATAAAAACAATGTGATAAAAGACACGAGAAGAAATTACAGCGCGAGAGTTGACAAGCGGAAATAAAACATCTTTCGAACAAGTCGAAGACGGCTCAAGAAGAATGGAACAACAATGGACAAATATTATTTTATAAGAAACATATATTATACAGGTGGGCGGAAATCGTACGTGAACTGTTCGACAGTAGTAGAGTACCACAATTTAATAGTATCGGCTCCAGCATCCTGAGATCAGAGGTAAAGAAACCGATAAAATATATTAGCAAAGGCATGGTAACATACATTTATACGATAAATGTTGAAATTATAGAAGCTCAAGGGAATTCGGTGCAGATATAATAATTGATTTCTGTATTGACATCTTCTACTCCTACAATACTGGATCTGTACCAAGCAACCTGATTACATATGTTTTTATAAAACGTATTCATTGTGGGCATTAAACAACAAAAACATAACTGAATTTTCAAATTTTAGAACAATCAGCTTGATGTGCCGCACCACTAACAGGCTACTGAAAATTACACAGGAGAGAATAAACTGTAAAATAGACAACGAAGTTCAAGATGAACAATTTGGATGTAGACAGAACAACGGAACAAGAGACGCTATATGATGTACAAGCAAAAGGAATAGAAGCACAGAAAAACATGTTCGTGTGCATTTATAGCCTATACAAAATTAATTGACAAGGTCCAGAAAGGGAAACTAACGGCAGGTCCGGAAAACATAAGAACAGGTGCGAAACAACACAAGAATACTCAGCGCCTACATTGAGAGCAAACTGCCGCTGTAAGATCTGGAAGGATTTAATCACAATGTTGTTAGTTCTTAGTCGACCTGTACTTCTACAGTGGCAAATGCCTCTCTGCAGGTACCATGAGCTGGATGTTGCCAGGAGAAGAATTTTCTGCTTAGCGGCCTAGGCTCGAGCAGCTTGTAATGTTGGGACAAGTGCCGCAGAGGGTGGTTAACTGATGTGCAAGTACATCTAAATAGGCTCAAACACTAGAGCAAAGTAGACCCGCAGCATGTTAGACGCCATCAATGTTGCTCTAAACAAGCCACTTAACCATGGCCGATGTTATGACATGTTACACAGTTTGTCGCCTCTTACGACATGCTCTCTGTGGGGCAGTCGTGCTATCCTTGTCCTTGTCCTACACAAAGACCCCGGCGGACCACACCGTATAGGTGTAAAATGAGTAGTGGGCCAAGGATATGTACTGTCTGTCTGTTTAATACAGACAAGGAACACAATTTTCGACAAAAACTGGAAATACCAGCATTCAATATGGGTGGATCATCAATAACTAATGCCAGACATGCTGGAGGTCCCCCTCTGCTAGATGAGGTCAAACAAGCACTACAAAAACTCGTAAATCAATTAAAGGACAACGGTCAGTAGTATGGTTTGGAAATCTGGAAAAGAATAATATTGACTAACAATGTTTTCACCATCATGAGTCATGTATTGACATACAAGCAAGTATTTCACACAATAAAAATGATAGTGATCAAGTTAATGTATATTCGTATTCACTGTACACGATTGCAGAATAGAATCGATGCCTGTCAAATGTAAATAAGTAGAAGAATGGAGCGCATGTCCTGGAATAAAAGGAAAACAAATAACGAAAATATATGGACATTTAGAGTGCAGAGAGAAGTGCTGAACGAAATGACAGACAAAGCAGACGTGGCCATCACCAGTGGCAACACTAGACAAGCTTTATGGCAGTGTCGACAGCCTCAGGATGACCGCTGCTTTTTTTCGAAAAAATTCAGGTTGACGTCTGACAGCGTACGAAGAAGAAGAAGAAGAAGAAGAAGAAGAAGAAGAAGAAGAAGAAGAACGAAATGACAGTCCGACATTTAAGATATATTGGTCACATAAAAATATGGACAAGAGAAAGCTTGGCCACCAAGGCATGAAAAGGGATCGTTTACAATCCATTGCAGCCGACATTTGCTGTGCAAACATCACCTGAACTGAACTGAGCAGTCGTGATTTGCAGCTTATTATTTTCTTCGTTTCTCTTGTTGGTGTTCATTTCATAGCTCATGTAAAAATCATTTAGCGTGGTTTTAAATGTGTGGCTGGTTCTTTTTTTTTCTTTCCCAAAGTTTGATTTTGAATCTGTTTCGCAGACTGGCGTTCTATACTCTAAAATTGGTCTAACATTTCCTGTGTACAGCAATCTCAGTACTTGGTTGTCGTCTGCATCACATGTAGTTCCCGCTAATTTTTTCCATTAGTAATTCGCGGTTTATACTTGTGTGGACACTTTTCTATTGTATTTTTCCATGTTGTCCAGTGTTAGGCCTACACTTGTGGGGAACCTGTCTTATGTTGGATCATGTCCATTTAATGTTTCAGTGTGACCTTTTCTTGTTTTATCTGAAAGTGTAAAAAATGTGTATGTTGTTGTTCGTCCTATTGTTGTTCAAGAGTAACTTTTTAGTCCAATCATTTAATCTGTGGAGGATTTCCTGCATTCTGTTTATTGCCGTTTAGATGTTGTCGTCATCTACAGATAAATTTAGATCGCCAGCATTTAACAGCCGTAGACTCTCTGTGGTATTATATTCATCATATAGTAGAGGAAGATCAAGAAAAATGTAGATGATCATATACTGCCCTTCGACAGTCCTTGTTCTATTTTCATTATTTGTTTGAGATCAAGATGCAAAGCGGGGACGGGGTGGGCTGGTGGTTAACTGACACGGCTCACAACCGAAGGTGCTGGGATCGATCCTCATCATGGCACCGGCCGTCACTCCGGGTGAGCAAACTCTTAGAAAATGCAGGAGGAAGCGGACTCTTACATAAAAGGCATGCTGAAGTCGGATGCACTGGTCTGACAGGCGCAAAATAAAAACCACAGTGCAACGCACACGACCTTGCGGAATAGATAAATAAGGCGAACGCAAAAACAAAAACAAAACAATAAAAAAAAAGATGTCGCTAGTGTCAGGCCCAGACCCTTCTACACCTCCACGTGATGATCCTGGATAACAGGCTGCAACAGAGCAGACTGGCTAAGGAGAAGGGATCGAAGAGGGGAGGCAAACCTGGTTCTCAAAAGTATCTGCTGAAGTCGGATGTTTCGGACCGAAAGGTGCAAATACCGCTATTAAGCTGTAAAATACGACACAACGCATTGCGTTCTTCGGACATCCTGAAACCTGCAAAGCCCTTTTCAGGAATTGGTAGCGGGAGTGTGAGAATCAGCGAAGATGAAGATTATATGTTTTATGTAGGCCTGTGCTTTCGCTCTGGCATTTCTATTTTGAAGGTCGTGGATTATCCATTTGTACACCTGCTCACAGACTCCATACTTCATTTTATTTTGTATTTGTTTATTCCGGCTTTCCACACTTTATCGAAGGCTTTTTCTATATCTAGCCATACTGACAGTGTATGGTTATTATCATGGAAATCCTCTTAAATCTCTTCTGTGAAATATTGTTAGTTGACCCTCCGTTGATTGAAGCCAGCATGTTGTGTTATCATTAAATTGTTTCTCTCCTGGTGCCACATGTCTGGCATATACCAGTCTGTCCTTCAGTTTACCTGCGACTTATGTTAATTAATTAGCAAGTAACTGTCACGTTCTGATCTGTCTTTGCCAGATTAACGTTTTTTAAATCATGGCTACTTGCTTCAACACTGGCGATCATGTCACTTTTTTCCAGCTTACATTTGTTATTTCTAGAAGTAAATTTCAGTCATTCCTTGAGATTTCTTGTTTTCAGCGACCTTATAACATCTTATAATCTTTACTGAGTAAATAACGTTATTATGTGCTCCTCTTCTTCAGCTGGTGTTCGTCAAATTGAGTATGTGCCTTCTTTCATATATCTTCCTTTTTGCTTTTATCTTTGCTTTGTTTATTTTCTACGAAAATATGTATTGAATGCTTTGATGTTTCCAGATTTACATTTTCTTCTAGTCTGATTTTTTTTGTGCGTGTTTGTTTTGTTTTTTTAATTTTCGTTGTTTAGTGACTTTTCAAGTTTCATAGCTTATACCAATATCTTTGTCTTAGGCTCACACATTCTTTCTTTCCAACTGTTTCATTTTTAACATAAATCATAAAATTGATATACTTTGTTGTTGCTTTATTTAGATGGAAATTTCTTTCCGGAGGTTTGTCTATCTCTGATAATTCTCTGTCATCCGATAGTTCTGTCTGACGTTTGTGCAGATCCTGTGACCAGTGTGGTATGTATTACTTTCTAGCTCTGCTCGGAATTGATTCCGTTTTTGCTTTAAGGACTAGGCGATTAAACGTTTATTTTTATTTTACATTGTTGTGTATTCCGTTCTGATATCCCTGCAAAATGTATGAGTTAGTTGTGTATTTGTTTTCAAGTTTGCCTTTCTGTATATATTTCCTTGTAGAGGCTTCTAATGTCACGGTGTATAATTTAGATGAACTCTCAATGTGATTGGTTTCCGGTCGCTTCCATATTGTTTTAGCACTAGATTTTGTATTTTGTATGACAGATCTTTTGTTGTCAAGACTAGATCTGGAGCACATGTTTTTCTCCATAGCCTAGAAAAAACGGATTGGTTGATTTTTTGTTTTAGTCTTAGTCGGTCTCTAGATCTACAAGGGTGGTTGCTCTTCTGCAGACCCCTACTCTTGTGCAGGTCCCAACTCTTGTGCGAGTTGATGGTAGTGGGTAGGTGCATTTCTCTGCTTAGCGGGCTAGGCTCGAGCAGTACAATCTCAGTTTCTAGTTGGTTCTGTCTCGGGAGCGGGTTCTCCAGTGGATGGGTAACTTCTGTCTCGGGAGCGGGTTCTCCAGTGGAAGGCTAACTTCTGTCTCGGAAGCGGGCTCTCCAGTGGAAGGCTAACTTCTGTCTCGGGAACGGGTTGTCCAGTGGATGGCTATCTTCTGTCTCGGGAGCGGGTTCTCCAGTGGAAGGCTAACTTCTGTCTCGGGAGCGGGTTCTCCAGTGGATGGGTAACTTCTGTCTCGGGAACGGGTTGTCCAGTGGATGGCTATCTTCTGTCTCGGGAACGGGTTTGTCCAGTGGACGGCTAACTTCTGTCTCGTGAACGGGTTGTCCAGTGGATGGCTATCCTGTTCGTTTCAGGATCGTGAGTGCTGTGTAACTTGAGTGAATATTGCCACCTAGTTAGTGTGCGTGAAGTAAGGGGTGGGGGGGGGAGGGGGGGGTTCCTTCCAGGTATATTTTTGCCCATCCTTATTGCCTTCTTATTGTCCAGATGTCACTGTTGCGTAGGCCCATCTTGTTGCCCTAAGTGATAAGCCAACGAGATAGCGCCTAACTGAGGCATGTGTTGACCATAGCTGGTTTTCCGTGGCATTTATTAGAGACCAGGTTTCACATCCATATCATTGGGCTGGTAGGACCACTGGCTCGAATTGATCTGGTCGTAGGTTGGTGCCTTTCGTGACGTCTGTTGCCGTCTTTATCGAGTTGAAGCCAGCACATCCTGCTCCATGGCTCGTGGCTACCTCGGGCTACAGGTTGAGGTCCATGTTGAGGAGTCGGCCAAGATGTTCTGTCTGGTAACACAGTGAAGCTCTGGTACTTCAACCGTTTATAATTTCATAGGTAGTCCATTTGGACATCATATGTTGTATACGTTGGGAGTTTCCTGTCACTCCATCATGTCTGGTCTTGCTATCTCTGTGTGTTGTTCTGTTTGAATTTGTATTTCTTAAACTGGTAGAAGGTTCTGTATTAGAATTAAGATCCTCCTCTATGCCTGCCTTTATCCACCATTATGATTTATTTTGTGTCCTCTGACTTGGTATATGAGCTGCTTATATGTATATATTAATATCTTTTGGTCATGGATGCAAGCAATGTCGTTATTCTCAGCATCGAGTCTTGCTGAAAGAGCTTGCTTCTTGTTCATACTTCTTCTGCATTCCGTTGAAGAATGCGTAAGAGTTTTTCTCTGTTTGGGTTTATGGTCAATAGTTACCTGGCTAGGACTATATATATATAGGAGTATATATACGCTTAGCTGACTGCTTGAACGGAGAACACAACACTTATGGGAATGCCCCCCCCTGTGTAATGATATTGGTTCCTATATTCAAGAATCAAGTATTTTTCACCTAATATCTGCCCATAACATACCAAGATAGACACACGTAGCATTGGGTGGGCACCTTCGTAGCTTGGGTTCCGGCATTCCAGTTGTCTAGTAGGACTCCTGAGGTGGAAAGGCACATCTACTGTGCGTGTTATATGCATCTCGGGATCCAGCGCGAGCTACCTTGCGCCATATTGTACAATTGTATTGTGGTACATGACCCATTTAGCTGGCACATTGTCTTTCGGTAAATCTATTTGTTTAAACTGTTCTTTACCTTTAACTGGCCCTAGTTTACCTACGGGGCAGTAGATGTGTTTAGGAGTCATAGATTTCCGTCTCTTAAATGAGATACCCGTCAAGCTAGCGAGTCATATCTACTCGAGAGATATCCGGTTTCCTATGATAGCCTTCGATGCGCCAGTATTTCATTTTCAAGCAGCATGTGAATCATATTTTTTTCAATCCGAGCTGCCTACTCAAGATGACCAGGACCAAGCACCTAGCTGGTTTTAGGGCATTATATACTCGTCCGTCCCCACAGCTTCTGTTAGAAATGCTACGTGATGGTCAGGGGTTTGGCATTGCTATCAGAGGCTATATGCCACGCAAGCCTTGGGAACACTTCAATGGATTTTGATAGCACGTCTTCTGCTAGACTCCCGGCTTTGACAGCATTTAAGACCTCAACAAAGCCTAAGCTTGTCAGCCCGAATTGTTATTGTGTCCTTATATTTTACAATGAGCAATAAAAGTGAATAATTGTAAGCTTTATCGCCATAACTCAAGGCTCCACTATTGTACATGATATATACACTAATTATAGCTGTCCATCGTTGTCGATGAGGACCGCCGACATCATCCTTGCCACAGATTTCCCTGTTGGGTGTGGGTGCGCATGTGGCTGAACAGGCCAATGCGAGCACGAAAACATCTGCTACATATCGGGCACACGAGGTTTGTAGAAGGGGATGGTGTTCCCGCTGTTCGGAATTTCCGCGTCTCGCGTCTGTTCTGGGCTTTCACAACACGGTCATCTTCACCGGCAGCTACATCCGATTTGACTGCGCTTCTCCAGTCAGATCTGTTTTTCGCAAGACATTCCCAGGTGTCGATGTCTATCTGGCAACTTTTTAGTGAGTCCTTCAGACCATCTTTAAAACGTTTCTTTGGGCGCCCTCTCTCGCGCCATCCCTCTCTCAGCTCGCAGTAGAGAAGCTTCTTTGGGAGCCGCTCGTCTGACATACGGACGAGGTGTCCGGCCCATCCTAGTCGTGCTTTTTCTAGCAGTGCATGGATGCTGGGCATGTTAGCCCTCGAGAGAACCTCGATGTCAGTGACACGATCTTGCCATCAAATGTGGAACATTCGCCTCAGGCAACCTGTGTGGAAGTGGTTTAACCTCATTGCATGTCCAGAGTATACAGTCCAGCTTTCGCAAGCGTATAGTAGGGTTGGAATGATGGTTGCACGGTAGACTTTGAATTTGGTCTTGACGCTGATGCCACGACGTGCCCAGACCATCGAGCGCATTCTACCAAAGGCTGTGCTGGTTTTTGCTATTCTGCTTGCCACCTCATCGTCTAGGCTGACAGATCTCGACAGCGTGCTGCCCAGATATGTGAATTTGTCTACGGCATTCAACGTCTGCCCGTTGACTGTAGTCTCTGGTTTTGTGTACGGCATGCCTGGTGCTGGTTGGTACATGACCTCTGTTTTTTTGGCATATATGGTCAGGCCAAAATTTTCCCATGTGGCAGAGAACTGGTCCATTCCAACCTGCATGTTAAGTTCTGAGTTGCTCATTAGAGCGCAGTCGTCAGCAAATACAAGTTCCCTGATTATGTCGCCAGCCACTTTGGTTTTGGCCTTCATTCTTCTGGAATTGAGTAACTTGAGATCTGTGCGGTACTTTATGGGTATTCCAAGCTCCAATGATCTGAAGGCGTCTGTCATCGTGGCCGCGAACATCATGCTGAACAAAGTCGGGGCGAGTACACATCCTTGTTTTACTCCGTTTTATACTAGAAACGTTTTAGAGATTGCACCGCTGTCCAGTACACGAGCACACATGCCTTCGTGTAGCTGTTTCATCATTGTTATGAACTTGTTGGGGCAGCCAAACCTAGACATTATCATCCACAGCCCACCTCTGTTTACTGTATCAAATGCCTTTGTCAAATCAATAAATGTGGTGTACAAGGCCTGATTTTGTTCTCGACACTTCTCTTGTACTTGGCGAGCGGCAAAAATCATGTCCACTGTTCCTCTTCCGGCTCTGAATCTACATTGGCTTTCTGGGAGGTGGTGGCTTTGTTCAAGGTGGGTTCTTGAGCCTGTTGAGCAGTAAGCGCGCTAGGATCTTGCCTGCTACGGAGAGTAGCGATATTCCACGATGATTGTCGCATTCCTGACGGTTGCCTTTTCTTTTGTACAGGTGAACGATTGAGGCGTCCTTTAGCTCCTGCGGAATTTTACCTTCAGCCCACATGTGACAGAAGAGTTCAGTGATCCTTCTGGTGAGGGATGGGCCAGCTGTCTTATATACCTCTGCTGGTATTGCATCAGCTCCTGAAGCTTTTCCTAAAGATAGTGAACTGATTGCCCTGTCGGAGGACCTCAGTAATTACTTCATCCAACGCCAGGTTCAGTTCCACCTGCGGCATTCGCCGGATGGCCTCTTCATTTATGGACGATGGGTGGTTTAGTATTCTGAACCTTATCTGTTAGCAGTACCCCATCCGCACTGCGAACTGGAGTATTACTAGAGGGCTGCGGGCCGTAGAGAGCTTTCAGTGCCTCGTAAAACCGTTTGGTGTCATGACGCTCGACGAACATCTCAATTTCATCAGCTCTTTTGCTGAGCCAGGAGTCTTGCATATCTCTACACCTGGTCTGGACAGCTTTGCGAGCAGTATTGAAGGCAGCTTTTGCTGCCGGAGATGGTGTGTCCCTGGGGTATTCCCTGTGCACTTCATGTTTTGCATCGAGAAGGCCTTGTATTTCTAGATCGTTCTCATCAAACCAGTCCTTATGCTTGCGCGTGTGTGGGCCAATGTGTTTAACAGCTGTATCGTAGAGTGTGTTTCTCAATGATGCCCAGTTCTTTTCGATGTCGTTCTTTTCAAAACGAAGCTCAGACAGTCTACCCTCAAGCTCTTCCTGGAAGCCTCCTCTCGTGGGTTCGTATTTCAACTGAGAGACATTTAGCCTCCTCGGTGGTTTCTTTCCCTGGGGGGCGCATTTTGGGCTGGATCTTGAAGTTTAGCTTGGCAATGACAAGTCGATGGTCGGTCCAACATTATGCACCACACATGCTCTTCGTTACCATAGCATCCGCTCGATCCCTACGTCTGATGATAATATAGTCAATGAGGTGCCAGTGGCGGGACCTTGGGTGCATCCATGTGGTTCTATTTCGGACAGGTAGTCGGAAAGCTGTGTTTATAATGAGTAGTTCATTTGCGGCACATGTCCTCAGAAGGAGAAGTCCGTTACTATTGCATTTTCCGATACCATGTCTGCCAATGGCTCCCTCCCAGGCTGTATGGTCTGTGCCAACTCTAGCGTTAAAATCACCGAGGATGATCAGTTTGTCAGATTTGGGGACTGCAGCGATGAGCGCCTCAAGGTCCTCATAAAACTTATCTTTTGTTTCCTGAGGATTTGTCATTGTGGGTGCGTATGCACTGATGAGTGTTGCATGGCACCCTCCTATAAGGGGGAGACGCAGTGTAATCAGGCGGTCATTAATTCCTCTGGGCATGCTTGTGAGCTTGTCGACCATGTTAGTCTTGATGGCAAAGCCAACTCCAGCTTCACGGCGTTCTTCTTTGCTGCGGCCGCTCCAGAAGAAAGTATAACCAGCGCCTTCTTCTGTGATCGGCCCTTCCTCTGCCAGTCGTGTCTCGCTCAGGGCAGCTATGCAGATGTTGTATCTAGCCAGTTCCCTGGCGATCAGTGCTGTCCGTCGTTCGGGTCTGTTTGCTTTGGTGTTGTCCAGTAGCGTGCGGACATTCCATGTTGCAAGCGTGATGGGTAGTTTTCGTGATCGTTTTCTGCCTGTTCCGCCGTTGCAGTTTGTGGGCCCTGCCAGTTGCAAGCTGCTAGTCAGGGTGTGATCTGTAGGGTGATGTCGTGAGTTGCGCAATGTGTTTATAGTGAGGGAGATGTGCGCAGGATCTTCCTCACTCTCTCGTCCGGACTCAACATGTTCTAGAGGCAAGACATTGTCAAGACTTCTAGTGAAGGGTTCGGATGCAGACAGTATGGTGTCAGCGTGTGCCTCATTATCTCGGTAGCCCTTCCCTTCTCTTTTATCGCTGGGGTGGAGCTTTGAGGTATCAGTTTCTGAGTGCATTTGTTTGTGTATTCTTCTTCCACCTCTCGTTCCTCTGGTCTTCCGCCTTGATTATATACTTGTGAGTTCCGATGCCTCCTCGGTTAAGTGTAGATGTAGATCTGAGTTTGAAGGGACGTAGTGTGCTGATCGAAGCGCTATGAGCTCCTTTCTGAAGTACCGTATGTTTGACGGGGTCAGGATGACCTCCTACGTTTCAGTGTTCATGCTTCGTTATCTGGGTCACGATACAGCACGGAGCGACACTAGCCTTTGACCGGGTCAAGTTTCGGCCACGCTTTGTCAAATCGAAACTGTGCACATTAGTCTACCTTTCAGGACTAAAAATACACTGTTATATACTTCGTTGCATTGCTTCTTTCACATTAGTATACTTAAATTCACAAGTCGGCACATTTATATCCAGGAATCACGTTAATAGTCCGAGAGTTATCATAGAAAATACAAAACAAAACACCGTTTCATCAAGAGGGAAATCGACTGCGACCATGTCCGGCGCCATCTTGACCCTAACACTAGTGACATAATAATTACTACTAGCAGCATGTCCATTTTCTCACTCGGCGCTACGGACTCATTAGGACGGATTTCGTCGACCAATGCGGATGTTGCTTTACTGCTGCCATTTTTATCGGCTCTGTTTTTTTTTCCTCTAAACAAAACAAGGGAAATAACTTCACCTTTCTCTGAATCATAAATTTTGTCTACTTCCTTACTAAATTAAAACAAGGGAGACAACTTCCGCGTTCTCTCCCACATAATTGTTGTCTACCTTTTTACTGATTCCAAAACATTGCTTAACAACATTTCGAGAAAAAGCTATGTATTTCGCAACATTCTCAGGCGCGCATGACGTGTAAGGGGCACAGTAGCTAGAGCGATTGTATCTGATAGCAAAGGCATGGATATTAGATCTCGTCGAAACATTTCAGACTCGATCAATCAAAACCTGTGCTGCCTCCCGATGGAGCATGTGTCTTCAACAAATACACTCGGACTTTATTTTTTGTGCAACTTTTCAGTAGATCAACTCACGTCGGCCTCGGGTGCTGGAGGTCGCCGGTTCAAATAAAGATGGGAATCGGGATTTTTTCACTTGAACTTTCTGGTATTTCCCCGGATTTCCGGGTAGCAGAGATCGGACGTCCGTGTACAGTGTCGCGCACGTTAAAATTCCCTTGCAGTTGGAAATCGAAAACCGTGGGATTAACGGCCCCTGCATGGGCAATTCAAAATGATGTTACAAATCTAGCCAATCTATTACGGGATCCTCGCCGTTGCACCGAAGTTCTTGCATTGGACTGATATTCTCACACAATATGAAGAAGAACATAATACTTTGGAGTTAAACCACGTACAATGACGTTGATTCTTCGACTGAACTAAACTTAACGTCTTCGCAGTCTCTTCTATATTTGCTTCAAGCCCTCTTCTACCTTAACGTGTAGGCCTGCCTCTACTCGTTTGCCTCTGGAGTTCCGGAACAAAGACTGTCTAGTAATACTATCAACAACTTCATGACCCGCCAAACGTCAACTATACCATTATTGCCAATGTTTGATGGGATTTCACTTTCCCAGTTTGATATAAGAGTATATTTATTTATAATTGTTTTGGTGCCTTCATACGTTATTGCTGTATTGTATTTCTTTCAAGAATTGTGTTTTTTTTTAATTAATTTTTTCAGCCCTTGCAGAAAGAGCGTGGCACAGAGCCTCCTGGGAGAGTTTACCGGCAGGAGAGAAGCGCGATCAGGAGCAGAAAGATGATTGGTCGTCATTTGTTAGAGCTGTCGGTTATAGGGAGCTGGGAAGACTGAACAAACTGAATGTTACCTATAGAGTCCCGCCTCCTGGAGCAATGTAAGTTGTGGTTGGTCAGCTATTTAAAAGTAATAGACTACGAAACAAATGAAAACATTCGAAAAATGGTCGGTACTACGTCTTGCACAAGGCACATTTCCAGCAGGAAAAAAAAACATGCCAGTCCCAAGAGACTCTTCAACTACCATTCACAGTTTGCAATGTTGGTAGATATAGCTGCAGGGTAGGAGGGCGACAAGTGGATATAAAACATTAGAGTGATTGTGAATTTGTGAATCTTAATTCGTCAATAAATTTCTAAAGATTTTACAGTTTCATTGGTTGAAAATCAACAGATATCAGACTGCTGTTCCTCTTTGGTCTTTGTCACAAAACAGCATCTGTTATACTACGTGTAGAATATTAAACATAGGAGCAAGCAAGTGATAGTCAAACTGTATATAGCATTAGTTCGACTTAGATTGGAGTACTGTGTACAGGTCTGGAGTCCTTATCATAGAGGGGATATAAATATGCTGGAAAGGATACAAAAAAGAGCGACAAAGCTGACAGAATTACATTTATGAGAAAACTCAGAAAAACCGGCCTACAATGTCTAGAAGAGAAAATAATTCGAGTTGACTTAATACAGGTGTATAGGACGATCACAGGAATGGATAAATTAGACTATAACAAGTTGTTTTTTTAAACATACAGCCCAAGAACAAGAGGGCATAGCTACAAATTAACTAAAGAGAGGTCTAGATTAGATATTAGGAAATATTTTTTTAGTCAGAGAGTGGTGAATGCTTAGAATGTATTGCCACAGGAGTTAGTGGAGGCAGGGACAGTTAATGCATTTAAGAATAAATTGCATGCGCATAGCTTTTAGAGCAAGGTAATGTAAATGAAATTGGTTGTGTACAGACTCTGCAGAGTCTTCTAAACCAGTAAGTAACTCATAGCATTACTGCCGTAGGGGTGTGAGGTGTTAGCGATCTCACATTTCATAGGCCCGGCTGTATGAGGGCGGTAGCCATCTCCTCTCCCTCGCCGCTTTTACTTCTAGGGCTGAACTGGTACTCATTTCAGGCTGGGTCAACCCGGGAGCCATTGCGGTCTAAAAAAACACTACCGCCTCAACTGGGGAATGAACCCAGAACCACTCAGATGCGAAGCTTGAGCGCTAACCCCTGCGCTACGCTGCTCCCAGTATAAAGACGTTAAGTTCAGTTGAGGAACACTTTTGAAGTCCTTAGCAACAGTTTCTTTCTCTCAGTTGTTCGCTCTCAAGTTCCCACTTGCAAGTCCTACAAAGGCCTTTCCAAGTAGCATGATATAGTTTGGAGAACGGACGGAATGCTTTGTGTCATAGTTAACATTTTGACTGTGACATTTGCACTTTTCGGTCCAACACATTTTTGGGTACCGATTAAGATTTCCTTCTTCGATCCTTTTTCCTTAGCCAGTCCGCCCTTTTGCAGCCTGATATCTAGGATCACCACATGGAGATGGAGAAGGATCTTGGCAACTCTTTGGTAGTAGATCGTAACAGCTCATGCACTATCCAGCATCTTGATCACGTCCGTACCTACAATATTTCCAACTGACATAAAAACGATGCGTTATTTAGATTTGGTATCTCAATTTAAACTTGTTCATGTAAATCCCCTTATATATTACACATGTTTCATATTTACTCCTAGAGTTTCTTACGGACGTCTGCTGACCACACCCCTCTACCCAGACCTAGTGGTTCAGTACAGCTTTGATGCTGGTAATACGTGGCAGGATGCTCAAAACTCGGTGAGTGTCGGGGACTACAAGAACAGGATCTGGCTGAGGACACGGTAAGTCAAAGATGTTACGGGAAGCAGATCAAGGGAACACTTTCACAAAATATTGTCATTTCGAAACTAAATTTCACTGGGTGGATTTATATGGCTGAGGAATACAGACGGCTCGGCTCGCCTTTCCAGTTTGACGCGTTGTGCAGATTAGATTTTTATTTTATCTCCGATTACAAAATATATAAGCCTTAGCGAGGCATATAATGCTGTCCACCTTCACGAAGGACAGACATCCACGCCGTTATTAGCAATTTTTTATCTTCAGCAATTCCGAAGATTCTGGTTGAGTGTTGTCGGGGCATGAAAGGGGAGAAAAGAATAGTACAATTGAAAACCTGCAAATCATGTGGTAAAAATAAGACTAAAGATGGCTTGGCATGGGGCAGCTAGATCATTCTGTAGATACATTAGGCCACACAAACTCCATCAACTGTAGACAAATCAACTGGGAAGAAATATGTAGCTGAACCATGAGATAGTCGGTTGTCAAGAGGGTTAAAGCTGCGATGCAAAGAAGGACACAATGAATCTGCATCGCGAACTTACCTTTTTTTTTTTTTTTTTTTTTTGTTGTTGTTGCTCAATGCAAGCTTTTTTTTTAACCTTTTTGCAACATCCATGAATCGAGAGACCTATCATTAGGTAAATCGAAAACCATTATGAAAATCTAGAAACGATTATTTTAATCACAGGATGACTAATAGATCTAGCTGAACACCAATGGCAATCCACAACATGTAGTATTTCTGACATATGCACAATCACTACTCCATGCACTGAAATTCAAGAAACTGCCAGATCTACAGGCTCTACTCTGAACTGAGCAACCAGCTCAAGATTCTCATGCAGTGGATACTTTCTCATTGTGGAGTACCAGGAAACGAGAGAGCAGACCAACTGGCAAAGAAGGGTACTGCAGCCGAGCAACCATATGTGCCAGTTACATACCAACAGAAGATAAGGATGATCAAATCAATCACCAGACGATTACCATAAGATGAACAGACAAGAACAGACTGTTGTGTTGAGCCTTAGAACAGGACACAACCGACTCCACAGCCACATGTATACAAAAAAGAAGATTGGCAACTCAACCATGTGTACATGTGGACAGGCACCCTAGACAGCGGACAGGCACCCCAGGCAGAAGAGCACATACTACAGAACTGCCCCGAATATGATATACAGATAAAATCTCACTGGCCCATGGAAACAACACTGGAAGAGAAATTTTATGGACCTGTATGTGAACTGCAAAAGAAAGTGAAATTTATACAAGAGACAACATTCCAGATATAGAGAAAATTTTAAAGCGAACGAAAGAAGAAGAAGAAGAAGAAGAAGAGGATCCAGTTTCAAAAAGACAGTGGGTACGCCAGCATTGTTTCCTTTCACCGAGTCTCTAAAACGCATATTCTAAGATGTTGATAGAGAATGTTGTTCAGAGTTGTAATAGGGGTGTCAAAGTCAATGGTATGAAAGTTAATATCACCAAATTTGCATATGACCACGCCAGAGTAGGAGAATGAGTACCAATATTGCAAATGATGTTCCGGCAAGTTAACAGCACAGGCAAAGGGTTTCCCATGAATATAAGCACATTGAAGACAAAGATTTTGGTAATATCCAAGCAACACAAGCAAATAAATCCAATCATCAATGGAAAAGTAACAAGTACAGAAGTTTACATATTTGTAGCAAACCATAACAGACGATGCCCGCAATTAGACAGAGAAATTAAAACAAGAGTTGCACTGGGGACGGCGTGGGCTAGTGGTTAAGTGACACGGCTTACAACCAGAAAATGCTGGGTTCGATCCCCATCACAGCACCGGTCGTTACTCCGAGGAAGTAAACCCTTTGAAAATGCAGGAGGAAGCAGACCCTTACATAAAATGGATGCTGAAGTCGGATGCACTGGGCCAACAGGTGCAAAATAAAAACCACAGGGCAACGCACACCGCCTTGGAGATTAGAGAAATAAGGCGAGCAAACAACAACAACAACAAAAAAAGAATTGTATTGGCAAAGAAAGGCTTCAGGGAAAAACAGAAATTGTACACCTCAAAGAATATCGTGATAGAACTGATGAAACGAGTATTCGACACTCATTTGTGGCCAATTGTGTTGTTTTGGGCTGAAACATAGCCTCTAGCCTAGAAGGATGAAAACAGCTTGGAGCATTTTGAAATGTGGTGCTACCGTAGAATGGAACGAGTGAGAAGGACAGAAAGAAGATAAATAACAATGTCCTCACTGAAGTAGACGAACAAAAAACAAATATTGAAAATGATACAAAAACGAAAGTTGAGTTGGCTGGGAAACAATTTGTGACATGAAAATCTTCGTATTATCTTATAGAACAGTCTCCAGCGTTAAAGATTAAAAGAGGCCATAGACAAAAAAGCTGAGACAAAGTACAGCTTTCGACAAAATAGGTTCTGTGCAGACCAAATAGCTACTCAGAGAATAATAGTTAAACAAGGCGAGAATGGGAACTAGCAGCGTTATATCAGATTCATTTACAGAAAAATCAATTGGAAGGTTTAAGTAGAGAATCTCTCTAAATTGTACACTGGTACTGTGAAGCACTCATGATATTCGCTAACATAATTATGTTAGGTGTTCAGTCCCACTCAGCAAATTGCGAATAGTGTAGATGTTGTCTGGGCCATTTGAGATATGAACTGGTGTGCGACAGGAATGTCTTTTATCACCATGTCTCAATTGACTATTGACTGGATTATGAAGACAATAACATGAACCAACAGAAACTCTTACACAACAACTTGATTATCTGAACCTTACCGGTGGATTGGCGCTTTTGCCCCGTAACTGTTATCCGTTGCAAAATAGAATAAGAGCACTTTTTAGAAGACCAGAAACACTGGGATTGAACATACACAGAGTACGAAACTCAGAATATGAGAATAAATGCAACTAACAGCAATAACAGTAAAGCAGCAGCAAATAAGGCGCCATAACTGGCTGCGGGTCTACATTGTTCTTGTTTTATTTCATTATAGATGCCGCCAGACCATGGATTTGCCGGGAATTCACACTAGTCGACGTCTTGCACTTGTATACATGGAAACGTGTTGTTGTTTTTCATTTGGACTGGTTAATTCGTTCGTTTTGTGTGTTTTCTTCCGTCCGATTATCTTGGAATGGACATCGGCTATATGAATAGCAGTACACTTAAACATGTGTCACATTTCAAAGTCAAGTTCACACGGCTGAACTTCACGAGATTGGCGCCCCTTGCCCTAGCTGAAGGCAGTGTCAGCTATGTTGTATGAAATTTAGACACAACTATAATGAACTGCTACCTGGAGAGAGATGTGCTCGGCCAGGTGTGTAGCGGTCCAAGACACACCGTTGTTGTATGGCGACAGCTGGTACTACAAACTGCAATAACAGTGACTCAACTACCTTCTATGTTATGGGACTGATGAGGATAATGATGATGATGATGATGAACAGGAATTAGATTGTGCCGTGAAACACACTCATACAAAACGTGGAATTATTCAAATATTGTGGTACGAATATACTTAAATTGTGAGATACAAGTACGGATATCAAATTAAGAATACAAAAAGTGAGAGGAGCTTTCATTGCATTGAAACTCACTAAAATCAAAAGCAATTAAGTTCAACACAACAATACAAATCTTCAACTCCAATATAAAATCAGAATTATTATATAGTCTGGAAAAACGGAGAAAAACAAAAACAACCTAAAAGATACAGACTTTCATAAATGTATGCAAAAAACATTACTACAATTGCTTAAATACAGACTGTTTGTAAACTAATCTGCTGTAGCATCGCGCTTATACTTCGTGTGGAGCAAAAAGGTCAATCAATCAATCAATCAATAAATCAATGTTAATATATTATGACCTTCTCCAAATCATTTCTTTTCTCTGTCTCTCCCTCTTTCACTTTCTCTCTCTCTCCTTCAATTTCTCTCTCTCTATCTCTATCTTTCTCTCTCTCTCTCTCTTTCTCTCTCTCTCTCCCTCACATTCTGTCTCTCTAAGGGTAATCATGATCAGGTGTAACATACCGATCGAGACCAAACTTCACGACCTTCTTATTATTTCTTGAAACAGGCTAGCCAGCGAGATGGGCAGCGACACTGCAATCCTTGTAGTGGGGAGTTTAGTGACGGGTGTTCCATTGTAGTGGACCACCGTCTCATGTTCAGCTCAGGGTGTAAGAATAGCCACTGTAACCTGCTACCAGAGAAATGCCAAGAGATAACTCAACACAAGTAGTTTCGACCAACAACGGAAATAAAATAAGCTGACAGCAGCCAACGACTCCTAACTGGTTGGTCAGCGAGTCATAGCTGGCTGATTGCATCAGAGTCAGCGACTCGTTGCTGGTTGATTGCTTCAAGAGCAGCGACTCATAGCTGGCTGATTGCATCAGGGTCAGCGACTCATAGCTGGCTGATTGCATCAGGGTCAGCGACTCATAGCTGACTGATTGCATCAAAATAAAAAGCCAAGAAAAGTCAGATTTGTTTGTGTCGAGAAACGCGATGTCGCAGCCTGGCTGTAACTCACGACATAACGTCATTATCAAGACGACCGCCAAAGAAGGAAGAAGAAAGATAACAAGAACAATTACAGCAACGTAGTGCCTTCAACCAATGTATTTCTAACAACCATTTCACTAATCTGCCTTTTTGCTAATCTATTTGTGATCTAGAACTGCAGATTCATGCAGGTTCAGCCGGACAGTCGTCCTGGATCAGAGTAAGTATGCTGTCACAGTATGCATTAAGTATGCACAGATCGCTCTGGTTATGGAGTAGTTAGCCGTATGCAAAAAGTTGATATCCTGTCTATTTTTTGGATTAATTTGACGCAAATGGTTACAAATACCAGTGGCCCATTGGCCTGAAAGGGGAGTAATGAATAGCGGAACTGTAACCTACTAGATATATCGTAAGATACAACTAAGGAATAATAGAGATTTGGATTGGCTAGCTCATCCAACAGAACCTTAAAGCCATGAGAACATCAATTGGTATAGACGGGTATACATTTGAAGCCATGAAAACATCAATTGGTATAGACGAGTATACATTTGAAGCCATGAAAACATCAATTGGTATAGACGGGTATACATTTGAAGCCATGAAAACATCAATTGGTATAAACGGGTATACATTTGAATCCATGAAAACATCAATTGGTATAGATGTATATACATCTAAAGCCATGAAAATATCAATTGGTATAGATGTATATACATCTAAAGCCATGAAAATATCAATTGGTATAGACGGGTATACATTTGAAGCCATAAAAACATCAAATGGTATAGACGGATATACATTTGAATCCATGAAAATATCAATTGGTATCGACGGGTATACATTTGATGATTTATAGTAAATTTGTTGAAGTTCGTTGCTCCACTGGAAGCTGAAGAGATTTCAATTGATTTATAGGGCCAGAAGTGGCCCCTTACAGAATGCCAGAGCAGCAAAAATGGCACCTAGCAGGCTAACTTTTCCCTTTCGTCTTAGACCATCATGGATGCTGCCAGATATGGTTTGGCTACGATTTAGTCCACTATGCCGCATATGATTTGAATGGAATTCATACTAATCAACTATTGACACTTGAGTGCACGAAAATGTTTTGTGGTATTCAACTTGGATTAGTTAATTTGTTCATTTTGTGGGTTTTTTTTCCCTCCGATTATCCTGGCATGGTCATAGGCTATTTGAAATAGCATGTCGGTTACCTTTTATCGTATTTACACGGACCCGTACCAAAGAAAGAAAAAGATAGAGCAGATGAAATTGGATACAGGCCTATCAGTCTACTGAGCTGTGTAGGTAAACTGATGGAGCGTATGATAAACACCAGACTGATGTGGCATCTGGAAGAAAAATACATTAATTCCACAGCAAGCAGGATTTAGACAACACAGATCCACTGACGACCAGATCACTCTCATAGCACAGGAAATAGAGGATGCTTACCAAGAGCAAAAAAGCATGCAGTAGCGTTTTTAGCGGATCTAGAGAAAGCATTTGACAAGGTGTGGAAAGAGGGACTTCAGTCAAGCTACGAAGATGTGAAGTATCTGGAAAAATGTGCAGATGGATCAGCCACTACCTCGAACACAGAACAGCCAGAGTTCAAGTACAAGGGCAGATGAGCAAAAAGGTGACACTGGAGCAAGGAGTATCCCGAAGGAGAATACTGTCACACACACTTTTCCTGGTGTATATAAACAACATCATAGAGAATATACCAAGAAGAGTCCACAGCTCCATGTTTGTAGACGATCTGGCTATGTGGACATCTGAAAAAAATCTCACCGTAGCAAACAATCGGATGCAGCAGGCCCTAACACGTTGGAGGAGTGGGCGAAATATCTACAGCCAAACGACAACCCAAACTACTTGGGCGTCACATTTGATTGGCGTTTAACATGGAAAAGTCAGATCGAAACAAACTGAATGAGATCCAGACAAAGAATCGCAATCATGAGGAAACTTGCTGGCACAAGCTGGGGAGCAGACGAAAGAATACTTAAGAAACTGTACACTGGAAGAGTGAGACCAGTTCTCGAGTATGGCATTGTGGCATGGGCAACAGCAGAAAAGGCGAACTTCGATAAAATTAGCAAACTTCAAAACCAAGCCATGAGAGTTATAACAGGAGGCATGAAGTCAACGCCAATTGTAGAACTTGAAAAGACTACAAATCTGCAATCTATGACCGACAGAAGAGACTGCAGAGCCCAGCACCAAGCAGAAAAACTCAGAAGACTGACAGACCATCCAATGCATCAGAGACTAAATAGATTTGGAAAAGGGGAACTAAAGCGGAGAAACTTTGCAGAAATAGCCAAAGCAAAGATGAGCGAAGACCCTATGAACACCATAACAACACCAAAGCAACATGGAAGCAGCATATCATTCCGGAGGTGGTAGAAAATGTACCAGGTATTTAAAACAAGAACAGCCAGAATGAAAAAGGAAGAAGACACATAACCCTGAGGTACATAGCGGAAAACTACCCAAGCATGGACTGGACCCATGCATACACCGACGGTTCTGTAACAAACACAACACAGAATGGAGGGGGATGGCTATTCCTGAGCCTAACAAATGGTAGAAAAATAACACTGTCAGTGGCAAATGGAAAATTATCAAGCAATTTTAGAGCGGAGGCAGATGCACTGAAGGCTGCAGTTAAAGCAATGCTGACAGGCGAAAGCAATGAAAGCCAGATAGTCCTGTTTACAGATGCCCTGACAGTAGTTACAGCACTAAAAAGCGAGAAAAATACAGAACTTAATGATTTAAGAACAGTACTCTGTCAACTATGTCAGCAGTCCGCACCAAAAAGAGTAGTGGTACAGTGGGTTCCATTCCACTGTAACATCCAAGGCAACGAGGAGGCAGACAGACTGGCAAAAGAAGGTGCAAGACTATCACAACCAGATTCTAGTGTGACCTACGATGAGTCCAAAAGGTTTATTAGGGCCAGATACATGGCCAAATTGGAAACAGAACATACTGGTTACACAAAAAACGATGCCTACTACAGAAGAGAGCAGGTCGTGGTCTTCAGAATCCGCACAGGCAAAAACAGACTGAGGTACCACCTATTCAATAAACTGAAGATAGGTGGCGCTGATGAATGCCCTTCTGGTACCGGGAAAATGACCGCTGAAAAGCTGCTGCAACATTGCCCGACGTACGAGGATCAGAGAGAGCAGACGTGGCCATCACCAGAGCCAACACTAGACAAGCTCTATGGCAGTGTGGACAGCCTCAGGATGGCAGCTGCTTTCATCGAACAAATTCAAGTTGACGTCTGACAGCGTAAGAAGAAGAAGAAGAAGTATTTACACGGGCCAGTACTCACAGCTGAACTTCACGAGGTTGATGCTATGTTTGCTGACAGTGTAAGTTTTGGTGTGGTTAGAAAACTACACATGGACTGATAATTGACTAACCCATCGTCTAGGAGTGATTCGGCCCTGTCCGGTTAGCAGACACTTCACTGGCACGGTGAGTGATGCTTTTAACCTTCGCGGCCTCCGTTCCAAGGCAGCGGAGCACTCGCCTCCATTCAAAGAGTTCACAGTGACCTCGGTCGACACACTTCCCACGAAACCACAGCCACAAGGCGTCAGGGATCCATCTCCGGATATTGGAAGTCCAATGAGAATTGCAAGTAGTAATATTCATTTTTGCCGCAGCACGTGGTCGATCAACGATGCCTAAGCAAACATTACTATTACAAACATATTACTTTAAATCCGGATGTAGTTGTAGTTTCTCCAGCAATTGTCTTACATGTTAAGATTGCTATCCCCAACTACAACCCTCTGTATTCGCCTTTTACCTCATCCACGGGTATGCATTTGAACTTCTTTTCTCCCTATTAAATATCATCGATCCTGAAGGTACGTTGACAAACACCTCCTATATTAATTATGCCCACAGTGTACTGGCCATGTTGGAGCTGATGACAACTGAAGTGTTGCAATGTTGCCTCTGTAACAGTGACTTTGCGAATATTAAATTGAGACAAGAAATTTCTCAGTGGCCGTTAATAAGTTGAAGAGAGTGTAATCGTTCAATCAAAAAATTATTTAAAAGTATATCTTCAGGATAGATGGTATTTATTGGGGAGAAAAGAAGTTCCACTGCGTACCCGTGGATGAGGTAAAAGGCGAATACAGAGGGTTGTAAATGGGTCTAGCAATTCTCATCGAACTTTAAATATCCGGTGATGAAACTCTGACGGCTTGTGGTCTCATTGTAAGTTTGTCGACCGAGGTCTCTAAGAAATTATTTAATGGGGGGTGAGTATTTCGCTGGTTTGGAGTGGGGGCAGTGAGGATTAAAGGTATCATTGAGAGTGTGAGTGATGTGTTTTAGGTATGTTGCTAAATGGGTAGGATCTAATCTATTTGTGTGTTAGTTCACTATTGGTTCACGTGTAAAATCTTAACCACACACAAAAAAACGGCACTATTAGCAAGAAGGGCGAAGAGTGCCAAATTCGCGAAGTTCATTCATGTGCACTGGACCGTGGAAATGCAACACAGGGTAACCGAAATACCATTTCAAATAGTCTGTGACCATGCCAGGATAATCGTAGGGTAAAAACCCCCAAAAATGTACAAACTAGCTAACTAATCCAAATATAAAAACCACAACACATATTTATCCACACAAGCGTCAATCGTTGATTAGTATGAATTCCAGTTAAATCAGTGGTCTGGCAGCATCATTATGTACTAAAATGTAAGAGCAAACTTAGACCGTCGGCCTGTTGAACTTTTGTTGGCACAGCAGGACATAATATTGGGAAGATGTTGATCAATATGAAAGGGGCACGTTGAAATTCTGTTAGTGCGACTGAAAGTGATGAAACGGATAATGATAAAGATGGTGGGCGATGATAACGATGATGATGTTGGTGATTAAAATGGAGATGATGATGATAAAGAGGATGATGTTAGTGGTCAAGATGCAGATGATGATGATGATGATGAAGATCATGATGTTAGTGGTCAAGATGGAGATTATGATGATGATGTTGGTGGTCAAGATGGAGATGATGATGTTGGTGGTCAAGATGGAGATGATGATGTTGGTGTTCAAGATGGAGATGATGATGATAAAAATGATGATGGTGGTTGTTAAGATGGACATGATGATGATGATGATAAAGAAAGTGATGTTGGCTGTTAAGATGGAGTAAATTATAATCAAGATGGTATTGTTTGAGTCATTTTGTTTTTAATATCGTCTAAGACAAGGACTTATTGTGTGTGTCAGTTAGTTTTTATGATTGTCTAGGACAAGGACTTATTGTGTGTCTTTTAGTTTTTATGATTGTCTAGGACAAGGACTTATTGTGTGTCGCTTAGTTTTTATGATTGTCTAGGACAAGGACTTATTGTGTGTCGTTTAGTTTTTATGATTGTCTAGGACAAGGACTTATTGTATGTGCCATTTGGTTTTTATGATGGTCTAGGACAAGGACTTATGTGTGTGTCGTTTAGTTTTTATGATTGTCTAGGACAAGAACTTATTGTGTGTCGCTTAGTTTTTATGATTGTCTAGGACAAGGACTTATTGTGTGTCGTTTAGTTTTTATGATTGTCTAGGACAAGGACTTATTGTGTGTCGTTTAGTTTTTATGATTGTCTAGGACAAGGACTTATTGTATGTGCCATTTGGTTTTTATGATGGTCTAGGACAAGGACTTATGTGTGTGTCGTTTAGTTTTTATGATTGTCTAGGACAAGGACTTATTGTGTGTCGCTTAGTTTTTATGATTGTCTAGGACAAGGACTTATTGTGTGTCGTTTAGTTTTTATGATGGTCTAGGACAAGGACTTATTGTGTGTCGCTTAGTTTTTATGATTGTCTAGGACAAGGACTTATTGTGTGTCGCTTAGTTTTTATGATTGTCTAGGACAAGGACTTATTGTGTGTCGCTTAGTTTTTATGATTGTCTAGGACAAGGACTTATTGTGTGTCACTTAGTTTTTATGATTGTCTAGGACAAGGACTTATTGTGTGTCGCTTAGTTTTTATGATTGTCTAGGACAAGGACTTATTGTGTGTCGCTTAGTTTTTATGATTGTCTAGGACAAGGACTTATTGTGTGTCGTTTAGTTTTTATGATTGTCTAGGACAAGGACTTATTGTGTGTCGTTTAGTTTTTATGATTGTCTAGGACAAGGACTTATTGTGTGTCGTTTAGTTTTTATGATTGTCTAGGACAAGGACTTATTGTGTGTCGTTTAGTTTTTATGATGGTCTAGGACAAGGACTTATTGTGTGTCGTTTAGTTTTTATGATTGTCTAGGACAAGGACTTATGTGTGTGTCGTTTAGTTTTTATGATTGTCTAGGACAAGGACTTATGTGTGTGTCGTTTAGTTTTTATGATTGTCTAGGACAAGGACTTATGTGTGTGTCGTTTAGTTTTTATGATTGTCTAGGACAAGGACTTATGTGTGTGTCGTTTAGTTTTTATGATTGTCTAGGACAAGGACTTATGTGTGTGTCGTTTAGTTTTTATGATGGTCTAGGACAAGGACTTATGTGTGTGTCGTTTAGTTTTTATGATGGTCTAGGACAAGGACTTATGTGTGTGTCGTTTAGTTTTTATGATGGTCTAGGACAAGGACTTATGTGTGTGTCGTTTAGTTTTTATGATGGTCTAGGACAAGGACTTACGTGTGTGTCGTTTAGTTTTTATGATGGTCTAGGACAAGGACTTATGTGTGTGTCGTTTAGTTTTTATGATGGTCTAGGACAAGGACTTATGTGTGTGTCGTTTAGTTTTTATGATGGTCTAGGACAAGGACTTATTGTGTGTCGTTTAGTTTTTATGATGGTCTAGGACAAGGACTTATTGTGTGTCGTTTAGTTTTTATGATTGTCTAGGACAAGGACTTATTGTGTGTCGTTTAGTTTTTATGATGGTCTAGGACAAGGACTTATTGTGTGTGTCGTTTAGTTTTTATGATGGTCTAGGACAAGGACTTATTGTGTGTCGTTTAGTTTTTATGATGGTCTAGGACAAGGACTTATTGTGTGTGTCGTTTAGTTTTTATGATGGTCTAGGACAAGGACTTATTGTGTGTCGTTTAGTTTTTATGATGGTCTAGGACAAGGACTTATTGTGTGTGTCGTTTAGTTTTTATGATGGTCTAGGACAAGGACTTATTGTGTGTCGTTTAGTTTTTATGATGGTCTAGGACAAGGACTTATTGTGTGTGTCGTTTAGTTTTTATGATGGTCTAGGACAAGGACTTATTGTGTGTCGTTTAGTTTTTATGATGGTCTAGGACAAGGACTTATTGTGTGTGTCGTTTAGTTTTTATGATGGTCTAGGACAAGGACTTATTGTGTGTCGTTTAGTTTTTATGATGGTCTAGGACAAGGACTTATTGTGTGTGTCGTTTAGTTTTTATGATGGTCTAGGACAAGGACTTATTGTGTGTCGTTTAGTTTTTATGATGGTCTAGGACAAGGACTTATTGTGTGTGTCGTTTAGTTTTTATGATGGTCTAGGACAAGGACTTATTGTATGTGCCATTTGGTTTTTATGATGGTCTAGGACAAGGACTTATTGTGTGTCGTTTAGTTTTTATGATGGTCTAGGACAAGGACTTATTGTATGTGCCATTTGGTTTTTATGATGGTCTAGGACAAGGACTTATTGTGTGTGTCGTTTAGTTTTTATGATGGTCTAGGACAAGGACTTATTGTATGTGCCATTTGGTTTTTATGATGGTCTAGGACAAGGACTTATTGTATGTGCCATTTGGTTTTTATGATGGTCTAGGACAAGGACTTATTGTGTGTCGTTTAGTTTTTATGCTCGCCTAGGACAGCTACTTATTGTTTGTATGTATATTTTAATTTTTAAGATCCACAAGTGAAGATAACCATCCAGCCAGTTATCGACTATATTAGTCAGTTCCTGAACGTCCGATATACCGTTGTTGATAACTACAAGAAATATGGCACTGACCTATATGAGGCAAGCCTTGTACTGTCCAATTTGGGAGATGAGACGGTTCCTGGTGGAAACTGGCACGTTTATTTTATATCTGTCAATGTAAGTTTGTATTATGTAATTGTCTTTGTAAAACCAGCCTTGACGAATATGTGTTTCCACTTTGTGTTATTATATCGATGTTTCTTTAACTTGATTCATTGACTTATGTGGGCCGTTTTTGTTTATCTGCACCAATTAAACTGAAAAAGTTGTTCAGCAGGTATTTGAACTAACATGAAAACAATATTAAGCGTAAAGAAGAAAATGAAGAAGAAGAAGAAAATGAAGAAGAAGAAAAAAAGAGTAAAAAGTAGAAGACGAAGAAGAAGAAGAAGAGGGAAAAAAAGAGTGAAAAGAAGAAGAAGAAGAAGAAGAGGAAAAAAAGAGTGAAAAGAAGAAGAGGGAAAAGAAGAAGAAGAAGAAGAAGAAGAAAAAGAAGAGTTAAAAAATAGGAAGAAGAGTAAAAGAAGAAGAAGAAAAAGAAGACGAAGAAGAAGAGAAACAAGAAGAAGAAGAAGAGTAAAGAGAAAGAAGAAGAGTAAAAAGAGTAATAAGAAAAAGAAGAAGAGTGAAAAGATGAAGAAGAGTAAAAAAGAAGAAGAGTAATGAGAAAAAGAAGAGTAAAAAAGAAGAAGAAGCGTGAAAAGAATTAGGGGAAAAAGAAGAAGAAGAAGAAGAAGAAGAAGAATGAAAAGAAGAAGAAGAAAAAGAAGAAGAGTGGAAGAAGAAGAAGAAGAAGAAAAAGAAAAGAAAGAAGAAGAAAGAAGAAGAAGAATATGGTCTTCAGATCAATGACATTGAAAGTGTGTATAAGTGGTTGTGAGCTTGGTATACAACCGCAGCGAACCAGGTTCAAATCACGGTTTTTCAAACAGGGCTGGTTGTGAAATTCTGTCATGGTTTGGTCGCGTCTCCGAATCGACCCAGCTGTAAATAAAAGCAAAGGCAAAGGCCGCCGTCCATCGTAGACGATGATGGCATAATTCATTTTGCCAGCGCTATTTTTAGTATGGATTAACTGCTCTACTTTTTATCCTCGCTCTCTTGTCTCATGCCACCCGACCCCAGTGGCAAGCCAAGAACAAGGCGACTAGGGGGCTACTACGAGATACAGGGGACTCTACATCAAGCACCCGTGAAAAAGACGCCGGAGTCCGGAGTCGAACCCACACCACCTGATCACGAGGCCGACGGCTTAACCACTTCGCCACGGAATCTCCTAGCTGTAAATGGTTACCTGATAAATGCGGAAACGAATTCGAAACTGCCAAAGGAGCTATGAAGTTCGTACTTTGTCGTAGACACTTTCATTAATGAAAGAGGTGTATCACATATGTCGGCCCCCAGAAGCAATTATGTGCATTCTATGAGACATTTTCCAGTTTTCCATTGAATAACTCCTTCATCAGTGGCCAGTATGGGAGGAATAGATAAGGCACATCTTACCATCGCCATTTTGATTCTTGGATAAGCTATATGAATACGGTTCTCTTTAGGTACATTCAAGTTGACGTCTAACAGCATTGAAAGGCGGAAGGACGTTTTGACAATGATCTCCTATTTGTAGCTCAGGTCATGACATGACCTTCAGTCAACCTTAAAAGTGGAGTGTGTAGCCTAGTCGACAGTCAGCTGCCTTGCTAAGACTGGAATTACACCACGCTAGGGTTCGAAATCACGCACGAATGGGGAAAAAAATACGGGCGTGGTACGTTCCTGGTGCGACCGCTCCGCTAGTTGAACCAGCTGTAAATGGATATCTGACGTATGAATTTAGGAAGGTATAAACAGCAAGGACGGGAACTGGCCACCACACCTCACATAGGCTGCGGCTTAGCCCATGAAGAGTTATTTTCTTCCTTGACGGCAATTGTTGCCATTGGACCCACCTTTACCTTTTCCTGTGAATGGGAAATGCAAAAGAATCCTGAACGACTCAATGCACCAAAGAATGAACAGCCAATGAAAGTGAGACGTGAAGACGTGAAGACGTGAAGACATGAAGACGTGAAGACATGCAGACGTGAAGACATGCAGACGTTAAGACATGAAGACATGAAGATATGAAGAAGTGAAGACATGAAGACGTGAAGCCTTCTCGTCACACTCAAAGAAATTTGACACTCGACCCAATGCTGTCACAAACAAAAACCAAGACTCTTACAGCCAGTTAGCACTACTCTCCCCGATGTATACACACAGAAAGAGTCGTAAAAAAAGGAGTGTCGACAGACCTGGAGAGAGGGCATATCGCAACAGAATCCATAGGCGCGAAATATCCCGCAGACAAGTGGACTCATGCATTGAAACATGGTTCAGTTACATCTGGGACGGAAGAGGAGTGGTTGCTGTTCTTGTTGTTGAATGCCTACAATGAATATGACTGCTCGTTTGAGTGCCCTAACAAAGGATTCAGTAGCTCACTGCAGCGTTTGTCTCTTATCCCGATGGTGCTGTCAAGGTCGACTGGAGTCCTTCAAGTAGCTATGCTATGCTTGGCTTCATCTGTGTGTCGCTCACTAATACGGAAATCGCGTCGATTTCCCTACCTCTTTAGCCAGACTGCCATGAAGGAGCATGTTTCCAGGGAGAACTACGTGGAAGTAAGGTGGAGGTCTTGGTCAGTATATTTTACCTGACCCTGACTAACATTGTCCGATCAGTATATTTTTCCTGACCCTGACTAACATTGTCCGATCAGTATATTTTGATTGACCAGACTTTAGTATCCTCTCCCCGAGGATCAGACAAATCGATCAGACAAATAAATGGGAAGGTAACGCAGTCTATAGCCACAAACAAGTTTTCAGGCATCTTCAGAGCCGAAATTGGAGCTCTTAAGACCGCAGCAAAAAGGCCTCTATGATACAAAAATCACGTGCATGAGAAAATCATGATGCTAACTGATGCACAGTCAGCCATAACAGCACTCAAATCGTGACACTAACTGATGCACAGTCAGCCATAACAGCACTCAAATCGTGACACTTACTGATGCACAGTCAGCCATAACAGCACTCAAATCGTGACACTTACTGATGCACAGTCAGCCATAACAGCACTCAAATCGTGACACTTACTGATGCACAGTCAGCCATAACAGCACTCAAATCGTGACACTAACTGATGCACAGTCAGCCATAACAGCACTCAAATAGTGACACTTACTGATGCACAGTCAGCCATAACAGCACTCAAATTGTGACACTAACTGATGCACAGTCAGCCATAACAGCACTCAAATCGTGACACTTACTGATGCACAGTCAGCCATAACGGCCTTCAAATCCCACAAGAACACAAAACTGATGCACAGTCAGCCATAACAGCACTAAAATAGTGACACTTACTGATGCACAGTCAGCCATAACGGCCTTCAAATCCCACAAGAACACAAAACTGATGCACAGTCAGCCATAACGGCACTCAAATAGAATGCACAAAACAAGGTAAAATGGTAGGACGAACACCCCAAATACCAAGTAGATGGCGGATACTACCAACTGCCCAGAAAAGACCAAGTTATCACACTACGTCTCCAAACTGACCTCACCAGGATGAGACTCCACCAAAATCTTGATAGGTGTCACCGGCCTATTGCTACTACGGTCTGGCAAACATGACAACAGCACATGTACTTCAAGACTTCCCTCAGCACAGACATCTGAAGAGATGGATGTCCCCCACGTCAACATTCCCTCGAGCAGAAACTGTGTGGCGGGTTTGAGACTGAAAAAGACAGGAGACTTTCTCGGAGAGTCCCCAGTCCCAAACTAAATGAGCCATGACCATCTAAGAAAAAGAAGTTCAACTTGTTCTTCTTCTTCTTCTTCGTTTATCCTCAGATCAAGTTTCCGGTTTCTCTTACAAAGGACACCATTGTTTGTAAGGCTGTTTCATCTCCATACAGCTTCTGTCTCAAATCTGTCTCACGAGGCCAGCATTGTTCTTTTTCCCGCGTAAGCATGCAGCTTTGTAGGATGTGTTCCACGGTCATGATATGCTCCTCACATGGGCACCTGTCATCTGTCCCAATCCTCATTTTGTTGTAAAGATGACTCTTGAGTCTGTTATGCCCAGTTCTCAGTCTGAAGATGATGACTTGCTCTTCTCTAGTTACGTTATAGGAGCTGTCGTCTTTTCGGAAGTCGGGGTGTTGATCAGCCCATCTTCCCCTGAAGTTGGCTTTAATTATGGTCTTGGCCTCATTATATATGATACTCGGGTATGTTTGTGGGGATGCTCCTTCACTCTTTGCTAGTCTGTCTGCAGCTTCACTGCCTTCAATATTGCAGTGGGATGGAATCCACTGTATGACCAACCTTGGGTGTTCTGCTGAGAGCTGTGTCAGGGAGAACATACATTGCTCGAGATCTTCATCTTTGTGTTGTTTTAGCGCTGCTATTACTGACGCGGCATCAGTCAGGGATGCTATGTTTTCTTCGTGGATATCTTTATCTTGGATTATAAGCTCAGCTGTGGACTTCGGGGCCTCTGCTTCTGCACGGAAATTACTGGAATATGTTCCCATAGTTAAAACTCGAGTTTTTTCTTTTCCAATCATTAGTCTGTAATAGACCCCTCCACCTCCGTTGGATGTGGCTTTGTTAGATGAGCCTACTGCATATACGTGTGTCCATGTTTCGGGTGGGTATACTCTCCTAAGATATTCTTCTGTGATAAATTTCCTTTTTGAATCTGAGAAGTTCAACTAATCTCAAAACGTATTTCTCAGGTTATTGAGCCAACTTTTCTAAGCGAAGGACTTGAGTACATCGACCATGTGGCTCACATTGCCATCTCGCATGTCAAAGGATATCTTTACAGGCTAGGACCTACTCCAGACTTCCCGGGACTCGCCGCAGGGGGTCGTTTGGAGTTTAATTTTAAGTGAGTACTACCGCCTATTGTTTCTATTGTTTTTTTATTGCATGCCTTTGTTTACTTCTGCAATACTCGTCGGAGTTCCTCATATGTATTTTGTTGAATAGTAGGACGAGTATATAATAGTTCCGAGTAGTTCGTCTGGGTTTTTGTGTATGACAAGGGCAAGAATAGCACGGCAGAGAGCATGTCAGACAATGCGACTAAGTGTGTGACATGGCATAACATCGGACATCGTTAAGTGGTTTGTTAAGTGTAGCATAGATGGAGCCTAACAGGCTGCGGGTCTACTTTCCTCGAGTATTTAAGGAAATTAAGATGGACTCGCTCATCGGTTAACCCGGTGGCACTTATACCAACGCAGCGGAGTAAAATTGCTGCTCGAGCCTAGCCCGCTAAGCAGAAAAACCTCATTCAGGCTTAATCCAGCTCACGCCAGAGCTGGTACCTGCACAGGGACACCCGCCCTTGTAGACGTACAGATCGACAGACTAAGACTAAGCCAGCTCACTCCAGAGCTGTTTTTGTCGCGCAAAGAACATAGATAGATAGAAGTATATCAGTTTGTGTCATTCCATGTACCTCGGTATGACAAAGGCAGTAGATCTACATAGGCCACTGAAGGTGTGAAGCTTTTGTAACTCCTATTCACAAAGCCTGAAAGGGGGATGAGGGAGGAGGGGGATATCTGTTCAGTTTGCCGAATTCCCTAAGTAATGTTCTCCTTGCGGCTATTCCCGTGGCTGAATTGCTAGGAGCACTTACTAAAGGGGCTTCAAACTGTGCTTTGTGCTAGGAGCACTTACTAAAGGGGCTTCAAACTGTGCTTTGTGCTAGGAGCACTTACTAAAGGGGCTTCAAACTGTGCTTTGTGCTAGGAGCACTTACTAAAGGGGCTTCAAACTGTGCTTTGTGCTAGGAGCACTTACTAAAGGGGCTTCAAACTGTGCTTTGTGCTAGGAGCACTTACTAAAGGGGCTTCAAACTGTGCTTTGTGCTAGGAGCACTTACTAAAGGGGCTTCAAACTGTGCTTTGTGCTAGGAGCACTTACTAAAGGGGCTTCAAACTGTGCTTTGTGCTAGGAGCACTTACTAAAGGGGCTTCAAACTGTGCTTTGTGCTAGGAGCACTTACTAAAGGGGCTTCAAACTGTGCTTTGTGCTAGGAGCACTTACTAAAGGGGCTTCAAACTGTACTTGTCTGCGACATCGTTCTTGTCTTCACTGTGAGCAAGGTCCATCACTGTTAGAACATATATGAGCATATTTACCTTCTTGTAACATTTGTTGTTGTCGTTTGCGAATGCCCACAATGAGTAGGTTTACTCTTTTGTACGCCCTGAAAAGGACGTTAAGAGCGAGGTTGCAGTAACTTTCCTCGCATGTAGAACGTGCTGATGAAGGTGGACCGCGGTATTCCAGGCGGTTGTGCCATGCTCGGCTTCATTTGCATGTCACTTCCTACTACGGGGATCACGTCGATCCTTCACCTTGTTAACCAGGCTGCCATGAAAACAGTCCGTGTCCAGGAAGGGCTACGAGGAAGCCAAGGTGAGGGTCTTGTCCAGTATATTTTGCTTGACCAGACGTTCATTTATCTTCCCCTAGTAACATTCCAACAAACAAAATACATTACTGGCTAGTATATTGACAACATAATGTGAAGATTCGTAAAGGACTTTTTTCTCTCTTTCATGAGCACCACATTCATATCTCACTTTGATTCTTTGTCTGCCTTCTAAACACAAAATAAATAATTTGGTATGAATTGTTTGTCTACTTCATGAACATAACCTAAAGATCAAACTTTCATCTCCTTTGTCCACTTCAGAATCTAAAGATCTCTCTTTAATCTCATTTGTCAATTGTGTAACCAAAAGATGTCACTTTAATCTCATTTTTTTTACTTCCTAACCTAAAGATTTCACTTTATCTCCTTCGTCCACTTTATGAACATAACCTAAAGATATCTCTTTAATCTTGTTTGTCCACTTCATGAACATAATCTCAAGATCTGCCTTTAATCTCCGTTGTCTATTTCATGAACATAACCTAAAGATCTCCCTATATTTTTGTTTGTTCACTTCACGAATAAAAGATGTAATTGTATCTCCGTTGCCCACTTCATGAACATAACCTAAACATCTCCCTTTAATATGATATGTCCACTTCATGAACATAATCTAAAGATCTCCCTAAATTGTTGTTTGTTCACTTCACGAATAGAAGATGTCACTTTATCTCCGTTGCCCACTTCATGAATATAACCGAAAGATCTCCTGTTAATCTCGTTTGTCCAATTCATGAACATAACCTTGATAGCCTAAAGATCTCCCTTTAATCGCATGTGTTCATGAAGATAAACTGAAAATATCCCTTTAATCTCATTTGTCCACTTCATGAACATAACCTAAAGATTTTCCTTTAATCTCATTTGTCCATTTCATGAACGGAAAATTTCACTGTATCTCTTACATTCACTTCATGAACATAACCTAAAGATATCGCTTTATTCTCCTTTGTCCACTTCATGAACATAACCTAAAGATTTTCCTTTAATCTCATTTGTCCACTTCATGAATGGAAGAATTCACTTTAACACGTATGTCCACTTCATGAACATAACCGATAGATGTCCTTTTAATCTCTTTTGTCGACTCATGAACATAACCAAAAGATCTCCTTCTAATCTCGTGTGTCCACTTCATGAACATAACCAAAAGATGCCCTTTTAATCTCTTTTATCCACTTCATGAACATAACTGAAAGATCTCCCGTTGATCTCCTTTGTCCACTTCATGAATTAAAGGTCCCACTCGGTCAATATTGTTCTTCTCCTAAAATGATTGCCAATGTTGATTTTAATTGGGTTTGAATAGGGACTGCAAATCTTCCGTTTAAATCTCTACAATGAACATATTTCAGTGACTGTACCTGGGTTGGAATACATCGTACCGATCACACTTTCACTATGTCTCGTGTGCTCTTTTTGTAAACAGGGTCCAGTTCTGGTCTGTGTCTCGGTTTGAGCAGATGCCCAGATGGTACGTGAGCTCTCCTGGCATGAACCCCAGAAACCTGAACAACACAATAGGAGAAGATCTGGCATTTGTCGCACCTTTCACAAAACCTGAGCAGTGGAAGAGATTTGACTATGATACGTTTGATCCGTGGACTCCAGGTATGACTCTTAATACTGCTGTTAGGTCCCATGCCATTTTTTACTCCAGTAGAAATTATGAACTCACGTGACATGCATAAATAGATCTCACGAAGGTTAGATGCGGCGTTATTCATCTACAGCCTCGTCAAGACATAACTTAAACAGATGAAAAACAACAAAATGAGAGCCTGGTGATTCCAGCCATGGAATAAGACTCCGAGGTGTGGAACCTATGAAAAAGTGACATGGCGCGGCTTCAAACTACTCAACGAGCGATGGAGCGTAGAACACCGTCACTTTCACTACGAGACCACATCCGCTACACCGCCATCAGGAGTCAAACCTGCTTCAATGACGTCGTAGATACGTGTTGATAAGAAAGTACAGGTGAGCAGGCCACGTGGTACGCATGCCTGACAACAGATGGACACGTAAAATGGCTTCATAGTGGCTCTTCACATATAATCGTCACTCCGGACGTCTACCAATAAGATGGAGAGATGGCCTGCAACAAAACCTTGGTGACGCATGGTACTCGAAGCAAAAGATAGAGATGAGTTTAGACGACTTTTGGCTACTTGACATAGGGCACACGATGTGCCTGAAGGAACACCAGGATTACAGTAGACGTGTGGACATTTAGGAAAGGAAACGGAGATGCGTTGAATACCTCCGATGAAGGGTAATAAGAAATGTAGATACAGAAGGTGAAATATATTCGAACTGACAGTATCCACACACTTCGCCAATTGTTAAGGGAAACAGAGTACCTATGGGTCTGCCCTGTACAGAATGCAGGGACGTCGATTCTTTAAATAACAGAAGGGAACCGAAGATACAGCAGTGAATGAGCCGAGAGAAGCGATTGGCTCACAGCTGACTGCTTGCGTCAGTCAGTGAACCATAACTGACCAAGACCGTATGTCACCTCCAATTGGCCGCCCTGGAAACAGGACAAGCTCGTGCAGTCTGGCTTAGAGAGTGGGAATCGAAGAGGGAAGGCAAACTTGGTCCCAAATATGCAGAGCAGAAATAAGATGGTTGATCTGAAAGACTCATATATTACAGCTTCGCTGTAAACTACCGCACAACGCAACAAAACTTAGTATCCAGGACCCACGCCGAAAAAGAAGTAGAAGAAGATGAAGATGAAGAAGAAGAAGAAACAGAAGAAGAAGAAAAGAAAGAAACCGAATAGTTCCTGAAAATGGTTTAATATATGTGGAACTGCGGCTAAACTCGATATCAATCATAACTGATATATTCGATAAAAAATGTATAGATAATTGCTTGTTGACCACACTAAAACACAATAAAAGAAAACTTATTTGACGACCGTTAGCCCTAACAGTACCTCTGTCGCGCCGCAGTAAAATTGTTTCTTTAGCCCGATTTTGACATCCGGTTTTCTTTCCTTTCATTTACAAAAATTAACCTAACACTGACGCCAAAATTGTTGTGAAATTATTAATATATATTATGTTAAATATGTGAATTGATCATTTATGTTTAAAATATAGAACAAGTTTTGTCTCGGCTTTCCTTCGCTGGTTTCTGTTGTTTCAATGTTGTAATATCTTGTAATATGATCAATAATGACATATTTCTGTCTTTACTGCGGCGCGACAGAGGTACTGTAAGGGAAACATTTTAATTCAGGTGAATAAACCGACAAGTATACAAGATATAATATATGACAATGATGTAATATTGGCAGCCATTAAAAGGAAAGGACCAGAAACGTGAGTCGATGTATGCCAGTGATGAAATAGAGTAGACTAAACAAAACATGTGCTATATAATAGGCACGTAAAATGAATACACATATAAATGTATACAAAAAGACAGGAAATGAAAGATAGGATCATAGATGTAGAAGTTCTTTGCCGGGCTGACATGACAAGCATCCACACAACTCTGAGCAAATCGCAGCTTTGATGAACTGGCCATGTTGTCCATATGTCAGATGAACGGCATCCAAAGAAAATATTCAAGAGCAAGCTTTTAGGTCACGCAAGCGATGGAAAAATAAAACGTGACAAAGACACTCTGAAAGCCTCACTGAAGAACTGCGACATTGACCCTGATAATTGGGAGAACACGCTGCTGATCGTCTGCCTGGCGTAGTCAAATCTCTTCTGGCACGACACAGATGGAGCAGACGAGAAGCACGGAAGCTGCATGGAGACGAGCGACACGAAATACAACAGACGAGTTGCTTCCATCTGACGGTCAGACAGTGTTTCTCTGCCCTCAATGTGACAGACTTGCTTTCATCTGACGGTCAGACAGTGTTTCTCTGCCCTCAATGTGACAGACTTGCTTCCATCTGACGGTCAGACAGTGTTTCTCTGCCCTCAATGTGACAGACTTGCTTCCATCTGACAGTCAAACAGTGTTTTTCTGCCCTCAATATGACAGACGCTTTCGGGCTCGGATTGATTTAATCAGCCACCCACGAACCCACTCCAGGATTGACATAGGATAATGTGGCCTTCTTCAGAAACGATGGACAAACAACAATAACAATAAAAACTGGCATACCGTATCTCACACGTTCCTGGCCATTTCCTAGTAATGGCCACAAAGTTAAACCGCTCTGTATCCTTTTCATATATCAGGTCTTGTTCTTTCGTTGTGATTTGTTAGATGTTTTCGCTCATTCTTTGTTTCCGACGAAGGCTTTTACTCGTAATATGTGTTCTGTTTTGTTTTTATCCTTATTTGGTTTCTGAACATTACCTACATACATTTCTATTGATGTTTTGGCAGTCAGTATCGACACAGCTTCGATTTATTTACCTCTAACAGCTGATATACAACCGATGTTGAAATACAATTGTACATGAAAATAGCAACAGAGGTCTACCGACGTTTTTACCTAAATATAGGGGAAGGAAGACTGACGTCTGGCCAGGCGAAACATACTGATCACACATGTTAGTCAGGGTCAGGCGAAACATACCGATCACACATGTTAGTCATATATTATCATAATATACTGGCCAAGACCCTTTCCTCGGCTTCCCTGTAGCACTTCCTGGAATAGGCAATTTTCATTGAAGCCTCGCTAACGAGGTGAGATTTCCACGTGATCCCCGTAGTAGTGGGCGACATGTAGATGAAGTTTAGCATAGCACAACTGCCTAGAGGACTGCAGTAAACCTTCATCAGCATGTTCAGGATGTGAGGTAGGCCACGACAACCAACCACTTAACGTCTTTTACAGGGCGCACAAAAGAGTAATCCTACTCATTGCGTGCATGTAACAACAACCACCTAAATATATATTTTTTTTTTCACCTCTCTGACCGGGCAAAGGGAAGCGACTCAGATAAAGCAATGACCTAGGTGACATCAATATCAATGCTAGGAATGAAGTACAACCTAAATTAAATTAAACAATCATGCCAGTTACCTTCGCAGACGGCAGAGGCGGCGACAGCGTCGGTATAGCGAGATTATTTTGCTAATCGTCTAAAGTCTGATTCTGTGACTTGCGCTATAAATAGGTCTGAATGAGTAAGTTTTTGCGTTATCTTCAGTCACACTCTCTCGTCCTAAGCTACATTAGCCCAGTGGCAAGACAATGAAAGGCAGAAAGACATGTCGACCGCAAATAGCATGTCAAAGAAACGTAGAATCCCAAAATAAATTGTGGAACATAAATGGAATACTGTTGGAACAATGCCAATAGATCTAGCAAAGCAGGGGCAGTTTTTTTGTTCTTCTGAAAGACGCAATCTGTATTTAACAAGTATCTAAGATGAAAGTAGAAGAAGCAGTAAAAGGATAATAATAACTAATAATATTAATAATAATAAGAAGAAGAAAAAGAAGAAGAAAAGAAGATTTGGAACAGAAAATGAGGAATATCCATGACTCCCTACACTAGTTAGACTGGCGCAAGATAATGATGTTATATTATATTACTTTGCACATATATGTACATTTATATCGTATAAAATAAATATATATATATACATACACATCATGAAAATATTATAAATATATATATATTTATACTCTTGTGTTATTGTCCTGCAGAAAACAGGTTTGACAGAAACTCAGCCTGGGAAGTGACACCTTTGCCTGCCTGCCCTGTTATCCCAACCCCTGTATCATACACCGTAAAAAGCAGTTTGACGGTTAATCTGTTGAAGGAGTCATTGGCCGTAATCTATACTGATGTGTCACTGAGGTCCATCAGTCTCCATTTCACAGGTAGGGTGAACACACTTTCATATTTAATACATAGGGTGGTTGAATTGTACCTATCTAATTTCTGGTAAAATGCGAAACCTTCGTTTTGCAGATGACCTCAACGGGTTGACGGTCACAGAAGCGGACCTCTGGAAATGGGTCAGAAGGCTCGATGAAACAGTTCTTGACTATGGTTTGGAGACAAAATTAATGACCAACAATGTCGAGTCTTCAACAATGGCATAAAAGCTAATAGCCAGAAACTCGAAGTATTCAACCATTTTAAATATCTGGGCTAAATTGTCAGATATGTAGGATGAAAATGGGAGATGTTGGCCAGAATAGCACAGACAAAAAGTATCACTTGGATGGCTAATACAATCTGGCAAGACAAACGGTTAGCACTATGCACAATGATCAGGTTAAGGCGTACATTGGTTCTGTCAATATTCCTCTATGCCTGTGAGACATAGACATTTACAGCTAACTTGCAAGGGAGGTTACAGGCCTTGGAGATGAGATGTTTCCGAAGACTTCTGAATGTCACGTACAAAGATCGAGTTAGAAATTAGGAAATACGAGAAAGAACTACAACAGCAATATGTCCTTTTGAAGACCTATTGGCAACGGTCAAAAGGCAGGAACCCATTTGGTACGGACACACATCAAGATGAAACCGTTTTGCAAATGCGATCGTGCATTGAAAGGTGCAAGGCAGACGACGAAGAGGTCGTCCCACGAAGAGATGGGAGGACATCTTAAAAGAATGGACCAATCTCCGTTCAGAGGAGGCACAGGCAATGGTCGCTAACAGAAAAACGTGGCATGAGGTTGTGTGGGTATCTTCATATGTGTCCTAACGACATCACCGGTTACAGGATCACTTGAATATACTAAATTCGTCTATAATGCAAATGTTAAGATGATGATGGAAAACGATGTTTGGAGTTGTAATACGTACATGTGCCAAAGTCAATTATATAAATTAACTTGATTTAACGTCTCTATAAAGCTTTAGAAGAAGCTGTAAAGTCTGTATTCAATCAGTTACTTATACATTTACTTGATCTAAAAATAGCAATGCATATCCACGCTATTCTTGAATGCATTAATTAACCCTGCCTCCTCTATTTCCTGTGGTAATGCATTCCTGATATCTAATCGGGACTTTTCTTTAATGGAATCTGTTCATGTTCCCTCTTGTTCTTGTAGGCTACTGTATTTTGAAGAAAAAAAATTGTAATAGTCTAATTTATCCTCTTCATTGATTATCATGAACCTATATTACGCACCTCGAATGATTCTCTTTTCTAGACACTGTTGGCCGGGTTTTCTGAGTCTTTCTTCATAACTGTAAGTCTGGAATCACACTATCTATCAATTGTGTCGCTCTTTGTTTCCTTTCCAGGATGTTTATTTCCCCTCTACTATAAGGACTCCAAACCTGCACACATTACTCCAATCTAGGTCTAGCTAGGGAGACACGTAGCGCAGTGGTTAGCGAACTGGCTTCGCATCTGAGTGGTCCTGGGTTCATTCCCCGGTTGAGTCGGAAATTTCTGCAACGGTTCCCAAGTAAAAGCGGCGAAAGAGAGGAGATGGTTACCGCCCTCATATAGCCGAGAATTTGAAATGTGAGATTGCTAACCCCTCACACCCCTACAGCAGAAATGCTATGAGTTACTTTACTTTAGGTCTAACTAATGTTTTATATGGTTTGACTTTCACTTCCGTTCTCCTATGTTTAATATTTCTTGTTATCATACCTAACATTGCTATTTGCCTTTTATACTGATATTTGGACTTGTTACCTTACCTGTATGGTCCCTCAAATATTTCAGATGATAAAGCCTCTGCAACAGCACAGTCACGGCGTTTGGCATGAACATTGAAGACAGAGACTATGGTAGTAGCTAAACAACATCGGCAATTGAAAATAATCATCAATGGAGAAATATTCAAGTCTTACAATAGAATGATCTACACTACATTGCCTTCTAAGTAGTTCCCTTCAGCAACTGCACACTTTTGCAAACGTGCATACAACTGCAGGAAACATTTGTGGAACCCATTCTTTGACACCTCTCTCAAGCTGTCTTGTCGCACTGGTGATAACATCTTTGAATCGTTGTCCTTTCAGGGCCGATTTCAGTCGATGGAACAAGAAAAAAATTATCCGGTGCCAGGTCAGAAGAATATGGAGGATGTTCCAAGGTAATCAATCACATTGTGCTTTGCGAGGTACTGCATCACCAGTAGGGATCGATGTGCTGGCGCATTGTCATGCAGCATAATCCAACTGTTTGTTCTCCATTTTTTAATGGTCGTTTTCTTCTGATTGCATCGCTTAGACGACGGGAGGATATCAACATACATTTCCTAGTTAGCTGATAGGCCTCCATGAATGAAATCATGGTATACAATACCCTAGCAAAAAGAATAAATTCCAACATAACTTGTCCTTTGCTATTGTCCAAACAAAATGTATGTGTCGGAGGAGATGTGAGAGATTTCATTTCAGGGGACTGACGTTTTGTCTGAGGATTGTTCCACTCAAATACTTGCGATTTCTTCATTGTGGTATGATCATATGCTTTATTAAGCAATGTTTGTGTCTCTGAGGGTGATTTCTCAAGCAAAACACAGAATTTGACATGTGTACGTTGTTCAATCAATGACATTTTCAACTCCAACGATGCAACAAGCACAATACACAAGCTAACTTCTGTTCGAGAGTATTCGTGAAGCTCAAGTCTGCCATCTTCTTTCGTCAAGGTCACTACCAACTTCTAAATATATATTCTCCATAACATCTTTCATTCAAACACGAGTCGACTATTTCGGGAACTTTTTGAAGATGCCTCTTATATATAGGCAAACAGACAGGCAGACAGATATACAGATAAACATACATACATACAAAAAGAAGACAAAGTGTATTTTCATTGAATGAAACTAATGTCAGAACAATATTTTCTCAGAACGCATGGCCTGGTTCTTCCCTAATATCAGCTTAACACACAATGACACAGCACCGACAATACTGTACATTCGGTTCCAGCTTGGGAACGTGACACAGGCCAGCAAACACAACGATGAAGCTTACAACATACAAGTGGAAGCGGCCTCACAGACTGTGGTAGTTACTGGAACAACGCCCGATGGAGTATTTAATGGAGGTAAGTTACTTTTGGAGGACGAGCGAGTGGCGGTGTGATCTAGACACCGGTCTTCTTGCCTAAACGAGGATGGGTTCAGAATTACAATAGTACGCTTAGACGACCAGAGATGGTCCGTTAGGGGAATCGACTAGAAGGAAGATTTGGGAGTTAATACAGACTCTCCTTGGTGCTACTTAGGTGTGAAAGGATGGGCTTCTAGTAATGAACACCACACAGGGATTAAAAGACGTCTGGTTAACCAGGAGATGATCGGAACGGTCAGTCTTCACGTGCTGGCATACATACTGAGGATGACATTTGAGCACGTATGGACTTGTCCCGAGTGCGATGAAGATGATCCAACGACTAACTAACTAACTGACTGATCAGAGCTGGTCACGTCGGATGATCATGTTTATGGCCAGATCTGATGACTGTGTCTCATGCGGCCCTTGTCTCATGTGGCCCGTGTCTCATGCAGCCCGTGTCTCATGCAGCCCGTGTCTCATGCTGCATGCAGCTCTGTTGTGGAGGTGGCGATCTGTTTCAGCAAGGTGTTAGTAGGGAAACTCCGAAGACGTGTCCAGGGTGAGTAGGACCTCTTTCCGTCCCTTGTTCCTACAGCCAGCCGGAACATCTCGTGTGCCAGGACCGAAGAGGAAAAGGCGAAGGCACTCAATCGTCGAGGAAATTCCTGTTAGAAATCAGGTCACATACGAGTGGATCCCGACAAGATGCATCTGGTTGCTCAGGTAAAAGGCTTCAAGACAATGCCGGTCCTGCTGCAATAGTGTTCAGTCTCGAAGCCAAATAGGGATGATACAGGAGTGATGACACAGGAGCGATGACACAGGAGGGATGACACAGGAGGGATGACACAGGAGGGATGACACAGGACGGATGACACAGGATGGATGACACAGGAGGGATGACACAGGAGGGATGACACAGGACGGATGACACAGGAGGGATGACACAGGAGGGATGACACAGGAGGGATGACACAGGAGGGATGACACAGGACGGATGACACAGGACGGATGACACAGGAGGGATGAAACAGGAGGGATGACACAGAAGGGATGACACAGGAGAAGCATATATGAAGCCTGGTTTTCATAGAAAACCCACCCCCACTGGGACCAGAGTCTGCAGAGCCAGTACATGGATGAAGCTGCCGGGCCATATTACGGTGGATTTCCAGACTACTGCGTGTGTCAGTGGACTGCCTGATGCCAGGTAGATGAAGTTCTCTGTGGCTGCAACAGGGTTGACGTTCACTGTGAGGCTCAACGCAAAAACCCCGGTAAAGTACAGAAGTTTGCTTTTCGGTGAAATAAAAAAGCTGGTCTGCACACTGTTTGTTGTGGAAGAGCGTGGCCTGGAGATGAAACGTCTGTTCTACAATCCCAATGCACCAAGTACGAATCCCGCCGTGTCCAGTTTTAGCAAACACGGATTTTATCGTATTACGATCAATTCTCAATGTATGAAAAGTAATGGCAACTTACAGTACTGCAAACCTTCCCAGGAACTTATAACAGTCAAATAAGTTAGGAGTTGTAAGAGTGACGTTTGTTCAGGTTTTCAACTGCAGCTTATGTTTCGCCTCTGCTCGGTCGGTCCCTTTCTTTTATACTTATTTTATGGCAGCATTCGATATCTTCACCTCATGTTTACTTTTTCTCTCCCTCTCTCACTTCTGTCAAATGCATTCCTAACATCCATCCCTCTGTGTTCTCTGATTTTCCAGCGATGACATTGATCCAGCTGGCTCTCAAGTCGAACCCTGCCGGCTCGCTACCAGATTGTCAGATAGAAGATTGGCCCAGGCTCTCGTACCGCGGCATGCATGTGGACACAGCCAGAAATTTCATTGTGAGTAGCTTGAGAACGAATGGTTTCATGGGGGATGTACGTGTGACAAAGACGAGAACAATGGGTTGCTGTCTTATTCATAGCAAATAGTAAAATAAAGTTGATGAGGGTGCATTCTCATGAGATGACCAAACCAACGTATATTGTGCTTGGAAAGACGTAGGGCCGATCATACTTCGAATGCCTTAGTTTCGCAGTCTTTCCTGGTAGTACCGATGGTCTTCCCCAAACACTTATTTCACATCTATCAAAATGAAATTCTGCTCTCACCTGCCCTGGACATAGGCCATGTTTGGCACTGGTAGCACAGAGTTGGCAAAAATATACTGTTTATCAGCTGTAGCTTTGTTACCAAACTAAATACCAAGTGTCTAAGCAGTGACGATAGCTGATAAGTTACTGGAGATACTTTCTTACACCTGGTCTCAATTTCCCTGTCGATCCAACTATATGCCGAGATAATAATGCTTAAATACTCGAACTCATAGGCCTGTTGAAGAGCAATATTATTTACACCAATGTTGAGTGGTCCATGTGTTGTGCTAATACTCATAATTTATGTTATAATTTATATACAAATAAATATGTACAATTTGTGTGATGCATTATTTTACATTATAATTTATATACATATAAAATATTTACAATTTGTGTGATGCATTATTTATGTTATAATTTATATACATATAAAATATGTACAATTTGTGTGATGCATTATTTATGTTATAATTTATATACATATACAATATGTACAATTTGTGCGATGCATTATTTATGTTATGATTTATATACATATAAAATATGTACAATTTGTGTGATGCATTATTTATGTTATAATTAAATACATATAAAATATGTTCAATTTGTGTGATGCATTATTTATGTTATAATTTATATACATATAAAATATGTACAATTTGTGTGGTGCATTATTTATGTTGATCCACCAGTTTTGTTATGATTTCTCTAGAGTTGGACGATTGTGCTCGTTATTATTAGACTATGTTATTATTCACCCAGCCGAAAGACACGATCCTGAAACTGTTAACTGTGATGTCCCTCTATAAGTTGAACAAGTTACATTTTCACTTGACCGATGACGAGGGCTGGAGATTAGAGATACCTGGGCTGCAGGAGCTGATTCAGGTGAGTGTGGGTGTATGTGTGGCCATGTGTGGGTGTGTGTGTGTGGAGTGAAAAGGATGAGTCGGGTGCGTGAGGGCTGTTGTTGTTTAATGTCCATAATGAGTATGGCCGCTCTTTTTGTGCGCCCTGAAAATGGTGGCGGATTGTAGTAGCTTTTCTCACATCCAGAGCATGCTGATGAAGGTGGACCGCGGTCCTCCAGGCGCTTGAGCTACGCTTGGCTTCATTTGCGTGACACTCACTACTACGAGGATCACATCGATCCACATCTCGTCAGCCAGAATGTCTCGAAAACAGCCTGTTTCTAGGGAATGCTACATGGAAAAGAGATTGTGGTCCGGGTCAGTATGTTGCGCCTTACCGGACTAGAGTCTCAGTTCTCTTGGGAGTGGGAAGTGTGGATGTGTGTGGGTTATGTTGGCATGTGTGTAGAGGTGGGGTGGGTGTGTGTGGAGAGAGATGGATTGGGGTGGGTTTATATGAGCTAGGCTGTATATGCCGATGGGTGTGTGCATGTTGTGGGTGTGGATGTGTGTAGATGTGTATGAAAGTATGTAATGTTACTGATCGAGAGGATTTGTTGCTAGAGATGGCTGGACTGACCAAGGAAAAAATGGATAGACGGTGAAAGGGAGGTAATATTTATTTATTTTTTTATTTTATTTTTTGCGTTCGTCTTATTCTTCTATTCCCATAGGCGGTGTGCGTTGCACTGTGGTTTATATTTTGCTCCTGTTGGTCCAGAGCATCCGACTTTAGCGTGGGAGGTACTATAAAAATGAAAAACTGCATTGGTGACACATTAAAGCGCATGATGAAAACTACACTTCCCCAGAAACGATCATTCTGACTTTGATTTATATTACTGAAGTCCACTTTTTAGTTTAGTTTAGTCGACGAATCAACGTCATTTCACGTGGTTTTACCCAGAAGTGCCCTGTTCTTCTCCATATTTGTGGATAATCCAAGCACAATCCTCGAACGCTGTTGCACCAGTGAGGATCCCGTAATAGATTTTGTATATTTTTAACATCATTTTTTTTAATTTATGACTGGTAGCGGCCGTTAAACTTACTCTTTTCAGTTTCCAACTGCCGATTGATTTTTAACATGCGTCATACTGACACGGGCGTCCGATCTCTACAACTCAAGAGTCTACTGTGTGTGTGTATGTTGTTTTTATCCCATAACTGCTGAGCAAGCTTGCTCTTAGCAGCCCAATTTCATTCTTTTGTAAATACAGGTTTTCTTCAGTTGTTTCACTGCTCCGTACAGCGTGTTGGCAATTTTCAGCAGTGCTTGTAAGAATCTTTTCCTCATGTCTCCAAGTGCCTTACACTCAATGAGTAGATGTCGAACTGTTTCATCAGGATTAGAGCAATGTCTGCACAAGGGCAGATGCTGGGGATTGATGTGGTTCAAGTGGCTATTGACTCTGGTATGTCCTGTTCGGAACTGACAGATGAGACTTTGACATCTTCTATGTAGTTTATTTGTGTCATCGTTACATTTTGGCTGTGACATTTCGCTAAATACACCGTGACCTGTTATTCTCGTCGCCCACCTGTTCATCCAGATGTCCCGAGTGTGAGAAGAAAGACGCTCCCTATAGTTGCCACGCACCATACAAGCCAGGTTATTATATCACCTACAAATACACTTGACCTCTGCCGTATAACATGGTGCTATGGACACGGAAAGTATGTAAGTAAGTATTTCACCTACGATATTAAAAAGCACACTTAAACTCTCGTGATCAGAAGACGTATACCCAAACGGCTTGATCAACCTCTCAGCTATTGTGAAAACGGTGTAATTTATCTTCCTCAGCTCGGGAGCAAGAGATGTCACAATCTGGATGAGACGGAATGTGTGATGTCCACTTTAGGATCCGGTGCCGATGATAGCATCAGTGGAAGTGGGTTCTATACAGTGGAAGATGTAAGATATTTCTTGCAGGAAAATCATGGTGGAGCAAACATATATATATATATCGCACCCTCTTTCTCTCTGTATGTGATTGTCTGTGCGTGTATTATGGCTTCATTGGATTATGCTTCATATTTTGCGAGACCAATGGCAATAGTGAGAAAGTAATCACGTGGGAAGCTATTCATTGTGCTAGTCGTCATTGATAGCTTCATTAACTGGTTCAGATTATGTTATTATGCATATTCATAATATAGCAAAAAATACTGTGTGAATGACAGTGACATACCTTCCAAATGCATTGTTTGTTTTCTCTCTCCCTCTCTCTCTCTCTTTCCCCCCTCTCTCTCTCTCTCTCCCTCCCTCTCTCTCTCCCTTTGTTTCTCTCTATTTCTGTCTCTCATATTTCTACTTTTAAATTCCACTCTTTTGTTTCTCATATTTTGCTTTCTTCTGCTGTTTCTCTTTACTGTTCTCTCTTGTATATCCTATCTGGCGTTTCATTTACTTGTTTCATTCTTTCTTGTTTCTCCTATATTGATTCCATTCTGCTTTATGACTTAAACTTTATTGTTTTATTTTCCCCATTTCAGATTTATAACTTAGCACTGCTTTATTTTTCTTGTTATATTTTTTTCGTTTGTTGTTTTAGACGCTTTATACTTTAAAAAGGCGCCTAACTGTTCGACATTGCTATAACACCGACCAAAGTTAGGTGGTTTGTTATGAGAGTATATATGACGCCTAACATGCTGCGGGTCTACTTGGCTCTAGTATTTGAGTCTATTAAAATTGACGCACATCGGTCAACTACCCTCAGCAGCATTTGTCCCACCGCAGTGGAGTAATAAGCTACTCGAACCTAGCCCCGCTGAGCATGAAATCCTTGTCCCGGCTACATCCAGCTCACACTGAGACCTGTACATGGGCATCTGCTCCTGTAGATGTGCAATTCGACTAAGGCTAAGACTATACTTATAATTTTCCCTGTAGTTTTTCCCTGGGTTTTCTCTGTATACTTTTCTCGTGTAGTTTTCCTCTTTATATTTGTCCCTTTAACTTAAGACTTACCTTCAACATACCTATTTATTCTTTCCCTTTTCATACATATTCTATAACATTTTGACCGCTTAGTGTTTCCTCTATAAACTGCCACATATGACCTAAATACTTTACACCTTTATATTCTGGCAGTCATGAGAATGAAACGAATATACTTTGAAAGGCTTATGCTTCGGTTAAGTACGCTCAGCAGTAGAGCATAATAGGGATGTCCTAACAATTTGTTCCTAATTCAAATTGGTATTTCTGGACAGTGCGTAGAACATTGATCTATGCTTTGTTAGTGAGGCAATGACGTATACACATCCAATGGCAGTTTATGAAATCAACAGAAATGTGAAATCCACTGAGATGCAGGGGGATACAACTGTTATGTTGTTGTTTCATTGTTTCGCATGCCCACAATGAGCAAGTTTACTCTTTTGTGTAAACAGCCTGTTTCCATCCACCGAGGGCTACTAGGAAACTGAGGTGAGGGTCTTGGTCAATATATTTTACCTGACCCTGACTAACATGTTTGATCAGTATATTTTGCCTAACCAGACGTTAGTCTTCCTCCCTCCTCCATGATTTAGAACCAAACAAAAGTGACACCAAGGACATATACCACCTCGTAGACAGAAGATAAAGAGTTACAGAGAGTGGTAAAACACTTAGCATCACAAGCATTTCTTAACATTCCAGAAATTCTGGCAAATTTAATACAACAAATATATTTTTTTTTCTTTATGTTTAATGGGTGTTTGAGGCTGAGAACAGCGAAACGATGTTGTATTTTATTTGTGAGAGACCATCCCGTTTGGGGCTTAAGATGGCTGGGAGTACGCTCTTGGAGTCGTGACCGGTTTCAGCAAATGACGATGGACGATGTGCTTGATCGTCCATGTAGATTTCTGTTCGCTTTCATGCCAGTCATTGAGATATCCACATTTGATTTCCAAACCTCTGCAGTGTGTGAATTGGTGATTTCCCTAGTTTATCGCCGCTGCGATACACTTGGTGGGGGACGTGGTTCTCTACTCCAGAGTGAGGAAAACCCCAGAATCAATACAATGTATCAAATGTACGCTCCTTAATGTACTTCTAATTATTAAGTGGCTGACATTTTGGCTTCAATACATGATTCATTTTGCTCTGCAGTACAAGGAGATCCTTCGACACGCTAACAGCTTACATATCGAGGTCATCCCAGAGTTTGATATGCCTGGACATGCCCACTCAGCTATCAAAGCAATGAGAGCTAGACAAACACATCTGAAGGATATAGGTAATTTGCCATAGACCATTTAAAGGACATAGCTAATGTATGATCGACTCGCTTAAAGGACGCAAGTAAAATATAGATGTATTGTTCGGCTCACCTGTAGGACATATGAAATATGTAACTGACTAACGTATAGAACATATATGATATATGACCGACTCACCTGTAGGATATGGGTAAAGTATGACCAACTCACCTGTTAAAATAAAGTAAAGTAAAGTATCCCATAGTAGGGGTGTGAGGTGTTAGCGATCTCACATTTCCAAGGTTCGGCTACATGAGGGCGGTAGCCATATCCTCTCCCTCGCCGCTTTTACTTCCCGGACTGAACCGGTACCCATTTAAGGCTGGGTCGACCCGAGAGCCATTGCGGTCTGAAAAAAACATTACCGCCTCAACTGGGGAATGAACCCAGGACCACTCAAATGCGAAGTCAGCGCGCTAACCACTGCGCTACGCGGATATGGGTAAAGTATGACAGATTCACCTTTAGGATATGGATAAAGTATGATTGATTCGCCTGTTTAACAAAATATATGCAGTCTAAATATTTTCATGTTTGTACTCCGCTAAACAAGCACAATTCGTTTTTGTGATCTCGTTGCATTAGGTAAAGCCAATTGAAGTCACTGTTGTCGATGATAAAGTGGAATAACTGTGTAGTCCTAGGTCTCAGATTTATGTGAGTTAGAATTGCCAATTCCTTTCCTAACGTTTTGATGAATCTAGATGCAAGTCCCGAACACTATTTACTGCTCAATAGACTGATAAGTGTCAATGATATTGCTCTTTAACAGACCCATGAGTTCAAGTATTTAGTGTAAATGATATTGCTCTTTAACAGACCCATGAGTTCAAGTATTTAGTGTAAATGATATTGCTCTTTAACAGGTCCATGAGTTCAAGTATTTAGTGTAAATGATATTGCTCTTTAACAGACCCATGAGTTCAAGTATTTAGTGTAAATGATATTGCTCTTTAACAGACCCATGAGTTCAAGTATTTGGGCAGTATTTTTTCGGCATAACTCATGATCGACAAGGAAATCGAGACTAGGTGTCAAAAGGCATGTGCTGTTACGTTTCAGTTGTCGCGACTGCTTAGGCACTAGAGCATTAGTTTGGCAACAATCCAGCAGCTGATAAACAATATATTTATGCCGACTCTGTGCTACCAGTGCCAAACATGGCCTCTGTCCAGTGCTCGTGAGAGCAGAATTTTGACGTGTGAAATGAAGTGTTTGAGAAATGTTGCCAGGAAAGACGGAATGCGAAAAGACATCTTTCGAAGTATTGTCGCCACTCCATTTTATGCCGAATACATTTCCAGGCAGAAAATAAGTTGGTTTGGGCATTTCTTGAGGAAATGCACCCTCATCAACTTCCACTGATGGTTTACAACGCTGGTAGATCTGGCTACAGGGCAAGAGGGTGTCCGCAAGGCAGGTGGAAAGATGACATTCGTGCGATTGTGCAGCGATACAGGCTCACATTGACCGACGCAATGCACTTGGCGCAGGATAGACGACTTAAGCTCCCCACGGCGTTCCAACGATGACAAGTGGAAAGAACACTAACTACTAGACTAGAGCGTGTTGAGATATAAGTCGGAAATGCGCACCGACCTTAACACAAATAAAATACGGAATGGTTTTATCAGCAGCAAAAAAACACTTGCCCTTGCGAATTGACAACCATTCTTCTTGTCACGTATCATGATATGCCTTTCAGGTTATGGAGAGATCTCTAGAACGAGCCCGTCTGTGTGCCCCATGCACAGCAGCTGTAAGTTTACGTGTCATTCTTGAGATATGTTCTGTATTCTATCAGTGTTTAAGAAAAATCAATACAATCCTCTGTCGACTCGCCAGTCACATTAAATATTATAATTGCTGTTGTTCTGAAGAATTTAACTTTCTTTAGGCGAACCACAGTCGTTTCGGTTATATCATGTCGCAGGAGTTATAACAGATAACAGTTAGCATACAGAACAGAGCTCGTGTGCAGCGTGGGAGATAATGAAATGACCAAGAATGACTGTATAATGACTTATATCCCCTTTAGGTAACCATTTTGACTCTGATCATTACGTGTTGGATGACGTCAACGATACATCCCATTATTTCTCAGTGCAGTATTACACAGACAATGCTGTGAATCCTTGCATTGAAAGCACATACAAGTAGGTACACACTAGGTGATAGTATTGAGCATTATAATGCTGTCTGAAGTCCTGTACTTGCCTCTTAATTCCCCCAAACAGAGTCCCCTGGGTTCTCATTGTATATAACGGGACAATTATGGTTAAGGGAAGGATAGGTTGATAAAATCTTATTTTAAATAAATAAGTAAAGTCTTAGATAAAGTTAAGAGGTAGAAAAGTTGGTTATACTTAGTTTTGCGAAGGGTTATGGTTAGGTTTAGTGTTAGGTTTAGGGCTATCCGTGGTTTAGGGTTTTGGTTAGGATTAGGGTTATCGTTAGGGTTAGATAACATGGTTGTTTTTTACATCGTCTGACAACATGGACAATGCCATCCTGCTGTAGAAACTAGATGCTACACCAGCATAGACCAGAGTTGACAAATTTAACAAATTCCTTTGCTAAGACGGTAGGAATAAGTGGCTGCAGAAGTGGAAATTCTCGTCTATTCTCGCAGAATGTTTGACTCCATCAACAGTGGACTATTCAGTGACGTCATTAGCGAAAGTGCTGTAAAAAAGATAAATATTTATGTTGTTTGGGGTGAATATATATATATATACACACAAACACGCTCGCTCGCACGTACGTATATATGAATGTATGTATGTATGTAAATATGTATATATATATGTGTATGTATGTATATATGTATGTATGTATATATGTATGTATGTATGTATGTATGTATATAATCAAGCCATTCCTCGACAAGGTAGTTAAACTTGTGCAGGTCCCAACCATGCTTAAGTCATGTAGTTTTGTCACAAAGTGACCAGTGAACGATTTGTGTGTTCAAGGTCCCTGAAGTAACCCCTGCGTTGACATGGTGACGTTGTGGGGGTTTCAGGTGGGCATTGGCCATGTCTTTCCTGATCAGTGAGCCGCGCTTTACATTTTGGTGACAGAAAGTAGAAGATATTGTAAGTCAGGATCTCGTTTTACAGAACAGGGTGGTTTTTAAGATTGCGATGGTTATATGGATATGACAGGCATACACTGGCTGACTCTCACATGCAATTTGATGCTGTTTGGGTGGCACGTGCTGAGCAAGTCAATTGCAAAAATTGACATTGGGTCCATTGTAAAATTTCACACAGGTTGTTTTTTCTAATATAAATGCTTGCCTTCTTAAAATCAACAAACACATGATACAGTTGTTTTTTTGTTTTTTTGTTGATGTTGATTTTAAGAAGGCGTTTGATAGGGTATGGCATAAAGCGCTATGGGCAACCATGAGGATGTATACAATCAACGGGAATATGATATAGGTCCATGAACACCTGTATGACAGGGCAGTTCTTGTGAATGGGAGGCGAATGTTCTGGTTTCGCACATCAGTTGGTGTGAGACAGGGTTGTACACTCTCTCCAACTCTTTTCAATATATTCCTTGAGAGAATTATGAGTGAGGCACTTGGAGGTCACGTTGGTGCTGTCAAGATAGGGGGCCGAATGATTACCAACCATTTTGCAGATGGCACCGACGGGTTGGCGGGTTCAGAAGCAGAACTCCAGGAATGGATCAGAAGGCTCGATGAAACAGCTCTTGACAATGGTATGGACATTGACGCTGGAAAGACAAAATTAATGACCAACAACGCCGAGGGCTTCAACAGTAGGATAAAAGCTAATGGCCAGAAACTCAAAGTGCTTGACCGTTTTAAATATATGTTCGATTGTCAGTGATGAAGGATCAAAATGTGAGGTGTTGGCCAGAATAGCACAGACAATAGCGGCGCTTGAACGGCTTAACAAAGTCTGGCAAGATAAACGGTTAGCACTATGCACAAAAATCAGATTCATGCGTACATTAGTCCTGTCAATATTCCTCTTTGCTTGTCAGACATAGACAGTTACAGCTGCCCTTTAGCAAAGGATTCAGGCGTTGGAAATGAGATGTTTCCGAAGACTTTTAAACGTCCCGTACAAATATCGAGTTAGAAATGAGGAAATACGAGATAGAATTACAACAGCAACAGGGCCTTTAGATGACCTCTTGGCAACTATCAAAAGAAGGAAACTCGCTTGGTACGGTCACATATCGAGATCAAATGGTCTTGCAAATATGATCCTGCACGGAAAGATGCAAAGCAGACGACGAAGAGGCAAAAAGAGGTGGGAGGACAACATAAAAGAATCGACCAATCTCCGACCAGAAGAGGCACAGGCAGCCGCCACTGACAGAGAAGGGTAACGTGAGGTTGTGTTGTGAGGATGTCTTCATGTGTGCCCCAATGACCTCACCGGTTACGGGATGACCTGACTTGATCTGAAATGCTTGCAACTCGTGTTCGTTGAGTACCACTCACCTCAGGTTTCAAATGACTCAGCAGCAGATAACATTTGTTTAGTTTGCATCACGTGACAGAACAGCAGAAATGGGTGGACATGGGCAGAACGTCACTCTCATCACATCCTGTCTGAAAGTAACTTGATCCTTTGTCAAATCTCCACCCTACTCCAGAGTCATGTCTAAGCATTCCTTGACATATTGGTGCCATCGCCTTCTTGGTCTGCCTCTGCCTCTCTTGCCAAGTACCGTACCTTCCATCACAGTTATCTCAAGACCGTTGTTTCCTTAGTTGTGGCCAAAGTATTTCAATTTTCAGCTTGTGATGGAATTTATAAACAAGTTCTCCTCAATGCCCAACTCTTGTCGAATGTATGCATTTTTCTGGGGTTTTGGGTTTTTTTTTGTGGGTATTATGATGATCTTTCTTCTTCTTCTTCTTCTTCTTCGTACGCTGTTAGACGTCAACTTGAATTTGTTCGAAGAAAGCAGCTGCCATCCTGAGGCTGTCGACACTGCCATAGAGCTAATCTAGTGTTGCTACTGGTGACGGCCACATCTGCTTGCTCTGGTCCTGGTATGTCGGGCAGTTTTACAGCAGATGTTCAGCGATCATTTTCCCTGTACCACAGGTGCATTCGTCAGTGCCACCTATTTTCAGTTTATTGAATAGGTGGTACCTCAGTCTGTTGTGCCTTTGCGGAGTCTGAAGACCACGACCTGCTCTCTTCTGTACAACTGGTAATAGGCATTATTTTTTGTATAATCGATAAATTAGACTATAACTAGTTTTTTTTTAAATACAGCCACCTACAATAACACGAGGGCATAGCTACAAGCTGACTAAAGAGAGGTCCAGGTTAGATATTAGGAAATATTTTTTTAGTCAGAGAGTGGTGTCTGCTTGGAATGCATTGCCAGGGGAAATAGTGGAGGCAGGGACAGTTAATGCATTTAAGAATAAATTGGATGCGCATAGCTTTTAGAGCAAAATGATGTAAATGTAACTGGTTGTATACAGACTCTTCAGGGTCTTCTAAACCAGTATAAAAATGTTAAGTTAAGTTAAGTTACGTTAAGTATAGCCAGTATTTTCTGTTTCCCATTTGGCCATGTGTCTGGCCCTAATAAATCTTTTGGACCCTTCGTAGGTCACACTAGAATCTGGCTTTCATTGCATTCGCCTGTCAGTATTGCTTTTACTGCAGCCTGCAGTGCCTCCGCTCTGAAATTGCTTGAGAATTTTCCAGTTGCCACTGACAGTATTATTTTTCTACCATTTGTTAGGCTCAGGAATACCCCTCCCCTTCTGTGTTGTGTTTGCTACAGAACCGTCGATGTATTCATGGGTCCAGTCCCAGTCCATGCTCGGGTAGTTTTCCGCTATGTACCTCAGGGTTATGTCTCTTCTTTCTTTTTCAGTCTGGCTGTTCTTGTTTCCAATACCTGGTATATTTTCTACCACCTCCGGAATGATATGCTGCTTCCATGTGGGTTTGCGTACAGTAGGGATGGGCTTTGGTGTTGTTATGGTGTTCATAGGGTCTTCACTCATCTTTGCTTTGGCTATTTCCCTTTTAGAAATCTATTTAGTCTCTGATGTATTGGATGGTCTGTCAGTCTTCTGAGTTTTTCTGCTTGCTGCTGGGCTCTGCAGTCTCTTCTGTCGGTCATGGATTGCAGATTTGTAATCTTTTCACGTTCTACAATTGGCGTTGACTTCATGCCTCCTGTTATAACTCTCATGGCTTGGTTTTGAAGTTTGCTAATTTTATCAAAGTTCGCCTTTGCTGCTGTTGCCCATGCCGCAATGCCATACTCGAAAACTGGATTCACTCTTCCAGTGTACAGTTTCTTTCGTATTGTTTCGTCTGCTCCCCAGTTTGTGCCAGCAAGTTTCTTCATGATTGCCATTCTTTGTCTGGCTCTCAATCGGTTTCTCTCGATCTAACTTTTCCATGTCATGCGCCGATCAAATGTGACGCCCAGTTAGTTGGGGTTGTCGTTTGGCTGTAGACATTTGCCGTGAAGACTTATTGAGGACCCTTCAATAACATTTAGACTCGAAGGACTCAACTCTTTTCCTTGAGATTTGGTTAACCGTCCATGTTTCGCAGCCGTATGCTGCCAAGGGAAAAGCACATATTCTCTCAAAATTGTAACTTCTGGTAGTTTGCTAGTATTCTGCCATAATTTTCTTAGGTAGTGAGTATCCTCTGCGTTGCTATTGTCAATCTCCTTCTGATTTTATTTGAACAATCGCCATTGTTGTCAATTCTATATTCTAGATACTGAAGGTATTTTACCTGTTCTTAACCCTCTCCCCCAACTACTCTTCCCCCGGTTTTGATTTTATGTTGATTTCTTGTCTAGTCGGTGATCTTTGTCTTTGTCTTGTTTATCTTCACAAAGATATGTTAAACTTTGCTGCATCTGCTTACGGCTGCAATAAGTTGTTCTAATATATCTGCATTGTTTGATAGTATTACTGTGTCATGAGTGAATATCAACTCTGAGATCATGTATGCGTCAATTGTAAAGGGAGCATACCTTTTGATATTGACATTCTCTCTCTAATAGACTTCATTGTAGACTCTGCAGAAGTGTTAATTTTGTATGGGGAGTGTATATATCATTGCCTTATTCCTATTTTTACTTCAAATCGTTCTGATGTTTTACCAAACAGTCTGACGGGAGCTTGTTGTTTCTGATATAAAGATTGGATTAGATGAAATAGATATATCCATAACTATCGGGATATATAAATAGATATATATATATATATATATATATATATATATATATCATCGTGCTTTCTTGGCATTTTACGTCCAGTAGTTTGTCATTGCTTTCGGAACGTTGTTCTGACCGCTTCCCAACTATGGTCTTTGGTGGGTGCGCTCTTATCCCGATACCAGGCGTTTCCAGCTCCTACCTTCAGAGTTGTTGTCGACCAGGTCGATCTTCCGCCATTTCCACCAGCAGCTGTGTGCACTAGTCAGGGGTGGACTCCCCTTTTTGTAATTTGACTCACGCAGTTTAGCTGGCCAATGAAAGCCGTTGCCCGAGGGGTGGCGCTGCCATACACAGGCAGACTCTAGGAGCCATACGTGAGCTAGACAGAAGTGGGGGAACCAAATAGGAGCCTGGCCATCAAGGATGTGGCTACCTCTCATTGTGAAGTACTATCCCTTCTGTCCTACCCCCCCCCCCCCCATATATATATATATATATATATATATATATATATATATATATACATACATACATAAATACATATAGTGTAGCTGTTTCTCTTTCTAACAAACTCTCGCTCGCTCTCTCTCTCTCTCTCTCTCTCTCTCTCTCTCTCTCTCTCTCTCTCCCTCACTTTGTACGCATTAGCATGTCTCTTTATATCACTATAATTACAATAGATAATATATACCTGCTGTCAATTATTTGCACTCGATTTGCCAGTTTCATCCAGGAGGTGTACAGACAAGTCACGGAGATTCACAGAGACATCCAGCCACTGAAGGTCTACAATTTTGGCGGAGATGAAGTGGCTAAAGGTATAATATATTGTCTCAGTTCTGTTGGCTGTTGTGCTAACGTATGTTTGTTGCGGAGCTACCTCCAGCCAAGCAATAATTCATCATCTATCCTATTTAGTTACAAAAGGATATCCTTATAGTTGACCTGTTTTAAGAAAGCCTGTGTAATGCATTATGTAGACCTGCAAAAGTCTTTCTTTGTCACTTAGTTGCATGTCTATTATTTTTTCTCTTTTTCTTCTTCATTTTATTATTTTTTTTAAATTGTTATTAGTATTATTATTATCAATCAGTTTTGCTGAGCAATTGGCTACTGAGGACTCTAGTCAAAAAAGCCGAGGGGTTGTGTGACTTACTTTCCCATCCCTGACAGAAACCAGAAATGTATCCTTTCTGACCACAGAGGGGAGCGTGATCAATTTGTCGGTGTGCAATGTCAAGTGCCGAGCTAGGGGGACGGCGTAGGCTAGTGGTTAAGTGACACGGCTCACAACCATATGGTGCTGGGTTCGATCCCCATTACAGCACCAGCCGTTACCCCGGGGAAGCAAACACTTAGAAAATGCAGGAGGAAGCAGGCCCTTACATAAAATGCATGCTGAAGTCGGATGCACTGGACTGACAGGCGCACAATAAAAACCACGGTGCAATGCACACCGCCTTGGGGATTAGAGAAATAAGGCGAACGGAAAAAAAAAAAAAAAGTGCTGAGCTAAAACTATGCTGAAGATCCTTTGACGGGCCTACCATCTCTAGCAACAAACTGGGCTTCGAGAGGGATTAGGTATCCTTAAAAAAAAGAAATCGCCACGCGGCCTAACTAATGATGAGGCCTCACACAAAATGAGTCATCACACTTCATTCCTGACTGCAATAATTGCTGTGGGAACAAGTTTAATGTTTTGTTTACTCAGAGATACCATTTAATTTATTAACAGACACCATTTTGTTTACTAACAGACAAAGTGTTATTTACTATCAGGAATGACATTATTCCATTTACTAACAGAATCTATTTAGCTTACCAACAGACACCACTTTGTTTACCAACAAACATCATTATTTTACTATCAGACACCATCTGTTTAGTAAAATACTATTTAGTTTACTAACACACCATTCAGTTTAGAAACACACCATCTAGTTTACTAACAGACACCATTTTGCGTACTAACAGACAGTGAGACACCATTTTATGTACTAACAGACACCATTGTATGTACTAACAGACACGATTTGTTTACTTAGAAACACCATCTGTTTAGAGACACCATTTGTTTACTTAGAGACACCAATTGATATTTAAATCTCTCTTCAGGCGCATGGGTCAACTCTAGTGCCTGTGCTGGCCTCATAAAGTCCGGGGTCAATCTGAAGAGTTATTTTACTCAGCGTGTCTCTAACATTACTCGAAATGTTGCCCTTGGAGGATGGGAGGACGGCTTGATGGATCATGATTCCCTTCCTTGGGACAGGTGAGGGCTGGGATTATTTGACTGGCTTGGACATGAAATTGTGATTCCTCTGCTCTTTCTTCTTTCAATGCTCTGGGCACGAGCTATTCATTCTGTTATTCTAACAGTTTAGTAAGGCGAGGCTATAGCGATACTGAAGATCAAAGTACAAAGCACATTAACGTGGGCAAGTGTGGTCCAGATTGCAGGTCGCAACAAAAAACACACAGGAAACCTACAATACGAACAAAAAAACATTCGTCAGTGACAAGAGGCAACTGAAATGAAAACAATTAACTTGGGATTTTTATACTTCTCTTTCCCCTTCTCTTTCTTCCGCTTCTACTTCTTCTTATTCTACTTCTTCTTCTTCTCGTTTTTCTCCACTTCTTTTTCTTTTCATTCGCCATTGTGTTTTTATGTCTACACATAAAGTTCAAATCTTTAGATAACGAATGCCGTGGCGTAGAGTTCTTCAAGGCTCTGCAATAGCTTTGTGCAAAAGTTCATGTCAGTATTCAAGTGCTCAATACAAAAGTTCATATCAGTATTTCAATGCTCAGTACAAACGTTCATGTCAGTATTCCAGTGCTCAATACAAAAGTTCATGTCAGTATTCAAGTGCTCAGTACGCAGGTGTGTAGGATTTGTCCGGCTGTCTGTGATGCTTGTCTGCATGTGCACGTAGGTGATTGAACCTGTTTAAATCTGTAAGCAGCTATTGTATTTGTTATGTATTGTTCTCATGCCGAGCAAGTTCACACCTTTTCCTTGATCAAGGCAGTGATAACTGTCTCTTGTTCGGCTGTCTTTCCTTATCAATCAATCATTGCCCGTTGATCCTTTCAGGGCATACGCCATTAACAACTCTCCTCGAACACGTTTGATCAGTATTTGCCTTTTCTGCCATTCTCCAGTTGAGGTTCACGACCGAAGATCAGTAACAGTTTCTTGGTCTACCTTTCTTCCTCGCTCTCTGTAGATTCCAAGTTAGCATGTGTCTGGATACGTTTGATGGTGCTGTATGCAGCCTGTATCCTATCCAACCCCATTTCCTACGTTTCATCTGCTGCTCCACTGGCTCTTGTTGGCTCCACACTTCTTTGTTCTTCATTGTGTCTTGCCAGCCTAAATCCATTTATTGGCGAACGATTGAATTGCCTTTGTCCAAGTTTCTGCTCTGTACAGGAGTACCAACTTGACATTGGAATTGAACAATCTAAATTTGGTATTAGCCTTTAGTTATGGTTTTGATAAAGTCAGTTTTTTCTGGAAGGTGATTATTTATTCTTTGTTTAGCATCTTATTTTGCTAAGTTGTCTGCTCTCTTGTTTCCTGGTATGCCACAGTGTGATGATACCTACTTTATCACTATCCTTCTTTTGGCTTTTACTTAATTGTTATTGTTGTACAATACGAGTATTTGTCATCTTGGCCTCTACAGCATGCAGCCAAACTAAAAAGGTTACCACACACTTGGCAAACTGCTCCTGACGTGTGTAAATAGCAAACGTGTTGGTGTGTGTTGTTGTTTAATGCCCACAATGAGTAAGTTTACTCTTTTGCGCCCTAAAAATGACGTTAAGTGGCGGGTTATAGTACCTTTCCTCACATTCCGAGCATGCTGATGAAGTTGGGTTGTGGCCCTCCAGACGGTTGTGCTATGCTTGGATTCATCTGCATGGCACTCACTACTACGGGGATCGCATCGATTCACATCTGGTTAGCCAGACTGCCTTGAACAAAGCCCATTTCCAGGGAACGCTTCATAGAAGAAAGACTGTGGTCTTGGTCAGTGTATTGACCTCAGCGAGGTCAGTATGTTCTGTCTAACTGGACTAGCGTCTCAGTTCCTCGAATGGCAAAGATAAAACAGTATATCATTGTGCTTTCTTGTAGGTCATTGCTGGCAAACAAGGATATCATAGTTCAAGCCTGGCAGAATGTCTGGGAATGGGGCGTGGCGTCAAGGGCATACAATCTGGCAAATCGAGGCTATAAGGTGAGACATCTGTTGATTGCTCCCTCTACTGCTGTAATAAAAATGTTAGATTAAGCGTCTGAGGTATGTTACGTCGGTCGGCCACATCCATGACCCACTGCTGCGGTGTGGTTCCAGGCCTCGTCCAGAGCGAAAGTGGAGGTTGGTATCTGTTGGAGCCATATTGTGTGGGGACGGCCTCTGCTGCACCTCCAGCCAGTCGAAGGAAGACTTTTAGCGCTGAGGTGTACGACTTGTGTAGTATCTTGTAAATCAGGGTTTCCTGGTCCAGCTGTACAACTTGACCGAACAAAGAAACTCAGCGCCGGTTAAGTGTTTCTGAGATTGGAAGTAGGCCTGTTTTGATAGAGACATCCATGTTGCGGATGTAAACAACCCATCGGATGCCCAGGATACACCACTGGTTGCGCATGTGGAAGGCCTCCAGTCTCGACGTGTCATATTTAAGTAGTGTCCAGGCTTCTGTTATAAGATTGCAGTTATTATTTAATTTAACTTCCGCTCCATCCATCCCTGCTCATCAAATTCTACAATAATCGTTCTACCATTCAAGAGTTTATTTACAAAATGGCTCATTTTAATATTTTCTCCACTCTATTCAGTTGCCATCTCACAAACCCAAGATGCATTGATCTCCAACTTCTGCTATTCCTTACCTAGATAGACAGGTAGTCTGAGGATCTACAAACAACTCTATACCACTTTCACGATTATTATTAATTTCCTCTTTCGTGATCTTCTTCATATTCCTCTCATTTGTTAATATCTCTTTTTAATCGTTTTATTGTTTTCTTTCCTCTCCCTTTTCTTCTTATTTTTCGTTTCGATCTTCTTCTTCGTCCACCTCTTAAACTTCATCTCCTTGTTTTTCTTCTTCATTTTCTTCTCCCTCTACTTCATTTTCATATCCTCATTTTTATTCTTGATTTACTTCTCCACCCACCTCTTATCTTCATCTAATTATTTTTATTCTTGATCATCTTCTTCCTTCCCTTCTTCATGAACCTCTTCATCTTCATCTCCCTATTATTTTTCTTGATCGTCTTCTTTGTCCACCTCTTCCTCATCTTCTTCTTTCACTTCTACATCCACTTCTTCGTCTTCTACTCTATTCACTTATCGAATCATCTCTTCATACTCTTCTCATGTTTCTATCTCAACCTCTTCTCCGTCGTATTCTTCATGTACGTCTAATTACTAGTCTTCTTCCTCTTACACTTCTTCTTTTTTTATTTCTTCGACTTGTCCCTCTTCTGTTTCTTCATCATTTGTCTTCTTTATTGTCTTCTTTTCCTGTCTTTACTAAGGTCTCAGTCCTTCAAAGTCAAATAAATCTTATTTTTTTATAACTGTCTATAGAAGATGTGTTCCATAGTAGTTACACTACTTAACTTAACTTAACGTCTCTATAATTGTTTAGAAGACTGCAGAGTTTGTATACAACAAGTTTCATTTACATGTCCTTTGCTCTAAAAGCTATGCGCATCCAAATTTATTCTTTAATGTATCAACTGTCCCTGCCTCTACTACTTCTTGTGGCAATGCATTTCAAGCTTTCACCACTCTTTGACTAAAAAAAATATTTCCTAATATCTAATCTGGACCTTTCTTTAGTTAAAATTTGTAGCTATGCTCTCTTGTTCTTGTAGATGGTTGTGTTTTTAAAAACTTGTTATAGTCTAATTTATCCGTTCCTTTGATTATCTTATAAAATTGTATGGTCACCTCTCTGCTAGACAATGTAGGCAGGTTTTTCTGAGTCTTTCCTTATAACTGTAATTCTGGAATCCCACTATCAGCTTTGTCACTCTTTCTTTGTATCCTTTCCAGCAAGTTTATATCTCCTCTACGATAAGGACTCCACTCCATCACACAATCTGAGCATGACATTGTTAGAGAGAGATTTCAGTTAACTAAGTCACATCTTTGTGAGGTAGGGTAGCCAGTTCCTTCTCTCACTGCATTTTACTTACCTAGTCATTTTCAAGATACCCATTTACAGCTGGGTTGACTGGAACATGTCGATAGCGGGATTTGTATGCCGTGGCTTTGGTGATAATATTCTTCTGTAAAATAGTATCCTTGTGGTTTTCATTGATCATATTATGTGTTTCAAGATTATCCATGATTGGCATCTATGTGGTCAACACTACCTTATACTATTCTTCAGGTTGTATTCTCACCTGTGACTCACATGTACTTTGACCACCCACAAGAGCCAAATCCAGAGGAGAGAGGCTTCTACTGGGGCACGAGGTACACTGACGCCTTCAAGACATTCTCCTTCATGCCGGATGACTATTATCTGAACGCAAATATTAAACGTTCAGGGGAGCCTATAACGCTAGACGAGATTTGCGGAGAAGATTTATCAGGTTGTCCACCTTTGAACAAGACAGAAAATATTTTTGGTAGGTTTCGTCCATTACCATTTGTGCTTGATTCTTTGCTCCAAAAGTGCCTCTAGCAGTGGCTGTCTTATGCACGGTAAGAAACGAAATGGAAGCAGGATTCTTTTTATAAGTGATTCATTCGCTATTTTTCTTTTCAATGGAAAGACCTGATACAGATGTAGCTGTCCTCTTACAGCATCATCAGTATGTGCTCTGCAACCAAAGGTAGAAAGACTGGTATTCAGTGGGCACTTGTCACAATTGGAGGACCTGGACTACGCAGATGATCTGGTACTTTTGTCACACAGTCATAGTCAAATGCAAGAGAAACTTGATAAGATGAAAGAACAATTGAACAAACTGGGACTGAATATTAACTTGAAGAAAACCAAGCTCCTTAAACTCAACACTAACAGCAAAGAACAAATCATGCTGGAGAGAGAGCAGTTGGAAGAAGTGGATACCTTTACATATTTTGGCAGTACAATAGAAACATCAGGAGGTACAGATGCAGATGTAACGATCAGAATTGGAAAGACAAGAGGGCATTCCTGGCATCAAACAACATATGGAGATGCAGAGATATTAAGATTCACACCAAAATTAGAATATTCAACGCCAGTGTCAAGTCGGTGTTTTTATGTGGAGCGGAGGCATGGAAAACGACCAAGATTATACAACAAAGACTCCAGTCCTTCGTGAACAGATGCCTGTGAAGGATAATGGGCATAAAGTGAGGAATGAAGACTTATAGTAATGAATCCAACAACAGCCATTGGAACAACAAATTAAGCAAAGATAATGAGGCTGGATAGGACATCCGCTGCTGAAGACACAGTTTAACATACCCAGACAGGCTCTTACATGGAATTCTCAAGGGAAGATAAAGTGGTGGACCCAAAGATACGTGGAGAAGAGAATGTGAGAAGGAACTAAAATGAAATGATGAGACCTGGAGAGAGGCAGAAAGAGCAGCCCAGGACCGTGTACGCTGGCAGGATGGTTACACCTGGAGAGAGGCAGAAAGAGCAGCCCAGGACCGTGTACGCTGGTAGGATGGTTACACCTGGAGAGAGGCAGAAAGAGCAGCCCAGGACCGTGTACGCTGGTAGGATGGTTACACCTGGAGAGAGGCAGAAAGAGCAGCCCAGGACCGTGTACGCTGGCAGGATGGTTACACCTGGAGAGAGGCAGAAAGAGCAGCCCAGGACCGTGTACGCTGGCAGGATGTTGTCGATGCACAGAGAGTAGTGACGGGCTTGAACTGGTTGATGTTGGCGATCAAGTATCTCCACCTCCTCTTGTCATGTGTACCGATTATCAGTACCCCATTGGTAGTATCCAATACCATTGCTTCAAGTAATAAGTTCAAAAAATGGTGACGGCCCTCTCCTTATTTTTGCCTTAAGCTGTCTTTGTGTCCGTGCCTCTTAAAGTACCAGGCTAATGTTTTACACTTTTTTGTTTTTTGCAGTCTATGAAATTCTCAGCATTCTTTTCCAAAATAACCTTTCCGCTGACGCCAACGATTCCTTTGCCTGCCTGCTGATGCTCCATGACTCGTGGCCGTATGTCAATATTGGTGCCACATAGCATCCAAGAACTCTCTTCCTTAATTTCAGTAATAAGGTTTTGATGTACAAGATTCACTTCATACTCTGGAAAATAGATTTTTCATGGGTTATTCTGTACTTTATTTTATAAGCCTATCTTTGATCAGATGTTATGTGGGTGCCCAGGTCATTCAATATGTACTTATCTTAGTCCTCCTTCCAGAAGACAAACGTTTCAGAAGCCTAATGTATCAGAAGCCTAACGTATCAGAGGCCTAACGTATCAGAAGCCTAACATTAAAGCATATATTTGCTCTGGCTATATTTATTTATGTTACTCTTGTTTCACATGATGAGGTTGCAAGCACATACATCATAAGTTATTTTTCAAAGTGTATATGTGAAGAGTCATGAAATGAAAACAATAAAACTACCATATCTTCTTCTTCTTGGTTACTTGATCATAAACTTCCGCTACCAAGCCCAGAAAAGGGCTTCGCAAGTAGCAGAATGTTTTCAAGACCAGAATGCGTTGTGTTGTAGTTAACAGCTTGACTGCAATATATGCACCTTTTGGTCCAACACATCTGATTTAAGCATGATATTTGTAGCTACCAGGTTACTCTTCCCTCTTCAATCTCTTATCCTTAGCCAGTCTTCTCTGTTGCAGCCTGTTATCCAGGATCACAAGGTGGAGATGGAGAAGGGTCTTGGCAGCTCTGGGCTGCTGGCCCTGATGCTAGCAGTCAGCTTTGGGTTGCTGACCGCTGCAGCTCCTAGACTGCTCAGCATCTTAACTTAACTTCACGTTTTTATACTGGCTTAAAAGAGTCTACAGAGTCTATATACAACCAGTTTATTGAAGGGTGGTTTTACTGATGTATGAGTCCATTCTAATAGACTCAAACACTAGAGCTAATTAGACCAACATCCTGGCAGTGTCGACAGCCTCAGGATGACGGCCGCTTTTTTCGAAAAAATAATAGTTACTGTCTGACTGCGTACGATGAAGAAGAAGACCAACATCCAGTTAGGCGCATCTACATCTGCTCTTAACAAACCACCTGGGAAAAGGTACAAATAACTTTAGATTTTTAATTTGAATTTTGTCCGGGCAGCAGCCTTTAAGCCTACTCTTTTCTATTTCAAGTTGCCAAGGAGATTTTAACAAACTCAGCACACAAAACACGGTAGACCGATCTCACTACCCAGAGATCATGGGAATTTTTACCAGAAGATCCTCCTGAAAGAAATCACCGGGATTCGAACACGCAACCTCCGTCACCCGAGGCAGACACCTTACCGTGAGACCACTGAGTCCCCCTTGATCTTGATCCAAAAACTACCATATAATTTTTAAACACCCTGTCATTGTCATATAAGTTGGCAGTATCATTGCTAAGGACTCTAAGAGTCTTGTGCAGGTCCTATAGTGGTGCAGACGAGATACATAATGGCATAGTAGCTGTTTAAAGATAGCCGCACTGCTAGTGACATGACTTAGGCATTCAGAACGTGACTGTCCACCAGGTTTATGAGAGGCCGGTCATGTGCAGCATTTTCTTGGAAAACAGCATGTGTGGCTGAGAAATAACACAAGATGCCAGAAAGCAGCAGGGGTGACTTATCAATTCGCGTCACTGCTCAAACATCCCCACATTAGTCTGGCAAATAAGTCTAATCACAACATCTTCCTATAAAATGTATATTCCTAAGCTATGTCCAAGACACGAGAGAATAACATCTCCACTTGCGAAAGAAGGTGTGGGTGAACGCTCGCCGGCATTACCAGGAGAGATATATGTCGATGAACGATGACCTCATATGTCGAATACGTGTCCAGACAGAAGGTGTGCTGGTTCGATCGTCTCTTACCACCTTCGTCTGGGGACTTCCAATACCCGACAACCTGGCTTGTAAAAAAGGGGTGTTGTGGGGTCGTGTGGGTAGGGGAAGGGGAGGGGCAGAGACTTTTGGTAAAGTAAAGAGCCTTTGTAAAGACAATTTTCAAGTGACAGCGGTTGACGATGCCAGGTGCAACACATATGGCCAAAGAGAGGCGCATTAAGCTTCCCAAGGTATCCATCAGGGCACAAGTTGACTGACAGCTATTAGCTACTACAGTCTTCTTTTTATCCAATTATTTTTATTATTATTATTAGTAGTAGTATAATTATTATTATTAATATGTTTGCGCTTCTCATTATTCGTATTCTGATTCTTCTTGCATTTCTTATTATTATGACTATTATTATTATTAGGCTCCCTCTTCTTCTTATTCTTATTATATTTATTCCTGTTCCTCCTCCTTCTCTTCTTCTTCTTGTTATTATTCTTCTTCCTGTTCTTGTTCTTATTCATGTTCTTATTCTTCTTATTATTATGCTTGCTCTTTTTTATCTTATTATTGCTATTGTTCCTGTTTATTTTCTTCTTTTTCTTATTATTGTTATCAGTATTATTATTACTTTTATTATTTTGTTTGCTCTTCTTACTTTCATTCTTATTCTTCATGTTCTTTTTCTTCTTTTTTCCATTATTGATATATTTGTCCTTTTTTTTTTTTCTTCCAAATTGTGTGAATCTACAGATATCTCGGTTATGTGCTCTTGCATTTCCTGTGTCATTAATGTCTCATTATTGTATCTAGAACTTTACTTTTTTTAAACAACTGATTCCACTTGCCCAGACTAATGATTTGCATGAATGTTTGGTTGTGCTATGTGATCAGTTGGAAAGCCTTCTATGCTTTTTGGAGTATTCTATAACAGTAAGAGACCTGTTGAGCATTTGATAGAGTGTTGAACTGCGTGAGTGACGCAGTGTGCATACTAAGTGTTGGAGAGTCTTTTACCACAGCTATTGTGGTATTTACTAACGATTTGTTTTCATTACAGGACTTCAAGGCCAACTGTGGTCAGAAACGATCCGTCTCCCTGCGCATGTTGAGTATATGGTGTTCCCTAGACTCTTGGCTCTGGCAGAGAGAGCATGGCATAAAGGTTCATGGGAAGGAAAAGCCACCGCTGAAAGAGGTCCAGGTTTGAAGTCTGACTGGGCACGATTTGCCTCGAGCCTTGGGGAGAAAGATCTGGGCATTTTAGACAAGCTGGAGGTGGCTTACAGGATACCTCCTCCAGGTGCTAGGTGGGTGGATAGATTAGTTAAAGTAATTATGCTTCTATAGATGCTAATAGTGTATTAGATGATGTGTTGGAAACTACTGAACAAGGGTTCAGTTTTTGTGAGGCTGGTTTAGTTATGAGTAAAGATTGTCTCGGGTATACTATGGTTGTTGATAAAGTCTTTGAGACTTGAGACTGTTTTTGTGACGGGGGTTCAACCATAAAGATCTATCGTGTTGATAAAGTCTTTGCTAATTGTCCATGATTCACTGCAAAATCTCAGTACTGGTTACATGTAGCATGCAATGACTCGCTTTCTCAGTTCCAGCAACAAGGTTTTGTTGCACAGTATTCTCTTCGTGTTCAGGAAGACTGATTTTTTTTCTTGGGTTGTTCTACATTTTATTTCATAATCGCATCTGTCATCTGATGATATGCATGTGCCCAGGTATTTAAATGTGTTAACTTGTCTCATTTTGGTCTTCTTTGCTTTGATGCAACATTTAGGAAAGTCAGATTTCTTATTCAAAACCATCACCTCCCATTTCTTCTTATTTAAGCTGAGGCCTTTGTTTTCACTTTGCTGAACTACCATGTCGACCATTTTCTGCGTCAGTTTCATTCTGTGCTATCAATACAACATCATCCGCATATCGTAGATTATTTATCTTCTGTTTACCAATTGATATTCCTGGCATTGCCTGTATGTCTCTCAATATAAACTCACTGTATAAAGAGAACATGTCTGGAGAAAGAAGACAACCTTTCCTCGCTTCCCTTTTAATCTGTTTATATTCTCCCACTTGGTTGTCAATTATTATAGCCTCAGTCTGTCCCTAATACATATTTTTAATGATTATGAGATCATTGCCATCAATATGCAAACTTGTCAGCATTTTGGATTGGTCTTTGAGACTATGAGATCTTTTTGTGTGAGGTGAGTTTAACTATAAGTAAAATTTGTTTCAAGAATATTACAAGTGTAGATAAAGTGTTTGAGACTATGAGATCTCATTGTTGATGAGATGTGATGACCAAAGATATAGGTAATACTCTAGCTGATACTGTCATTGGTGATATCGAATTAGGTGATTCATTATACTAAGACTCCATTTTTTTGTCCGGTAAGTGGCCAAAGTAAACTTAATTCCAAACATGTCAGTGTGACGGACCAGCACGGATTTATTCATTGCAAAAAAGAAAATTGTGTGTAATTTATTGATTATTGTTGTTATTCAGTCATATTAAATTTGTATTGATAATTTAAACATTTATATATAAAAGACTTCCATTGGTTTTTAAATGTTAAATATGACGTATATGAATTATCGATAAAGAGACAGTCGTAGTTTTTAAGACCTTTCGAAGTCGAGACTGTAGCCAGGAAACGTCAACATTTGCTGTCCGATGTCTTTAGGCCTTAGCAGATATTGATGAAGACGATCTGAGGCACAACAACACGAATGTAGGCATTATTCTCAATCAAGAATTTAAAATCCAACTTTTCCCTTCAATCTACCAGCAACCCCCAACATGTAAGTGAATACGATGGTACCACTTGTACAGATCACATCAACCCTTCTTCGAACCCAGTGGAAGGAGGTGTCTTATTTCCCTGTACAAAGTGCAACAGACAAGTGAAGGCTCAGATTGGCTTATTTAGCCATCTTTGAACTCATGTGAACAGTGAATGCTGACAAAGGGGTCTTCATCGATTACGATGGACAAACAACAACAACAACCACTTATATTTGGGGAACTGAGACACAACATACTGACCAGGACCTCGCCGTCAAGGTCAAGCATAATATACTGATCAAAACTACTATCTCTCTTTCATGTGGCGTTACCTGGAAATAGGCTATTTTCAAGTCAGTCTGGCGTTATCCTCTTTAGTAGTGAGCATCATGCAGATGAAGCCAAGCATGGCACAACCACCTGGAGGACACGGTCCACCTTCATCAGCACGTTTGGGATTTGAGAAAAGCTGCTACAACCCGCCACTTAACACACTTATCAGAGCACACAAAAGAGTAAACTTACTTATCGTGGGCATTAAACAACAACCACTTGTATCTCAAACGACGAAACACCGGTCAAGTGGATCAATCGCTGTAGCGACGCCTTAAATCACACACCTTCCACCTCCGCTCCCTTTGGGCTGCATTCTCACCGGACTTACTGCGTGACCTCATCTCAGATGTTTCTGTCACGGACATAAACAATGATGTCCCAACTGCCGCCAAAGTCAGAGCTGCCCGACAAAAGTTGAAACTAAACTAAGGATTTCCAATTCCATTGTGAAGCCAATTCTTTTATATGGAACAGAAACATGGCCGATGACTAAACTCAACATTAAGAGATTGTAAGACTTTGTCAATAAATCTCTGAGAAAGATTGATACTGGTTTGGCAGGGTCACAAATAAAAGTCTATCGGAGAAAACAGGACAAAGACAGATGGAACAAGAAATCTTGGAAAGAAGATGGTGCAGGATAGGCAACCCACTGCAAAAGTCTCAAGTCAGTATTCCCAGACATTCACTGTAATGGAACCTACTGGGAAAGAGAAGCAGCGGAAGGCGACAGATGTGTCTTCCCATTATCGCTGTTCTACTGCGCTTTGAATTGGATTTTGCTGCATGAGCTGCAGCAGTCAGTGACCCATAGCTGACTGCTAACTTCAGGGCCTGCAAACCAGAGCTGCCAAGACCCTCCTACACCACCATGTGGTGAATCTGGATAACAGGCTGCAATAAAGCAGACGAAGAGAGAAGGCAACCTGGTACTCAAAAATATCTGCTGAAGTCGGATGTGCCGAACCAAAAGATGGAAATATTGCAGTTGAGCTGTAAACTACGACACAACGCATTCCATTCTTCGGACTACATCCAGCTATTTGTAAATCTCTTTTCAGGACTTGGTAGCGGGAGATTGAGAACGAACGAAGAAAAAGAAGAAAAATTGGATTTTCGCGGGGATAGAAACGCACAACCCAAGAGTCTCTTTTGGACACTTGCATTTGACCTACCTCCACTTCGCAGACGACTTCCTCATATAAAATTTAGACTCAGACTTTGACAAACCCCCTGAAGGACTTAGAAACAATCAGCTTCACACCTAGTCCTAGGTATACACATTTCCTGGGGGAAGATCAGGATTAAAAGTTATGTCAGTGGTCCTTCTGCTGCAAGATTTACTATCAAGGACAATTCAACAGAGCATTTTTCATTTACCTTTGTAGAAGACAAAACTGCTGATGATGACAGAAACCCAGACGTCAATCAAAGGATTGGCCTTGAGGCACTTACCATAAATGGTATCTGCAGAGTCTGGACCTTGCAAAGGTTCTCCATGGAAACCAAGCTGCACCTCGATAAATACTGTATCATTCCAATCCTCTTGCAAATTCCTGCAGCCAAACGACAACCCAACCTATCTGGGAGTCACATTTGATCGGCGCATGACATGGAAAAGTCAGATTGAGAGAAACCGAATGAAAGCCAGAGAAAGAATGGCAATCATGAGGAAACTTGCTGGCACAAGCTGGGGAGCAGACGAAGGCATACTAAAGAAACTGTACACTGGAAGAGTGAGACCAGTTCTCGAGTATGGCATTGCGGCATGGACAACAGCAGCGAAGGCGAACTTCGATAAAGTTAACAAACTTCAAAACCAAGCCATGAGAATTATAACAGGTGGCATGAAGTCAACGCCAATTGTAGAACTTGAAAAGATTACAAAACTGCAATCCATGACCGATAGAAGAGACTGCAGAGCCCAGCTGCAGTCAGAAAACTCTGAAGACTGACCGACCATCCAATGCACCAGAGACTAAACAATTTGGGAAATGGGAAACTAAGCGGAGAAACTTTGCAGAAATAGCCAAAGCAAAGATGCACGAAGATCCCATAAACGCACTAACAACACCAAAACCCATCACTACTGTACGAAAACCTACTTGGAGGCAGGATATATTTCCAGAGGTGGTAGAAAATATACCAGATATTGCAAACAAAAACTGCCAGACTGAAAAAGAAAGGAGAGATACTACCCTAAGCTTCATAACGAAAAGCTACCCAAGCATGGACTGGACCCATGCATACACCGACGGTTCTGTAACAAACACAACACAGAACAGAGGGGCAGGAGCATTCCAAACCTACCAAATGGCAGAAAAATAACACTGTCATTCGCTACTGGTAAGTACACAAGCAATTTCAGAGCGGAGGCAGAGGCACTGAGGGTGGCAGTGGAAGAAATGGTGACACACAGTGAAAATGAGAGCCATATAGTCCTGCTGACAGATGCTCTCGCCGTAGTCATAGCGCTAAAAAGCCAGAAAAACACTGAGCTTAATGACTTAAGAGCAGCACTCTGCAAACTGTGCCAGCAGTCCGCACCAAAAAGGGTAGTGGTACAGTGGGTCCATCACACTGCAACATCCAAGGCAACGAGGAGGCAGACAGACTGGCAAAAGAAGGTGCAAGACTACCACAAACAGATACCAGTATGACGTACGAAGAGTCAAAATGGCTTATCAAAGCCAGATACATGACCAAATGGGAAACCGAACATACTGGTTACACCAAAAACGATGCCTATTACCAGTTGAACCGAAGAGAGCAGGTCGTTGTCTTCAGACTTCGCACTGGCCACAATAGACTGAGGTACCACCTATTCAACAAATTGAAGATAGGGTGTACCGACGAATGCCCGTGCGGTACTGGTAAAAGGACCGCTGAACATCTGCTGCAGAACTGCCCGACATACGAGGATCAGAGAGAGCAGATGTGGCCATTACCAGTGGAACTGCAAGACAAGCTCTATGGCAGTGGCGACAGCCTCAGGATGACCGCCGCTTTTTTCGAAAAAATAATGGTTACTGTCTGACTGCGTACGCAGAAGAAGAAGAAGACAATCCTCTTGTACAACTCCGAAGCATGGTCGATCTTAGAATGAGATCAGAAGCGCCTTTAGACCTTCCCCAAACGCAAACAACGATTCATCTTTGGAGACCTTGTCGCCAAAAACTAAGGTCTCCCAATGGAGACAACTCGATAGATTTTCCTCAACTTAGAATTGTTGCCGCCTCTCTTTCTTTGGCCACATAGCTCATCTCTCTCAACACGTCCCAGTTAGTCAGCTTCTACAGCTCTACCTGAAAATTATTTTTTTTCGTCTTTTGCCACGTAAAGCTACTATTATTCATTATATTCACATCTCTCGGGCCTCAATTCTCTGTACCATGCTGTTCATAATATGAAACGGAGGTATGTTTAAATACCACAAGTCTTACTTCTCCTTTGGTCCCAGCGGGAGGTGAGACTTGTTGCCAAGTCCTATCTGAGATGAACGATCAACTCTGAGGTACACAATGTGCATGTAAACAAACCATTTTCAGTTGTAACCGAAAAAAACAGGGTGTAAGCCGCTAGGCCTAGGACTAATAAGTCCGGGAGTAAACAATGGGAAAATAAATCTGTATCTGGTGCTACCAAAAGACTCAACTAATACATCTTGCCGCTTGATAAATGTAGCTCAGAATAAAGAGAGTTCAGCCGATTTCTTTTCTTTTCATGTTTGTCATGCTTGTGCCTTTCAGAGTGAGATTATGAAGAGGTTTCTTGACCGGCCCCAAGTATGTGCTTGTGCCTTTCAGTGCAGGTTATGAAGAGGTTTCTTGACCGGCCCCAAGTATGTACTTGTGCCTTTCAGTGCAGGTTATGAAGAGGTTTCTTGACCGGCCCCAAGTTTGTGCTTGTGCCTTTCAGTGCAGGTTATGAAGAGCTTTCTTGACCGGGCCCTAGTATGTACTTTGTGTATGGGAGCTTCACTGCTTCTGTTATTTCTGCTATTCATTTTGTGCGTCGTCAGCTCTTGGTTTTGTGTCCATTGTATCTGTGTATCTTTGCTTTCTGAGGTATACTATCTGGTGTTTGATGTGTTACGTGGCCATTTCGTTTGTTGTCTCTTGATCAGGTCTAGCACTGGTGTTGCACCTACTTGTTTCATAATATTTTAATTTCTGATTCTATTCATTATTGTTACTCCAAGCATTCTGTGTAGGCATTTCATCTCTGTTGTTACAATGTTTCTTTTTTCTTTGTTAATGTCCAATTCTGGCACTGGTAGCACAATGTTGATAGGAATATTGGGTTGCATAGCGTTCCTTTTGTATCCATTGTCACGTGTTTATATTGTAATATCGGAGACATTTGCCCAATGATTTGACTTGCTTTATTATATCTGTGATGGATTTCAGTGTCTCGTTTGACATCTTCTGAGATACGTGAAATTTTTCACCTGTTTTACTTGTTGGTTATGCATGAATATTGTTGTTTCTATTTCTTGTCTTACAATCATCATAACTTCGGTTTCTCAATTTTGATTTTCATACTATAATCCATAAATACCTTATTATGATTGTTGATATATTTCTACAATTGTTTTTCTAAGGTTGCTATTATTGCTTGGTCATAAGCAAAGAGAAATGCATTTAAGTGATCACTGAGGTTGTTTCCCTCACTACTGTTGGCTTTTTTTTTTACATATTGCAACTTCTATTTCTTCTTCTTTTTCTTCTTCTTCGATTGTTCGTTCTCAATCTCCGGCTCACTATATATGTCGATTATAGGGCAAAACTTCTCACTTGAATCCAATTTAAGGGCAAGTCACAGCATCAGACGCTCAGCACAAACAATCTTTATATCCTGACACTTTTGCCGTCATCAAAATATTGTTTGCCGAATATCTTTGACACGTTTGAAACAAGCAAACACATTGATGCATCCACAGACAAACTAAAGAGACCATCTCCGTCAATGTGGAATTTCCTGGATTGAAGGTTCAGTACAGGCTTAAAGATTTGAATTGGAGCATCCTACAGCAGTCGGTGACATTCAAAGAAGGCCAGGAGGTGACACTTAGAACTGTTTCTGCTGATGGGAAGCGGTACAGCTCGGAGGTCAGGATTGTTATAGAACCGATCCCAGCCAATAAGGGAGAGCAAACTTCTGTCCATGCCTCCTGTCTAAGTTACATACTTATTTTCATCATTTCCTATTTTGTTAAGATGTTATAAATTGACCAGCATAAAAGCTTTTTGCTTATATGCCATGCAGCACTTTGATTTGTTCACAAAATTGTATCCACTTTTGTCTCCTGAGAGTTAAAATCATTCGCTTCCTGTGTTCTCTATTTCTCTTTAATGCTGCCTAAACCTATTTGTTTTTGGGAAACATAAATTATCCCAGCAAAAAGGATGCACAGATTCCATTTTATTTTAATTAAACTTAAACTATGCCAAAATCGTGTCACCACAGTACAATGCCTGGAAGGCCACCCGGACAAACTTTTGAATTTGAAAAAAACTTTAGTGGTTTGGTTGGGGTTCAGCCAATCTGGCAGTAGTACCTAATTCGGCTGATAATGCACGCAATCTTTTGATATAATTGGGCTAGTCATTAAGTTACAGAAATTTTATTATAAATTGCACGAGAAAGTATATACAAAAGGAAATCTTATTTCAAAAAGTGGCTCTTTAGCAATACCCTATGTAGCGTTGATGTTGATCGTGCAGCATACGCTTGTGCAAAATAGAATACAACATGGTAGCCTCACTGTTGGCTTGCTCTGTGGAAGAATAATGCGGCGCTATTTATCGTTTGTTTTCAGAGGGTGTGACTCCTACTGAAATCTGCAGAAGAATGAAGGTTAGGTATGGAGACAGTAGTTTGGGTCAGTGAAGAGTGTATGAATGGGTAGAAAGATTTCAAAATGGAAGACAAAATGTCATTGATGAACTGTGGAATGGGAGACTATCAACTGACACAGTGAAACAGCAAATTGACCAGCTAGTCCGTAGCAAGTCACCTTTGATGAAGTATGTGTAGATTTCAACATTTGTCCCCGCTCTGTGCTCAAAATTGTAAATGATGGTCTCGATTATATGAAAGTGTGCAACAAATCGGCAAAGGCAGCTGTCAATGAGATAATGGAGGTGGTGCAAAATGTCTTAAAGGTTACACAAACACTTTTATTCTAGAAGGCGTCTACAAGCTAGTGGACAGGCGGATAAAGTGTGATGCTAGGCAGGGAGGCTGTGGCAAAAAATAAGACACACAATTTATGTTTCGAGCTCTTGTACGAAAAGCTATTAATAACATAAATGGTTTAATTATTGTCTCTCGAATATATGCCAAACCTTTTTCAATGAATTTAAGAAAGCTGCTTTTAAAGTCCGCATTTTTTATGTGAAAGTAGGACAAGCGTCTGATTAGATTAGTGCTAAAGCACTCGCTTTTCATGGAAAAGATATTGGGCTTTAACTTCCATGACCGCTGCGCTAAAGTAAACCAAGATGTAAATTGGTACCTGGCATATAACTAGGAAACTATACGAGAGCGATGAAAGGAACTTGGTCTCATACCCTCATACAAGCTGTGGCTTAGTATACTGAAGTCTCTTACAACTTCATTCCCGAACATTAGTGTAACTACTATGGGACAAACCTTTACTTACGTAACTATTTAATGTAAATGAAAAACACGTAGCTGCAGATCAAGGTTTGTTCCGGAAAACTTAGCATTTCCTTTATTCTCTCTTAGTTAGTTAAGCTCTGAATGTTTTATTAACATACTGTGAGATTTGACTATTGTTATTTTGCTATTGTATCAAAACATTGTATCTGAATATCTATTTCCATCTTGGAATATATATATATATATATGCTTGCAAAAGTCCGTCAATATTGGTCAACGCATTTAGAGAAAAAGAATAATAAGGAAAAGGTTGTATTACTGCTTCCTGAAAAGCAAATTTTGTTCACTGCGTATGGCGCGATTGTTTCATTTGCAGTTTTTTTTTAATTTGTAATCTTATCATTTCATTTCACCATAATATTAAGTCTAATTTTATTTTGAATATACCTAACTAAACTTAACTTAACGTCTTTTTACTGGTTCAGAATATTTGGCAGAGTTGGTATACAACCAGTTTCTTTTACTTTTATTAATCTAAAAACTAAGCGTGTCCAATCTTTTCTTGAATTCATTAATTGATCCTGCCTTCACAATTTCTTGTGACAATGCATTCCATGCATTCAGCACACTGACTAAAAAACAATACTTAACATCTAATCTGGTCCTTACATTAATTAATTTGTAGATGTGCCCTTTTGGTTTTGTAGGTGGTTGTATTTTGTAGAAAAAAACTTGTTATAGTCTAAAACAATCAAACACTTACATTTTAATGTTCCGTGGATAACGATCCAAAGAAATGAGCTGCAATTTCCATTTCAAGTTCCAAGCAAGGTAGATTTGTTAATTAGAAAAGGTCTAATGGGAGCAGCTGAGCTGACTTTGGAGTACCATATTTCGCAATGAAACTATGGGCTATTATGTGACGTCTTTACCCCGCTATTTTGACAATTTAGGAAAGTTAGTTGTAAAAGTAATATTTCCGTTTTGATTCTATTTAATAATTAATAGGTCTTTCAATTGGAGCTTACTTACTTACTTTCCATGTCCAAACACTACATTATACAGTATGCATCCAGTATTCAATGACATGGATTGCCTTGTCATTTGCCTCCAGCATGTCGCACCTATTGGATGTTTCCTGGAGGTTGGCGCAAGTCATGAGGCTCTTGCATTGAGATAATTACATGCGTCATTATCTGTGTATCTCCATCATTTCATATTCCTCTTGCACCGTGATACACTAGTTCAGAGTCTGTTCAGCAACTTCCATATTGTGTATGGTAGATGATGTCCGGGGGCAGGTTCCTCCCGAAGTTCCGAAGCTCATGCCCTTGCCACCTAATCTGAAGTTTAGGTTTGTTTTTGTTTCTCTGTTTCTGAGGTGGTAGGCACACAGCTGGGTTTTACTAGGATGTCTTGTGGTAGTATCCTGCAAGGGCATTGAGAGAACTTGACAGCTTGTTTTCAACCTCCTCAAACCCTTTTCCCTTAGCAGCAACTGCTGTTGTGTCATCAACAAAGATTAATTTCATTGTGTCTGTGTCCATTTGTTGGTCATTAGTGTATATGTTATACACCATGGGTGCTAGGACACTTTCTTGTGTCTGTGTCCATTGGTTGGTAATTAGTATATATGTTATATATGGGTTATAGCATGGGTGCTAAGGCACTTTTCTGTGCCAGGCCATTGTTTTGGTTTTGACATCTGCTTTCTTTTTTCCCAACAATGACATACATGAGTTCATATGTATTGCCTATATTGTGTGTTTTTTGTTATACATAATTTGGCACTTGTCAGACATAAAAAAGATGTGCAGCTTACATGTAAACACATACACACATATATACATACATATATATGCACGCACACATTCAAACACATACACACACATTGTCGCACACACACGGGTATATGTGTGTGTATGTTGTTAATATTTGTGAGTGTGTACTTGTACCATAGCACACACACATACACACACACACACACATATGTATATATATATATATATATATAAATATATATACATATACCCATAAACATACTGTAAATTCATCCACAAATATTTTGAGCATATTTTTCAATTCTTGAAAGAGGGTTCTTCTGACATTTTGTCAATCCTGTCTTCTGAATGCGCATCTTGCAAAATCAAATGAGTTGAGAAAGGAACACTTAAATTGAGTGTTAGATTCAATCCACAATACGTTATAGAGAAAGTTTGTTGTCCACTGCACTTCAATAGCCCACTAGACTTCCATAGCCCACTGTACTTCCATAGCCCACTAGACTTCCATAGCTCAGTAGACTTTCATAGCCCACTGTACTTCCATAGCCCACTAGACTTCCATAGCCCACTGGACTTTACTTTCATAGCCTACTAGACTTCCATAGCCCACTAGACTTCCATAGCCCACTGTACTTCCATAACCCACTGTACTTCCATAGCCCACTGTACTTCCATAGCCCACTAAACTTCCATAGCCCACTAGACTTCCATAGCTTACTGGACTTCCATAGCCCACTGTACTTCCATAGCCTACTGTACTTCCATGGCCCACTAGACTTCCATGGCCCACTAGTCTTCCATAGCCCACAGGACTTCCATAGCCCACTAGACTTCCATAGCCCACTGGACTGCCACAACTCACGAAAGAGATCATTGGAAATGAAATAATCAAAAAATCATGTAATACAGTCAATCTTGCTGTATGCAAGTGGCTCATCAACAATTAATATATAGTTGAAGAAAAACAAGGTAAAGCAATGCCAATACTATTTTGTGAATGTATATCATGCATATTAAATACACAACGGAAGTGTGTACAAGAGTTTTAGGTGTTCTATATAGAAGGGGCTTGTCATAAGTCTTCACTCTGACCATGAAGGAGTAGGAAAAGAAAGTTGAAATTTGGCACAGTGCTTATTCCTTCTCAATGTACCACCACCTGAATTTATACAGTTCTGCCATCTCTGCGTGACCTTGAAAAGATATTCAGAATAAAGTAATGTATTGTTCGAACTAAACCAGTTATCACAAGCCAGTATGACATGTTCATCACTGTCAAAATGATTTCCTTTCAGCTGGTTTTTTTTTCAGTTTTGGGAAAAGAAAAAATCTGGGTCATAATGGTGAACCCAAGTCTCATCTACTGTCACCATGGTCGCTACATGTTTTTCGACCGACACATTTTGAGCAACTGGCCACAGTAATCAACCCTCGTTTGCTTTTTAACTTAACTTAACGTCTTTATACTGGTTTAGAAGACCCTGCAGAGTCTGTATACAACCAGTTACATTTACATTATCTTGCTCTAAAAGCTATGCGCATCCAGTTTATTCTTTAATGCATTAACTGTCCCTGCCTCCACTACCTCAACTGGCAATACATTCCAAGCAGACACCACTCTATGACTAAAAAAATATTTCCTAATATCTAATCTGGACCTCTCTTTAGTCAGCTTGTAGCTATGCCCTCGTGTTATTGTGAGTGGCTGTATTTAAAAAAACTTGTTATAGTCTAATTTATCCATTCCTCTGATCATCTTATAAACCTGTATTAAGTGACCAGGAATTCTTCTCTCTTCTAGACACTGTAGGCCGGTTTTTCTGAGTCTTTCCTCATAACTGTTCACACATAAGCAGACGCTGGACCCAACGGGCACACACTTTTTTCATGTTCAGTCTGTTGTGTAAAATTCTAAAAACTGTACTTTCATTCAGTTTTGCTGACCTAGATATCTCTGTAATTGTCATTTTCCTATCCTGGGCAATGATTTTCTTCACTCTTGCAGCATTTTCATCGCCCCACTCTGAGGATGGTTTTCTGATCTTTGAAGATCAGCAACATGGGAACAGCCTCACTTAAAACTGCCTAAACCAGTGTTTTACAGAAACGTACGAAGGACAGAATTCCTCAAACACTGGTTCCATCTGCCTGTGTATTTCTGTAGATGATTTGCCCTGCAACATCAAGAATTTTATCACGGTTCTGACCTCTGATTTCTCCATTGTTCTGACAAACCATTAGAGTAGCAGATCCGGTCAATAAAATGTGTTGCGCCATGCACCATACCGGGTAAACCCATCCAGAAGTGGAAATTCATACTTCTCAAGTCCAGTACAAATTGAATGAGCTACATGTGTGCCATTTTTGAACTTTCTCCTCCTACTCCTTCATAGTCAGGGTAAAGACTTATGACAAGCCCCTTGCATTATATAATTCTTGGAACTGATTGTGTCAAAAACATGAATTCATACATTTACTTATGCCAAGAAATTACGAACTCCTATGACATGCATAAAAAGATCTCACGAAGCATAGCAGCGGGGTTGTTCAGCTTCAACCCCATCAAGACAGAACTTCAACAGATGAAAAACAACAAAGCCAGAGCTCACACCTTCAACAACCTGGTCGTTCCAGCAATGGTGTACGGCTGAGAGGTGTGGAATCTTCTAAAACGTGACATGGCGCTGCTCCAAGCTGCTCAACCAGCGATGGAGCGTAGAGCACTGTCATTTTGACTACAATACCACATCCACAACACCGCCATTAGGAGTCAAATCTGCTTCAATGACGTCGTAGATACAAAATTGCTAAGAAAGTACAGGTGGGCAGGCCACGTGGTGCCTATGTTTGCCAAAAGATGGAGACATCATGGTGCCTTTAATGGTCACCCCGGACGGACACCAATGAGATGGAAAGATGGCTTGGTCTGGCATGGTACTTAAAGGCGACTCTTTCGTCTTTCCACACACTCTTGTTTCATTTTACTCTGTCCAACAATCACATTCTTGCACAACTTTCACACACGCCTTCAGTGTAAGGCCCTTCCATTGTCCTTTGGTTGGGCTAGCTTCTGAGAGCGCATAAACCTAGTATAGGTACATACAGACGCACACATGCATCCAAGCACTGGTTTATGCGTCTTAGTATCACCCAATTGACTACGGTCTGGGGTGGAATAGGCCAGTAGAAACTAGTGAGGTAAACATGTAAAATTTAAAACATTGTTTAATAAGTTTAAACGACATTTGGCTACCTGGCATAGGACACATAACATACTAGATATATTTAATTAGTCCATCCTGTTACATGAAAGTCAACTATGGACAAAATATGCCAATCAAATTATAACTAGAGGATTAGAGGAAAAATAGATATGCTTTCACAGACGATTGTTAAGAATCGCATATTGTGAGTGTCTTCGGTATCTAATTAGTCTTCATCTTAGTCGACCTGTACTTCTACAGGGGTGGATGCCGTTTTGCAGGTTTCACCTCAGATGGGAGATGGATTGATCCGGGAGGAGGATTTTCTGCTTAGAGGACTTAGCTCGAGTAGTTCATTACTCAACTGCGTTGGGACAAGTGCCGCTAAGGGTAGTTAACCGATATGCGAGTCCATCTTAATAGACTCAAACACTAGAACAAAGTAGACCCACAGCCTGTTAGGCACTATCTATGCTGCTCTTAACAAAACACCTAATCATGGTTGGTGTTATGCTAATCACACAGTTAGTCGCCTCTGATGACATTCACTTTGTGGGGTAGTGGTGCTATTCGTTTTGTCTTTATCATACACAAAGACCCCGACGGACCACTCGGGTGTCTACTACAACATATGAACTGGACCACTACTTGTTATTGCCCATCGCGAAGCAATGATAGCCACAACATCAGACGTTTTTGTCTTAATAATGTGATGTGTGCTGTACTTGGATTTTAGTGAGAAAGAAGCTGAACTGGTCATCAGTTTCACTCTTATCTCAAGTTACCTTGGATCAGTGGCAAGACTATTGGCCGAGACGACTGGAGGCAACTCGGGATGCAGGCACTCTGGGCTTACCAACTGTTCTCTTAATGATATGATGTTGTCAATTATGGGCCAGATATAGAACACTTCAACTTGATAAAGCTAATCCTGCCAAAAGATAGCAGATCAGGGACAAATTAGAAACAAAGAAGGATAAAATTGCTGGCCACATCGATTATTATTTTTGGCCAGATGAAATTTGATAATCTAACAGTCTAAAGTCTGGAGACTTAGAAGTTTAAAGAAGTCTCTAGAAGGCTAAAAGGTATTCGTAAAGGTAAGGCTAAGATATACATTATTTGATATCTGATTTCGTAGATTAAATTATATTGAATTTGGTATATTTTAAATACGATGACATCTTATTGACATATACTCATAATTTGACATCAAATCTGATACATTTTTATATATAAATTTTGATTTCTAAATTAATATATAAATTAATCGAACCTGATATCTTATTAGATATCAAATTTAATTTATAATTTGATATATAATTTGATCTAATCTGATATCTTATTTGACATCTAATTTAATGTATAATTTGTTATTTTATTTGGAATCTAATTTTCCAACTTATTTTATATCTTATTTGATAGCTAATTTGATACTTATTTGATATTTAACTTGATATCTTATGTCTAAATTTATATCTTTTTTATTTCTAGTTGATATGTTCCCTGATATCCTCATTTATATTTAATTTCATATATTTAATTTCATATACAATTTGATCTTATCTGATATGTTATTTGATATATAGGGCCTAATTTGATATATAATTTGATATATAATGTGATATTTTATAAGATATCTTGATTCGATTTGTAATTTGATCTTTTCTTAAATGTTATTTCAAATCTAATTTGGCATTCTTATATGATATCATATAAATATCTAAATTAATGTTTTTTCTTTATCTAATTTGATGTATAATTTGATCTATCATTTTAAATCTAATTTTATTTCTAAATTGCTATCAAATTTGGCATCTACTATTATAATCTTATTTGATATTTAATCTAATATATAATATGTTATCTTACTAAACTTAACTTAACTTTAACGTCTTTAAACTGGTTTAGAAGACTCTGCAGAGTCTGTATACAACCAGTTTTTCAGCTTGGTTAATCAATAAGCGAGGATATCTTAATAGACTAAAACACTAGAGCAAAGTAAACCAGCGGTCTGTTAGGCGCTATCTATGCTGCTCTTAACAAATCACCTAATCATGGTCGGTGGTATGAACTGTCAAAAAGTTAGTCGCCTCTTACGACATGCTCTCTATGAAGCAGTGGCGCCATTCTTGTCAATGTAATACAAAAATACCCAGGAGAACGATATAGAGGTTGACGGTTGTAAGAAGCGACATTATGCAAATGATATACTACTTACATATTAAGTATGTGTGTGTATATATATATATATGCTTGCGTGTATATGTTTATTATGATGTATGTATGTATGTATGCATACCAACAAATTCATTAGGCCTATTACTTATACTTGTATGATCTTAGTGTTTGCTAATTGTTCTATCCCATGTAGTTTACGAAATATTAAATCGGCTATATTATGTCAGAAGACCCACTTTTGTACATTATGTTGTTTCCCGTACGTTTTCTTAAATTGGCATCACATCATTACTATATTCATCTTCACAATCCCTCGTTTTGATACTTAACATTACATTTTCCTATAAAAATTGTCAAGAATAGACAACTCTAGTCTCTTAGACCAGCCTTGCGGATGAGAAAGAGAGGAAGGCTACATGCTGCTAGAGATATACAGTGTCCCTCTGTCAGCCTTTGGTTTTTCCCTTATTACTTCTAAACCAATGCAGGTGGTTAGTTAGTTTTCTTTTCACTTGTGCCGTTTAGTGGCGTGAGGAGCTTAAGTGGTCTATCCTGCGCCAAGTGCGTTGCGTCGGTCAATGTGAGCCCTTATCGCTGCACAATCACTCTAATGGCATCTATCCACCTACCTCGCGGCCGCCCCCTTGCCCTGTAGCCAGACCTACCAACATTGTAAGCCATCAGTGGAAGATGATGAGGGTGCATTCTCATGAGATGACCAAAGCAACTTATTTTCTGGCTGGAAATGTATTCGACACAAGACGTAGTGTCAACCATACTTCGAATGTCGTCGGTCCACATTATGTCTCTTCTGGTAACACCGATAACTTTCCTCATACACTCCATTTCACAAGTTGGAATTCTGCTCTCGCGCGCCCTTGACAGAGGCCATGCTTGGCACTGGTAGCACAGAATCGGCATAAATATACTGTTTATCAGCTGTTGCTTTGTTGCCAAACTAAAGCTCGGGTGTCTAAGCAGTGGGGACAGCTGATAAGTCACCGCAGATACTTTCTGACACCTTGTCTCAATTCCCCTGTCGAGTCTGCCAAAAACATACTGCCCAAATACTTGAGGTAATTCAATATAATTTGACAGGGGCATACTATGAGCCAGTTGGATGGCGAGGAACTAAGTACTGACTATTTTTAGCAAAAATGGAGCTACATGCCCCACCTCAAATGACAGAATGGCATTTCTAGATCATGTCATTTCTAAGTGACTTTGGTCGCCAAAGTCGCCTGACCATACCCTACCTGATTTCTTCCTATTGAAAATGATGAAAGGAAAAGTGTTTCTCAACAAGCCTAGCAAACTCATGGAACTACAAGAAAACGTTCGGCGAGAAACTGAGTTTGTAGCTCTTGATGTGTTGATGAATACCTTTCGTAACACGGGGAGACGTGTGCAGTCATGTCTTGATGCTAAAAGCACTACTTGCAGCATTTAATATGAGCTGACTATGTTTTTCACACCCCAAGTTATGTTCATGTCAAATTTGATTGAATTACGTTGATTCGTTAAAAAGTTATAGGGGAAAACCAGGGAGTGGGACACCGTGTATATTCGTAAATGAACGGGAAATCGATAACCAGGAGAAGAAATTTCTACTATCTGTAGAAAGACAGAAAGGAACATAGACAAATCATAATACAGTCTGGCATTTTTATTACAGAAGGACGGCACATCAAACAAAATTAACAAAAGAGGAGAATAGGTTAAAAAAAGAAGATGGAAACTTAGAACAAGAAAAAGTAGCCGAAAACGCAACGGGAGAAACTGTGTAGTCAGTTTGAGGGAGACTCATTGGCGATGTGACTGAACATATGTTGTACGGAGCTAATAAGGAGGTTCGGTCACAAGTCGAGTTAATTGTGGAGACTTGTATGATGGTGTTAATATCAATAGACGAACAGAAGAAGAAGAAGATAAGGATGAGGGTGATGATTGTGATGATGATGATAGTGATGATAATCATGGTGATGATGATTGTGATTATGGTGATGTTCATGATGATTGTGATGATGATGATTGTGATGATGATGATTAAGATGCTGATGATGATTGTGATGCTGATGATGATTGTGATGCTGATGATGATTGTGATGATGATTGTGATGATGATGATTGTGATGATGATTGTGATGCTGATGATGATTGTGATGCTGATGATGATTGTGATGCTTATGATGATTGTGATGCTTATGATGATTGTGATAATGATGATGATTGTGATGCTGATGATGATGTGATACTGATGATGATTGTGATGCTGATGATGATTGTGATGCTGATGATGATTGTGATTATGATGTGATGTTGACGATGATTGTGCTGATGATGATTGTGATAATGATAATGTTGCTGCTGATGATTGTGCTGATGTTTCTGATGATTATGATGATGGTGGTGGTGATGATGATTGGGATGATGATGATGATGGTGATACTGATGATTGTGATGATGATGATAATGATTGTGATGATGATGAGAATGATTGTGATGATGAGAATGATTGTGATGATGAGAATGATTGTGATGATGAGAATGATTGTGATGATGATGATGATTGTGATGATGATGATGATTGTGATGATGATGATGATTGTGATGATGATAATGATTGTGATGATGATGATGATTGTGATGATGATGAGAATGATAGTGATGATGTTGATTGTGATGATGATGATGATTGTGATGATGATAATGATTGTGATGATGATAATGATTGTGATGATGATGATGATTGTGATGATGATGAGAATGATAGTGATGATGATGATGTTGATTGTGATGATGATGAGAATGATTGTGATGATGAGAATGATTGTGATGATGAGAATGATTGTGATGATGATGATTGTGATGAGAATGATTGTGATGATGATTATGATTATGCAGCCACTGCATTAGATTCTCACACGAGAACCTCTTTTAGAACGCCCATGTGGAGAATAAGGTCACCAACCCAACTGCTATCTTGCAGGAAGCCTGCAGCAAGACTTACATTCTCTCCTGGAGCGGTAGATTTCTGTAGCAGATTGTTTTATAAGGCTGCCAGCTATACGGACAACACTCTTTATTTACATGTTGAGTAATGAGATGGTTGGTCTCCGCGTGACTAGAGCGAGCATGCCTGCGTCGCAGCACTCTCGTGAAGAGAGGTCATGTTCAGATTGGAGTGTCCGATATTCCAGGATGGTTCTAACTGAAACCTTTACAATGCGATAGAAATTAGGAAAACCCTGAATTTGGATTGTAACTTGTTTATTATGGTTGATAGGGATGGCAAGAGTGCCCAGCATGTGCCATTACGGTGCAGCCGAACAACATGACGTCATAATTAAAGTTAAAATATGGCCGCCCTACTATTGGCTTGCGCCAAAGAGGACCAGAGTTCTGTTATTTACAAATTACAATACAGAGGTATGGTTTTTTTTCTAATTTCCCGCTCTTAATGTATTCATTTGAAACGCCCTTTAAGAATCACCATAGTGTATTGGATCATATCAGTATATCCTGTCCGTTGTAAAACATTCAATGTCAGGGGATGTTGGGAAATTTATGGATTAAACTTTTGAGGAGACCGAATTTCAGACGGTGGACATACTAAATTGGTAGCGGATGGTTCTTGGGAGTAGTGATATATATATAGGATGCCCATCTTTTGGTGTGGTAATGACAAAACACGGCAAAACAAGAAAATGCAAGATGTGACGAGACAAGACGGGATGAGAGAAGACAAGACAATCGAGACGACAAGACGAAACGAGAGAAGACAAGACAACCGAGAACACGACAAGACGGGACGAGAGAAGACAAGACAATTGAAACAACACGGGACGAGAGACGACAAGACAATCGATACAAGATGGAACGAGAGACGATGAGACAAGACGGGACGAGAGACGACAAGACAATCGAAACAAGACGAGACGAGAGACGACAAGACAATTGACACAACACGAGACAAGACAGAACGAGAGACGACAAGACAATCGAGACAAGACAACAGGAGACAAGACGGAACAACACGGGACGAGAGAAGATAAGACAATCGAGACAACACAAGACGGGACGAGAGAAGACAAGACAGTCGAGAGAACACGAGACAAGACGGGGCGAGAGAAGACAAGACGGGACGAGAGAAGACAAGACAACCATGACAACACGAGACAAGACTAGACGAGAGAAGACAAGACAATCGAAACAACACAAGACGGGACAAGAGAAGACAAGACAATCGAGACAACACAAGACGGAACGAGAAAACACAAAACATTCGAGACAACACAAGCCAAGACGGGACAACACAAGACAAACGGGACGAGAGAAGACAAGATAATCGAGACAACGGGAGGAGAGAAGACAATCGAGACAACGCAAGACGAGACAACACAAGACAAGACAATCGAGACAACACAAGACGAGACAACACAAGACAAGACAATCGAGACAACACAAGACAAGACAATCGAGACAACACAAGACCGGACAGGACAAGAAAAGACTAGACAAAACAAGATAACAAGGGACGACAAGACGAGACGATACGATACGAGACAAGATAACATGAATGTAAGCTTCCTTTGGGCGTTCTCTCCTCAGCGGTGCAACTCGAATGTATCTGCGATAGGCTGAATTTCTTTCTTTCATATTTATATAATTTATATTGGATAGAATCACTGTCATAATGAATATATATGCATTTACAACATGATACAGATGTAAGTGAGTACAGGACATAGCGTTAGTAAGGACAAGACAGCGAGGAAGTACTGGTCACCCTGCATTAGAAAAAGCTGAGATCTCGTACAATGAACTCTATAACACTTCATCTACGAGTACAATGTAACTTCCCTTACCATTGACCTGTGGAAAGTTATATTAGCGTTCCATTAAAACCATGGTTTATTTCATGGTTGCTTATTTTCATTCAGATAGATTCTTTCTGTTTTGTTGGTTGGTTGTTGATCCAACAGCTTGTGTGCTCCTGCCCCTTGGCCCAATGCCATATACTGGTATCCGCAAGTGTTTGTTAGCTGTTGTATAGTTCCACGTAAAGTGTTTCGTTTTTATTACCGCGGAGAAAAAATATATAATTCCTTCAGGTTCCCGACACTCAAAAAGATAGTGTCAACAATTTCGAATGAATGTATAAGCAGTCGAAGCTCTGAAGTTTGTTGTAGTTGGATTCTGTTCATGTGGCTGGGAATGGCTTGGCTTCGTTCGTTCTCAATCTCCCGCTACCAAACCCTAAAAGGGCTTAAATAGCAGAATGTATTCCAGAGAACGGATTGCGTTGTATCGTAGTTTACAGCTTGACTGCGATATTTACATCTTTCGGTCCAACACATTGGACTTCAGCAAGATGTGGCTGGGAATCTGTCAGACATCCTGCTCATGGATCGTTGTCGCGAATTGACCTAAATCCCCTAAACGGACACCTTCCTACCTACCACTGCTGTTCAACATGCACGTGGACAATCAGAGCAGACCTGGACACCAGATATGGTGAGTGCGAAGCCGGAAAATGGTGCGTTGGTCTCTCCTTTTCAGGAGGTTGATGTTGTCTTCGGGGTTTGGGATGGCCATGTGTTTGTTGATCTTTCTCCCAGTATTACCCATTGCCATCTCCTCATTCTCTTTGTTCGCAAGTACTTGTTTGACTGTGTGTATAGTGTTCTTGACTTGATCCCTTCTTTGTATATCTATCCTGTCATTGCCACAATCTATCTGATAGAACTAGTGTCTTTATTGACACCTTTACAAAGTGACACAGTTGTAAAGTCGAATAATGTAAACATGTTATATAAATGACAGCTCGTTATTTCTTCATTTATGAAAATGACCCAGCTCATATGTAACAGTTACAAGCCCATCATAAAACTTTTTGTTCCCGGAAATGGATTTGCCCACAAACGTCACACCCTTTGTCCATCCTTTTCTGAAAATGAAACCTACCACCGTTAGCAGTCTGTCTTTACTGCTTGCGGTTTCACCATCGATGTCATTCTTGCTCTTCGTCTATACACCTGGAATTCAACTGCCTTCTAGGAGACGGCGTGGCCTAGTGGTTAAGTGGCACGGCTCACAACCCGAAGGTACTGGGTTCGATCCCCATCACAGCACCGGCCGTTACCCTGGGGAAGCAAACCCTTAGAAAATGCAGGAGGAAGCAGACCCTTACATAAAATGCATGCTGAAGTCGGATGGACTGAGACGACAAGCGCAAAATAAAAACCACAGTGCAACGCACACCGCCTTGTGGATTAGAGAAATAAGGCGAATGCAAAAAAAACACCAAAATAACAGCCTTCTCCACGTCGCTTACGTCACTTTAAGGCTGCCTTTGACTCGGTGGACTAATCTGAGATGCGGAATCCATTAGAATAAGTGGATGTTCCCAGAACACTGAAATGACCCTTTGAGCATCTAGACATCTGGAGCAAGAGTCTGCCTGAATCAGAGTCTCTCTGACAAGTTATCCACGTCATCCGGGGCACGTCAAGAATGTGTCCCCGTCTCAATATTTTTCTACGGTGCCATGGACTGGATCCTCGGTCAGCTGGAGATGTTAGTTGTTGTTTGTCCATAGTTTCCGATGATAACCACCCTTTATTGTGTCAATCCTGGAGTGAGTTCGTAGGTGGCTGATCAAACCAATCCAAGCCCGAAAGCGCCTGTCACACTGTGGGCAGAGAAATACTGTCTGACCGTCAGAGGGAGACAACTCGCCTCTTGCCTTTCGTAAGGCACGTCTTCTTGCAGCTTCCATGACAATCACACTCTTGCACAACTTTCAAACGCGCCCTCAGGGTGAGTCCCTTTCATTGCACTTTGGTTGGGCTGGCTTCTGAGAGCGCAAAAACCTAGCATAGGTACATACAGACGCATACATGCATCCAAGCACTGACGTATGCGTCTTAATATCGCCCAGTTGACTACGGTCTAGGGTGGCATAGGCGCGCCTCCGCCAGTAGAAACTAGTGAGGCAAACACATACAATTTTTAAAACATTTTTAAATAAATTCTCATCTGTCAGCAGAGATTTTACTGCACCAGATAGATAGATAGATAGATAGATAGATAGATAGATAGATAGATAGACAGACAGACAGACAGACAGACAGACAGACAGACAGACAGACAGATAGATAGATAGATAGATAGATAGATAGATAGATAGATAGATAGATAGATAGATAGACAGACAGATAGATAGACAAACAGATAGACAGACAGACAGACAGATAGATAGATAGATAGATAGATAGATAGATAGATAGATAGATAGATAGATAGATAGATAGATAGATAGATAGATAGATAGATAGAATAATAGATACATAGATAGATAGATAGATGGATAGCAATGTTCTAACAATTTTTAAGGTCAATTGCGCGATTCTTCATTGAGGCTTTCAGACTTTCTTTGTACCGTTTTATTTAGTCCACACGAGCTCGCTTGCCTGAATCAAGCTCGCCATAGGATATATTGTTTGAAAGCCGTTCATCTGACATGAAGACCTCTTGGCAACTGTCAAAATAAGTAAACTCGCTTGGTGCAGTCACATATCGAGATCAAATGGTCTTGCAAATACGATCCTCCACGGAAAGGTGTAAGGCAGACGACGAAGAGGCCGGCCCAAAAAGAGGTGGGAGGACAACATAAACGAATGGACCAATCTCCGACCAGAAGAGTCACAGGCAGCGGCCGCTGACAGAGAAGGGTGGCGTGGAGTTGTGAGTATGTCTTCACGTCTGCCCCAACGACCTGACCGGTTACGGGATGACCTGACCTGACACACGAACAACATGGACAGTCCATCAAATCTGCCATGTGCACAGAGTTATGTTGATGTTTGTCATGTCAGCCAGCTGGATATGTAGAGCCCAGAAGTCACCATCGGACAGCTGTGTGTGACGGACCTCGATCAAATGAAGGACAGTAATACCAGGCGTCCACCTGATAAACCCACTGGAGCACCTGAAAGATCTTTCATTTAGTTTCAGCGTCCACGTCTCATGAGCAAACACTCAGCTGCAAACCCATGGATGCAAACCCATGGATGCAAACCCATTGCTGCAAACCCATGGATGCAAACCCATGGATGCAAACCCATGGATGCAAACCCATGGCTGCAAACCCATGGATGCAAACCCATGGATGCAAACCCACGGCTGCAAACCCATGGCTGCAAACACACGGCTGCAAACCCACGGCTGCAAACCCACGGCTGCAAACCCACAACGACAGACAATGTTGCCGATGTTTAGCGTGCAAACTTAATTAAGAATTGCATTTACCTTAGCAGACAACAAATCTCCGGAGCACATATCAATCCGAACATTATTCGTGGCTGGTTGGCAGGTTGGCTGGTCTGTTGGTTGGTAGGCATGTTTGCTGGTTGGCTGGTTGTATCTTTAAATGCTCTGCTTAGAGTATGAAACCAGCAGAGCCTTTCACTGAAAAACAAGCTAATGGTTTACATAACCTATGTCCCCAATTAGCAGAACTGTTCTGAAGCCTGGAATAGTCTGTAAGTCGATCAGAAGCGCATCAAAACCTTCCCCACAGGCAACCAGAAGCACATTCTTGTCATCGACTGGCATGACAGGGTCACAAACTACGAATTCCGCCGACAGACCATGCTAAAATGTCGTCCTCTGACCCTATTTAGACCTGTGACTTACCTTACCAAGGACATCCCAGTTCACCAGCTCTTAAAACAGGCCATGAACATGATGGATTGGAAACCGACCCTCTCCATCACAATCTCACTGCCGTGGCCGTACACGCATCCCCTAGTTAGGCCAAATAGGAAAGACCTAGTCCTCATTACTGTAGCTTGTTTATAGACGGTTGTCGGGAAGTGCCCGGACTACCTACCAACCTACCTACCTACTGCTGTTCAATATTTGCATGGAAAGAATCAGAATAAATCTAGTCACGTTGTATAATCAGAAATGGAATTCAAATAAGAAGCAAAAAACATAACTCATTACATGAACTAATCTTTGTAGACGACTAAAGTCTACTATTATGAGCATGAAGAAATACTGCAAAATCATATAAATGAACTCGGTACAGACTATTAGAGATAACATACGAAGATTCGCTCATCAATAGCAGAAACTATGACGATTAGCAGAGCATCAGGTCAACTTAACATACTTGTAAACGATAACAAGGTCGGCCGGATTCAAGTGTTCAAATATTTGGGAAGTTTACAGAAAAACCATGCTTGCAATAGCAGAGAGGTACGGAGCTTACCAGGGAAGAGAAAAAACGGACGTTCGAAACATACAAGGTAGGTAAGATCAAACGCCTAGTTCTATCGGAGATCAACGATATTATTGATGGCCCCATGTACACGGTGTGCAACTAAAAAAACCCTTGAATAAATGAGAATGGTCCTACCCAGTACGCAATCTTCGTTCAAGCTGCCTTTGTAAGCCGTAGGAAACAGTATAAACTACTAAGGATAACTTCAGCTACCTGACAGTAGGCATTCACTGCCTGTTTGAATACCAAGATTCTTCTTCTTCTTCGTACGCTGTCAGACGTCAACTTGAATTTGTTCAAAGAAAGCAGCGGTCATCCTGAGGCTGTCGACACTGCCATAGAGCTTGTCTAGTGTTGCCACTGGTGATGGTCACATGTGCTTTCTCTGGTCCTCGTATGTCGGGCAATTTTGCAGCAGATATTCAGTGGTCATTTTCCCACAGGTGCATTCGTCAGTGATACCTATCTGCAGTTTATTGAGTAGATGGTACATCAGTCTGTTGTGTCCTCTGAGGAGTCTGAAGACCACGACCTGCTCTCTTCTGTTCAATTGGTAATAGGCATCATTTTTTGTGCAGCCAGTATGTTCTGTTTCCCATTTGGCCATGTATCTGGCCCTAATAAACCTGTTGGACTCTTCGTAGGTCACACTAGAATCTGGTTGGGGTAGTCTTGCACCTTCTTTTGCCAGTCTGTCTGCCTCCTCCTTGCCTTGAATGTTACATTGGGATGGAACCCACTGTACCACTACTCTTTTTGGTGCGGACTGCTGGCATAGTTCACAGAGTACTGCTTTTAAATCATTAAGTTCATTTTTTTCTGGATTTTTAGTGTTGTAACCATGGCCATGGCATCTGTAAACAGGACTATCTGGCTTTCATTTCTTTCGCCTGTCAGCATTGCTTTTACTGCAGCCTTCAGTGCCTCTGCCTCCGCTATGAAATTGCTTGAGAATGTTTCAGTTGCCACTGACAGTATTAATTTTCTACCATTTGTTAGGCTCAGGAATACCCCTCCCCCTCCATTCTGTGTTGTGTTTGTTGCAGAACCGTCGGTGAATGCATGGGTCCAGTCCATGCTTGGGTAGTTTTCCGCTATGTACCTCAGGGTTTTGTCTCTTCTTTCTTTTTTAAGTCTGGCTGTTCTTGTTTCCAATACCTGGTATATTTTCTACCACCTCCGGATTGATATGCTGCTTCCATGTGGGTTTGCGTATAGTAGGGATGGGCTTTGGTGTTGTTAATTTGTTCATAGGGTCTTCGCTCATCTTTGCATTGGCTATTTCTGCAAAGTTTCTCCGCTTTAGTTTCCCTTTTCCAAATCTATTTAGTCTCTGATGCATTGGATGATCTGTCAGTCTTCTAAGTTTCTCTGCTTGCTGCTGGGCTCTGCAGTCTCTTCTGTCGGCCATGGATTGCGGATTTGGAAATCCAAGATTCGAAACGTTTCAAGTAAAATTTACAGCTTTATGGGAAAATTGACACTAGATATGAGAAAGCTTATACCCTGATTTGGCGACTGTTTCCACTATTTAAACACCCGAATTTTTAATTGGTCATACAACAACAGAATAATGATAACAACTGTGATCGACGATTCAGTAGTTCTTCATCTCCTTGTCAGATACAGCAGTGAATGGGTTAATAAGACGAACATATATCTGCGAAAGGGTTGACTGGGCCAAAGACATAGCAGTGAATGGGTTGACGTGACGAAGACACCGCAGTGAATGAGTTGATGTGATAAAAGGCATAGCAGTGGAATGAGTTGAGGGGGCCGAAGTCATAGCAGTGAATGAGTTGAGGGGGTGAAGACTCCGCAGTGAATGTGTTGATGTGATAAAAGGCATAGCAGTGAAGGGGTTGACGTGACGAAGACACCACAATGAATGAGTTGATGTGATAAAAGGCGTAGCGGTGAATGAGTTGACGTGACGAAGACACCGCAGTGAATGAGTTGATGTGATAAAAGGCATAGCAGTGAATGAGTTGACGGGACGAAGGCACCGCAGTGAATGAGTTGATGTGATAAAAGGCATTGCAGTGAATGAGTTGACGTGACGAAGACACCGCAGTGAATGAGTTGATGTGATAAAAGGCATTGCAGTGAGTGATTTGACGGGACGAAGACACCACAGTGAATGAGTTGATGTGATAAAAGGCAAAGCAGTGAATGAGTTGACGGAGCCGAAGACAGAGCAGTGAATGAGTGACGGAGCCGAAGACATAGCAGTGAATGAGTTGACATGGCCAAAGACATGGTAGTGAATGCGTTGACAGGGCCAAAGACATGTTAGTGAATGAGTTGACAGGGCCAAAGACATGGTTGTGAATGCGTTGACAAGGCCAAAGACATGGCAGTGAATGAGTTGACAGGGCCAAAGACATGGTAGTGAATGAGTTGACAGGGCCAAAGACATGGTAGTGAATGAGTTGACAGGGCCAAAGACATGGTAGTTAATGAGTTGACAGGGCCAAAGACATGGTAGTTAATGAGTTACAGCGCCAAAGACATGGTAGTTTATGAGTTACAGCGCCAAAGACATGGTAGTTAATGGGTTGATGGGATAAAAAGCACAGCAGTGAATGAGTTGATGTTGTTTTTAGTCTTTTTTTTTCTTTTGTTTGCGTTCTCCTTATTTGTCTAATACCCAGGACGATGTGCGTTGCACTGTGGTTTTTATTTTTTGCGCATGGTGGCCCAATGCATCCGACTTCAGCATGCATTTTATGTAAGGGTCTGCTTCCTCCTGCATTTTCTAAGGGTTTGCTTCTCCGGGGTAACGACCGGTACTGTAATGGGGATCGAACCAAGCACCATCTGGTTGTGAGCCGTGTCACTTAACCACTAGTCCACGCCATCCCCAGTTGATGTGATAAAAGGCACAGCGGTCAATGAGTTGACAATAGCCAGTAATTCGCAACTGGCTACTCACACCGGAGTGAGCCAACCAGATCTGGCCAAGAACATGTTCTGCCTCCGAATGATGACCCTGAAAACGGGCTGCAAAAGCGTAGTCTGGCTAAGCCATGTGGAACAGGTTGGAAAGGTACAACACAGCACCCCAAAAAGTATCCCAAGAAGAGAAAGATGGAGGAGAAAAAAAAATAATGAGAAGAAGAAGAAGAAGAAGAAGAAGAAGAAGAAGAAGAAGGGGAGGACGAGAAAAAGATTAAGGCGTAAAAAAATAAGACGGGGAATAAGAAGAAGAAAAGTAAGAAGAAGAAGAAGAGGAGAAGAAAGAAGAAGAAGAAGCAAGAAAAAGAAGAAGAAGAAGAAGAGAAAGATGTTAGTGAAAAAAAAAGAAGAAGAAGAAGAAGAAGAAGAAGAAGAAGAAGAAGAAGAAGAAGAAGAAGAAGGGGCGATGTCAGAGGTGATCGAAAAGACTTTCTGCAAAGTATATTTATAAGGTAATGGTTTCTGTTTCCAGTGAGAAGTTTTTGACGCGTAAAGCGGTGCATAATTGGATCGATAATAGCATGGTTTAGTCTACAGCTTATTCCCACTTTAGCAGGAGACGTTTCGGGAGATGCATAGTTTGAATGTGAAGTGCAACTGTGGCTCAGACAGCAGACCAAAGACTTATATGCTGCAGTTTTTGGTGCACGGATAAAGTGATAGCACCAGAGGGTCGTCATGGATGGCACAGGCTGAGACAACAATCGGATACGTCACTCCAGCTGAGACGTTTGCAAAAGGGGAAGAATGGGTCCACACTTGTGATAGAATGATAGAGTACTAGAGAGTCATCATAACCTTAGGCAAGGAGTGCAGACAACGGAGCAACTGGAGAGCAGAGCGCGAGGTAAATCAGCTGATATCTGAGAACACACAGAAAAGTGTCGCTGGCATATACACCGACGGATCAGTCGTGCGCAGTGGGACATCAGGCTGGGGTTTCTCGGTTAGAGTGAGAGGAGAAGTCGTTGCTGAGCGCATTAGGGCATACATGTCAACAACCTCCAGTATGAGAATGGAGACGGAAGCAGTGACCTCAGCAGTCATCGTGACAGACGCGCAAGCCGTACTTCAGAAAGTACAGAAGGGATGGCTTAGATACGAGTAGAAAGCAGCTATTGAGGAATCAACCCTCCAGGCGTTGACGTGCATCTACTGTCCTTCTCATGCCGGGGTTCAGGGCAATGAAAGACCTGACATCATGGCTTCACAAACTACCATCATGGGCACATTAGTGATGGATCGAAGTGAAATTTTTCTTCTTCTTCTTCTGCGTACACAGTCAGACAGTAACCATTATTTTTTCGAAAAAAGCGGCGGTCATCCTGAGACTCTCGCCACTACCATAGAGCTTGTCTTGCAGTTCCACTGGCAATGGCCACATCTGCTCTCTCTGATCCTCGTATGTCGGGCAGTTCTGCAGCAGATGTTCAGTGGTCATTTTACCAGTACCGCACGGGCATTCGTCGGTACACCCTATCTTCAATTTGTTGAATAGGTGGTACCTCAGTCTGTTGTGGCCAGTGCGAAGTCTGAAGACAACGACCTGTTCTCTTCGGTTCAACTGGTAATAGGCATCGTTTTTGGTGTAACCAGTATGTTCGGTTTCCCATTTGGTCATGTATCTGGCTTTGATAAGCCGTTTTGACTCTTCGTACGTCATACTGGTATCTGTTTGTGGTAGCCTTGCACCTTCTTTTGCCAGTCTGTCTACCTCCTCGTTGCCTTGGATGTTGCAGTGTGACGGCACCCACTGTACCACTACCCTTTTTGGTGCGGACTGCGGGCACAGTTTGCAGAGTGCTGCTCTTAAGTCATTAAGCTCAGTGTTTTTCTGGCTTTTTAGCGCTGTGACTACGGCGAGAGCATCTGTCAGCAGGACTATATGGCTCTCATTTTCACTGTGTGTTACCATTTCTTCCACTGCCGCCCTCAGTGCCTCTGCCTCCGCTCTGAAATTGCTTGTGTACTTACCAGTAGCGAATGACAGTGTTATTTTTCTGCCATTTGGTAGGTTCAGGAATGCTCCTGCCCCTCCGTTCTGTGTAGTGTTTGTTACAGAACCGTCGGTGTATGCATGGGTCCAGTCCATGCTTGGGTAGCTATTCGTTATGAAGCTTAGGGTAGTGTCTCTCCTTTCTTTTTCAGTCTGGCAGTTTTTGTTTGCAATACCTGGTATATTTTCTACCACCTCTGGAAATATATCCTGCCTCCAAGTAGGTTTTCGTACAGTAGTGATGGGTTTTGGTGTTGTTAGTGCGTTTATGGGATCTTCGTGCATCTTTGCTTTGGCTATTTCTGCAAAGTTTCTCCGCTTTAGTTTCCCATTTCCCAGATTGTTTAGTCTCTGGTACATTGGATGGTCCGTCAGTTTTCGGAGTTTCTCTGACTGCAGCTGGGCTCTGCAGTCTCTTCTATCGGTCATGGATTGCAGTTTTGTAATCTTTTCAAGTTCTACAATTGGCGTTGACTTCATGCCACCTGTTATAATTCTCATGGCTTGGTTTTGAAGTTTGTTAACTTTATCGAAGTTCGCCTTCGCTGCTGTTGTCCATGCCGCAATGCCATATTCGAGAACTGGTCTCACTCTTCCAGTGTACAGTTTCTTTAGTATGCCTTCGTCTGATCCCCAGCTTGTGCCAGCAAGTTTCCTCATGATCGCCATTCTTTCTCTGGCTTTCATTCGGTTTCTCTCAATCTGACTTTTCCATGTCATGCGCCGATCAAATGTGACTCCCAGATAGGTTGGGTTGTCGTTTGGCTGCAGGATTTTGCCATTTAGACTTAATTTGGTACTTTGGGGTTTTAATGAGAGCGAGAATATTGTGCACGTGGTTTTCTCCTCGTTTATTTTGACCAGCCATGAGTTCGCCCACTCTTCCAGCGATGTTAGGGCCGTCTGCATCCGATTTCTTGCTATGGTGAGATTCTTTTCAGTGGTCCACATAGCCAGATCGTCTGCAAACATTGAGCTATGGACTCTTCTTGGTATATTCTCTGTAATATCGTTTATATATACCAGGAAGAGTGTGGGTGACAATACTCCCCCTTGGGGTACTCCCTGCTCGAGTGTCACCTTTTTGCTCATCTGCCCTTGTACTTGGACTCTGGCCGTTCTTTGTTTGAGGTAGTGGTTGATCCACTTGTACATCTTCCCACAGACATCACTTCTTCTTAGCTTGACTCTAAGTCCATCCTTCCAGACTTTGTCAAATGCCTTTTCCAGATCCACCCAAACAGCTACTGTGTGTTTCTGTGCCTGGTAGGCATCTTCTAACTCCTGGGCTATGAGGATGACCTGGTCCTCAGTGGATCTGTGCTGTCTAAAGCCGGCTTGCTGTGGAATTAGTATTCGTTTTTCTTCCAGATGCCACATCAGTCTGGTGTTTATCATCCGTTCCATCAGCTTGCCGACACAGCTCAGTAGGCTTATGGGCCTGTATCCATTTGGATCTGTTTTGTCCTTTCCTGTTTTTGGTACTGGTACCAGTATTGCATCTTTCCATGCCTGTGGTACAATTCCCCTTTTCCAGCTTTGGTTTAGGACCGATAGCAGTTTCTTCTTCGCTGTTTGGCCCAGCCCCATCAGCATTTCGTTTGTTATCCCGTCTTTTCCGGGAAGTGACATTTTGAAATCAATCATGACCGCCTGCTGGATGAGGACACCACAATAGAGGAAGCATCAATCCACAGATTGCAAAGTTTCAACATTAAACAAGGTTCGAGTGGAGTGGGGCGCATGAGAGGATGGCGCAGGAGAGTGTTCAACCAGCGAGCTACAGGGACTATCAGCATCCATACCGTACGCCATTTGATGAGAGGGACTTGAGCACCAATGGGTATGCCAAGAGTGCAGTGACATCGATTCTTAGAAACAGAACAGAACAGATAAAGTGATGTGGCAAGCGCATCAATCTTTGTTGAAATTATGTTGAGAACATTCGACAATGTAAATGCAATAATAAATGTTTCCAAGCTCGTTGATTGGATCAAGATGAGGAAAAACTACAAGCCCTATTGGAATGATGAATTGCAGAAAGCGGAAGACGAAGTCTAAAATGCTAGGAACACAGCAGAGAGAGAACAATCTATGGAGGCAAATATCGCCCTCAAAGCCACCACGGCGAAATACAAATACACTCTAAACCAAATAACAAGAGACAGCTGGAAAAACAAAACAGAAAGCCTCAATTTAGACAAAGACGGGAACAAACTATGGAAGTTAGTCAGAGCCATGAACGACGAAACTCCATCAAACAAATAAATTACCATCAAGCAGGGCGACAACATGCTCACTGGAAAAAAGGCAGCAAACGCCTTTATAGAACATTATGCCAGAGCAAACCACATTGATGTTCCTACAAATAGGCACACAGACATTAATAAAGAACAAAAGAGGCACGACAACATCAATATGGCACCAGAGGAGCACATGATGGCAAAACTAACAATGAGTGAAATGGAAAAGGCCATGAGAACTCTAAAGAAAAAGAAATCGCCCGGAAAAGATGGTGTAACAAACGAAATGCTGATGGGGCTGGGCCAAACAGCAAAGAGAAAGTTACTATCAGTCCTGAACTAAAGCTGGAAAAGGGGAATTGTACCTCAGGCATGGAAAGATGCTGTAATTATACCAGTACCAAAGAAAGAAAAAGATAGAACAGACCCAAATGGATACAGGCCTATCAGTCTGCTGAGCTGTGTAGGATAACTGATGGAGCGTATGATAAACACCAGACTGATGTGGCACCTGGAAGAAAAACACATACTAATTCCACAGCAAGCAGGCTTTAGGCAGCACAGATCCACTGATGATCAGATCATTCTCATAGCACAGGAAATAGAGGATGCTTACCAGGAGAAAAAATCATACAGTAGCGGTTTGGGTGGATCTAGAAAAGGTATTTGACAAGGTCTGGAAAGAGGGACTTAAAGTCAAGCTACGAAGAAGTGAAGTTTGTGGGAAAATGCACAGAAATAGAACAGCCAGAGTTCAAGTACAAGGGCAGATGAGCAAAAAGGTGACACTTGAGCAGGGAGTACCCCAAGGAGGAGTACTGTCACTCACACTCTTCCTGGTGTATATAAACAACATCGCAGAGAATATACCAAGAAGAGTCCACAGCTCCATGTTTGCAGACGTCTGGCTATGTGGACCTCCGAAAAGAATCTCACCATAGCAAGTAATCGGATGCAGCAGGCCATAACATCGTTGGTGAAGTGTGCGAACTCATGGCTGGTCAAAATAAATGAGTAAAAAACAACATGTACAAAATTCTCGCTTTCAAACAAACCACAAAAAACAAAAATAAGTCTTAACGGCAAATATCTGCGACCAAACGACAACCCAAACTACTTGGGAGTCACATTTGATCGGCGCATGACATGGAAAAGTCAGATCGAGAGAAACCGAATGAGAGCCAGAGAAAGAATGGCAATCATGAGGAAACTTGCTGGCACAAGCTGGGGAGCAGACGAAAGTATACTAAAGAAACTATACACTGGAAGAGTGAGACCAGTTCTCGAGTATGGCATTGCGGCATGGACAACAGCAGCAAAGGCGAACTTTGACAAAATTAGCAAAACTCCAAAACCAATCCATGAGAGTTATAACAGGAGGCATGAAGTCAACGCCAATTGTAGAACTTGAAAAGATTACAAAACTGCAATACATGACCGACAGAAGAGACTGCAAAGCTCAGCAGCAAGCAGAAAAGCTCAGAAGATTGACTGACCATCTAATGCATAAGAGACTAAATAATTTTGAAAATGGGAAACTTAAGCGGAGAAACTTTGCAGAAATAGCCAAAGCAAAGATGAACGAAGACCCTATGAACACACTAACAACACCAAAGCCCATCCCTACTGTACGCAAACCTACCTGGTGCATTCGTCAGTGATACCTATCTGCAGTTTATTGAGTAGATGGTACATCAGTCTGTTGTGTCCTCTGAGGAGTCTGAAGACCACGACCTGCTCTCTTCTGTTCAATTGGTAATAGGCATCATTTTTTGTGCAGCCAGTATGTTCTGTTTCCCATTTGGCCATGTATCTGGCCCTAATAAACCTGTTGGACTCTTCGTAGGTCACACTAGAATCTGGTTGGGGTAGTCTTGCACCTTCTTTTGCCAGTCTGTCTGCCTCCTCCTTGCCTTGAATGTTACATTGGGATGGAACCCACTGTACCACTACTCTTTTTGGTGCGGACTGCTGGCATAGTTCACAGAGTACTGCTTTTAAATCATTAAGTTCATTTTTTTCTGGATTTTTAGTGTTGTAACCATGGCCATGGCATCTGTAAACAGGACTATCTGGCTTTCATTTCTTTCGCCTGTCAGCATTGCTTTTACTGCAGCCTTCAGTGCCTCTGCCTCCGCTATGAAATTGCTTGAGAATGTTTCAGTTGCCACTGACAGTATTAATTTTCTACCATTTGTTAGGCTCAGGAATACCCCTCCCCCTCCATTCTGTGTTGTGTTTGTTGCAGAACCGTCGGTGAATGCATGGGTCCAGTCCATGCTTGGGTAGTTTTCCGCTATGTACCTCAGGGTTTTGTCTCTTCTTTCTTTTTTAAGTCTGGCTGTTCTTGTTTCCAATACCTGGTATATTTTCTATCACCTCCGGATTGATATGCTGCTTCCATGTGGGTTTGCGTATAGTAGGGATGGGCTTTGGTGTTGTTAATTTGTTCATAGGGTCTTCGCTCATCTTTGCATTGGCTATTTCTGCAAAGTTTCTCCGCTTTAGTTTCCCTTTTCCAAATCTATTTAGTCTCTGATGCATTGGATGATCTGTCAGTCTTCTAAGTTTCTCTGCTTGCTGCTGGGCTCTGCAGTCTCTTCTGTCGGCCATGGATTGCGGATTTGGAAATCCAAGATTCGAAACGTTTCAAGTAAAATTTACAGCTTTATGGGAAAATTGACACTAGATATGAGAAAGCTTATACCCTGATTTGGCGACTGTTTCCACTATTTAAACACCCGAATTTTTAATTGGTCATACAACAACAGAATAATGATAACAACTGTGATCGACGATTCAGTAGTTCTTCATCTCCTTGTCAGATACAGCAGTGAATGGGTTAATAAGACGAACATATATCTGCGAAAGGGTTGACTGGGCCAAAGACATAGCAGTGAATGGGTTGACGTGACGAAGACACCGCAGTGAATGAGTTGATGTGATAAAAGGCATAGCAGTGGAATGAGTTGAGGGGGCCGAAGTCATAGCAGTGAATGAGTTGAGGGGGTGAAGACTCCGCAGTGAATGTGTTGATGTGATAAAAGGCATAGCAGTGAAGGGGTTGACGTGACGAAGACACCACAATGAATGAGTTGATGTGATAAAAGGCGTAGCGGTGAATGAGTTGACGTGACGAAGACACCGCAGTGAATGAGTTGATGTGATAAAAGGCATAGCAGTGAATGAGTTGACGGGACGAAGGCACCGCAGTGAATGAGTTGATGTGATAAAAGGCATTGCAGTGAATGAGTTGACGTGACGAAGACACCGCAGTGAATGAGTTGATGTGATAAAAGGCATTGCAGTGAGTGATTTGACGGGACGAAGACACCACAGTGAATGAGTTGATGTGATAAAAGGCAAAGCAGTGAATGAGTTGACGGAGCCGAAGACAGAGCAGTGAATGAGTGACGGAGCCGAAGACATAGCAGTGAATGAGTTGACATGGCCAAAGACATGGTAGTGAATGCGTTGACAGGGCCAAAGACATGTTAGTGAATGAGTTGACAGGGCCAAAGACATGGTTGTGAATGCGTTGACAAGGCCAAAGACATGGCAGTGAATGAGTTGACAGGGCCAAAGACATGGTAGTGAATGAGTTGACAGGGCCAAAGACATGGTAGTGAATGAGTTGACAGGGCCAAAGACATGGTAGTTAATGAGTTGACAGGGCCAAAGACATGGTAGTTAATGAGTTACAGCGCCAAAGACATGGTAGTTTATGAGTTACAGCGCCAAAGACATGGTAGTTAATGGGTTGATGGGATAAAAAGCACAGCAGTGAATGAGTTGATGTTGTTTTTAGTCTTTTTTTTTCTTTTGTTTGCGTTCTCCTTATTTGTCTAATACCCAGGACGATGTGCGTTGCACTGTGGTTTTTATTTTTTGCGCATGGTGGCCCAATGCATCCGACTTCAGCATGCATTTTATGTAAGGGTCTGCTTCCTCCTGCATTTTCTAAGGGTTTGCTTCTCCGGGGTAACGACCGGTACTGTAATGGGGATCGAACCAAGCACCATCTGGTTGTGAGCCGTGTCACTTAACCACTAGTCCACGCCATCCCCAGTTGATGTGATAAAAGGCACAGCGGTCAATGAGTTGACAATAGCCAGTAATTCGCAACTGGCTACTCACACCGGAGTGAGCCAACCAGATCTGGCCAAGAACATGTTCTGCCTCCGAATGATGACCCTGAAAACGGGCTGCAAAAGCGTAGTCTGGCTAAGCCATGTGGAACAGGTTGGAAAGGTACAACACAGCACCCCAAAAAGTATCCCAAGAAGAGAAAGATGGAGGAGAAAAAAAAATAATGAGAAGAAGAAGAAGAAGAAGAAGAAGAAGAAGAAGAAGAAGGGGAGGACGAGAAAAAGATTAAGGCGTAAAAAAATAAGACGGGGAATAAGAAGAAGAAAAGTAAGAAGAAGAAGAAGAGGAGAAGAAAGAAGAAGAAGAAGCAAGAAAAAGAAGAAGAAGAAGAAGAGAAAGATGTTAGTGAAAAAAAAAGAAGAAGAAGAAGAAGAAGAAGAAGAAGAAGAAGAAGAAGAAGAAGAAGAAGAAGAAGAAGGGGCGATGTCAGAGGTGATCGAAAAGACTTTCTGCAAAGTATATTTATAAGGTAATGGTTTCTGTTTCCAGTGAGAAGTTTTTGACGCGTAAAGCGGTGCATAATTGGATCGATAATAGCATGGTTTAGTCTACAGCTTATTCCCACTTTAGCAGGAGACGTTTCGGGAGATGCATAGTTTGAATGTGAAGTGCAACTGTGGCTCAGACAGCAGACCAAAGACTTATATGCTGCAGTTTTTGGTGCACGGATAAAGTGATAGCACCAGAGGGTCGTCATGGATGGCACAGGCTGAGACAACAATCGGATACGTCACTCCAGCTGAGACGTTTGCAAAAGGGGAAGAATGGGTCCACACTTGTGATAGAATGATAGAGTACTAGAGAGTCATCATAACCTTAGGCAAGGAGTGCAGACAACGGAGCAACTGGAGAGCAGAGCGCGAGGTAAATCAGCTGATATCTGAGAACACACAGAAAAGTGTCGCTGGCATATACACCGACGGATCAGTCGTGCGCAGTGGGACATCAGGCTGGGGTTTCTCGGTTAGAGTGAGAGGAGAAGTCGTTGCTGAGCGCATTAGGGCATACATGTCAACAACCTCCAGTATGAGAATGGAGACGGAAGCAGTGACCTCAGCAGTCATCGTGACAGACGCGCAAGCCGTACTTCAGAAAGTACAGAAGGGATGGCTTAGATACGAGTAGAAAGCAGCTATTGAGGAATCAACCCTCCAGGCGTTGACGTGCATCTACTGTCCTTCTCATGCCGGGGTTCAGGGCAATGAAAGACCTGACATCATGGCTTCACAAACTACCATCATGGGCACATTAGTGATGGATCGAAGTGAAATTTTTCTTCTTCTTCTTCTGCGTACACAGTCAGACAGTAACCATTATTTTTTCGAAAAAAGCGGCGGTCATCCTGAGACTCTCGCCACTACCATAGAGCTTGTCTTGCAGTTCCACTGGCAATGGCCACATCTGCTCTCTCTGATCCTCGTATGTCGGGCAGTTCTGCAGCAGATGTTCAGTGGTCATTTTACCAGTACCGCACGGGCATTCGTCGGTACACCCTATCTTCAATTTGTTGAATAGGTGGTACCTCAGTCTGTTGTGGCCAGTGCGAAGTCTGAAGACAACGACCTGTTCTCTTCGGTTCAACTGGTAATAGGCATCGTTTTTGGTGTAACCAGTATGTTCGGTTTCCCATTTGGTCATGTATCTGGCTTTGATAAGCCGTTTTGACTCTTCGTACGTCATACTGGTATCTGTTTGTGGTAGCCTTGCACCTTCTTTTGCCAGTCTGTCTACCTCCTCGTTGCCTTGGATGTTGCAGTGTGACGGCACCCACTGTACCACTACCCTTTTTGGTGCGGACTGCGGGCACAGTTTGCAGAGTGCTGCTCTTAAGTCATTAAGCTCAGTGTTTTTCTGGCTTTTTAGCGCTGTGACTACGGCGAGAGCATCTGTCAGCAGGACTATATGGCTCTCATTTTCACTGTGTGTTACCATTTCTTCCACTGCCGCCCTCAGTGCCTCTGCCTCCGCTCTGAAATTGCTTGTGTACTTACCAGTAGCGAATGACAGTGTTATTTTTCTGCCATTTGGTAGGTTCAGGAATGCTCCTGCCCCTCCGTTCTGTGTAGTGTTTGTTACAGAACCGTCGGTGTATGCATGGGTCCAGTCCATGCTTGGGTAGCTATTCGTTATGAAGCTTAGGGTAGTGTCTCTCCTTTCTTTTTCAGTCTGGCAGTTTTTGTTTGCAATACCTGGTATATTTTCTACCACCTCTGGAAATATATCCTGCCTCCAAGTAGGTTTTCGTACAGTAGTGATGGGTTTTGGTGTTGTTAGTGCGTTTATGGGATCTTCGTGCATCTTTGCTTTGGCTATTTCTGCAAAGTTTCTCCGCTTTAGTTTCCCATTTCCCAGATTGTTTAGTCTCTGGTACATTGGATGGTCCGTCAGTTTTCGGAGTTTCTCTGACTGCAGCTGGGCTCTGCAGTCTCTTCTATCGGTCATGGATTGCAGTTTTGTAATCTTTTCAAGTTCTACAATTGGCGTTGACTTCATGCCACCTGTTATAATTCTCATGGCTTGGTTTTGAAGTTTGTTAACTTTATCGAAGTTCGCCTTCGCTGCTGTTGTCCATGCCGCAATGCCATATTCGAGAACTGGTCTCACTCTTCCAGTGTACAGTTTCTTTAGTATGCCTTCGTCTGATCCCCAGCTTGTGCCAGCAAGTTTCCTCATGATCGCCATTCTTTCTCTGGCTTTCATTCGGTTTCTCTCAATCTGACTTTTCCATGTCATGCGCCGATCAAATGTGACTCCCAGATAGGTTGGGTTGTCGTTTGGCTGCAGGATTTTGCCATTTAGACTTAATTTGGTACTTTGGGGTTTTAATGAGAGCGAGAATATTGTGCACGTGGTTTTCTCCTCGTTTATTTTGACCAGCCATGAGTTCGCCCACTCTTCCAGCGATGTTAGGGCCGTCTGCATCCGATTTCTTGCTATGGTGAGATTCTTTTCAGTGGTCCACATAGCCAGATCGTCTGCAAACATTGAGCTATGGACTCTTCTTGGTATATTCTCTGTAATATCGTTTATATATACCAGGAAGAGTGTGGGTGACAATACTCCCCCTTGGGGTACTCCCTGCTCGAGTGTCACCTTTTTGCTCATCTGCCCTTGTACTTGGACTCTGGCCGTTCTTTGTTTGAGGTAGTGGTTGATCCACTTGTACATCTTCCCACAGACATCACTTCTTCTTAGCTTGACTCTAAGTCCATCCTTCCAGACTTTGTCAAATGCCTTTTCCAGATCCACCCAAACAGCTACTGTGTGTTTCTGTGCCTGGTAGGCATCTTCTAACTCCTGGGCTATGAGGATGACCTGGTCCTCAGTGGATCTGTGCTGTCTAAAGCCGGCTTGCTGTGGAATTAGTATTCGTTTTTCTTCCAGATGCCACATCAGTCTGGTGTTTATCATCCGTTCCATCAGCTTGCCGACACAGCTCAGTAGGCTTATGGGCCTGTATCCATTTGGATCTGTTTTGTCCTTTCCTGTTTTTGGTACTGGTACCAGTATTGCATCTTTCCATGCCTGTGGTACAATTCCCCTTTTCCAGCTTTGGTTTAGGACCGATAGCAGTTTCTTCTTCGCTGTTTGGCCCAGCCCCATCAGCATTTCGTTTGTTATCCCGTCTTTTCCGGGAAGTGACATTTTGAAATCAATCATGACCGCCTGCTGGATGAGGACACCACAATAGAGGAAGCATCAATCCACAGATTGCAAAGTTTCAACATTAAACAAGGTTCGAGTGGAGTGGGGCGCATGAGAGGATGGCGCAGGAGAGTGTTCAACCAGCGAGCTACAGGGACTATCAGCATCCATACCGTACGCCATTTGATGAGAGGGACTTGAGCACCAATGGGTATGCCAAGAGTGCAGTGACATCGATTCTTAGAAACAGAACAGAACAGATAAAGTGATGTGGCAAGCGCATCAATCTTTGTTGAAATTATGTTGAGAACATTCGACAATGTAAATGCAATAATAAATGTTTCCAAGCTCGTTGATTGGATCAAGATGAGGAAAAACTACAAGCCCTATTGGAATGATGAATTGCAGAAAGCGGAAGACGAAGTCTAAAATGCTAGGAACACAGCAGAGAGAGAACAATCTATGGAGGCAAATATCGCCCTCAAAGCCACCACGGCGAAATACAAATACACTCTAAACCAAATAACAAGAGACAGCTGGAAAAACAAAACAGAAAGCCTCAATTTAGACAAAGACGGGAACAAACTATGGAAGTTAGTCAGAGCCATGAACGACGAAACTCCATCAAACAAATAAATTACCATCAAGCAGGGCGACAACATGCTCACTGGAAAAAAGGCAGCAAACGCCTTTATAGAACATTATGCCAGAGCAAACCACATTGATGTTCCTACAAATAGGCACACAGACATTAATAAAGAACAAAAGAGGCACGACAACATCAATATGGCACCAGAGGAGCACATGATGGCAAAACTAACAATGAGTGAAATGGAAAAGGCCATGAGAACTCTAAAGAAAAAGAAATCGCCCGGAAAAGATGGTGTAACAAACGAAATGCTGATGGGGCTGGGCCAAACAGCAAAGAGAAAGTTACTATCAGTCCTGAACTAAAGCTGGAAAAGGGGAATTGTACCTCAGGCATGGAAAGATGCTGTAATTATACCAGTACCAAAGAAAGAAAAAGATAGAACAGACCCAAATGGATACAGGCCTATCAGTCTGCTGAGCTGTGTAGGATAACTGATGGAGCGTATGATAAACACCAGACTGATGTGGCACCTGGAAGAAAAACACATACTAATTCCACAGCAAGCAGGCTTTAGGCAGCACAGATCCACTGATGATCAGATCATTCTCATAGCACAGGAAATAGAGGATGCTTACCAGGAGAAAAAATCATACAGTAGCGGTTTGGGTGGATCTAGAAAAGGTATTTGACAAGGTCTGGAAAGAGGGACTTAAAGTCAAGCTACGAAGAAGTGAAGTTTGTGGGAAAATGCACAGAAATAGAACAGCCAGAGTTCAAGTACAAGGGCAGATGAGCAAAAAGGTGACACTTGAGCAGGGAGTACCCCAAGGAGGAGTACTGTCACTCACACTCTTCCTGGTGTATATAAACAACATCGCAGAGAATATACCAAGAAGAGTCCACAGCTCCATGTTTGCAGACGTCTGGCTATGTGGACCTCCGAAAAGAATCTCACCATAGCAAGTAATCGGATGCAGCAGGCCATAACATCGTTGGTGAAGTGTGCGAACTCATGGCTGGTCAAAATAAATGAGTAAAAAACAACATGTACAAAATTCTCGCTTTCAAACAAACCACAAAAAACAAAAATAAGTCTTAACGGCAAATATCTGCGACCAAACGACAACCCAAACTACTTGGGAGTCACATTTGATCGGCGCATGACATGGAAAAGTCAGATCGAGAGAAACCGAATGAGAGCCAGAGAAAGAATGGCAATCATGAGGAAACTTGCTGGCACAAGCTGGGGAGCAGACGAAAGTATACTAAAGAAACTATACACTGGAAGAGTGAGACCAGTTCTCGAGTATGGCATTGCGGCATGGACAACAGCAGCAAAGGCGAACTTTGACAAAATTAGCAAAACTCCAAAACCAATCCATGAGAGTTATAACAGGAGGCATGAAGTCAACGCCAATTGTAGAACTTGAAAAGATTACAAAACTGCAATACATGACCGACAGAAGAGACTGCAAAGCTCAGCAGCAAGCAGAAAAGCTCAGAAGATTGACTGACCATCTAATGCATAAGAGACTAAATAATTTTGAAAATGGGAAACTTAAGCGGAGAAACTTTGCAGAAATAGCCAAAGCAAAGATGAACGAAGACCCTATGAACACACTAACAACACCAAAGCCCATCCCTACTGTACGCAAACCTACCTGGAGGCAGCATATATTTCCAGAGGTGGTAGAAAATATACCAGGTATTGGAAAAAAGAACAGCCAGACTGAAAATGAAAGAAGAGACATAACCCTGGGGTACATTACGAAAAACAACCAAGCATGGACTGGACCCATGCATACACCGACGGCTCTGTAACAAACACAACACAGGACGGAGGGGCAGGGGTATTCCTGAGCCTACCAAATGGTAGAAAAACAACACTATTAGTGGCAACTGGAAAATACTCAAGCAATTTCAGAGCGGAGGCAGAGGCACTGAGGGCTGCAGTAGAAGAAATGGTGACATGCAAAAGAAATGAAAGTCATATAGTCCTGTCTACAGATGCCCTGGCCGTAGTCACAGCACTAAAAAGCCAGAAAAATACTGAACTTAATGATTTAAGTGCAGTACTCTGTCAACTATGCCAGCAGTCCGCACCAAAAAGAGTAGTGGTACAGTGGGTTCCATCCTACTGTAACATCCAATGCAACGACAAGGTAGACAGACTGGCAAAAGAAGGTGCAAGACTACCACAACCAGATTCTAGTGTGACATACGAAGAGTCAAAAAGGCTTATTAGAGCTAGATACATGACCAAATGGGAAACAGAACATACTGACTACACAAAAAAACGATTCCTATTACCAGTTGAACAGAAGAGAGCAGGTCGTGGTCTTCAGACTTCGCACTGGCCACAATAGACTGAGGTACCACCTATTCAATAAATTGAAGATAGGTGGCACTGACGAATGCACATGCTGTACTGGGAAAATGACCACTGAACATCTGCTGCAAAACTGCCCGACATACGAGGATCAGAGAAAGCAGATGTGGCCATCACCAGTGGTAACACTAGATAAGCTCTATGGCAGTGTCTACAGCCTCAGGATGACCGCTACTTTTTTCGAAAAAATAAAGGTTGACGTCTGACAGCGTACGGAAGAAGAAGAAGAAGGATCAAGATGCTGCAATGGTGAGCGACCCAAAGTTCTCTGCCAGCGACTCATAGCTGCCAAGACCTTTCTACACCTCCACGCGGTGATCCTGGATAACCGGCTGTAACAGAGTGGACTGGCTAAGGAAAAGGGATCGAAGAGGGAAGGCTTACACGGTACCCACAAAAAGTCATCTGAAGTCAGGTGTATCGGACCAAAAAGTGCAAATATCGCAATCATTCTGTAAACTACGTCACAGCGCATTCTGTTCTCCGGACTGCGTTCTCCTATTTGCAAAGCCCTATTCGGGGCTTGGTAGCGGGAGTGTGTGAATGGACGAAGAAGTTCTTATCTGATTTAGTTGGGTAATTTTTTTGTGTTTTTTTTGTTTCTTTGTTTTTTTGTTTTTTGTTGTTTTTTTGTTGTTTTTTTTTGTAGGTTTTTTTTAAGGGGGGGGGGGGGGGAATTTGTGTTAGCCATTTATGATCCATTTACTAAAAACTTGCCTGGTAAATATAAAGACGTAAAATAAGATGACTCGGTCATGTCTTGAGAATGAAACATGATCAACTTGAAGCGTCGTGCTCACAATGCTAGAAGATCTGGCTACAATTATCATCATCTGGTTGATCAGTCCTGAGACTGGGTGTAAGGTTGTCTGAGCATGTCTCTCTATTTGACCCTATCCTCTAGTTGATCAGTCCTGAGACTGGGTGTAAGGTTGTCTGAGCATGTCTCTCTATTTGACCCTATCCTCTAGTTGATCAGTCCTGAGACTGGGTGTAAGGTTGTCTGAGCATGTCTCTCTATTTGACCCTATCCTCTGGTTGATTAGTCCTAAGACTGGTTGTAAGGTTGTCTGAGCATGTTTCTCCATTTGAATATATTCTCTGATTGAGCAGTCTTTTGACTGGTTGTAAGGTTATCTGGGTATGTCTCTCCTTTTGACCCTTTTCGCTACAGCTCTCTTCATTTCATCGTAAGTTCGTACTTGAATGTTCTTGCAAGCCTGAGATGTAAATGTGAGAGTTCATCGTACCATTCCTCTATTCTCTTGAATATTGCTCTCTTCTGTTCACGTCTCAAATTGTGCCCCAGTCAACCCAACAGACTTTATTTTTATCAAATGCAATATTTGTTTTTTGCGTCCACATCAGTGAGTCATTGGATCTTCTTTCTGTCCACCCCATTTCAAACTCTTCCAAGCTTTTTTTCATCCTTCTTTGCCAAAGCTCATGTTTCATTCCCATACAGTGCACTTGACCATATATGTTGGGCGATTATTCTATTCCTTAGATCTATCCTGATATTATTTAAGGTAAACTATTTCTGTTTTTCTCTAAAGCCGTTTTGACAATTGCAATCCTTGTCTTAATGTCTGTCTCATTGCGTGCATCTTCTATTATGGTATGCCCTAAATATGTAAACTTCTGTACTTGTTCGATTATTTCTCCATTGATGATAATTTGTATATGCCTATGTTGCTTGGATATTACCAAAGTCTTTGTCTTCTATAAGTTTATTTTCGTGCAAAACTCTTTGTCTGTTTTTTTTTAAATTTTGTCAAGCAACATTTGCAGCGTTGCTACTAATCCTCCCACTATCGCTTGGTCATCGGCAAATGTGATGCCATTAACTGTCATACTATGAACTTAGACACCCCTTTTACAACTCCGGATAATCTTGGCCATCATCATCTCAGAATACGCGTTACAGAGATTCAGTGAAAGCAAGTAGCCTTGTCGTGCCCATTGTCTTATAGAAACTGGTTCCATGAGACCTTCTGTGATTGAAATAATCACCTCCTGATATTGAAACAAATTCTCTATTAACTTAATCAGTAGCCTTTCTGTACCTATTTGCTGCAGAATCTTAAAAATTGTGCTCGATCAAATGCTTTCTAGTAGTCAATAAAGCAGATAAAGAATGGCCGACCTTGATCGGTCATTCGTTTTGCTAGAAGCCGCAATGATCCGATGGTATCCCGTGTACCTCTGGCTAATAGGTACGATAAAACCACGTGGTAGATGGATAGATTATATAAGAGATATCCTGCAACAACATGGGCTTACAACAACTGATGTCATGTATTTGGTTAACACAAAAGGAAACTGAATCTCTGCAAGTCGCTTAACTGCACAAGTTGAAGGAAAAGTAGCTGTTTTTTTTTTGGTTGTTGTTACCTTGTTGTTCCTATTTGGGACTGTTGTTTTTGTTTGTTCTCCATATTTTAGGGTCCATACAAAAGGATGGACTACTTTGGAGTTGAGGATCCTTATTGATGGAGCTTGATGAAAACTGGAGTAGCAACATATAAGCATTAAATTATCTAGATATTTGAACAACAAAAATGGATTTAATTAACTAGATAGATGAACGACATGTAGACATTGAATTAGCTAGACATATGATGTGTACTTGATGTTAAACCTGACAAAGTCATGAAATTTTCGGAGCCGCCGCGGGAGATACGAAGTTCGTGCTCAATTTTTGGCACTTGCTACAATCAAAGGGACTGAGAAAGTATGGGTGCACCCAGGTGTAATGAAGTCTGTTCTATGAATCCTATTCTATTTTTACCATATGCGAGATATACACATGGGTAAGATATATAATGCGTTAGATAGAAAAAGAGATACGAGGCGTGTTCAACTGAAACGGGACATAATTGCACCAAGTGAACATAGGTGCCATGCGCATGATGACGTCACTTCAGGTGTAAACAGCATATACCAACCGTCAAGTTTGCAAAATTTCATTATTCTCCGACTATAGTTTCCCCCAGCAGACCGTTGAAAACATAGCGGGTGTGAAACGGAATCCGTCAAGAGTTTATCAGCGAGAGGTGATTCGGTTTCTAACAGCTGAAGGATGTCGACGAGTTGACATTCATCGCAGAATGCAGGCAGTATATGGTGACTAAAGTGTGTCGATGACAACAGTGAAGAACTGGACAACGATGTTTAAAGGAGTACGTGAGTTAACGCTTCCGAGACCAGGTCAGGCTGTCGACTTCATTGTTGAGTCAGACGATGTCATCGCTAAAATTGATGCAACAATTCTGATGGACCCTCGCCGGAGCTTACGTTCGCTAGCAGAGGAATTTGATGTCGACACGCCTCATATATGGAAAATGGGATATATATATATATATATATATATATATATATATATATATATATATATATATATATATATATATATATATATATATAAAGAAAATGGGTCATTCAGAAAATTAGACGAATAGAAAATGGAATGAACATAGAAATTATATTTCATAAACGAATTTTTGACTAATCAGAAACTTGGCAAAGAATAAACTTGCCTAAATAGTTACATTAGTTCGAAACTGAACTAAAGAGAAAGCATGGTACATATTAAAAATGCAATAGAAGATTTGGAATCTGAGTTAATTGAGAATGGAATAGAAAGAAAATAGACTTTCATAAATTGGGCAAAATTGAAATTAATCAAGGATGATGATTCAGTGCTTTGCTCCATTGGAAGCGTTAAACCACCACCCCATTTGGCCGTTGTACGTGAAGCATGGATGACATCATTTGCGTGCTGGCTTCAATAGTAAATTCTCTGCATGATGATGTTGCTAGCTGCAAACACAACTATTTTATGAACTTTTTTTGAAAAGATTGGAAGGCTTCAGTGGTCCTGTTCTTTTCAACTCGGTTACCACACGGATGTAAAATGGATTCACCTGATTAAACAAATCATTAGAACCGTTGCAGTGATTGCAAAGCCTATAGTACTACGGCCACCTTATGCATGTTTATTTATTTATTTTCTCAGCCTTTCTTTGTTCTTTGAAGTCTCCTAGCAAAATTATGTTAAAGATTTGAGATCGTTTTGGTCGCAATGGGAATGTTTTTGGAATATTTCACACCGAAACACGACTGTCATTCCAAAGTTGTAATGGCAGCTTTCTCACAGCAACACACATGGGTGGGCAGGCTCTTCTGACAGAAGTTCTTAGCAGCGATGCATTTGATTGGTTTCTGGGAGCTGAAGCATTGATCTATCACGCGTTGCTCCGCCCATTCAGTTTGAACTTCGTGAGAAATCCGCTATTCGAGACCAACGGGCGAAAGACAAACGGTTTGCAAGTGAAATCCTAAGTCAACAATTAACCTTTTGTGTGTCCGCAGCGACCATCTCACCGGGGCTTAGTAAAGCTATTAACTTGTTCAGTTTGTCTTGTCTGACACCGGTGACAAATACAGGGGTCTTGGTAGCACAACTTTGGCGGAAAACACGAATATACTCAGTCAAGGACGTACAGAAAGTGAGAATACAATATCAGGAATCGGGAATCTATTGAATAAGTCGTGGTGAATATCGGTGTCTTATTTATAGTATACTTTCTAATGACTGGTACTTCATGTGAGGACATATTTTCAAATAGACTTTAAACAAATATAATTACTGTGTTTATCCCTATATGAATGTGTGTTTTATAGGACGTGATATTATTTATTTTTATTGTATCATGTAACCAGCAATTATAACGTTGGTCAATAATACCGATCATTATGTCAAAAATTAGTAGCTATGCACATGTATTCAAAAACTGAAATGTGGTGTGAAAGAAGATATCGATTGAATATATTAATAGTCAAACTGTATAAAGCATTAGTTAGATATATATTTGAGTACTGTGTTCAGGTGTGGGTTCCTTATTGTAGATGGGGTATAAACATGCTGGAAAGGATGCAGAGAAAGCGACAAAACTGATAGTGGGATTCCAGAATTACAGTTATGAAGAAAGACTCAGAAAAAATCGATCTACAGTGTCTAGAAAAGATAAGAATTCGTGGTGACTTGATACAGGTTTATAAGATAATCAAAGGAACTGATAAATTAGACTATACCAAGTTTTTCAAAGTACAGCCGCCTACAAGAACAAGAGGGAACAGCTGCAAACTAATTTAAAAAAAGGTCCAGATTGGATACTAGGAAATATTTTTTTAGTCAGAGAGTGATGAATACATGGAATGCATTCCAACAGAAAATAGTGGAAACAGGGTTAGTTAATGCATTCATAAATAGATTGGATGCGCATAGGATTTAGATCAACTCAAGTGAAGTAAAATAAACTGGTTGTATACAGAATCTGCAGAGTTTTGTAAATCAGTATAAAGTTAAATGTGAGTTTAATTGTGCAAAACAGAGATTGTAAGAAAAGTTTCAAATTTAAAACCGTATTAGAAAGTGTGTAAGATACCGGAAAAACACCTTAAAAATCGTGAAAAGAATAAATAAGTACCACTATTCAACAGTGAATTAAGTCTCCGGGTCTTTGTCAAGCTTTCTTTTTATCTTCTGTCAATTTCAACCCACGCACATTTTTCACGAAGGTAATCAAAATAATAATTTGTTTTTAACTTTGCTTTCTCTTGCACGGTTGTTTTGGACACGTTCTTCAATGACTGAACTGTGCTTTATTTTGGAGGGAGAAGAGGATCTTTGTATATTTGTTCGTGGTAGAGTTACCGGGGTCTGAATATGGAACTAGGAATGGTAACAACATAACATACCAGATATGTCGTAAAAATAACCTAACAACAAATAAAAACTTCAAAGGACACAGGGAGATGAACATTTGATGAACTACCATATATTTGCTGAAGTCCGATGCACCGCGGGGAACTTAACACGTTTTGAGGATGGTTATGGTGTATCTTTTCTAGTGGCACCGATTGATCTTGTATTAACCAATGAACTGTTCCTAATTAGTAATGAAGACATTTATTATAAAGGAGGAGCAATTGTTTAGTTCTTGTCTTAAGTCCCGAAGCACAACCCGTCGCTAGGGATGAAGTGTTTGAAACTTCATTTTAACTAACCTCGCTTGGCTTATGTGAGGTTGGCATGCCAGATGCCTTCATCGCTGCCTTTGAGATATTCAGTTACAAATCACCCCGCCTGTACAGCTGAGTCGACTGAAGCGTTCTGGTAAGAGGATTTAAACCCCATACGTTTGCTATGAAAAGTGAGTGCTCAATCGCTACAATAATCAGACGCATGCATTAAAAAAAGGATGCACTTTTTTAAACTTAACTTAACGTCTTTATACTGGTTTAGAAGACCCTGCAGAGTCTGTATACAACCAGTTTCATTTACATCACATTTGCTCTAAAAGCTATGCCCATCAAATGTATTCTTAAATGCATTAACTGTCCCTGCCTCCACTACCTCCCGTGGCAATGCATTCCAAGCATTCCCCACTCTCTGACTAAAAAAATGTTTCCTAATATCTAATATAGACCTCTCTTTAGTCAACGTGTAGCTATGCCCTTTTGTTATTGTGGGTGGCTGTATTTTTTTTTAAATTTATAGTCTAATTTATCCGTTCCTCTGATCATCTTATAAACCTGTTTTGTCACCACGAATTCTTCTCTCTTCTAGACACTGTAAGCCGGTTTTTCTGAGTCTTTCCCCATAACTGTAATTATGGAATTCCACTATCAGCTTTGTCGGCTTTTTATCAGCTTTTGCCCTAACCGTTAATTGTTAGTTTCATGGTACGGTTTTTAAACAAAGATTATAATGGTTTTAATTAGGCTTGTCTTGTCTTGTCTTGTCCACTTATGCCGTGAGGGGACGTGGGGAGCAGCAGATTTCTGAAGTAGTCGTCATTCACGACGAAAACCCGTTCGCGCGTTATAGGGGCACAGGGGTAGTTGGTCACGTTGGATTCTTATTAGGTGGCCGAACCATTTGATTCAATATATTCAGTGCAGGATCGTGCTTCAACTATTCTTCTCACATCTTCACAGCGCATTCTCTCTCTCCTAGTTACGTTTTATTGTTTTCTGGAGGCCTCTCGTCTCACATGTTGTGATCTTTCTCTCTAAAGATTTTGTTAAAGTCCATGTTTGACACTGGTAACAGAGAGTTGGCATGATTATACTGTTAATCAGCATTCTATTTGTGGACATGTTTATGTTAGGGTGTTTCAATAATGGGGACAGCTGGTATGCAATTGCTTTTTGGCACCTGATCTCAATCTCTCTATCTAAACCTCCGTCCTGTGTGAAAGCATTGCTTAAGTACCTAAATATCTGCACTTGTTAGATCGTGGTCCTGTTTACCAAAATGTTCAAAGCGATATGCTTATCTGCATAGTTTCTGTTTTGGATGTGTTCATTTTTATATTGTATCTTTCACATACAGAGTTAACTCTGGGCAGTCAGATGTTGCTGCAGATCGTCTTCACTCTCCTATAGTAGACATTGATCATCTGCAAAATATGTCCTTTCTACTTCTGCATTTCTTCGTAGACGCTCTAAATTGACTTCCAGCGTTATTATGTCCATATGTGTGACTAATTAGACTCCTCTCAAATAACTTCATCTAAAAAGAGACAGTTCCTCTGCTTCATTTCGCTTGTTGTCCTGCTTGTACCTTTCAGCGTCAGATTATGAAAAGGCTTTTTGAACGGGCCCCAGTATGTGCTTGTGCCTTTCAGTGTCAGGTTATGAAAAGGTTTTTTGAACGGGCCCCGGTATGTGCTTGTGCCTTTCAGTGTCAGGTTATGAAAAGGTTTTTTGAACGGGCCCTAGTATGTGCTTGTGCCTTTCAGTGTCAGGTTATGAAAAGGTTTTTTGAACGGGCCCTAGTATGTACGGGTCATGCTTGTTGTTGTTACGTCTACACGTGAAATCTAGTTCTCTGGATAACGTTTGCCGTAGTGGAGAGTTTTTCGGGGCTTTCAAACAGTTTTGTGGGGATATTTTGTGGGGTATGTTTCCGCTGATCTTGATTCAAAACAGTGTATTTATAAATATAAGTAACATTCATTTTTGTTATCGGAAAAACCATGAAAACAAAAATAGATTTGTACAGAGATACCTACTTTGTCCAAGCACTTTCTTTGTTCAGCCGTGTGGACAGTCGTATTACTTGCTGTGTTGATAGTTTGTCCATCACAAGTGATGAAGACCACTCTCTTTGTTCAGCCGTGTGGACAGTCGTATCACTTGCTGTGTCCGCTGAAATTGGTGACTTGCGCGGTGGTTTGGATTAAAGTGAGGAAGAAACTGCGCCTTTTGTCAACCTCACTCACAGAACCTAAGCTACCTTTTGCCAGTGGCAAGACATTCATCGAGACGACTGGAGATAGCATAGGATGCAGATTTTGCCTCAGGGTTACCACCGAAGCCTTTCCGTAAACATGTAACCCGCAAGGTAGAAAGGTGGGAAGGCATCTAACGCAGTTTGTCGTGCCTTTTCGATAACCCCAAGAGGTCGTATGGACAACACTCAGCGTGTGAGTGACTCTGGCATCTCTCCCCAGCTGTATTCAGCTCATCATAGTAGCATCTAAAATTGCCACACGCCAAATTCGTGAAGGTGAACCGGCAGAACTAACCCGTGAAATACGACACATGTATAAGCGTAGTGCCATTCAGCTAATCTAACCAAAATGACCGTAGCCCACACTTTGGAAAAAAAAGGGGGGGGGGCGACATTACTTGTGTTACGTTAAGAAGAAAGAAGTTGCAAGATTAACATTTGTTCAATTGATCGTACTCTGAAAATGGTCAATTTATTATGGCAATGCAGCTTCTTTGTCTGAACTGACTAGTTCAATTTCTGATGACTGATTTACAATCATATGTAATTTCTAGAATACCTATTTGTGAAGTGATCGGAACAATACTTTTATTTATATTCGTATCTAATTTATTTCAGAATAAATATTTATCAAATGATTGAAAGAACACGTCCTTATACAATCGTATCTAATTAATAGAATAAATGTTAATCAAGACGTCCCTATACAATCGTATCTAATTAATAGAATAAATGTTTATCAACACTTCTCTTTATAATCGTATTTGATTTATAGTGTTAATGTTTATCAGCACTTCTCTGTATAGTATCTCAATTTTAGAATAAATGTTTATCAATATTTCCTATTTATTAAATAAATGTTTATTTAGTGATCGGACGGTGAGATATAAGAGAAACATTTTTTTTTGTAAGAGAGTGATGAATGCGTGGAATGCATTGCCACAGGAAGTAGTAGAGGCAGGAACAATTAATAAATTAAGAATATATTGGATGCGCATAGATTTAAGAGCAAAGTAATGCAAATGAAACTGGTTGAACACGGCCTGTGCAGAGTCTTCTAAACCAAAATACAGACGTTTTGTTAAGTTAAGCTATTGCTTCCATTTACAATCGTATCTGTATAGTTTCTCATTTAAAGAATGCATGTTTTTTCAACATTCCCCGTTACAATCGTATCTGTATAGTTTCTAATTTAAAGAATGCATGTTTTTTTTAACATTCCCCTTTAAAATCGTATTTGATTTATTTATAGGATATATATGTATCAACACGTCCAGTTATTGATTTATTTAAAACATGTTTATTATCACTTTCGTTTACAATCGTGTCTGATTTACAGTGTAAATGTTTATCAATATTTCACTTTACAATCATTTATGATTTATGGAATAACTGTTTATCAATATTTCACTTAAGAATATCGTGGGCTAGTGGTTAAGTGACACGGCTCACAACGAGAAGGTGCTGGGTTCCATCCCCATCACAGCACGGCGTAACCCCGAGGAAGCAAACCCTTGGAAAATGCAGGAGGAAGCAGACCCTTACATAAAATGCATGCTGAAGTAGTATCTACTGGGTCGACAGGCGCAAAATAAAAACCACAGTGCAACGCACACCGCCTTGAGGATTAAAGAAATAAGGGATTAAAGAAATAAGGCGAACGCAAAAACAAAAATAAAACCCCAAACAATTTCACTTAAACAATCATTTATGACTTATAGAATTAATATTTATTAAGTGATTGAAACAACCCTTCCCTTTACAATCGTATCTCGTTTATTATAGTTTAGTTTAGTTTATTTTAGTCGAAGAATCAACGTCATTGCACAAGGTTTAACCCATACGTTCTCTGTTCTTCTCAATATTTTTGAATAATCTCAGCACAATGCAAGAACTTCGTAGCACCGGCGGCGAGGAACTTGTAATAGGTTGGCTAGATTTTTAATATAATTTTGGACTTTCCTCAGGCAGCGGTCCTTAAGCCCACTTTTTTTCGATTTCCAACGGCCGATGGATTTTTAACGTGTGAGACACTGCACACGGGCGTCCGATCTTTACTACCCAGAGATCCGAGGAAATACCAGAAAGTCCAAGTGAAAAAATTCCGACCACCAGCACCCGAGGCCGACATTTTACCTCTAGACCCCTCAGTACCAATATCATTTACTATGTACATGTTTATCAGCACTTGTCTCTATAGTAACTGATTTCTAGAATGAATGTTTGTCAATACTTCTTTTTACAACCGTGTCTAATTTATAGAATAAATGTTTATCAACAATTTCCTTTACAATCGGCTTTGATTTATAGATTATCATCAGTTCCCTGTACGATTGTAGCCAATCCTCTATTTACAGTCATAAAGTATTCGGCTTGTTTCCTGAATTGCTGCCATGGATCACGCCTAGCTATTAGATTTGACAATGTTCACTTCCATCTATTTCTCATTCATTCAAAGATCTAGTGTCGTTTCATATTTGTGGTCATTTAAGTTTCACGTGGAATACATTCAAAATTGTAGGGTTTGTATTATATCCGAGGTCATTTATATATACATTTATATATATATATATATATATATATATATATATATATATATATATATATATATATAAAGTGGAAGATCTTCAAAATGTTAAGAATCGTACTATAATTGTGTTCATTTATATAACTGAAATGGAAGATCTTCAAAATGTTAAGAATCGTACTATAATTGTGTTCATTTATATAACTGAAATGGAAGATCTTCAAAATGTTAAGAATCGTACTATAATTGTGTTCATTTAAATAAATGAAATGGAAGATCTTCAAAATGTTAAGAATCGTACTATAATTGTGTTCATTTATATAACTGAAATGGAAGATCTACAAAATGTTAAGAATCGTACTATAATTGTGTTCATTTATATAACTGAAATGGAAGATCTTCAAAATGTTAAGAATCGTACTATAATTGTGTTCATTTATATAACTGAAATGGAAGATCTTCAAAATGTTAAGAATCGTACTATAATTGTGTTCATTTATATAACTGAAATGGAAGATCTTCAAAATGTTAAGAATCGTACTATAATTGTGTTCATTTATATAACTGAAATGGAAGATCTTCAAAATGTTAAGAATCGTACTATAATTGTGTTCATTTATATAACTGAAATGGAAGATCTTCAAAATGTTAAGAATCGTACTATAATTGTGTTCATTTATATAACTGAAATGGAAGATCTTCAAAATGTTAAGAATCGTACTATAATTGTGTTCATTTATATAACTGAAATGGAAGATCTTCAAAATGTTAAGAATCGTACTATAATTGTGTTCATTTATATAACTGAAATGGAAGATCTTCAAAATGTTAAGAATCGTACTATAATTGTGTTCATTTATATAACTGAAATGGAAGATCTTCAAAATGTTAAGAATCGTACTATAATTGTGTTCATTTATATAACTGAAATGGAAGATCTTCAAAATGTTAAGAATCGTACTATAATTGTGTTCATTTATATAACTGAAATGGAAGATCTTCAAAATGTTAAGAATCGTACTATAATTGTGTTCATTTATATAACTGAAATGGAAGATCTTCAAAATGTTAAGAATCGTACTATAATTGTGTTCATTTATATAACTGAAATGGAAGATCTTCAAAATGTTAAGAATCGTACTATAATTGTGTTCATTTATATAACTGAAATGGAAGATCTTCAAAATGTTAAGAATCGTACTATAATTGTGTTCATTTATATAACTGAAATGGAAGATCTTCAAAATGTTAAGAATCGTACTATAATTGTGTTCATTTATATAACTGAAATGGAAGATCTTCAAAATGTTAAGAATCGTACTATAATTGTGTTCATTTATATAACTGAAATGGAAGATCTTCAAAATGTTAAGAATCGTACTATAATTGTGTTCATTTATATAACTGAAATGGAAGATCTTCAAAATGTTAAGAATCGTACTATAATTGTGTTCATTTATATAACTGAAATGGAAGATCTTCAAAATGTTAAGAATCGTACTATAATTGTGTTCATTTATATAACTGAAATGGAAGATCTTCAAAATGTTAAGAATCGTACTATAATTGTGTTCATTTATATAACTGAAATGGAAGATCTTCAAAATGTTAAGAATCGTACTATAATTGTGTTCATTTATATAACTGAAATGGAAGATCTTCAAAATGTTAAGAATCGTACTATAATTGTGTTCATTTATATAACTGAAATGGAAGATCTTCAAAATGTTAAGAATCGTACTATAATTGTGTTCATTTATATAACTGAAATTGAAGATCTTCAAAATGTTAAGAATCGTACTATAATTGTGTTCATTTATATAACTGAAATGGAAGATCTTCAAAATGTTAAGAATCGTACTATAATTGTGTTCATTTATATAACTGAAATGGAAGATCTTCAAAATGTTAAGAATCGTACTATAATTGTGTTCATTTATATAACTGAAATGGAAGATCTTCAAAATGTTAAGAATCGTACTATAATTGTGTTCATTTATATAACTGAAATGGAAGATCTTCAAAATGTTAAGAATCGTACTATAATTGTGTTCATTTATATAACTGAAATGGAAGATCTTCAAAATGTTAAGAATCGTACTATAATTGTGTTCATTTATATAACTGAAATGGAAGATCTTCAAAATGTTAAGAATCGTACTATAATTGTGTTCATTTATATAACTGAAATGGAAGATCTTCAAAATGTTAAGAATCGTACTATAATTGTGTTCATTTATATAACTGAAATGGAAGATCTTCAAAATGTTAAGAATCGTACTATAATTGTGTTCATTTATATAACTGAAATGGAAGATCTTCAAAATGTTAAGAATCGTACTATAATTGTGTTCATTTATATAACTGAAATGGAAGATCTTCAAAATGTTAAGAATCGTACTATAATTGTGTTCATTTATATAACTGAAATGGAAGATCTTCAAAATGTTAAGAATCGTACTATAATTGTGTTCATTTATATAACTGAAATGGAAGATCTTCAAAATGTTAAGAATCGTACTATAATTGTGTTCATTTATATAACTGAAATGGAAGATCTTCAAAATGTTAAGAATCGTACTATAATTGTGTTCATTTATATAACTGAAATGGAAGATCTTCAAAATGTTATCCTCTCCCATCTCTCCGTCTTTTGATTTCAAACATCCAGAGATGATGCAGTCTACCAGAGTTTATTTATTCGTTTCTACATGGTTTTTGCGACAGTTTTGTGTTGCGCTTCGATGTCTGGTCTAAGCCATGCTTCTTTCGCCTACCTCCACTTGTGTTTTACCTCTTCATTGAGCTTGTTGTATTACTCGTTATCATGTTTTTTCTTCCTTCTTTCGTCCATCAACATTTTGCTCATCTTCAATTTTTTCTTTACTTAATGTAATTTTACTGGTAATATATCAGTTGACGTTGGCTGAATTGAGAGAGGAAAGTAGAATTGCAATTTTGAAACTATGTGTGTGTGTGTATATATATATATATAAAACTTAATTTCACGTCTTTATACTGGTTTAAAATCGGTATACAGCCAGTTTCTTGGATCGTGGTTTTTACCGATGTGCGAGTCCATCTTTATCGACTCAAACACAAGAGCTAAGTAGACCCGCAACCAGTTAGGCGCCATATACAGCTCCTCTGAACTAACCACCTGGGGAAAGGTACTCATAAATGTGATAGTTTTTAAATTTTGTTCGAGCAGCGACCTTTTTGATTTCCAATTGCCAAGGAATTTGTAACGTGGTCTACACTATGTATATATGTATAATTATCCCCATCATCATCAAGTGCTCCTCCACATCGGAGGTTCACGGCGATGATGGATCTCCAGCTGCCTGTCTTGTCACGTGGATACACTCAGTCAAACTGTACCAGGACCTCATCTTGATGTTGTCTGTCCATTTGTACTTCTGTCGCCCTTTTGCCTTCTTGCCCTCCACATTTCTGTCCCATATAACTTTCAGCAGACTGCATGATCAAAATATTATTTTTTTCAGCTTTTTATTTCCTTTAAAAGTATCTTCTTTACCGTGGGTTGTTCAAAAACCCCGGTTTCTTTCCAAGAAACTCGTCCAAGTTTTCTGAATGCCCACATTTAAAATACTCTTCCCAGTTCTCTTAGTCAAGGTCCAGATTACCACTCCATTGTAAATGCAATAAAAAAGTTACATTTAAATTGTAATGGCCCATTGATAACGGTCTAGGGAAAAAAGCTATATTTACATTTTGAGGCTCCAAGAACGCTAGTTTCGTAAATCCTCGAAAACTTTATTAAATCAGATGACTGCAAGTGGCATCTACAATGTAGTATTGAGACTATCTGTTAATAAGGGACATCTGTACTGTGCAATGTTGACAATTCGTGAAAGTTAGTTATGAGAGTAATACACAATAAATGATATAATGTTTCGAACTTGTCGGTCAACAAGGATTTTTCATTTAGACTAGCCAAAACTATTTTGGGTACATGTATGTATTTTAAGTATCGATACGCGTGTAAATGTGTGTGTGTTTATATATACATATACATGCAAAAATGGCGCCGAACCGGCTGGCAGCGGATCTACATTGCTCTTCTGTTTTAGTTCATTATGGATGCCGCCAGACTACGGCTTTGCCTGGAATTCACACTAGTCGACGACTTACACTTATGTTCAAAGAAAGGTGTTGTTGTTTTTTTAATATTTTTTTTGGTGTGATTTCTTCCATCCTATTATCCTGGTCTGGACATAAGCTATTTGAATAGCACTACTCTTAAACCTGTGTTGTATTTCACGTTAAAGTTAACACGACTGAACTTCGCGAGATTGGCGTTGTTTGCCTTAGCTGCAAAAGTCAGTTTCGGTGTGTGAAATTTAGACACTATTATAATGGACTAAACACAGGCGGGGACAGATGTCCAACTCACTCATACGTTGGGTTATGTCTCTACGACCTCTTGCGGTTATGGGAAAAGCACAAAACACAACGTTAGATGTCATCTTCTTTCGTTTGCCTTGTGGGATACCTGTTTACGGGAAAGGCTTCGGGAGTAAACCCTGAGGAAAAATCTGCCTTCTGTGATATCTCTAGTCATCTCGATAAATTTCTTGCCACTGGCCAAGTGTAGCTCAGGACCAGAGAGTGAGGTTGACAAATGGCGGAGTTGCTTCCTCATTTTGATCCAAATCAACGCGAAAGTCACCCTATTCTGCGGGCACAGCAAGGGAAAAGATTGTCCACACGGCTGAACAAAGAGAGTAGGCATCATCACTTGGGATGGACGAGCATCATATATATAAATAGGGAACCGCATAATGCAGTGGTTAGCGTACTGACTTCGCATATTGCGGGTCCTGGTATCATTTCCCAGGTGAGACTCCCGGGTTGACCCCGCCTTAAATGAGTACCGCTACAGTGTGGGATGTAAAGCGGCCGGTGTAATGCTGACATCATCGACTAGGTGCGGCCAGTTACAAAATAATATTGGCCTAACACCATATTTCCTTTGCGCCGTATGGTGTGACGGGATCTTTATATTTATTTATTTATATATATATATATATATATATATATATATATATATATATATATATATATATATATATATATATATTCCGTGGCGAAGTGGTTAAGCCGTCGGCCTCGTGATCAAGTGGTGTGGGCTCAACTCCGGACTCCGCCGTCTTCTTCACGGGTGCTTGATGCGGAGTCCCCTGCATCTCGTAGTTGCCCCCTAGTCGTCTTGTCCTTGACTTGCTACTGGGGTCGGGCGGCACGAGACGAGAGGATAAGGATGAAAAGTAGCGCAGTTAATCCTTACTACAAATAGCGCTTGCAAAATTAATTATGCCATCATCGTCTACGATGGACGGCGGCCTTGTCTTTATATATATATATATATAAATATGTGTGTGTGTGTGTGTGTGTGTGTTTTAACTATACACTGTGGTTGAGGGCCACGTATTAGAAACCTCATTAGCTGTTGTGATTCCTAGATCCGATATCCGGTTACAAGCTGGATATACTGAATCGTTTCCAGACCAGGAATTGAACCCGGTACATTTGCCTTGAGAAGTCAACGCCGTAATCACTCTGGAACTCAAAACTTTACATAGTTTAATTACGAAGTGTTTAACTATACGCTTATTATAAAACACTGGTCTGCAGTAACATCGGAAAAAGAATAGTGTTTCAAACAATAGGACTCGAATAAGCATCAAATTCAACATGGACCTAAGCGTCCACAAGAGAACCGGATATGACATCGAGAGCTTACTTGGCAACGTCCTGACCAATCCACAGCGTGACACCACAGCCAGAGAGGACATAGCAACGTCGAATGGAGCACGCCAGGACACAGGTAAATGTTAAATGTGTCGTATTCGTGATTGCATGTACAGTAGAGATATACTATTTGATAGGATATGTACTTTGCAGCTGTGTTCAAGAGTTCAATCATAAAAAGTAGGATTTCTATTCTAAAAAATTAGACTAACAAGTTTTCCAAAATACATCATCATCATCATGTAGCATGTCCTTTGTAGAATGTCACTCCCATCACAGTCGGTCTGAAAGAAACTCGTTCTCTTGCCAAAACTCCAGCCTCCGCCACAGTCATTCCTGGATATCTTGGTGCCATTGTCTTCTTGGTCTACCCCTTACTCTTTTGCCTGGCACCATACCTTCCATCATCATTCTCTCAAGACCGTTGTGTCTCTTGATGTTACCAAAGTGTTTGCATTTGCTAGCCAAAATGGAATTGATAAACAAGTTCTCCTCTATGCTCAACTGTTGCCGTATGTCTACATTTGTTTTTTTCTCTGTCCAGGGTATTCTGGTGATCTTTCTGTAACATTTCAACTCGAAGGATTCGATTCTTTGTCTAGAAGTTTTGGTAATCATCCATGATTCACAGCCATAAGCTGCCACAGAAAAAACACAGGCTCTCAAAACTTTTAATTTTATCATTTTGTTGGTGTTCTATCATAATTTCTTCCTGCTGTTCAATCTCTGCATTGCCATAGCTAGTCTTCATCTGATTTCTTTCGAGCAGTCGCCATTGTTGTCAATTCTGGAGCCCAGATATTCAAAATGTGTGACCTGATCTATTTCCTCACCACCTACTGTAAACGTATGCTGACATTGTGTTTCCATCTATTCAGTTTGTCTTTGGTTTCTGTTAATGTGTTATCCTCATTGTCATTTATGACATATGGAACAGGACGGAACTCACTTGTCAGTATTTTTAATTGCCTTAAATGCATCTCTTTCTCTCTGCCTTGTTGCTGAAGGTTTTCTATATCCTTACACGTTTCCACTTTGTATCTTCCTTTTATCTTTTCTTATTTCTCTTCTAACTTTTCTTGCGCAGTTTTTATATGCCGTGTTGGTCCTCCTACTGCCCATTTGTTTTAATTGTTGCCTTTCTTCAATGAGTTTCTGTGTTTCCTCTGTTACATAGTTCTGTTTCTTGTGCGACATCTGGAGAATAATTTTTTTCGCCGTCTAGATCAAATATCCCTTGCATATGATGTCAACTGCTCAGATATCATATCTTCCTGTAACGCAAACAACTCTCAAATTCGTTCTATTCTTTGGTGTTGTATTCAGTAGGTATTGCTGTTACATCGAAGTGTTTTGGCTAGCAACCTTTGTTGATCCTACGTAGTCTTGTTTTGAAAACTGCAAACAGTAATTCATGGACCGTATTCCAAAATACAACCACCTACAATAACAAGAAGGCATAGCTATAAATTAACTTAAGAAAGGTCCAGATTAGATATTAGGAAATATTTTTTTAGTCAGAGAGTGGTAATGCGTGGAATACATTACCACAGGAAGTGGTAAAGCAGGGACAAGTAATGCATTTAAGAATAGATTGGATGCGCATAGCTTTTATAGCAAGGAAATGTAAACGAAACTGGTTGTATATAGACTCTGTTGAGTCTTCTAAACCAGTATAAAGACATTAAGGTAAGCTATTCATAACCAGATATATATATGGGTCTCGGGGGAAGTGGTCAAGTCGTTTGCCTTGTGTTCAGACAGTCGACGTTCGAATTCGAGCTGTGGCATATGGACTTGCACCACTAGAAGATACCATGACAGAATGCAACATGATCAACTAAAGCTGCATGCATACAACTCCAGAAGATCTGGTTTCAAGCTAAAATAGGAGCACGTTGTAAATGAATATCAACCAACAATCTACAATCATTAAGAAAACCAATTTCAGATGTTTAAATACTGTAAAATATGGCTTACAATATGGTCCGGCATCAATTAGGATGTTTAAATCGGGATTATAGATTGTTATCATCAGATGCCGGGCAGAGAAGACTTAACGCTTGGTCGGGTAATACATATTGATCAGACATGTTAGTCAGGATCAGACAAAATATTCTGATCAGACATGTTAGTCAGGGTCAAGCAAAATATTCTAATCAGACGTGTTAATCAGTGTCAGGTAAAATATTCTGATCAGACATGTTAGTCAAGGTCAGGCAAAATATTCTGATCAGACGTGTTAGTCAGTGTCAGATAAAATATTATGATTAGACATGTTAGTCAGGGTCAGGCAAAATATTCTGATCAGACCTATTAGTCAGTGTCAGGTAAAATATTATGATTAGACATGTTAGTCAGGGTCAGGCAAAATATTCTGATCAGACATGTAAGTCAGGGTCAGGCAAAATATACTGATCAGACATATTGGTCAGTGTCAGGTAAAATATTCCGATCAGATATGTTAGTCAGGGTCAAGCAAAATATTCTGATCAGACGTGTTAGTCAGTGTCAGGTAAAGTATACTGATCAGACATATTGGTCAGTGTCAGGTAAAATATTCTGATCAGATATGTTAGTCAGGGTCAGGTGAAATATAATGGCCAAGACCTCCATCTCGATGTCCTCGTAGTCTTCCCTTGAAACTGGTTGTTCTTCTTATCAGCCTACCTAACGAAATGGGGATCAACCTGATCGCCGTAGTAACGAGCGATACGCAGATGAAGCCACGCATAGCACAACCATCCCAGGACCCCGGCCCACCTTCATCAGCACGCTCGTGATGTGAAGAAAGCTACTGCAATCCACCACTTAACGTCCTTTTTAGGGCGCACACAAGAATAAATTTTAATCAAAGTGGACATTCAGCAAGAACATCAGACGGAAAGTTAACAATATAGCCACATATGTGCTGGATTGGGTATACCATGGTCAAAGATGAGCAAGGAAACCAAAGAATATCAGTTGAGGTGAAAGAGGTTAAGGCTGGTTGAGTATCCTGGCCGTATTTAATTCAAAATGATGTCTAAAATCTACTCAATAAATTATGGGATCACCCACAGGTGCTACTGGGTGTGTGCAATGTGCTGAGATTCTTCACACAAATATGGAGAAGAAATGAGCACTTATGGGTTTAAGATTGGATAATTTGTAGCCATATGGTCCAAGGAAGTCAATGACAACAGTTCACAAGAACATGGTATCTCATCTATTCTATCATCTGCCGCCAGTGTGGTATGACATACATTGGGGAAACTGGTATGGAACTGCAGGAGCGTTTCCGCCAACACCTCAACGACATCCACAACCGCACTGGTTCCCCAATTGTCAGCCACTTCAATGGTTCTGAGCACCGGGGTATGGCTGACGTCAGTGTCACTGGTCTAGTTTCGTGCTTCTCTGACGATCGTCATCGATTCACCCTTGAGAATAGACTTATCTCTAGTATGGGTTGTCTCCAACCACTCGGCATTAATATCTTCCATACTTTTCCTTAAACCCTCATACTGGCCCCCATCTATTTGTCTTCCTTTGCTCCCCCCCCCCATTCTTCTATCATTGCTTATCCCCCCCCCCTCCTATATTAATCTCACCCCCCGCCCTTTATATCACCTTCTCTTTGTTCTCCCATCTGGATCACTATTTGGCCGTTTCCATATTTGGCCATCATTGGCTAATCCGGCGCATTCCCCCACATTTCTTACGCTCTCCTGGCCACCTTGTGTTTGACCGCTCCGATTCAGTTACAGTCAGCATCTGGCCTGACCGGTCACTTAGACAGACTGGGTCTACTATCAGAAACAGATGAGTTGACCATTTTTTCTTAAATATTGATTTCTTAGTTCAGTGTTGTTGTCCCTGATGAAAGCCTATTAGTCGTAACGTAGGTTTTGTTTGTGTTCTCGTCTCGGTACGTAATCTAACCCTACCCATTTTTTAATTTTGATTAAACTCGACCTTAATCAACTTTTACAACTTTTCTTCATGTTTTTTCCAATAACTTGATGATAGAGAGGTGAGCTGGAACAATGCAGGTGTTTGTCTTGTGAAATGTGTATAGCAGGTTGTATGTCCAACCTGTTCTAACATGCATGTAGTGTGTATATGTGTAATACCAATAGTTGCACATTGCAAGCGAAGATGGTAACAGTACCAGACTTGTGCTACGAGATGTGTTCTCTAATGACTCCTACGCCATGGGCAGAAGGCACAACAAAGATGGCGTCGTACCGGCTGCGAGTCTAACATTGCTGTGGTGTTTTAGTTCATTATGGCTGCCACCAGGCCACAATTCTGTCTTCTAGTCGACGACTTACACATGTGTCCACGGAAACGTGTCGTTGTTTTCCATTTGGATTAGTTATGTCGTTCATTTTTTGTGTTTGTTTTCTTCCCTCCGATTATCCTGGCCTGGACATCGGTTATATGAATTAGTACTACAGTTAAACTTGTGTCGTGTTTTCAAGGTCAAGAGCACGTGACTAAATTTCACGAGATTGTCCCCCCATCGCCTTAGCTGCAGACAGTGTCGGTTTTGGTGTGGCACGGAAATATAATGAACACGTCACCCAGGAGAGATGCCCACCACATCACTCACGCGCTAAGTGATGTCCCCTGGACCTCTTGCGGTTATGGGAAATGCACGACACACAAAGTTAGATGTTATTCCCCCCCCCACCCCCACCCTCCGCTGCCTTGTGGAATACATATTTACCGGAAAGGCTTCAGATGTAAGCCCAGAAAAAAAATTGTATTTGTGCGTCTCACTGATATCTTGCACTGACCAAAGGCAACTCAAGACGAGAAACTGAGGTTGAGAAATCGCGTAGTTGGTTCCTCACTTTAATTCAAATCACCGCGCTAGACACCCATTTCAGGGGACACAGCGAGGGAAAATATTGTCAACACATCTGAACAGAGAGAAATGTCTTCATCACATGTAATGGACGAACATCATCACACCACGCACTCCTCCGAATGTCAAACCGACCACATGTTTGTACATTTATTCAAGTCGACGTTGGAAAATCGAAAAAGTCTTATTTCTGATACTTTACCTTTTCGTTCTATGTCTCCTGTTCAAGAAAACAAACTAGAAAATAATTAAAGGCACAATTTCTGGTGGGTGTAGAATTTACTCATTTATACCAGCTCATTTTCACCTGTTCATTCTCACCTGCCAAATACGACCTTTGGAAACACGATAGAAATAAACGTGCATTATTGTCCCCCTTCTTCTCAAGTTCCCCAACCCAAGATTAAAATGTGAGAAATGCACATTTCTACACTCCCCTGTCACTATTGTCGCTTAATGAAAGCCTACAAAAGGGAGAGTGACGATTTCTGTAAGAATTCCAAAAACTTCTCTTTCATTTGTTGCCATCAAATTACCTAGGCCAGGCTGTGTTAATGTACGTAGGAATCTAGCCTTCATTATTGTTGGAATTTGCTTCATTTTAATTCTTGATGGAAGATGCCAAGTAGTTCAGTCAGCCAAATATAATTACTTGATTGGGCCAGGATTTTGATTGCCTTGTATTTAATTATTGGTTTAAATTGCAAAGTATCAATCATTTAATATATACTTGCCTGAATATGCTCTATTTTTTGTATTTAAATTATTGATTAAGTCAAGTTAACTAACAGTTAGTGACGAGAAACGAATTATCCAGTCATTTGGTGAACCTTTAGCTGTGAGCTGGCATCTCTTGACAGCCCAATGCCTCCCGGACAAAAGTACACGTCTTCCTCAGCTGTGGTGGTTCAGTAACTGAACTTATAATCTATGTCTGTGTTTCGAATTATTGAGATAATTGAGCAAAAAATGAATAATCAGTAATTGAATGATTTAGATATTCTATTGTTTTATGTAACTAAGTTGGCCATACATATTTATTTGTCATGGTTTATATGTTTATGTTTTGTTTATTGATTATAATGTGTCAAGAGGAGCGCGTGGCCGAATGTTTTCGAGGCCTGCCTGACGACAAGGAGGGCAGCGGTTCGAATCCCCGGTATGGGTGAAATAAACAAACATAGCCAGCACAAGACGTGGCGACAGCAGTGGGGAAGCGCTCTGTAGTCCTCCGCCTTCAAAAACCCTCGACTATCCCAGCAATGGGATAAATGTCGTATGACAGTAATGTGTCAATCAATAATGATTCATTGGTATATTTTACTTCCGTCACATATTTCGTGATGTTTTTATCATTCAAAATAATTAACCATGCCTACAAATTCTCCAAGTAAGTAATTGTTAGTTGTGAAGGATATTTGTAAACGTTGTATTCGTTTATTTAAAAAGGCAAGTCCAGTTATCCATAATTGTTGTGAATTGTGCGGTTCTATCTAAGTTCGATACAATTTTTTTAATTGCGCACAGTTGTTGTTTGGAATGCTCACAATGAATAGGTTTACTCTTTTGTGCCCCCTGAAATTCCGTGGCGAAGTGGTTAAGCCGTCGGTCTTTGATTAGGTGGTGTGGGTTCGACTCCAGACTCCTCCGTCTTTTTCACGGGTGCTTGATGCGGAGTCCCCTGCATCTCGTAGTCGCACCCTAGTCGCCTTGTCCTTGATTTGCCAATGGAGTCTCGAGACGAGAGAGTGAGGATAAAAAGTAACGCTGTTAATCCTTGCTAAAAATAGCGCTAGTAAAATAAATATTGCCATCATCGTCTACGATGGACTGCGGCCTTTGATTTGCTTTTGCCCCCTGAAAAAGACGTTACACCCCGAGCAAGCTGATGAAGCTGGACCGAAGTCCTTCAGACGGTTATGCAATGCTTGGCTTCATATGCGTATCTCTCACTATTACGGGGATCAGGTCAATTCCTCACCTCGTTAGTCAGGCTGCCATGGAAACATCCCTCCGAGAAAGGGTCTTGGCCATTATATATTTTGCCTGACCCTGACTAACATGTCTGACCAGAATATTGTGCCTGATCAGACGTTAGTCTTCCTCACTCCTTTATATGTGTATAGTTACATACAATTCTGGTATTCAAAGAGGCAGGCGTATGCCTGCTGCCAGGTAGACGAAGGCTGCCTGTAGTACTTCCTGCGGTTTATTAGACCTGCAGGAAAGTAGGTACTGTATTGGAAGGGAATATTCTTATTTTTCGAAAGTATTTGTCTCGCTATCGGGTAACTGCTGTTTCGTGTTTGTGTTCGTCTCAGACATTCACATTAAATGAAAATCAAATATATGTCAATATTGTGTTTATCACGTATCATTATTCATGTATACTACTAATAATGATAATGAAATAATAATATTGATGTAAAAATAACAAATAATCCACATTATGACATGTGAGAATAGCTCATCTTCAGAAATAATTAATTTACCTGACGAGGGGACACAATAAGAAAACATGTAGAAATAGTTTGCACGAGGTAACTAAGGCTGCGCAAAAATAAGGTCTCATAGCTATTGTTAGACTTGCCAGTAACTGTTTAAGTTAGTGCTGCTTAAGTTAGTGCTGCCACCCACCTCAATCCCACTACGGTGAATGACTAATGTCTATACTAAAAGACGTAAATATAGCATTTAGACGGAACTAGCAATGGATAGAAAAAACAATTGACATGTGTAAATATAGCATCCAAACTGAGCTAGTAATGACCAACAAAAATGGCGTCAAAGGTAAATATGTCATTTAGACTGAAATAGCAATGGCAGGTAAAACTAACCTCAAACATCTAAATATAGATTTTTAGACTGAACTAACAATGGCAGATAAAACTAACCTCAAACATCTAAATATAGATTTTTAGACTGAACTAACAATGGCAGGTAAAACTGACCTCAAAGATGAAAATATATCATTTAGACTGCACTAACAATGGCAGGTAAAACTAACTTCAAAGATGAAAATATATCATTTAGACTGAACTAGAAGTGACAGCAAAAACAACTGGCATGCGCAAATATAGCATTTAGACTGAACTAACAATGGCAGGTAAAACTGAGCACAAAGATGAAAATATAGAATTTAGACTGAACTAACAATGGCAGGTAAAACTAACCTCAAAGATGAAAATATAGAATTTAGACTGAACTAGAAATGACAGTAAAAAATAGAACTCAAAAAATAACTATGCCCAAAATAACATAGAAATGGGCAAAAATGAGTGTATACAATTCCAAACAGGAGGACGTCTAAAGTCTTGTAACAGCAGAACATATGAAGAACGAGAGACACAAGTAAAGCAATAGAACATAATTTGTAATGATATAAATAAACTGCCTGGGACAACGAACAATAATTAGATAAGCTCGAAGACGTGATGGTTGTGAATGTAATTAAACGCCGATGCCGTGAGCCGTTACACATGCTGGTGATGTGATTTCCTTATAAAATTCTCTTCTGTTGAAAAGTCGAGCTCTTACCAAGAAACATACGTAGGACGCCCACTAGAAAGTGATTTCTTATCTGGCAATGTTTAAACAACACCTGACCTTTCCACGAAATTGAAGAATTTTTGACTTTCGAGTGTCGTCAGGGTTAGAGCGTGTTTTTTTGTCACTGTGCTGGCTTTGTTTAATAAAAAGTTTCAAAGGTTAAGCTACATAATTAGCTGGCTTAACATCTGGCTGCTTAGAATGGCTACCTTCCATCGGTGACCTTTGACACTGCACTTGTGACCCTATCTCCCATAAGCTTCAGTTTGTGCTCATTTCGAGAAACAAGTTAGGGCGACCAGCAATCAGGGCCAGGTGAAGCATTCTGATAACGATCCCCCGCCTCGGGTCCCCGTTCGTTCTCCTTGAAACATGCTGTATCATTGCAGTTTGGATAACGAGATGGGGATCAATACTCTGATCACCAAATTGGTGATCTTATTTAGGAGTCTTACATTGCAATATAGACGGGAGGACCGTAGTTAGACTTCTATAGTACACCTGAGTATGGAAGAACCACTGTAACTCCTTATCACAGAAGCTACGCCAAGAGTTAACTCAGCCCGACTAGCTTCGTACAAAAACGACAAAAACATATTTTCTCTCTTTTATCCTGCATTTGTATGGTTAATATATTATGACTTTATAAAAAGACATGATGTTAACTTAACGTCTTTATACTGGTTTAGAGGACTCTGCAGAGTCTGTATACAAACAGTCTCATTTACATATGTTTATTCATCACGTGTGATGAAGACCACTCTCTCTGTTCAGGCGTGTGGACAAATTTTTTCCTCTGTCAGCTGAAATGGGTGGCTTGTGTGGTTTTGGGGATTACAGTGAGAAAACTTTTCGCCTTTTACCAACCTCTCTCTCTCGTCCTGAGCTAACTTTCGTCAATAGCAAGACATTATCGAGACGACTGGAAATAGCACAGAAGCAAGCAGATTTTTCCTCAGGGTTAACTCTCGAAGATTTCCTCGTAAACAGGTATCCTGCAAAGCAGAGGGGTTAGGACATTCAATAGGTTTGGGAATGTAGGGTAACCAGAGATGAATACGTAACAAATGCCACAGGAAACTTAAGTATCAAATAATTCGAATCGAGAGTCGATTCAACTTATTTAAAAGACATAAATAATGAATGAAAGCTGGCAAGGGTACTGTTTCACAACTTGTTTTAAGGTGCACAGCTTAGACATGAGGAACGGTTTTGATAAGTACGTTTCACCTAATATATGCAAGGGACTTTGCACAGTCCCACTTGCTCAAAAAATGCTAAGCTTTCCATTCTGTGATGCAATTAATTGAGACACTGAATTTTTGCTTCAATTTCTGAAAAACAAGCCAAAAATGAAGCAGACATTTAATGATTTCATTATTTTTGGTTCAAAATAAGATCGTTCGATTCCAATGTCAAGTCAGTACGCCTGTGCATCGCATAAACTTGGAGAACGACAAAGGCAATACAGAGGAAACTCCAGTCGTTAGTCAGTAAATGTCTACCTAGATTAATGCTTATAGACGAGCAAGACATGGTGATGAATGAAGACATATGGGAAAGGAGCCAACAACAATCAGTGGAGCAACAAACCAAAAGTTTGAAATGGGGTTAGATAAGACACACTCAACGAAAAGAACAATCATACTCGACCAAAAAGATCCGGACATGGAATCCACAGGAGAAGAGAAGTATACCTAGAAACATCTAAAGAAGAAACTGAAAATGAATGTTGGTCCTTGGACCTCAGATGGAGAGAGGTAAAAGCGGCGGCTCAAGATCGAACATGCTGGAGGAGGGTTTCAAATGATCTACGCCCCGAAATAAGCGACGGACATTTATTGATTGATTTATTGGTTGATCGATGTATTGGTTATATTTTAATATTAATCTTAATCGACCGGTTTTTCAACAAGGTGGTTTAACTTGTGCGGTCGTAGGCTCCAGTTGACGAGTGGATGACCCCCAATTCTGTGTCCGCTTGTTGCAGTCGTAGGCTCCAGTTGACGAGGTGATGAGCAGTTTATTCGACATAGGGTCGCGAATGTTGTTGTTCCTCTATATCGAGTCTGGCCATCTGGTAGTTGGCCGACCGCAGGGTCTCTTCTTTTCCCCGAGGATACCATAGAACATTTCTGGAACTCCAGCGTTCGTCTTTCCTTCTTGTAATGTAGCCAGACCATCGGTGTTTTGATTGGTTTATACTTGGAATCCTGATATTCAAGTAGGCATGTTATTGTCTGTTGCCAGGTAGCCGAAGGCTTCGGTTATATGTAGTAACTTCCTGCCGCTTACTATGGTTTATGTGCTGCTGAATTCTTTCACTGGTAACATTCTTCAGAAGTCGCTGTTGTGAAGACCCCTCGGTCGCTATTGCCTGATTGTCAGTCCTACCAGACGGGTATTTTAGTTATATTGTGAGAAATAAATCTTTTAACATATAAATCAACCATTGATGCTGACATACCTTCTAGAGGAGTTGGTAGAGAACGCACTGTAGGAAATCCTCACACAATGACAGTTTAACCGCTACCAGCTAAATACCAACATAGTTGGAAAATTCTGGAATCTGGACCCCCCTAGAGCTGCACCTTTAATATATCTAGCAAGACCGAGGAAGGAAACCACCCATAGACTTACTGCTAACAGCCAAATTAAAGTCTCAAGGGACAGTCATTTTACAAATAAACATCAGGTGATGGAGGCAGAGGGAGGGATGCTGCAGCAAGGAGAAGTAGTGAAGCCAACGGTCCTGGCAAATGTTGGCCCTCGGATCAGGAAAGAGATGGCCAATTACAATCCAAAATCCATGAGCCCAGACCCCTCCAGAGTCAGGATGACTACGCGGGGGAGACTACGTAGGGCATAGCAATTGCAATCATATGCTGGTCATTTCGTGACGCAACTTCTCGACTGGAATGAGAAACTGGTTGTCTACAGAGGTTCCCCAGTCCTGTGGGGTGTCGCAGTGGTCGAGGGGTAAGGCAGTCGCCTTTCAAAGCGATACGGTGGTGTGTTGAATCCCCGAAGTTTCCAAGTGACCCCTGGTCTCACGGGACGTGGGGCCAAAGTGCTTGCATCCTGAGTTACCTCCAATCGTCTTGATTTATGTCTTGTTACTGGTCCATGGTAGCTCGGGACCAGAGAGCGAGGTTGATGACCAGCGCAGCTACTTCCACACTATAATCCAAATACAGCATAAGGTACATAATCAAGACACAACCGTCTGATGATATCGCCATCATCGCTTGCGAGGGGTAACTAATAACTAGCAGCAGCAGTGTTTCTCAGCCATGGTTTTTTGAGACCTTAAGCAAATAGTGATTGATAGACTAATCATTTGTAAATGTATTTTTTAATCATTTTGCGCTTAATATCATGTTTATAATGGTACCATACAAACACGAAGTATTCAAGACAAATTCTAGTGTATAAAAATAAAGTCTTCAACCTGTTATATCATTAAGAAGTATAATCAATCCCGAAATAAGTACTGGTGTGTCAAAAGATAAGTGCGGTTGTCACATTAGAAAAGTTAATTCTATTATCTAATTTCATTTCCAAATAACATTTTCGTGACACATATTTGTTTCTATGACATTTCATCTTAGTTTATCTTGTCTTTTCAACTTGGTCAATATATGATTCAGTTACTGTAGTAGTTATTATCTATCTTCGTTCTGTTTATTGTGAGTGTTTTCAAGTTTTATTGTGAGTGTTTTCAGGTATCATTGTGAGTGTTTTCGGGTATCATTGTGAGTGTTTTCAGGTATCATTGTGAGTGTTTTCAGGTATTAAGTTAATTTGAGATTTCGTGGACAGACAATTTGACTTTTTATTTTCTTTTTACTTTTTTTTTTTGTGTGGGCTTAAGCCAGCTTTCATTAAAAAAATTATGATTAGTATTTTTCCTTATGAACTTGAAATTATAAATTGAGAAAAAAAATCATTAATAATGATATATAATAATGTGTCTGTCAATTACTTTGTTTGTGTGTGTAAAGTGTTTGCCTCGCTCTATTCTACTGATGCACGCTCTTTTCCACACAAGACAGCAGCCTGTTATATGATATCAGGAAGTATTAACCAGTGCTTGGATGCTTGTGTGTGTCTGTATGTACATATGCTAGTTTTGGCGCTCTCAGAGGTCTACCCAACCAAAGGGTAATGGGAGGGCCTCACCATGAGGGTGCGTGTGAAAGTTGTGTAAGAGTGTGATTGTTGGACAGAATAGAATGAAACAAAGTTTGGGATAAAAAGGAGAGAGAAGCCGATGCCCCAGTATGATATGAACCCTTGATACATGAGTTTTATTTGAAGGGTTCCCCGACGGTAGTAACGATGAGCAACGCTCCATTATTAGTAAACCAATTACACAAACTCGTACTAAGTCTATCATTTGATATCCATCCCAGCAATAAATTAACTGATTCCAAATAAAGGAGTCAAATTTAGCACAACCGCTAAAGGGCCGCAGTCCACCTTCATCAGCACGCTCGGGATGTAAGGAAACATACTACAACCCACCACTTAATGCCCTTTTCAGGGCGCACAAAAGAGTTAACTTACTCATTGTGAACATTAAACAAGTCTATCATTGGGTATCCATTGCAGTAATAAATTAACTAATTCCAAATAAAGGGTATATATATGTGTATCCTTTAGTAATCATTTAACAGGCTCCACTTAACGAGGTTTCGTATTTATGACCATTTCAATAATCATTTGAACTTTTTTTCTAATTAAATGACCCCTCTCTTTATATATTTTTACAGAAATAAATTACACTGATTCAAATTATCGGGGATCTCTTTTTATGTTCTTTAACATTGGTTGTTTTTTGGGGGGGGTTTTGTTTTTTACATAAACAATTTTTTTAATCTCTATGAAAAGCGATTTGCTCCTCATAATATGAACGCGTGTGAATTATATCTGTGCGTGTGTATGTGAGAGCGCGAGTGAGTGTGTACGCACGTGTACGATTGGAAGATGAATAGAAGGAAGGTTTGCTCAGATGCCCCCCTTCTTAAGAGGGTCAAGGCTGAGCTGGTCTCACGCGAAAGATGATAGTTCCCGTGATTAATCTTGTCTTGTGAAATTGATCAGGATAAGGGGATTTCCCGCCGAAAAGCCAGATCTTATCATCCAAACATCGATAGGGAAAGATGGCAATAAAGAACCAAATACGGAACCAGACGGAGCCAAACGAAGATCAATTTTGACCCGAAGAGGATTAATTTTTATCTGCTAATACGGTTACAGGGGAATTGATTGAAACTGGAAAAACAGACAATTGTGAGTGGATTAGGGTCTTACACAGACAGACGAAAACAGACAATTGTGAGTGGATTAGTCTCTTTCACGCGGACAGACGGAAAAAGATACACGCACACACGAATAGACGAAAATATGTAATTGTGAAAAGGGTTAGACGAACACACGAACATATAGACGAAAAGACACGCAGACATAGACACTAGAAAAAACGCGCACAGATAGACAGATGAAAACAGACAAATTGTGAGTAGGTTAAATTCTTAAACATAGACAAACCAAAACACGCCCATATAGACAGATGCAATATAGTCATCTAATCTAATAGCCAAAGAAAAGAAATCTGGCTTCACGCAGTAGCTGGTGATAAGGAACAGTCCTGGCAGTAGCTGGTGATAAGGAACAGTCCTGGCAGTAGCTGGTGATAAGGAACAGTCCTGGCAGTAGCTGGTGATAAGGAACAGTCCTGGCAGTAGCTGGTGATAAGGAACAGTCCTGGCAGTAGCTGGTGATAAGGAACAGTCCTGGCAGTAGCTGGTGATAAGGAACAGTCCTGGCAGTAGCTGGTGATAAGGAACAGTCCTGGCAGTAGCTGGTGATAAGGAACAGTCCTGGCAGTAGCTGGTGATAAGGAACAGTCCTGGCAGTAGCTGGTGATAAGGAACAGTCCTGGCAGTAGCTGGAAACGTTATGGCCAACGCAATGCTTGATCGAATAAAAGATACTTCAGATGAAACACTGAGAGAATGATGAGAGAATATTGCCTGCAACAGGGGACACTCTGGTAACATACTTACCTCTCTCTTCTTTCCACACACTCTTGTTTCATTTGACTCTGTCCAACAATCACAACTTTAACTGAAAAAGAAACACACCTAGCATAGGTACATACAGACGCACACATACATCCAAGTACTGGTTTTTTGAGTCTTAATATCGCCCAATTGACTACGGTCTGGAGTGGAATAGGCGCGCCTTCGCCAGTAGAAACCAGTGAGGCAAGCACGTCAAATAGAAATAAAAATAACACTGAGAGAATAACTGGTAGGATTATGAGTAGGATATTCTTGGACAGATGAAATAGCAACGCTCAGAATGATCGTAGCGTTATCTAGGGAATGGTACACACATATATTTATTAACTTGATGGATTTTGATAAAGGCATTTGTTAGTGTATGCGAAATAACAATTAATAAAATATTGAAACATTATGAAATACCAGATACATTTATAAGAATTATATAAGATTTCTAAGAAGAGGACACAAGTAAAGTAATACGGAAAGGTAAATTGTCAGACCTATTTACAGTTCAAGTAGGGGAGATCAGACAGACATGCCTTCTATCTCCAACAATCTTTCTCGTGGTCCTGTTGACGCTGCAAACAACAGATAGTGGAGACAAACAGGATTACAGTGGACATTTTATAAAACAGTTGAAAGACTTAGATTTTGCAGAAGATATACTGGAACATAAGCTGTAGGAAATACATGAAAGGATATACATACACCTATGAAACAGTAATGGTGGGATTGCAGATTAGTGTGAACAAAACACAGGAAATGAGAAGGATTAGGAAACAAAGAGACGATATAAAGATACATGTTCAGAAAATTTAAGAAGTGCAAAACGTCACCTATCTGGGAATTACCAATGATAAAGATGCAGAAACAGACCTGTTAACGCTAGAATTAGCAAGGCATGATAGAAATCATTGAAGTCTTAGTTTTAGTCGAACTGTACTTCTACAGTGGCAGTTGCCCCTGTGCAGGTCCCAGCTCTGGTGTGAGCTGGATGTAGCAGGAAGGAGTATTTCCTGCTTAGCGGGCTAGTCTCGAGCAGCGTATTACTCCGCTGTGTTGGAACAAGTTCCGCGAAGAGTGGTTAACCGATGTGCGTGTCCATCTTAATAAACTCAAACACTAGAGCAACGTAGACCCACAGCCTGTTAGGCGCCATCTATGATGTTCTTAACAGATCAGCTAGCCATGGCCAGTGTAAAGCCAGTTAGCCGCCTCTTATGACATGCCCTCTGTGGGGCAGTCTACTTTAGAAGTAGATTATGATGTTTAACCCGTTGTAAAGTCAGTCCTAATAAACAGCTGGGAGACATAGCACGTGACTGAGTGTATCAAGTCCAGGCGCATCACCATCATCACCATCACCATCACCAACACCATCATCACCATCATCATCATCACAGGCGTCTCAGTCTATGTAGACTATGCGCCTGGCACCCTGTGAGTGTTATCCGGCTCAGGGCTCCTTTGCCTCGACAGTGTCTGCTATGGCTGTAAAAACTGATTCGCGAGTGACAGTCCCTGCCCCATATAGTACAACTATGCTGAGGAGACCGAACTGCAGGGGTGTTCTCCGAACTCTTCAGTATTTCTCTGTTTTTCTGTAAACAGAAGATCTCTATGAGCGTCGACAGTAACCACACAGTGAAACGAATTATTAAGAATAATATTCGGGAAATCTGGATGAACAGGTGGGCGACGGGAACAACAGGTGGGCGACGGGAACAACAGGTCGCAGTGTATTTAGCGAAATGTCACAGCCAAAAAGTAACGATGACATAAATAAACTACATAAAAGAGATTAAAATCTCATCTTTCAGTTCCGAAAAGGACATACCAGAGTCAATAGCCACTTGAACCGCAACTTAAGCAATCATCAGTCCGCAGCACCTGTCCTTGTGCAGACATTGCTCTCATCTCCGATGAAACAGTTCGGCATCTGCTCATTGAGTGCAAGGCGCTTCAGGATGTGAGGAAACAGTTCTTACAAGCACTGCACATAATTTCCAACACACTGTACGGAGCGATGACAAAACTGAAGAAGACCTGTATATATATTATAATGGCATTGGGCTGTCAAAAGCAAGCTTGCTCAGCAGCTATGGGATAATAACAACAACAACAACGAACGTCGGCAGCTACTGTGTTCCTTTCAACTGACTGTCTCCAAACAGCTCGATCCTAAGCAGTTGTCTCCCAGTCCTCATATGAGATGTCGCAGAACTTCGTGAATTAAGACACGGATTTAAATGGCTAAAAATGACTTGAGAGAAAAACATAAATTGCTGACCTCAGGAAAAAACTGAGGAAAATAATAATCGTCACATATTATTGCATTGTAAGGGGCTGAAACATGGATTCTAGCAAAGAAGAATAATTGAAGCTGGGAAGTGTTTGAAATTAGGTGCTACAGTAGAATGGAAAGAATGTGAGAGAAAGAAGATACAATGTGCTCACTGATTATGGGCGCACAAAGACAAATATTGCATATGACACAAAAACGTCGGTTGATTTGGCGGGGTCACAATATGCGACATGGAAGTCTTCTACAGGAGATACTAGAGGGCACTTATTGAAGGGAAGAGAGGACCAGGGCGACCAAGACTAAACTTTACATTTCAGGCATACAGGGAAAGTGCAAACTGTATTGCAATGAAGAGAACTGCAGAGGATATGGTCATATGGACAGACATACTCTGACAACCTTACAACCAGTCTCAGGACTGCTCAACCAGAGGATATGGTCATATGGACAGACATACTCTGACAACCTTACAACCAGTCTCAGGACTGCTCAACCAGAGGATAGAATCAAACAGAGGGACATACTCAGACAACCTTATAACCAGTTTTAGGACTGATCAACCAAATGATGAGAGTGTTTGTAGTATAACATAAAATATAAACATTTTAAAGAACAGTCCATATCTCTCAGCTCATGTTTGCCCGTAATCCCACAATCCCAAAATTCCACATCCTCAGAATTGACAGATCCGGCCGTTAGTCCACAACCAAGCAAAGACGGGTTAAGATGGGACACACGATACTTAAGTGTTCTCAATTCTGGAGTACCGGCCTAGTTGTATTATTGCAGTCCTTTAATGAATTATTAACGGTCATTGTTGGTCGAGATGGTTTTAAAGGGTAATATGATCGTTGGGGCTGGATCTGTTTTCAACGCTCATTATCCAATTTGCTATTACACGGACAACGCTATTCAACTAGTACGTAAGAACAGAGTGTTTGATAATGTTAGTGGCGGAGCTCTCGCTTTAGGCATCAACGATAGTGGGTTCGACATTCGTTATCAACACGCTTCGGTTGACCCAGTTGTGATTGGATATTTGGCTTACTGTTAAGGAAAGAAAGGCAGCAGGTAAGGGAACTGGCCACCCGACCTCATTAACAGGCTGTAGTCTAGTGTAAGGAATTCTGTAAGACTTCATCCCAGATTTCCCGATCAGTCGGTGTTGGGTGAAAAGCCGCCCCTGATATCCAGAGCTAAGTATCCTTTCATGTGTTCTATACCATTTGTATGTTTCCATCTCTGCTTCTATGATGTCTTAGTTGTTATGTGTATTGTTCGCTTTCCCAGATGAATACTTTTTAACGGAAACGGAAGTTTTGTTCTTGTTTTTAATTCTAGCGCAGCGGTTCTTAACCTTTTGGTTACCCCGGACCGGGGATTATGTGGCATTGTGATCAGGTGGTGTGGGTTCGACTCCGGACTCCGCCGTCTTTTTCACGGGTGCTTGATGCGGAGTCCCCTGTATTTCGTAGTCGCCGTCTAGTCGTCTTGTCCTTGACTTGCCACTGGGATCGGGCGGTTCGAGACAAGAGAGTGAGGATAAGAAGTAGTGCAGTTAATCCTTACTTAAAATACCGCTAGCAAAATAAATTATGCCATCATCGTCTACGATGGACGGCGGCCTTTGCCTTACCGCGGACTCATTTTAAACATATGTTGTTATCGTGGACCATTAACCCCATGTTCACGAATGAATTACCTGCGTGTCTGCAGTTGAAAAAAATCATTAATGGCATGTGTTGTAGATAAACAAGAAAACATAATAACATGAAAATAACATTTGTTCTTATCGCCCAACATGAATTAATCCTCCACATCTTGAACTCACACGACTAAATCCTCTTCATTGCATATCCATACTTACACATTGTAGCAAAGTATCATCAGTTGTTAAGCACAAATAACATTTTAATAAAACTTTATAGAGTTCACAGTGAAAGAGGAGGCAATTCCCGTTAATGGTCACTTTAAAGGGAGCAGTGCATGAGCTGCAGTGGTCAGCGACCCATAGCTGACTGCTAGCATCAGGGCCAGCTAAACAGAGTTGCCAAGACCCTTCTACACCTCCGCGCGGTGATCCTGGATAACAGGCTGCAGCAGGGCAGACTGGCTAAGGAGAAGGGATCGAAGAGCGAATGCTAACTCGGTTCTCAAAAAATGCTTGCTGAGGTCGGATGTGTTGGACCGTAAGGTATAAATATCGCAGTCAACTATAACTACAGTTAACTGTAAACTGCGACACAACGCATTCCGTTCTCTGGACTACAAACTGCTACTTAAGCCCTTTTAGGGGTTGGTTGCGGGAGATTGAGAACGAACGAAGCCAAGCCAAGTCACTTTAAGTTCAGTGATATTTATTGAATATATGTATCCTTCTAAATGAGTTTTACTGCTACTCGACAATTCCTACTTTTTCATGTTTATTTAATTCCTCTAAGGCTTAACAGGCAGTGTAACTCCGGTGTCAAAACTGGTTGAAATTCAATTGGACTGTTGACATTCTGTAATGGTAGAGCTGACACTAAATTTCACTTGCAAGCAATGTTATATCAGGACTAATAGCTGAAGAATGTGTGATCTGAGATGTGTCTAAATGTGAAGGTAAAGGTCAGTCCTCTAATAATAATTGCCGTCGGGGATAAAGATAAATATTCATGTACTAAGCCGCAGCTTATGTGAGGTGGGGTGGCCAGTACCCGCAGCTTATGTGAGGTGGGGTGGCCAGTACCCGCAGCTTATGTGAGGTGGGGTGGCCGGTACCCGCAGCTTATGTGAGGTGGGGTGGCCAGTACCCGCAGCTTATGTGAGGTGGGGTGGCCAGTTCCCGCAGCTTATGTGAGGTGGGGTGGCCAGTTCCCTTCCTTGCTGTTCATACCTTCTCCAACTCATACGTCAGGTACACATTTACAGCTGGGTCGACTTGAGGAACGGTTAACGACCTGATTTTTTTTATATTCGTCCGTGATTTCAAGCCATGGCGCGTTGTAATCACAAGCAATCTGAATATCGACTTGGCTACACGCTCCCACCTGATCTGGCTATGGTTTTCAAACTGTTTCATCACTTATTGTGAAGATACAACGATCGACTGAGTGATACTGTGCTCAGAAGTCTGTGAGCTAGGCAGACAGCCCTTCTGGCAAGTCCGGTTACCTGCCACACCCACACAAATTCCCACAGGGCCGTCTGTTTAATCAGCATTTTTTAATTGTGCCGTCCCCCTTCCGGAAGAACCACGTTATTCGCTTTATTTGCAATCCATGTTATCAAAATTCTTTTGTAAAACCATATTTTCGTCTCCTCCAATGATCCTTGCACTTGCCTGCCGACTCTACTAGTGCCACGAAGCATCCAAGAACTCTCTTCCTGAAATCCAGCGATAGCACAAGATTCTGGATAAATTACTTCAAATTCTGGACGACTCATTTTCCTTGGCTATTCGGTTCTTTATTTCATAAGTGCATCTCCCATCAGAACTGAATGAGTGCCCAAGTATTTCATAAGTGCATCTCCCATCAGAACTGATGTGAGTGCCCAAGTATTTCATAAGTGCATCTCCCATCAGAACTGATGTGAGTGCCCAAGTATTTCATAAGTGCATCTCCCATCAGAACTGATGTGAGTGCCCAAGTATTTCATAAGTGCATCTCCCATCAGAACTGATGTGAGTGCCCAAGTATTTCATAAGTGCATCTCCCATCAGAACTGATGTGAGTGCCCAAGTATGTCATTAGTGCATCTTCCATCAGAACTAATGTAGGTGCTTAAGTATTTCATAAGTGCATCTCCCATGAGAACTGATGTAGGTGCTCAAGTATTGAAATGAGTGTATTTGTTTTAGTTCTGCCTCGTTCCCATTTAACAACATTTTGGAAATGAATGCTCTGCTTAGTACTACCATTAATTGTGAGATTTCTTTTGATTTAAAGTGAAGCCTGCATTTTCGCTTTGAAAAACTACCATGTTGTCTAGTTCTTGTAAGTCTGACTCATTCCGCGCTATCAACAAAGTGTCGCCAGCGTAACGCATATTGTTTATGGATGTCTTCAGGGCTAAAATATCATTAATTTTGTCTAAATCATCTTAAATTCGTTGCTGATTTTGTTACTAAGAAACACAGTTACCGATCTCACAATTTATTGTCAGGTAGGATGCCATCAAATACCCGCTAGGCCGAGATCTGCGGAAGTGATTATTAAATATCGATTAATTAGTTAATGAACTTTTGAAATTGATAAATAATGCAAAATGTATCAGGCAGCCGCACTGATTTGGTTTCAACAAAGATATAGCTATCGTCAATATGGTTTGTTTCACTCCAGTAGGAGTTTGAGATCGCCGCAATAGTTTTATCATATGCAGGAAGTCTGTCCAAATGGGTGTATGTTCCATGGTAGATGTGTTCCAAGTGGCATTATGTGACGAGGCTGCTAGTCCCATGCACAACCCTAATGATACATGACTATTATAGTAAGGTTATTCCGTCTATTGCTTCTGAGAAAAGCCCCCCTAAATTCACACAATGGACTTCCCCAGGAATGTTTAGGAGCGGAATTATCTCATCCATAATGCATTTTCCATTTTCTATTAGATTGTTTGAAATCTTGCTAATTTGTTGACGGATTTTCATATTATTTCAGAGCGATTTTATCTCTTTGTTTATGAGTAATGAGAATGGACTTTATCTGTTCTGGAAAGGCCTGCTAGCGTTGTCTGTACAGTGGTACTCATTGGTCTGAGGACCTTCGCTGTTATTTGTGATTGTTTTATGTAAGGTTCGCTCTTTTGTTATGTGAAGGTTTTGCTGTTTTGTTCTGTGACGGTTTGCTGTTTTGTTATGTGAAGGTTTACTGTTTTGTTATGTGAAAGTTTACTATTTTGTTATGTACAGGTTTGCTGTTTTGTTATGTGAAGGTTTGCTGTTTTGTTGTGTGAAGATTTGTTGTTTTATTATGTGAAGGTTTGGGGTTTTGTTATGTGAAGGTTTGCTGTTTTGTTATGTGAAAGCTCACTGTTTTGTTATGTGACGTTTTACTGTTTTGTTTTATGCCGTTTTGCTGCTTTGTTATGTGACGTTTTGTTGTTTTTTTATGTGAAGGTTTGCTGTTTTGTTATGTGAAGGTTCGCTGTTTTGTAATGTGATGTTTTGTTATGTGACGTTTTGCTGTTTTGTTATGTGAAGTTTTCTTGATTTGTTATGTAAATATTTCCTGTATTGTGGGAATATTTCCTTTTTTTTTTTGTCCAGGGAAAACTACTTCGAAGTGGGATAAGGTCTTGATCAGTAAGTTTCACCTGCCATGACTTACATTTTCTGATCATAATGTTTCACATGAACCCTGACTAACAAAGTCTGATAATCCTATTTTGCCTGGCCCTGACTAACATAGTCTGTTCAGTATATTTGTTTAACCCTGACTAGCATAGTCTGATAAGAATGTTTTTCCTCGTCTTGACTAACATAGTCTACTCAGTTTTTTTCACCTAAACCTGGCCCACACAGTCTGATCAGTATGTTTCACCTGGACCTGACTAATATAGTACGATCAGTATGTTTCACCTGACCCTGACTAACATAGTACGATCAGTATGTTTCACCTGACCCTGACTAACATAGTACGATTAGTATGTTTCACCTGACCAGACGTTAGTCTTCTCTGCCTTTTATTTATAATATTTATACTTATATTGTCATTTATGATATATCAATGTCCCTATTTTCTATACATTATTGAAAAGTTCAAAAACCAGCACAAGTTAATGGAAGGAAAACAGAACAAATGAATAATTTAACGCATAATCAGTGCGTCCATTACACAATCTCACGCCTCCCAACCCTTCTCCATTACCAACATTCCATCAACTGACTACTTTGTTTTCTATATCCTAGGCCCAAGATCACCATCACCAGACAGACATTTCCAAATATCTGCTCCAGAAAGCAGAACCGCCATATTTCCACCGGAAACAGGAGATTTGTCGCCCAGGGACCAATCACAGCAGGCTGTTCATTCCCTGGCGGCGCCACCTGTGAAGGGTGGCCCAGGGCCAGTAACTCCCATGATGAGATGTGATATTAGCAGAATAACTTCCCTTTATGAAAATAATTTAGATAATGGAGAAAATAATGGGAGTAAGTTTGAAAATGTGCCTCGGGACGAAATCGATATTCAGCAATCTAAAAGTTCTGTATCGATAATTTCAAATTCAGATAAGAAAGCCCAGTTGATCGGTAAAAATAAAATCATTGATACATACAATGAACACAATGATTACGTCAGATGTGAACATGGCGATTTCAAAGAAGAGACTATGATAGACAATGGAATAAAAAATAAGGACAGCGATCTCAGTATTCACAAAATAGAATGTTTTAAAATGACTCATTACATAATTAAGCGATTAGATGGAAACGGTTCCAGTCCAAACTATGACACGTGCTCGGAAGTGAACCCTGACCCTAGGGACGATGAGGATGATAGTCACACGTTTACACACACGACTGACCTTGACAGTAGTGAGGTCATGATGGATGACGGTAACGTCGACGATGATGAAAGTCTGGATAGAGAGAAGGACATAGAGGAGATGGGCAAAAGAAAACAACGACGGTATAGGACGACCTTCACAAGTTATCAGTTAGAGGAGCTAGAGAGAGCATTCCAGAAAACTCATTATCCTGATGTGTTTACGAGGTTAGTAGATCGCTTTCTGTTTGGCATGACGAAATATCTTTAAAACATTGAATCAAAATCGTGTAGATTTGTTTTTACAGCCCCCATCTATTTTGTTATACGAGGCGTGTTCAAATGAAACCGGACCTAACTGCAACAAGTTAACATACATACGATGCGCACGATGACGTCACATCTGATGTAACCAGCACTTCCCGACAAGCTTGCCAAATTTCAATATCCTCCGAATCATAGTTTCCTTGGTAAAAGTAAAGTATCCCATAGCATTACTGCCGTAGAGGTGTGAGGTGTTAGCAATCTCACATTTCAAAGGCTCGGCTACATGAGGGCGGTAGCCATCTCCTCTCCCTCGCCGCATTTACTTCCCGGACTGAACCGGTACCCATTTAAGGCTGGGTCGATCCGGGAGCCATTGCGGTCTGCAAAAAACATTACCGCCTCAACTGGGGAATGAACCCAGGACAACTTAGATGCAAAGCCAGCGCGCTAACCACTGTATAGTGACAAAAGTGTGCCGAACATAGCAGTGAAGAACTGGACAACGATGTTTAAAGAAGGACATGAGTTAATGAAAGATCATCCGAGACCAAGTCAGGCGAATATTGTTGCGTCAGAAGATGCCATCGCCAAAATGTATGCAGCAATTCGGGTGGACCGTCTCCGAAGCTGAGGATCTCCCCACATTTTGTCACCATACACTGCTTGCCTGTCATCATACACTGCCTGCATGTCACCATACACTGCCTGCATGTCACCATACAATGTCTGCATGTCCCCATACACTGCCTGCATGTCCCCATACACTGCCTGCATGTCACCATACACTGCCTGCATGTCACCATACACTGCCTGCATGTCCCCATGTACTGCCTGCATGTCACCATACACTGCCTGCATGTCACCATACATTATTTCATGTCACCATACACTCCTGCATGTCACCATACACTGTCTGCATGTCCCCATACACTGCCTGCATTCTGCGATGAATGGCAACTGGTTGATATCCTTCAGCTGTTAGAAACCGAATCACCGTTCGTTGATTAACTCTGGGCGGATTCCGTATCACTCCAGCCAGGTTTTGACGGTTTGCTGTCGAAATTATGAATCGGGCGATAATAAAATAATGCAAAATTGACTGTTTTTATGGTCTGTTTACATCAGAAGTGGCGTTATCATACGCATCGTAAGTATGGTAGTTAGGGCAGAGAGTGGGCACGAAGGAGTACTCTAGTGATGTGAAGTAAAACGTGGAGTGCTAGAGGGCTCGGTTTTTGGACAAATTTTCTTTCTTGATGTATATAAACAATTTGGACATTGCTATGGGATCTATGATTCAACATTTACTGATGACACAAAACTATGCAGTAGTGTCTCATCTAAAGCAGAAGTGGATATATTGAGGTCGGATTTAGATACAATTCGAGAATGGTCTATAAGGTGGTAAATGAAGTTTAATGTATATAAATGTGCAGTCATCCACATGGGTAGATCCAATATGGAACAATATTACAGAATGGGCGAGAACAATATTAAAAAGATACAAAAACAAAGGGACCTAGGGATTATAATAGATCTTACTGGTAAGGTGAGTGAGTGTGTCCAGGTAGCAGTGAAAAAGGCAAATACAATGTTAGGTAGGATAAAACGAAATATTAAACATAGGAGCAAGGAAGTGATAGTCAAACTGTAAAGCATTAGTTAGACCTAGATTGGAGTTCTGTGTACAGGTGTGGAGTCCATATCGTAGAGGGGATATAAACCTGCTGGAAAGAATACAAAAAAGAGCAACAAAGCTGATAGTGGGATTTCAGAATTACAGTTATGAGGAAAGTCTCAGAAAAACTGGCCTTCTGTGTCTAGAAAAGAGAAGTATTTGTGGTGATAATACAGGTTTATAAGTTAAGCAAACGGACAGTAAATTAGACTATAATACGTTTTTCAAAATTCAACCACCTACAAGAACAAGAGGGCATAGCTAAAAATTATCTAAAGAAAGGTCCAGATTAGATATTAGGAAATATTGTGTTTGTCAGAGAGTGGTGAATGCTTGAAATGCATTGCCAGAAGAAGTAGTGAAAGCAGGGACAATTAATGCATTTTAAAATAGATTGGATGCGCATATCTTTTAGAGCAAGGTAATGTAAATGAAACTGGTTGTATACAGACTAAGCAGGGTCTTTTAACCAGTATAAAGACGTTAAGTTAAGTTAAGGTCTGGTTTCATTTGAACACGCTTCGTATGTCCCTACGAAGAACTCTAGGTCGCAACGTGAGTTATTTCCTTTTTGTGTTTGCACTTTCTTGATCCTGACCCTAATTGTCTCTATGTGTGAATTTAGCTAGTTGGTCATCGCAAGCGATGATAGCCACATCTTCAGACGGTTTTCTTATGGTAATTGATAATATAACTTGGGCTGTATTTTGATTATAGTGAGAAAGAGGATGCGCTGGTTATCAACCTCACTCTCTGGTCTCGACTTACCTTGGATTAGTGGCAAAACATAAGTCAAGATGACTGGAGGTAATTCAGAATGCAAGGCCCTCTGGTCTACCTCTTTGAGACCAGTGGTGGCTTGATCCCTGATCAAGACCACATTTCACTTCTTGGGTCATGTGAAACATACTGATTTACGATCCCACCTCATGTCCTCGTCGCTCTCCTGGAAATAGTCTGTGTTGGATCAACAAAGTGGGGATCGACAGTGTGATCCTTAGTGGTAAGCCTACTAAAACTAAAAAGTCTTGCATTGCACTACATCCAGGGTGACCCATTCATATTTTCTTTAATCCGCCATGAAACACTAAGCCATTCATCACCATCATCAGTTCTATAACCTGAAAGATCATTGGCGCACCAATACTGTAGATTGTTGGACCAGTTCCAGCCACTTAATTCAGTTTTTGTGCCACGATATTTGTTCTAGCTAAGGACCTTCCCGTCCACTCTCTGGTGTTTTCTTCCCATCTTTTTTCTGCCTCCCTCTCTAACGCTTCCCAGGCACAGTACCTTGCAGGACCGTCTTGGCCAACCCATGTGAGCTTGCGTGTGTTTACCATACTCAATAGGTCTTTAAATTGGCCGACCTCTCTTTTAACGGTGTCCAGAACTGCCTTAATCGTGACGTGTTCTAGATATGAAACGCCGAGGATTCGACGCAGACATCTCATCTCCATTTCAAAAATTCGTCGCTCTCAAACGCCTGTCAGATTCCAAGTTTTCCACGCATAAAGGTACACAGAAGTGACAAGTGCATACATTAAACTCAACTTGGATTTCAGGTTGATGCTTTTGTCCCTCCATAGCGGCCTCAGTTTGATCAGAGCAGCAATGGTCATCGCTGTTCTTGTCTGAATCTCAGTTCTGGAACCTTCCGCATCCATCAGTGCTCCCAGGTATTTAAACTGTTTAACAATTTGCAATGGTTTGCCTTTGATGGCAATCGGACTTGATAAGGCCCTCTGGGACGTTGACCATGACTTTTCTCTTCTCCGCATTAATTTCCATTCCAAATTTTTGGGCGACATTGTCAAGGTTTGACTCACAAGTTCTAGCTCCTTTCTTAAAATGTATGTTGATTTGAAGAACCTCTGTAACCAGCTACCACACAAAAATAAAACATTTACAGCAACTTTGTCACAGAAAGTTGATCGCAGAGGAAAAATGTAGTCGCCTTTTTGGCCATGCCAGGATCACATCAAACACAACTTAAGAGCAACAACTTCTGTGCGAAAAGTCCAAAGTCAATTTACCAAACCTCCTTAATCGCAGGAAACAAATTTGATTCCGGCAACCGGATCTTACAGTTGAAGTTTTGTGTCCGCTTGTCGCCATCTTTATTTACCTGTACTTGCAATGCACGTCGGGAAACATGCAGTCACGAGGCACTATAGGACAGGTAACAATCCGATTTCCTGGATTGAAACTGCTAAGACAATGTACACAATTTTCTTTGGGGAGAAAAGTAAACATTCGTTTTGTTGAAAATATGCGGAGAATAGAACTTGAGAGCCCCTAGCTTCTTGGTCGCTTTATTGACCTGTTCGTCTGAAAACATGGCGCGGGTTAGTGTGAAATGTCCGCTCCAGATTTCCAATGTCCGGTATTTCTGTTTGGAATCAACATCATTATGTACCTTGCTGACAACCCCGGTTTAATCATCGGTCTCCTCACATTGTTTCCCGAGTTGAGATTATCAATCATGTTTTGATGTTTAGGTGTTCAGCATTGTCGCTAGTTGTCCCCCTATTGTCACTTTGTTCATTGGTATTCTTCTTCTTCTTCTGCGTTCATTCTCAAACTCCCGCTACCAAGTCCCGAACAGGGTTTTGCAAGTAACAGGATGTATTCCGGAGAATGGAATGCGTTGTGTCGCTAGTTTACAGCTTGACTGCGATAGTTGCACCTTTTGGTCCGACACATCCGTCTTCGGCAGCGTTCATTGGTATTATTTGTTGTTACAGTGTGCTCAAACTGTTTTCTTTCAATAACATCCAAAATTAAAATCATGTATGAGTTCTTTTTTTTTTTAATTTTTCTTTTTTATCAGGACTTTCTCTATTATTTTTCCCTTTTTACTTGCTCCTTGTCTAAATCCTCATTGCTTCGTGCTATTTCGTGGCTTCCATTCATTCCCAAAGAAAATGAGTTATTCACTTTCAGTTTGTATTCCATGTTATTGTTGTTGTTGTTACTCTAAACTTCTCGTGCAGAGTAGATTTCATTATGGACGTTTCCTTGGTAGCGCGTTACACAGGCACTTCTTACATCTCGAGACAAACTTCATAATGCTCCTCAGTAGATTCTCTACTACGGGGATCGCAATCACTGCCTCGTTGGTCAGACTTCTGTGAGATTTAATATTTCCAAGAACCGCGTCGGGAACGTAAAGTGGGATCTTGATCCCGTATATTTCATGTTTTCTTCTTCTTCTTCTTCTTCTTCTTCTTCTTCTTCTTCTTCTTCTTCTTCTTCTTCTTCTTCTTCTTCTTCTTCTTCTTCGTTCTCAATTTCCTGCTACCAAGGCCCGAGCAGAGCTTAGTAGATAACAGGATGTAGTCCAGAGAACGGAATGTGCTGTGTTGTGGTTTATAGCTTGACTGATATTTTTGCACCTTGCAGTTCAACACATCCGACTTCAGCATTGTATTTTTGGGTACTGGGTTAGCCTTCTCCATTATATCCCTTCTCCCTAGCCAGTCTATCCTGTTGCATGCAACCTGTTATCCCCGTTAACAGTCAGCTGTTAGAAATATGTTGTGAAAGTCTCTACATCTCTCTCTCCCTTCTCCCTCTGCTTCCCTTCTCTCTCTCCATTCTCTCTCTCTCTCTCTCTCGATCGCTGTGTCTCTGTGGTACTATCTACCCATCTGTCTATCTCTTTCTCTCGGTGTCTCTTTTTCTCTCTTTTTCTATCTACCCATATATCTATATCTCTCACTGTCTTTATCTCTTTTTTTCTATATACCATTTATCTATCTCTCTCTCTCTCTCTCTTTCTGTATGTTTCTGTGTCTCTCTTTTTCTGTCTACCCATCTATCTATTTCTCTCACTGTCTCCTTGTCTCTCTTTTTCTACCATCTGTCTGTCTCTCTCTCTCGCTCTCTGTGTCTCTCTTTTTCTATTTGATAGTTTGTCCATCACAAGTGATGAAGACCACTCTCTTTGTTCAGCCGTGTGGACAGTCGTATCTCTTGCTGTGTCCGCTGAAATGGGTGACTTGCGCGTTGATTTGGATTAAAGTGAAGAAGCAACTGCGCCTTTTGTCAACCTCTCTCTCTGGTCCTGAGCTACCTTTGGCAAGTGGCAAGATATTTATCGAGACGACTGAAGATAGCATAGGATGCAGATTATTCCTCCCGCAGCCTTTTCTGTAAACAGGTATCCCGCAAGGCAGCGGAGGGGGGATGACATCTATCGTTGTGTGTCGTGTCATTTCCATAACCACAAGAGGTCGCAGTGACATCGCTCAGCGTGTAAGTGAGTCTAGAGGCCGTAGTGGCATCACACGGCGTGTGAGTGAGTCTTGCATCTCTCCCCAGCTGTGTTCAGTTCATTATAGTCGTGTCTAACTTCCTCACACGCCAATTTCGTGAAGTTCAGCCGTGTGAACTAAACCGTGAAATCCGACATACAGGTTTAATAGTGGTGCTATTCAAATAGCCGATATCCAGACACGAATAATAGGACGTAAGAAATCACCAAAAAAAACGAACGAATTAACCAGTAAATGGAAAACAACAACATGTTTCCGTGAACACAAGTGTATGTCGTCGACTAGTGTGAATTCCCTGCAAATCCAAGGTAAGCCGGTATCTATAATAAACTAAAACAGTAGAGCAATGTAGACCCGCAGCCGGTTACGGGGCCATCTTTGCTTTGACGAACGACTGGTGTTTTCTCTGTTTTGCCGTTGTCGTTCTCTGTGTTTCTGCTCCGTACATGTTTTCTTCATGTTAATATATCGGTCCTTCCAGGTCTAGTGCCAACATGGCTGCTGATCTGATTCGCTACTGAATTATGTCTGTTTTTCTGTGGTTTTTGGGTCTAAAATTGTATTATTACAGATTCCTCTTGGAAAAAAATGTTTTATATCCGTTTTTCCCATTCTACTTGTGCCCGTCAAAGCGCCGAAATGTTTTTCAATCGACATAATATAGGATAAAGTCGATCACAGAATACGCAAGCGCGATTACAAATAAACGACCAAGATGGAAACGAGGCCGGAAAGAAAGGATACAAAAAAGCAAAATCTTCGGAGTGAACCTGAGACGTCATGCTTGAGTACGAAGGGGAGATCATAGAAATATTCACAATGTGGAGGAACACGTTGCCTGGAGAGTGATGGGCTCCGCCACGTTCAAAACGATCCAAGACACACCGATATTGTAGAAAACATAGACAAAAATCAGAAATGCGCCAGCTGTCTTAATACACAAACAATTGACAATAATACCGTTGAGGTTAACTCGTTCAGACAGAAGATTCTTCTTCTTCTTCTTCTTCTGCGTACACAGTCAGACAGTAACCATTATTTTCTCGAAAAAAGCGGCGGTCATCCTGAGACTCTCGCCACTGCCATAGAGCTTGTCTTGCAGTTCCACTGGCAATGGCCACATCTGCTCTCTCTGATCCTCGTATGTCGGGCAGTTCTGCAGCAGATGTTCAGTGGTCATTTTACCAGTACCGCACGGGCATTCGTCGGTACACCCTATCTTCAATTTGTTGAATAGGTGGTACCTCAGTCTGTTGTGGCCAGTGCGAAGTCTGAAGACAACGACCTGCTCTCTTCGGTTCAACTGGTAATAGGCATCGTTTTTGGTGTAACCAGTATGTTCGGTTTCCCATTTGGTCATGTATCTGGCTTTGATAAGCCGTTTTGACTCTTCGTACGTCATACTGGTATCTGTTTGTGGTAGCCTTGCACCTTCTTTTGCCAGTCTGTCTGCCTCCTCGTTGCCTTGGATGTTGCAGTGTGACGGAACCCACTGTACCACTACCCTTTTTGGTGCGGACTGCTGGCACAGTTTGCAGAGTGCTGCTCTTAAGTCATTAAGCTCAGTGTTTTTCTGGCTTTTTAGCGCTGTGACTACTTCGAGAGCATCTGTCAGCAGGACTATATGGCTCTCATTTTCACTGTGTGTTACCATTTCTTCCACTGCCGCCCTCAGTGCCTCTGCCTCTGCTCTGAAATTGCTTGTGTACTTACCAGTAGCGAATGACAGTGTTATTTTTCTGCCATTTGATAGGTTCAGGAATGCTCCTGCCCCTCCGTTCTGTGTAGTGTTTGTTACAGAACCGTCGGTATATGCATGGGTCCAGTCCATGCTTGGGTAGCTTTTCGTTATGAAGCTTAGGCTAGTTTCTCTCCTTTCTTTTTCACTCTGGCAGTTTTTGTTTGCAATACCTGGTATATTTTCTACCACCTCTGGAAATATATCCTGCCTCCAAGTAGGTTTTCGTACAGTAGTGATGGGTTTTGGTGTTGTTAGTGCGTTTATGGGATCTTCGTGCATCTTTGCTTTTGCTATTTCTGCAAAGTTTCTCCGCTTTAGTTTCCCATTTCCCAAATTGTTTAGTCTCTGGTACATTGGATGGTCCGTCAGTCTTCTGAGTTTCTCTGACTGCAGCTGGGCTCTGCAGTCTCTTCTATCGGTCATGGATTGCAGTTTTGTAATCTTTTCAAGTTCTACAATTGGCGTTGACTTCATGCCACCTGTTTTAATTCTCATGGCTTGGTTTTGAAGTTTGTTAACTTTATCGAAGTTCGCCTTCGCTGCGGTTGTCCATGCCGCAATGCCATACTCGAGAACTGGTCTCACTCTTCCAGTGTACAGTTTCTTTAGTATGCCTTCGTCTGCTCCCCAGCTTGTGCCAGCAAGTTTCCTCATGATCGCCATTCTTTCTCTGGCTTTCATTCGGTTTCTCTCAATCTGACTTTTCCATGTCATGCGCCGATCAAATGTGACTCCCAGATAGGTTGGGTTGTCGTTTGGCTGCAGGATTTTGCCATTTAGCCTTAATTTGGTACTTTGGGGTTTTAATGAGAGCGAGAATATTGTGCACGTGGTTTTCTCCTCGTTTATTTTGACCAGCCATGAGTTCGCCCATTCTTCCAGCGATGTTAGGGCCGTCTGCATCCGATTTCTTGCTATGGTGAGATTCTTTTCAGAGGTCCACATAGCCAGATCGTCTGCAAACATTGAGCTATGGACTCTTCTTGGTATATTCTCTGTAATATCGTTTATATATACCAGGAAGAGTGTGGGTGACAATACTCCCCCTTGGGGTACTCCCTGCTCGAGTGTCACCTTTTTGCTCATCTGCCCTTGTACTTGGACTCTGGCCGTTCTTTGTTTGAGGTAGTGGTTGATCCACTTGTACATCTTCCCACAGACATCACTTCTTCTTAGCTTGACTCTAAGTCCATCCTTCCAGACTTTGTCAAATGCCTTTTCCAGATCCACCCAAACAGCTACTGTGTGTTTCTGTGCCTGGTAGGCATCTTCTATCTCCTGGGCTATGAGGATGACCTGGTCCTCAGTGGATCTGTGCTGTCTAAAGCCGGCTTGCTGTGGAATTAGTATTCGTTTTTCTTCCAGATGCCACATCAGTCTGGTGTTTATCATCCGTTCCATCAGCTTGCCGACACAGCTCAGTAGGCTTATGGGCCTGTATCCATTTGGATCTGTTTTGTCCTTTCCTGTTTTTGGTACTGGTACCAGTATTGCATCTTTCCATGCCTGGGGTACAATACCCCTTTTCCAGCTTTGGTTCAGGACTGATAGTAGTTTTTTCTTCGCTGTTTGGCCCAGCCCCATCAGCATTTCGTTTGTTATCCCGTCTTTTCCGGGAGATTTCCTTTTCTTTAGTGTTCTCATAGCCTCTTCCATTTCGCGCATTGTTAGTTTGGCCATCATGTGCTCTTCAGGAGCCGTATTTATGTTTTCGTGTCCCTTTAGCTCTTCGCTAATGTCTGTATGCTTATCTGCAGGGACCTCGATGTGGTTTGCTCTGGCATAGTGATCGACAAAGGCGTTTGCGGCTTTCTTACCTGTGATCAAGTTCTCGCCTTGCTTGATAGTAATTTGTTTATTTGACGGGGTTTCGTCGTTCATGGCTCTGACTAGCTTCCATAGCTTGTTCCCTTCTTTGTCCAGGTTTAAACTTTCCGTTTTATTTTTCCAACTTTCTCTTGCTGTTTGCTTGAGAGTGTGTTTGTACTTCGCCGCGGCGGCTTTGAGGGCGATGTTTGCCTCCATGGATTTTTCTCGTTCTGCCATGTTCCTAGCATTTGTTACTGCATCTTCCACTTTCTGTAACTCATCATTCCAGTAGGGCTTATAGTTTTTCCTAGCTCCTCTTGGGATGGTTTCAGTGGCGGCTTGCATTATTGCCTTGCTTAGGCTCTCTACCATGGGCTTCATTTTGGTGTTTCGTGTGTTGATGGTTTCACACAGCCCATCTGTCAGGATTGCAAATCTGTCCCAGTTGGCTCGTTTGTAATTCCAACGTGGGAGCGGTTTTGTTTCCTGTGGGCCTACTTCCATGTCAATGGTTAGCCTGATCGGCCTGTGGTCGCTACCTGCCAGTTGGTTTAGCACCTGGCGGTCTATTTTATAGTGTATGTCCTGTGTGGAGAAGGCCAAATCTGGAGTCGAGGTGGTATGCCATGTTCTTGAATAGAAGCTAGGGCTATCCTCCGGCCTATTGATTAGGGAGAGATTTGCATCTATCTCCCAATCTTCCACTTCGTCACCTCTGCTGTCTGTGTCAGAGTATCCCCATCTCTCCGAGTGGCTGTTGAAATCTCCAACTACTATGCAGTTGGAGTCTCTGACCTCCATACTCGAGAGCGATAGGTCTCTGTTTGGTGGTCCGTACAGATTGAAAATGCGGAGCTTCGTCTCTTGAGCCATTATGTCAACTCCTACAATTTCTGCTTGTCCGGTGTGATTGACAGGTACCGCGCTACTCGGTATGCTGTTTCTGGTCAGTATCAGGACCCCTCCTTTGTGGCCTTCTCTATCTAGACGGAAGGTCTGGTATCCTCTGATTGAGAATTTATGGTTATTGTTGAGGTGCGTTTCCTGGATACATGCCACGTCAATCTTACCTTCATGCAGGTGGTGTGTTAGGGAAAGTTTTTTGTTAATGACTCCCTCCGCATTCCACTGTAGTATTTTGAGGAGACAGAAGATTCAATATCCGGGCATATAAACCGAGTAGAGTGGCGGAAATCGAGCCAACAATCTGCAGTCAAGGTAAGGCAAAAAATGCCGTCGGGTATGAAGATAAAAATAAAATTATAAATTTGCAGGATTGGGGCCTTAATAATCTTTCAGGTTACATGACTGATGATGATGATGATATATATGTGTGTGTATATATATATATATATATATATATATATATATATATATATATATATATATATATATATATATATATATATATATCTATAATACATATATATTTAGTTTGATTTACTATACAAAATTATAATTCTGTTTGTTAATCATGATTTTTATTCGCCCACAGAGAAGAGTTAGCCATGAGAATAGACTTAACAGAAGCCAGAGTTCAGGTAACAATTCTATCTATCTATCTATCATAATATATATATATATATGGGCATTTCTTTCTGTCTGTCTTTCTATCTGTCCATCCATATGTCGTTTTCCAAATTGTTTATCTTTCACAATGATGGTGAAATCTCTTGTATGTGAGACAACTGCTTATGTACCTCCGATACTTTGACCAACGAATTGTCCTCATCTTAATCCTTTTGACTAAACATTCTAGAGTCTAATCACTCAAAATGTGCATGACAATAAAGATAATGGGCGGCATATATACTTACCTCATAAGCATTCACTCCTATCTCTTCTTACCTCACACTCTCGTTTCAATTTACTCTGTCCAACAATCACACTCTTGTACAACTTTCACATGCGCCATCAGGGTAAGAGCCTTCCATTGAACTTTGGTTGGGTTGACCTCTGAGAGCGCCGAAATCTAGCGTAGGTACTCACAGACACACACACACGTACGCATCCAATTGCTGGTTAATTCGTCCTAATATCACCTGAAAGTCTGCGGCCCTGGGTGGAAAGTGGCGTGCCTCTGCCAGTAGAATACAGAGAGGCAAACACTTTAGCCAAAAAAAAGAAGATAATAGACGTCACTTATTCAAAATAACCAATTTTGAACGCTTTCATTGAGTATGATCATACTGAAAGTGACGGGACAATCCATAATGGTGCAATTGTCTGAGGACTTGTGATTTAGCAATAGGATTGGACTTTGAACACGAAAAGACATGCCAAAGTCTTTCTCGGCTGGCTATGTATAACTGTAGGAGCATTCATTTTCATTTCCTTAACAAATAACCATTTTTTGATGAATTTACTTTAATTATATTAATATTATGGTGTTTTTTTCTTTTGTCTGAATGGAAAGTCCATTTCGTTGGTGTCCTACAAGTGTCAAATGTTATACTAGCAGAAATGATATAAGCAGCCAGCGTGAACTTAAATATTTTATTGTTAGATCCAAATGTAAAACTTACCTCATTATTTGTGTGGATTACTATCACAACTATCTTGTCACGTATTGTCAACTTTGTCAAGTACTAACGTCACTTAGTAACGGGTAGTCTTGATGCAACATTTGTCACATTTGACACTTTAATTGCAGTCAGCTCAGCTGCTTCCAATTACCTTTCAATAATTAGCGAACCCAGCGTACTTTAATCATCCAAATATAAACATAGCATCTTCCTTTGTACCGTTATCCGGTAATATTACATTATAAATTTAAAGTTTTTAAATGCATCTTCAGTGTTAAGTGTTTGACCAAATTCAAGACACAATTAGATTTATTAATATCTAGGATTGGAACGTAAGACAGCATATTTTGAAAACCACCAAATTGGCTACCACCAAAGATGTCTTGAGCACAAATGCTTCTTTTTGTATCTATACATTCAAGAAAGTTATTTACACATTTGATCTATGCAATTATACACATTTGTGTGTGTCTTCTTTATAATTACAAACCATATTGAGAAGTCCGAATTGCTTCCTACAATATTTAGTAACCGTCAAGTTTACAAAATTTCCTTATCCTCCTACTCATAGTTTCCTCAGCATGGCAGATGTGATACGGAATCTGTCCAGAGTTCATCAACGTGCGGTTATTCGGTTTCTAACAGCTGAAGTATGCCGACCAGTTGACATTCATCGCATAATGCAGGCAGTGTATGGTGAGAAAAGTGTTTCGAAGACAGCGGCGAAGAACAGAACAACTAAATTTAAAGAAGGACATGAGTTAACGAAAGATCTTCCGAGAACAGATCAGACGCATATTGTTGCGTCAGAAGATGCAATCGCCAAAATTGATGCAGCAATTCAGAGGGACCGTCGTCGGAGCTTACGTTCGCTAGCAGAGGAATTCGCTATGTCGCTAGAGACATTTCAAATGGTGGTTAGCAAGAAACTGAAGTATCGGACGGCGTTCACAATGAAATATCGAGACTTATGGGGTGAACTGGTTCGACAAACTGCAAGAACGGTCCCTCAACGACCTTCTAAATTACGGGACTGATGATGATTATATATATACATATCATTCAAGTACCCACTAATCAATCTAGCCGTCAATCCATCCACAAATTAGCCCATCCATTCGTCAATCTTTCAATACATTCATCCTCCATCCATCCAGCAAAGTATTAATACATCTATCGACCCGCCCATCCATTCGTAGTTTACCAAAATGTAATCCATTCATCCATCCGCGTATCCATATATTCATCCATCTGTTTATCAATCCACCTATTCATTCATTATTTGGCATATCCATTCATCTATCCATTCATTCATTCATCTATCCATCCATTCGTCCATTTATCCACCTACTTACCAATTTATCCATCCGTATGTCCATCAATCAAAACTGTTGATGGTTCTTAAAGAAAATCCGTGTTATAGCCAAGTATGCGCTCTCACATCGTTTGTTCATCTTTCCATCTTTCTGTAAATGGGAACCCGAATTACATTTAAGATTTTTAGACATTTAATATATTCATCCATCACATGTGATGAAGACCACTTTATTTGTTTATATGTGTGGACAGTATTTTCTCTTGCTGTGTTCGCTGAAATTGATGACTTGGGCAGTGATTTGGATTAAAGTGACGAAGATTCTGCACCTTCCGTCGACCTCACTTTCTGGTTCTGAGCTACCTTCAACCAGTGGCAAGATTTTATCGAGACGACTGGAGATAGCACAGGATGCAGATTTTTCCTCAGGGTTAACTGCCGAAGCCTTTCCCGTAAACAGGTATCCCACGAGGCAGCGGAGGGAGTTGGCATATATCGTTGTGTGTCACGCCTGTCCCATAACCGAAAGAGGTCATAGGGCCATCCCTCAGCGTGTATGTGATGTGTTGGGCATCTCTCCGGGGCTGTGTTCTAGTTTATTATAGTCAGGTCAAAACTGACACTGTCTGCAGCTAGGGCGTAAAGTTCAACGGTGTATCTTGGATCATGAAAATACGACACAGGTTTTTAAGCGTGGTGTCCATTCCAGGATAATCGGACGGAAGAAAACACACAAAAATAACGAATTGACCAGTCCACATGGAAAACAACGACACGCTTCGGTGAATACAAGTGCCCAGTCATCGACCAGTGGGAATTTCAGGCATATCCGTGGCCTGGTAGCATCCATAATGAACTAAAACACCAGAGCAATATAGCCCCGCATCCGGTACGGCGCCATCTTTACTGCTCATTTATCACATTTCAGACACGGCGGGGAATAAAGCCCATTTGTAAACTAATTTCAGAAAATCTGGAAAACAAGTACAATGGAGTCTTTTACATTTAATCCGCGACGGCAGTGCCTTCTGTGGGACTACTTTCTCCATTCTGTACCAGTTTGTTTGTACTGTGAATATTTACTGAGCGATCACTCGCATTTCATACCTGATACACCACCTTCACAATTTGCCCACCCAGATTTCAAACGTTAAACAAACCCCCCAGTCGAGATTTTCCATCACCACGACCAGAAGGACAATTAACTATTTGCACTTCTCATTTTCTCAATCTAAATGTCGATTTAAGGTCATATTTTAAATATAATATCCTAACAATGTACCTGGCCCAGGGGGATCTGGCGGCAAGGAAGGTCACAGCTGCTGTCAAATACGGCACAAATTCTGTAAACTTTCCAAAAGATTTGTGTACCTTAAGTAGGGTATCTTCGCGTCAGGATACATTACCTGTTATTTGTCTGTTAGTGTAAAGTTATCTTTGCGCTTTTCAGCGTAACGTCTGCCTGTGTTTACCATTACAAACATGTCATAACGATATAACATGAAATATAGTCGGACCGCCATTTACGTTGAACGGTTCTCATGTTCACTGTCTAGTGGTAGAAAATAACCGAAACGCTGCAACAGGTAATCTAATCGTCAGAAGTGTTCCAAGATAAGCCTTTAGGAGCCGTCTGTTTACTGCGTTTCTGACCAAATTGTACACAGCAGTAAGAACTTTCTTTTAGTTATCATGACCACTTTCGAGGGCATCTCATGTACGAGATTCATCGTTACTGTGTCTTGATTATCGTCCACTTCTGGCCCTGATAACAGACAGTTGGTATTAATTTACTTTAAAAAACGTATTTGTTATCTCAATTGCGAGGTATTAATGCTTTATTAATTGTGATAGCTGGTTTGTGGCATCTATTGGTCTTTCTAGCGTCCAAAGTTTCTCATAAATCTGAGCTCTATACCCTGATGGAGTTCTGTGGTTTTTATCTGATTATCTGACCATCTGGATCATCATTTCTGTGCCATTCACTATGAACATAAAGATTTGGTCCTGATCATGCTACTTTCCTAGCCTATTAGTTATCACAACTCAGCTTCCTTGAGGGATACCTGTGTACGGGAAAGGCTACTGGGAAATCCTGAGGACAAATCTGCATCTTGTGCTATCTCCAGCTGTCTCGATAATGTTTTGCCAGTGGTCAAAGGTAGCTCAGGACGAGAGAATAAGGTTGACATGCTGCGCACATATTCCTCACTATAATCCAAATCACAAAGTAAGTCACTCATTTCAGTGAACAAAGCAAAATGGACAGATTGTCCACACGGCTGAACAAAGAGAGTGGTCCTAATCACGCGTGATGAACGAACATCAAAATATGATTATGGAGTATTTTTCAATCCTGCAGCCTTTCACTATTTCAATGTTTTCTGTGTTAAATGTAATATTATCATTGTCGTATGTTTCACGAGTTTACTTATTTACTTTCCTACAAAAATCAACATAATACACATTGTCTGTCATAGATAATCATAATTTATCATTCATTGTCTTAGCTCTTATCACGTAGAGGTGAACGGATTGTCAACGAATCCCCTCGATCATATCTGCCCTTTGGTAGTTTCTCCAGTTCTTTTCAACTTATCCGCGTTTTCCTAAAATCAGGCTGTAGACCTTCGTGTGGAATTCTAATATATATATGATTCTCTGAGAGTTTCAGGACAGAGATTGCCTGCTGAAACTGGCGTGAAGATTTCTCAATGTGATATCTAACACCATTTTATTTCTAAGATTTACCATTCTACACGACCTTATCCTGTACTAGTGGATAAGCTGTCCTTTATAACCTTGTCGAGCCACTGCAAGGCGAGAACCTTTCTCTTGGATTTGTTTAATGAATTCCTGTAATCATTAATATTTGTTTTAGCGATAAACCATGTTCCCGATCAATCGATCAATATAAAAGGACCGATTTCAAACTGAAGTTAACAATCTTTAGCTTGGTATACATTTTTATCCATTTATAATTCCTAACGGTTTTTAACTTTGACCAATCTGGCTTTGCGTATCCTGTGTTTTTACATATTCCTGATTTGTTTATGTTGGTATGTAAAGCTATCTACTTCATCCAACAGTGTTTTGTCTCTGATTCGTTGCATATATCATTTTACAATTTAAAAAAATTGTTTTTTAGTATTCTGTGCATGCTTCTTTAGACCTGCTTTTTGTGAGATTCTGTTGAGCCTGCGTGTATTAATTCTTCTGTATTCAGATTGAACCGTAAAATACGACCCGATACGGTTTAGTTCTCCTATCTAGTCAACTGAACCAGCTTTCACTATTGCTGTGATATCTTTTCTAATCCAATCATCAATCCAGATCGGATGTTGAATAAAACTGTGAGCTGCCACTTTTGCGAATATAGCACTTCATATCCATCGCTCCCCATATCGGTCATTTCTCATAACCATTGTTTCCCATAGCCACAGTTTCACATATCTGGCATTTCCCATATCCGTTGTTTCTCATTGCTTCATATATCCGGCGTTCCCCATGTCCATCGTTTTCCATATCCGTCATTTCCCATTACAATTGTTTCATATAGTGCCGTTCCCACATCCGTTGCTTCCCGTCGCCGCTCTAACAAATATCCATTGTTTCCCATTGCCACCGTTTTACATATCTGTCGTTTCCCATATCCATTGCTTCCTATAGCCGCTGTTTCCCATATCCGTCGTTTCTCATATCCATTACTTACTATAGCCCCCGTTTTCTATCTCCGTCATTTATCCATTGCTTCCTATATCCGTCGTTTCCCATAACCATTGTTTCCCATGGCCACCGTTTCACATATCTGTCGTTTCCCATATCCGTCGTTTCCAATATCCGTCGTTTCCCATAACCGCCGTTTCACAGATTCGTTGCTTCCAGTCGCCACTGTATCAAATATCCTTTGCGTTCCATAGCAGTCGTTTCCTATATCCGCGGTATCACAGATAAGTTGTTGCGCATATCACCAGTTTCGCATATCCACCGTTTCCCATATCCGTTGCTTCCCATATCCGTCGTTTCCTAAATCCGCGGTACCACATCTACGTTGTTTCCCATAGCCACCGCTTCGCATAGCCGCCATTTCCCATATCTGTCATTTCCAGTATCCGTTGTGGCCAAATCCGTTATTTCCCACAGCCGTCCTTTCCCCTTTTATATATATATATATATATATATATATATATATATATATATATATATATATATAGATATATATATATATATATGTATATATATATATATATATATATATATATATATATATATATATATATATATCGTTTCCCCATATCCGTCGTCCCATGTCCATTGTTTCTCATAACCGTCAATCTCCATATCCATCATTTCCCATATCCGCCGTTATTGTATCGAACCAATTAACAGTAAATACCAAGGCCCTCCTCTACTGTAATTATGTCTATTAAAAAAGAAAAGTATTCATGCATTCAAGCAAATCACTCAAAACATTTGATGTGTCAACACGAACATATACGTTCAGCAATATTATACGTTTACTGTGAATAGTTAATTAGCGTTTCCCTGGCCGCTCAAGTTGCCCTCTGTTACCCGATTACTCGTTTCGTATCTTTGGCGTGGTCACGTTTTGTCAATACGCCGTTCTTATCAAATGTACATTGTCTATTTTGAAACGAAAGCAAAACCACCACTGAGAATATGTGTGTAAACATGGAAGGATGTTAGCGAGGGATGGACAGAAGATAAAGAACACGAAGTAGGTCATACAGAGTGAGGGATTCTGGAATATATTGGGTAGGAAAGGTAGGGGTATAGGGAGAGGGGGGCGTTAACATGTAGAAACAGACGTTTTAAATAAAATTATCCAGCCGTGCTTCAGTGGCACCTTTTTCGTGGTGCACGTTCCTTTACAGTTTATGCAATATGCAAAGTGACTAATGGAGGGTTGTGCTTGCTATCTCATTTGTGCAAAACAAAATCACACGATCTATGTCTAACACTGATAATACTGCTGATATAATTAATACTAATAATACTAGTAATATAATTATTACTGATAATACTGATTACATAATTATTACTGCTAATACTGACAAAATAATTATACCTGAAAATACTGATAATATAATTATTACTGTTAATACTAATAATATACTTTTCACTGTTAATAGTGACAATATAATTATTTCTGCTAATACTGATAAAATAATTATTACTAATAATACTAGCGTATAGGTATTGCTTGTAATAATGACAAAAAAAAGTATTACTGATAATAGTGATATTATAATTACTGCTGATAAAACTGATATATAACTATTAAAGATAATACTAATAATTTATTCATTACTAATAATACGAACAATATAATTATTGCTGATTACACTGACACTACAAACAATATAATTATTGCTGATTACGCTGACACTACAAACAATATAATTATTGATGATTACACTGACACTACAAACAATATAATTATTGCTGATTACACTGACACTACAAACAATATAATTATTGCTGATTACACTGACACTACAAACAATATAATTATTGCTGATTACACTGACACTACAAACAATATAATTATTGCTGATTACACTGACACTACAAATAATATAATTAATATGTAAAACAGTCATCATCACATTAGTCATAAGCGACGCGTTCCTCGACAAGGTACGAGTCGTATTCAAATGAAACTGGACCAAACTGCATCAAGTGAACATACATACGATGCGTATGATGACGTCACCTCTGGTGTAAACAACACATACCAACCGTCAAGTTCATTATCATCAGACTCATAGGTTCCTCAGCAAATCGTTGAAAACATGGTTGGTGTGCTACTGAATCCGTTCAGAGTTGATCAGCGATCGGTGATTCGGTTTCTAACAGCTGAAGGATGTTGACCAGTTGACATTTATCGCAGAATGCAGGCAGTGTATGGTGAGAAACGTGTGTGGGAGACAACAGTGAAGAACTGGACAACGATGTTTAAAGACGGAGTCATCTCTTAACATATTGGCTTAATGGAGTTGAAGGAATATGAAGCTGGTTTTTTACATCTAGAGATTTCGTGATCAAATATGTCGGTGCCACACACAAACTCTAGTATATCTTTTTTTTCATAGCAACATTTACAAGTACAGTTTTGTCATTTAACGTCCTCCCAGCACTGACATTTATTTAGGGATAATATGCATAACTTCTTCTTCTTTTTCTTCGTACGCAGTCAGAGAGTAACCATTATTTTTTCGAAAAAAGCGGCGGTCATCCTGAGGCTGTCGACGCTGCCATAGAGCTTGTCTTGTGGTTCCACTGGTGATGGCCACATCTGCTCTCTTTGATCCTCGTATGTCGGGCAGTTCTGCAGCAGATGTTCAGCGGTCATTTTCCCGGTACCACACGGTCATTCGTCGGTTCCACCTATCTTCAATTTGTTGAATTGGTGGTACCTCAGTCTATTGTGGCCAGTGCGAAGTCTGAAGACAACGACCTGCTCTCTTCTGTTCAACTGGTAATATGCATCGTTTTTGGTGTAACCAGTATGTTCGGTTTCCCATTTGGTCATGTATCTGGCTTTAATGAGCCGTTTTGACTCTTCGTACGTCATACTAGTATCTGTTTGTGGTAGTCTTGCACCTTCTTTTGCCAGTCTGTCTGCCTCCTCGTTGCCTTGGATGTTGCAGTGTGATGGGACCCACTGTACCACTACCCTTTTTGGTGCGGACTGCTGGCATAGTTGACAGAGTACTGCTCTTAAGTCATTAAGCTCAGTGTTTTTCTGGCTTTTTAGCGCTGTGACTACGGCGAGAGCATCTGTAAGCAGGACTGTATGGCTTTAATTTTCTTTATGTGTCACCATTTCTTCCACTGCCACCCTCAGTGCCTCTGCCTCCGCTCTGAAATTGCTTGTGTACTTACCAGTAGCGAATGACAGTGTTATTTTTCTGCCATTTGGTAGGTTCAGGAATGCTCATGCCCCTCCGTTCTGTGTAGTGTTTGTTACAGAACCGTCGGTGTATGCATGGGTCCAGTCCATCCTTGGGTAGTTTTTCGATATACAGCTTAGGGTAGTATCTCTCCTTTCTTTTTCAGTCTGGCAGTTTTTGTTTCCAATACCTGGCATATTTTCTACCACCTCTGGAAATATATCCTGCCTCCAGGTAGGTTTTCGAACAGTAGTGATGGGCTTTGGTGTTGTTAGTGCGTTTATGGGATCTTCGTGCATCTCTGCTTTGGCTATTTCTGCAAAGTTTCTCCGCTTTAGTTTCCCATTTCCCAAATTGTTTAGTGTCTGGTGCATTGGATGGTCAGTCAGTCTTCGGAGTTTCTCTGACTGCAGCTGGGCTTTGCAGTCTCTTCTATCGGTCATGGATTGCAGTTTTGTAATCTTTTCAAGTTCTACAATTGGCGTTCACTTCATGCCTCCTGTTATAACTCTCATGGATTGGTTTTGGAGTTTGCTAACTTTATCGAAGTTCGCCTTTTCTGCTGTTGTCCATGCCGAAATGCCAAACTCGAGAAGTGGTCTCGCTCTTCCAGTGTACAGTTTCTTTAGTATGCTTTCGTCTGCTCCCCAGCTTGTGCCAGCAAAGTTCCTCATGATTGCCATTCTTTCTCTGGCTTTCATTCGGTTTCTCTCGATCTGACTTTTATATGTCATGCGCCGATCAAATGTGACTCCCAGATAGTTTGGGTTGTCATTTGGCTGCAGGAATTTGCCATTTAGGCTTAATTTAGTGTTTTGTGGTTTGATCGAAAGCGAGAATATTGTGCATGTGGTTTTCTCCTCGTTTATTTTGACCAGCCATGAGTTCGCCCACTCTTCCAGCGATGTTAGGGCCTGATGCATCCGATTTCTTGCTATGGTGAGATTCTTTTCAGAGGTCCACATAGCCAGATCGTCTGCAAGCATTGAACTATGGACTCTTCTTGGTATATTCTCTGTAATGTCGTTTATATACACCAGGAAGAGTGTGGGTGACAGTACTCCCCCTTGGGGTACTCCCTGCTCGAGTGTCACCTTTTTGCTCATCTGCCCTTGTACTTGGACTCTGGCCGTTCTTTGTTTGAGGTAGTGGTTGATCCACTTGTACATTCTCTCACAAACTTCACTTCTCCTTAGCTTGGCTCTAAGTCCGTCTTTCCAGACTTTGTCAAATGCCTTCTCCAGGTCCACCCAAACCGCTACTGTGTGTTTCTGTGCCTGGTAGGCATCTTCTATTTCCTGGGCTATGAGGATGACCTGGTCCTCAGTGGATCTGTGCTGTCTAAAGCCGGCTTGCTGTGGAATTAGTATTCGTTTTTCTTCCAGATGCCACATCAGTCTGGTGTTTATCATCCGTTCCATCAGCTTGCCGACACAGCTCAGTAGGCTTATCCATTTGGATCTGTTTTGTCCTTTCCTGTTTTTGGTACTGGTACCAGTATTGCGTCTTTCCATGCCTGGGGTACAATTCCCCTTTTGCAGCTTTGGTTCAGGACCGAAAGAGTTTCCTCTTCGCTGTTTGGCCCAGCCCCATCAGCATTTCGTTTGTTATCCCGTCTTTTCCGGGAGATTTCATTTTCTTTAATGTTCTCATGGCCTCTTCCATTTCACTCATTGTTAATTTATCCATCATATGCTCTTCTGGTGCCGTATTGATGTTGTCGTGCCCCTTTTGCTCTTCACTAATGTCTGTATGCCTATCTGCAGGGACCTCGATGTGGTTTGCTTTGGCATAGTGTTCTACAAAAGCGTTTGCAGCTTTTTTCCCTGTGAGCAGGTTTTCGCCCTGCTTTATGGTAATTTGTTTGTTTGAAGGGGTTTCGTCGTTCATGGCTCTGACTAGCTTCCATAGCTTGTTCCCTTCTTTGTCTAGGTTGAGACTTTCAGTTTTGTTTTTCCAGCTCTCTGTTGCTGTTTGGTTGAGAGTTTATTTGTATTTCGCCGTGGCGGCTTTGAGGGCGATATTTGCCTCTATAGATTGTTCTCGCTCTGCCATGTTCCTAGCATGTGTGATTGCATCTTCCGCTTTCTGCAACTCATCATTCCAATAGGGCTTATAGTTTTTCCTAGCCCCTCTTGGGATGGTTTCAGTGGCGGCTTGCATTATTGCCTTGCTTAGGCTTTCCACCATGGGCTTCATTAATATGCATAACGAATGTAAACACTCTTCGGCCATGGTAGACCGAAAATATACAGTGGACCCATTATTTTTAAGCAATCTGGACTATTATCGTTTATCTGGTCCCTTCGAGACTAGCATTCCTGAAGCTTACTCATCATTAGTTTCATAGTAGATCCGTCCCTGCCTATATGTAATACGGGAATACATATGAAATAGCTCGTTAATCTGAGGATCAGGGATATAGTCATGGGCGTAAAATGTGTGCTTTCTAAACCAGTTCTGTCCATATTCAAAAACTCAGCATGATCAGGATAGTTCATTTGCACGATATTGGTTGGGATGGTTCGGCTTAGCTTGGCTTCGTTCATTCTCAATCTCCCGCTACCAAACCCTGAAAGGGCTTAAGTAGCAGAATGTAGTCCAGAGAACGGAATGCGTTGTGTTGTAGTTTATAGCTTGACTGCGATATTTGCACCTTTCGGTCCAACACATCCGACTTCAGCAAGCATTTTTTAGTACCGGGTTAGCATTCCCTCTTCGATCCCTTCTCCTTAGCCAGTCTGCCCTGCTGCAGCCTGTTATCCAGAATCACCGAGTGAAGGTGTAGAAGGGTCTTGGCAGCTCTGGTTCGCTTGGCCCTGACGCTAGCAGTCAGCTATGAGTCGCTGACCACTGCAGCTCATGCGCTGCTCAGCATCTTGATCCCAATACTGGATGATCAGGGCGGTTGATTGGCATGTTGTTCGTCCATCTTAATCGATGAGAATCACTTTGTAAATATTCACTGTTCGCATGAATGTAAAGATGAATAAATATGCCAATCGGAGCCTTGAATTGTACGTTGAGCTTAAGTACAAGGAAATAGGACGTCACCTTCCAGTGCTCTTCTACACGATCCTGAAAGTGCAAATATTCCATGCACCAAATGTCAAGGGAAATTATGTTTGTCTTTTTCCTTTTAGGCAGTTACGTTGTGAAATTAAGGCAAAGTTACTTACGAGTTAATCGTATTTCAGTGCTGTACCAAGCAGCCCGAAGAACTAAGTACAGTGAGCCATCTATGACTATCACTGGTCGGAAACTATAGCCGGTAGAACGCTTTGCATGTCTTGGCAGCACACTTTCCAGAGCAGTCCATGTTGATGAGAAAGTAAATTTTCTTGAATAGCGAAAATTATGTGTAGCATTTAGAAAACTAAGATCCTCAGTTTTTGGATCGGAGAGGAATTAAGCTTATAACCAAATTGAAGGTTTATGTGGCAGTTATTTTACCAACTCTTCTGTACGCCTGAGAAACCTGGACTGTGTACAATCGTCCTACCAACTCTTCTGTACACCTGTAAAACCTGGACTGTGTACAATCGTCCTACCAACTCTTCTGTACGCCTGTGAAATCTGGACTGTGTACAGTCGTCCTACCAACTCTTCTGTACGCCTGTGAAACCTGGACTGTGTACAATCGTCCTACCAACTCTTCTGTACGCCTGTAAAACCTGGACTGTGTACAGTCGTCCTACCAACTCTTCTGTACGCCTGTGAAACCTGGACTGTGTACAGTCGTCCTACCAACTCTTCTGTACGCCTGTGAAACCTGGACTGTGTACAATCGTCCTACCAACTCTTCTGTACACCTGTGAAACCTGGACTGTGTACAATCGTCCTACCAACTCTTCTGTACGCCTGTGAAACCTGGAATGTGTACAGTCGTCCTACCAACTCTTCTATACGTCTGTAAAACTTGGACTGTGTACAGTCGACATGCAAAGAAGCTTGACCATTACATCTGGGCTGCCTAACCAAACTGCTAAACATAATATGACAAAACAGGATTACAGACATAGAAGTTCTTCCGCGGGCTGGCGTGACAAGCATCCACACAACTCTGTGCAAATCGCAGCTTAGATGGGCTGGCCAGGTTATCCGCATGTCAGATGTGCGGCTTCCAAAGAAAATATTCTATGGCGAGCTTGAGTCAGGCAAGCGAGCTCGTGGTGGCCAAATTACAAGAACACTCTCAAAGTATCACTGATAAACTGCGACATTGACCCTGATTATTGGGAGAACATTGCTGCTGATCACTCTGCCTGGTTTACTAAAATCTCCTTTGGTACGGCACATATGGAGCAGACAAGAATCACGGAAGCTGCACGGAAACGAACAGCACGAAAGGCAAGAGAAGAGTTGCCCCCGCCTGACAGTGCTTCTCTGCCCTCAGTGTGACAGACGCTTTCTGGCTTGGATTTGTTTGTTCAGTCATCTACGAACCCACTCTAGGATTGACAGATGACAATGTGGTCCGCTTCGGAAACAATGGACAAACAACACACATACTTTAGTGAAGAAGATTTGTACAAGTCAGCTACCCTTATTCAGTGGCCAGACATGGTCAAAACGACTGAGGGCAGAAGAGGATGCAGATTTTTCTTAAGTTTTTCTCCTGAAACCTACCGAACGATCTGGTATAAGTTTTAATTCGTCTACTGTCTTTGTATCGCCAATGTGCGCTATCTCTTTGCGTCCTGATAGATTTTAACCAATATTCCCTGGTTTTTTTCCATGTATCTATTACAATATTCACAATGGCTGACACAATTGTGGAATTAATTTATCCAACTGCACAATTTGTATATGGTAGCGAGTGTTGGTTATCGCTAGGGTTAGTTTTAATTCCTCTTAAAGGGCTAGAATACTTCTAGAAAAAAAACACTTCCATAGGAGCTCGATGTTCAACGCTAATCACAGAGTGGGGAAACGGTTTTAATTAAATTATTATTTTCATTAATTGATTGATTACTGGAATACTCGAATACTGGACGACCCGTTCTTCAGCGGCGGTTACACCGTTGTGGGTCTCAAAATATCTTACAACGGTCTCTGTCTTGGCCCACGGTGGTGGACCAGTGAAAAATGAGTCGTCCATCTGTGGCATGGTGAATGTTGTTGCGTGATGCAAGGGAGTAGGACTAACGTGTTGGTGGTCGTCCCGGTGGTCGTTTCCTGTCTGTGGAGTAACCATATTACTGTCGCGGTGCTCCATCGATCGTCTAATCTTCGCAGTAAGTGCCCCCTGCCCTTGACTAAATTGTTGTTATTACTATTACAATTATTATTATTGTGTTTTCTCAGGTATGGTTCCAGAACAGAAGAGCCAAGTGGCGCAAGAAGGAGAAAGTTGGGGGCCAGCCACATCCTTTCAGCGCCTATCAACCTGGGCTTGGAATAATGTCACGTGGGATCTTAGCACCCCATCCAGGACCTCATCATCATCATCACTACCACCATCAGCAACAACCACATCCTATGACTTACTCAGACCTTCTCCTGAAGACCTATGAGAACGCAATGATGTCACGGTACGGACTGACGTCACATCTAGCCCAGTATGGACCTCCAAGTTTCTACCCCCCTGCTACATTCTCAGCCCTCGCACTCTCACCGCCCGGAGGTATGCCCACAAAGCGGGCACTTGTGCCTATGTCGCTGCCCTTACCTCCTCCTGGCTCTTTCCAACATCTTCTAGCGAGTATGACGACATCAGCTCTTAAGGCGCGAGAAACGGCGGATACCATGCCATCGACTCCTCCATGCACACCGTTAAATTCCTTCATGAAAACTGCAACTCCGTCGCCTAGCAACGAAATTGATGCTCCCACTCGGCGGCTTCCTGTTCCACCACTTTCCCCTGACCGTGCCCAGGATGAACATCGAGAGTTGCTTCCCTACAGTAACGGAGATATAAGGACCACCAGTATCGCGTCTCTCAGGCTCAAGGCAAAGGAACATCAGCTTCGAATAGAGACTTCCCCATGCACCAGAATAGTATACTGATATTTTCTTTGAACGCTTTCAGACACAAACATACATACGAGGAACAGTTGTTAATTAAATAACAGCAATTTTATTATAAAGTGCATGGAAGCGTGTACAACGGAAAAACTTATTGCAGAATACAAACTGGCAATTTATTAAAACCCCATGCACAGGTCGTGAAACTCGAGCAGTATGCGCATGCGCAATTTAGCGCACAACATGGCCTACCCAATTTCGACTTGCAACGTGGAAAAACAGCGAGGCATTATTCGTTTTGTTTGTTTGTTCATTTTTGTGGGGGAGGGGGGGGGGGTTTGGGTTTGGTCAGAGGGTGTGAAACCTTCTGAAATCTACAGAAAAATGAATGTTCACATGTTCATTAAGAGACCGTTGTTTGAGTCAAGGGCGAGTGTATGAAGGTGTGGAAAGATTTCAAAACAGAAGACAAAAAGTAATTGATGAACCGCGAAGTGAGAGACCAGCATGCATAGCAACTGGCACAGTGAAACAGTAGATGAATCAGCGAGTCGTGGGAGCAGGTCAGTCATAATTAATTAAATAGCCGTGGATATCAAAATAAGTCGTCACGGAGCTGCACATAGAATTGTCCATAATGACCTCGGTTATAGAAAAGTGTATGGCAGGTGGGTCTTGTCTATGAAGATTAAGACATCAAAAATGGAAGCTATAGAGATTAACACATGAAAAATTGAAACTATAAAGATTAACAGACCTCAAAGTCCACTTAGTGTGCATGTAAATAAATTCAAATGCCAGAGTTCAAATACCTGCACATATTTTTATTTGTAGAAGATGGAAAGTCTGACAGAGAAATTGACATTATATTTTAGGAAAACTTTGGAGTGACTTATCACCTGTTACTACTGTTTAAACACGCAAACATCATCTTGACCTATAACTGGCAAGCAATTTATTTATACAAACTATGTCAATGCCAAACTTGGTCGGTAATCAAGGAACTGCAGAACAGAATTACAAAGTGTGAAATGAAGTGTCTAGGAAAAGCCATTAGTGTCACCAGAAGATACAAAAAGAGAACATCAGAAACATTAGGAGAGCTACGACTTTGTACTGAATACATCTACAGACGTAATATACAACTGGGCGCTTACAAAACAAAGAACATAGGACTACGGAGCACGTGAAGAACATGTGCCAGATTGAAAGATGACATAAAAGAAATCCAACAGCAACGCAGACTTTCAACAACTGAAGTTTTATATCCTCGTTCCATGAAAAACAATTTAAGCTCCTCACGATTCTCAAAATGGCACAAGTACATGGAGAAGTGAAGTAAGTAAGATACAGAGCTTGTTCTTATTCTTCTTACATTGAAGATCCATCAAGAATGATGTGGGGCGTTTATATTTTTACATTGTCAAACATCAACCTGAAGATCCATCAAGAATGCAGTGGGGCGTTTCTATTTTTACATTGTCAAACATCAACTTTAAGATCCATCAAGAATGCAGTGTACGGCTTCAGTGTATTGATATTTTCATAGTGTGGTACCTTTACTTTTCAAAGGTCTACATAGACGTCATAAGGGAGCTGGATATAGAGAAAAATAACTCGTAAAAAGCACAATGTATCGGAAACTAAAATACGTTAGGACACATCAAACGTCACAACGGTTTAGAAAAAAATAATTCTACTCGTGGTTATAGTGCCTGGAAAACGAGGCATAGGCAGACGGGAAGAGGCTATGGACACACGGCATGATTTGCTGGAAATGACAATTACGGAAGGGTGAGATCTGGCCAAATATCGAGTCTTACTGAGTGTGGCTGTGAAGAGAGGCGATGTTCAGCAAATTATATGTTACATGATGATGATGAACATGAAAATATCTAAAGAAAATAGTTATCAACGATATTATGGGGACTCTCATCTAGCTTATTTTTCTGACACATTTCGTTGTCTAAAAGAATAGACTCACAGAACGCTTTGACAGTCTGGGATTATCGGTTTATCGCGAAAGGGGGGGGGGGGGGTGGGATTAGCATTTCCGTGTGCTCAAGAAAAAGTCCAGCTCGGTGCGTGGCAGCGGCAGGTCGATCACATCACTGTCTGTCCCCTTAGAAATGAAATCTAGGCCTGCATTATTCTTCCTCGCATCCAACATATGCTTACAAGAAATTAGGTCCCCTTGCAGTCTGTTTTCGTTGCCTTCCGTTAATAGTTGGTGCCATGATTAATAATAATAATTATCGCCTAGGCATCTAAGGCCCGTGTCTTCGATCATCCACTGCCATGTTATAACTGCTGAGACTTGTAACCAAACCTCGTCCAATGTTAAAGGGGAGACCGCTTTTTGCCGGAGACATGTAGAACGGGGGCGACCCTTCCCACTCCTCCAGCCGGCCGGTAAGAGACCGTTGTTATACTTAGCTTACATTGGACATAATCTGGTAAACCGAAATATCCTGGTCCAGTTGAACCACATGTTAGAACACAGACAGGCGGCGGCAAACAAAAGTGTCCGAGATGGAAAGAAAACTCGTCATTGCAGGTACTTCGACATTGCGGACAAAATCAAACCACCAGATATCGAGAATGCATCGCTGGTTGCGTTGTGAAAGGCATAAAATCTTGGTATGTCCCTTTAAGTCGAGTCCAAGTCTTTGAACCATACAGCCATCATTGATCTCTTCATTTTCACAGAGATGATCCAGGAATTAAACCGCCTGCTTCATGTCGCTTACATCTACCTCAAGAATGCATTTGACTCCGTGGACATATCTGTCAAATGGAGTCCTTAGAACAAATGGAAGTTTCCACATACTCCAAGGATAATTGAACATCCGCACCCCAACACTGGATCAAGAGTTCGCTTGAGTCACAATCTCTTCAACAGGTTCTTCACATCATCCTGTGTCAGGCAGGGATATGTTCTCGCCTGGGCATTGTTCTGCTACGCCATGGACTGGAACATTTCTCAGTTGGAGACGTACAACCCACGATTCAGCATTGAACAGCTGGATGTGACTTATCTAGACTACGCAGACGATAAAGTCACACCATGTTTCCGCTCTTAGACCTTGACAGAACCACAGGAGCTCCTAGATCATTTTTAATTGTGATTAGGTCTCCACATCTATGGGGGGGAAAAAAACAAGATCCAAAACTTTCTTGCAATCCCACAGTGACAGGAATCATTGTTGATAGCAGCCATGAACATCCACACAAGATTTGAAGTACGCAGACAGCAAGCAAAACTCTTGCGCGGTAATTCACCAGTGAAATCATTTCAAGAGACAGCCTGCCTATCTCATATCTGAACGCCCTGCCTGTCTCATATCTAGACGGTCTGCCTGTCTCATATCTAGACGGCCTGCCTATCTCATATCTAGACGGTCTGCCTGTTTCATATCTAGACGGCCTGCCTGTCTCATATCTAGACGGCCTGCCTGTCTCATATCTAGACGACCTGCCTGTCTCATATCTAGACGACCTGCCTGTCTCATATCTGAACGACCTGCCTGTCTCATATCTGAACGGCCTGCATTAAGTATGAACTCAGTAGAGGCTTACACTGTATCTACTGTATGTCTCCGGACCATGAGCTATTCTCAAGTGAAAAGTGTCAGACATGTACTCTCACCAAACCACAAGAAAGAAAAATCATGGTATGCGAAATGATGAATTTGAGAAAAGATGCCGTGGTCACAGGGCTGGACAGAGTACGAAACAAATTAATCAGACGGAAAGTGGCTGCAGCACTGTGCATGGAATACAAGGAAATGCAGAGAATAAAATTATTCCGACACCTGACAAGAATGCAACAAAAGTTACCAGCTGCTCGTATCTATAATACCATATATGAGGATTGCAGAGCAAGAGGCAGACCACGAAAAAGATGGATAGATGGTATCAGTGATACACCGAAGAAATACAGAATGACAACATCACCGGCGACAAAGCTGGCACACGACAGGAAATGACACCTCACCCATCTCGTCTAACGACACAACGTGGATAGAAAATGATGATGACCATGATGATGATAATGATGATCAGAGACGTAGTGAGGCAGTCCATATTTGCAGCTAGAAGACGATTCGCATGATCCAATGGTATAATCAGGTCACAAACAATGAGGTCACCTGGTCGAACAAGCCTCGATGACGCATTCTCCATGCTGAACCATATCTTCTCTCCCTGTGGACGTCCCCGCCCACCAGCTCTTGAAGCAGGCCATGGATATCTGGGATGGAAAACGACTCCCTCCAGCTTGTTCCCGATCCCGCAGCCGTCCTAGCAAAACCTGGCTAGGTCAGATCTCAATGAGATCATCATCACTGAACGTAGACTGGGACTCCACCATTCATCACGGTCATTGACGATCGGCCTGACTGACCCTTATAGCCTAAGCAATCTACATATCTACCTATCAATTGAAATGATACATAACTGGTATTGGTGATAGCTGCAGGCGTTTTTGCACTTCCTCGTCTGTTGGACACATTCGCAGTAGATAAACTTTCTGTAATCATATCAATTGCCAACAAAGGCAAAGATAGTTGTTATATAACAGTCCAGTCCAAGTGGAGGCAATGCTCCTGATACGTGTTCCTAGAATCACTTGCAATAAACGTTTATATATTGTACAAAAATGTTTTGGGATAATGTAATTATAATAAACGGCACTAGAAATGCCAAAAGAAATGTGTTTAACAATGGTTTATTTTTTGGTGTACAACTGAAGTGTCCGTGTGAATGATTTGTACGCGAAATGTGACAGGAATTATATTAGGGCATGTATCAATATTGTCTTTGATTGTTCGGTTGTAACATAAATAATTGAATGGAAATGAAAGGACAATTACTGTTTTTAACAAAATTGTCAATTGTCCGTCGCTTATCAAGGCAAGGTAAACGGTCAAATATTGAGTACTTGGTTAAATATCAAGGCACAGTGGTCAAATTTCAAGGCAAAGTGGTCAAATTTAAAGGCACAGTAGACGTTCAAATATTAATGCAAAGTAGATGGTCAAACATTGGGGTACAGTAGTAATCAAACATTAAGGTACAGTAGTCTATCAAACATTAGGGTACAGCAGTCGATCAAACATTGGGGTACAGTAGTCAATCAAACATTGAGGTTCAGTAGATGGTTGATCAGAAAGCACGGAAGACAGTCAGCAGCAGAATTATTGAAAATCACGTAACTTCTTAACGTACCTTAACGTCTGCATATTGGCATATACATCTCTACATAGTATGTACACAGCCAGTTTCTTATTATTCACTTCATCTAAAAAAAACTATATGCATTCAATTTCTTATCGACCTTCCCCCTACTATTTTCTATGACAATGCATTCCATGCATTCCCCATTCTTTGACAAAAAAATATTTCCTAATGTATAATCTGGAACTTTCTTTAGTTAGTTTGTAGCTATGCCATCGTGTTCTTGTAGACGACTGTATTTTGAAGAAAAAAAACTTGTTATAGTCTAATTTGTTATAGTCTCATGACTATCTTTTAAAGTTGATTATTAAATCACCTAGAATTAACTGAACTGGTTACTGTGAATGACGATTATTGTCTATGATGATTGGTGTACCATATTGTTAAGATATCTTATGGAAAAAATATGCTACTAGAGTTGTGCCAACTCATTTAAATGCTTTCCGACTTGATAGCTCTTGAATACACATTGGCCCGTATATTACACTCAAACTAAGACTTGATAGCTCTTGAATACACATTGGCCCGTTCAATACACCAAAACCAAGACTTGATAGCTATTGAATACACATTGACCCGTATATTACATCCAAACTAAGACTTGATAGATCTTTAATACACACTGACCCGTATATTACACTCAAACTAAGACTTAATAGCTCTTTAATACACACTGACTCGTATATTTCACCCAAACTAAGATTTGATAGCTCTTTAATACCCACTGACCCGTATATTTCACCCAAACGAAGACTTGTTTGTGGTTTAACCCCCATTGACCCGTATATTGCATCCAAATTGAAGATTTCCACCAACAGATTCCGCTTGTGGGTAATTCTCTTAAATATGGTTTTGCCTGTAAAGGCGTCATGTCGATTTAGAAACAATAACTTCCATAATGTTCGATTATCCAGCGTAATATGCCAGGGTCTATGTGTATGACAAGGACAAGAATAGCACCACTGCCTCACAGAGAGCATGTCGTAAGAGGCGACTAACTGTGTGACATGGCATAACACTGGTCATGATTAGGTTATTTGTTAAGAGCAGCATAGATGGCGCCTAGCAGGCATTAGGTCTACTTTGCTCTAGTGTTTGAGTCTATTAAAATGCACTCACTCGCACATCATTTAACCACCCTCCATAGTAGAGTAATAAGCTACTCGAGCCTAACCCGCTAGGCAGGAACATCTTTCTTCTAGCTACACTCAGCTCCCGCCAGAGATGGAACACGCACAGGGATTATGTCCCTGTAGAAGAACAGGTCAACTAAGACTAAAACGTGCGATCAAATGTAATATTATGAAAACACTGAAGAAAGAAGAAAAATAGCTAAAACAGCTGGAGATAGACTTGTATGTTATATTGTATCCTGTTATGGTATGCATATTTATTGTCATTATCTGCTGTAGGTCACTGAGACCTAATCAACTATTGACGTCCCGTCAATATTACTAGCATCTTCTATACACATCCCATGCTCGTGCAGAAAATTTACGAAAACCATGTTCCAGAATCCTCTGTAAGGCACTTCTCACGGGGCAGTCCATTTTCAAGTAAACAATAGGGGGTGGAGGCAAGGGCGGGGAGGGGGGGGGGTTTTGCAGCCGGACAGAAGTAATAAAACCAACCAGTACTTGCCCTCTGATCAGGAAAGAGATGGCCAATGACAACCCTAGATCCATCAGCCAGACTCCTCCAACATGGGGCGTGAACATTCTAATCATCCGCTAGCCACGCTGTGACAAAACTACACAACTGGAATGAGAAACTTGTTGTCTACGGACACTGCAGAGTCTTTTGGGGGGATCGCTGTGATCGAGAAGTAAGACACTCACCTATCAAAGCTAAGAACAGAAACGTTGAGCGATCGAATCCCCGCACTTTTTCAAGCATCCCCTTGTTTCACTTTAGATGGGACCTGAGTGCCTGCATCCTGAGTTACCTCCAGTCATATTGACTTATGTCTTGCCACTTGTCCAATGTGACTCGGGACCAGAGAGTGAGGTTGATGACCAGGGCTGTTTCGTTCTCACTGAAATCCAAGTATATCGCAAGTTACATCATCAAGACAAAACACCGTCTGATGATGTCACCCTCATGGTTTGCAATGGGCGACAAACTATTATGTTATGTTTTTATTGTTATACTATGTCATATCATAGTACGCCGCGTTCGGTTATATTGTTTGCTATTGTTATACTATGTTATATCATAGTACGCCACGGTCGGTTATATTGTTTGTTATTGTTATACTATGTTAAATCATAGCACATCACGTTTTGTTATATTATGCTTGTTAGTTAATGTTCTCTTTCTGTTAAGCTATGTATGTTAATGTATGTAATGTTTATGTGCATGTGTATGTTTATGTTGTGTTATGTCATGTTGTGTTATGTTTACGTTATGCTATGTAGAGCCAACATCACAGCACTCCAGGCAGATTCACACATATTTAGTTTCCTTCAATACATACGAAACGGCATTGGTGATGACGGCCCCAACTGCTCGCTCTCAGTCTTTGCTCCCTGCTCGACCTAGGTTATAATGCAACCCTTTTAATCTGTAGATTTCTCATCACCTGATTGCTAAAACAACTAGTTATTGATTGCTTTAGGTATGTCTTCTTGTCTTTTACTATGGTCACCAAAATTGATTTTTTTTAAACCAGAATATCAGCTCGATGTATTCTGTAAGCATGTCCAGACCAGACAGTCCCACAATCCCGTAAAGGCTTTAGGCTTTTATATCCGGCCCCCACTGTTGGCTCACGGCCAGATAGATCTGAAGTAGGTCATGGTTGGCTGTGCAATACTTTATGCTCCATCGTTTGCTTGTGTATGGCCGTCTGTAGTTTAGATTACAGATGGCCATGGCTTGTGGCTTCTGCGTCGTTCGTTCTGAAATAGACGTTGTGACGTTGGGTCGTAGTTTAAAGCGAGGCTGTCCTATTTGCGTCTTCGGCTAACTTTTTTGGGTGTCGGATTTTTCGTCACTTGGAAGAGGAATATAGTCTTTGTCCGGTCTGCTTTGCTGGCACAATGCAAGTGGCCATCTGAGTGGCTGTCAGGCAGTCAGCGAATTGACTGTTACATCTTCGACCCGATTGATCCATCTAAGTTGTCCACTAGTGTCATTGCGACACGTTGGTTCATTTACTAAATAATGGATAATTGTTTCAAATACTTCCTATCTTAAACTGAGTCAAATAGGGATGTGTGCTGGACAAAATGCTCTTCGGCATCATATCTGCTGCGACGCAGTCACTAGGATGTCTCTGCCACCAGCGAAGAAGCGCAAAACAAGTTGGATGGACTATACGGCCTATCAGAACAAATAGGATTTATGAACGAAGGTCATAAATTTCACCAACACGCCTGCTATTATCCGGCTGCATGGAGAAGTAATACAGACAGTTTCACCTATCTGGGAAACAAAAGGACTAAAGATGACTATACATCTAAGGAAATTTTCCCTCGCATTTCTTGATAAATGCAAGTCTTTTTACCCAACTAATGAACATGTGGAAATCAAAATAACTAAAGGAGCACACTAAACTCTTCTTGCTTAACTCCAACGTGTGAGTATTACCAATACTCACCTATGGATGGGAATGCAAGAAAAAAAAGGCATTGGAAAAGATACCTCGAGAAAAAGTGTCTCAGCAAATTGTTGAATATTGGATGCGGGAGGAATTCACTACCAATAAAACAATTAAAGAATCAACAATATTAGAATGGTCAGCAACAGACTCGCTCTGCAAGCCTTTATGTGGTCATCATCTGGCAGCAGGAAAGGGAAACATTATAAAGAAACTCTCCGCCGAACAATCATCAGAGATGGCTCCATTATGGGTTTGTGCAACATTCATGAACTGCACAGAGGAGCGTCACGCGGATCAAACTGGAAAGCACTGGTTTCTGCCGTTTGTGCCGTGTATAGCACTTAATTGACATTGATTGATTGGTTGATTGATTGATTGATTGATTGATCTGCCATCAGTGTAGACATCAGAAATGGGACGAAAAGAAACCTTTTTCAATCTGAAGCGCCTAGTTTCTCACTAATGTAAAATAGGCAACTATCTTAGATCTCATCTTTGCTGATGATTGCACCATTAGCACTCGTCGAAAACTAGACAATCAGGTCTCTTGAACGAGTTTCCAGCTGCACGGGCTAATTTTAGTCATACCGTCAACAAGACGAAAACGAAAGGTATGTTTCTTCCTGATCTAGAGAAGGATTTTCGTAAACTAATACATCAATGTACAAGGCAAACACTTTCATAGATTGACCTACCTAGACAGTGCTCAATTGATAAGTGAAAATCGACTCTGCAGCATTGGCGAGGCTAGTGCTGCTTTTGGAAGGCTAAGACTAGATGTTTGGGACCGACACAGTATCAAATTGCCATCAAGGTCAAGGTCTATCACTATGTTGCTCTCACAACACTTCTGATAAACATATAAAGTCTATAGCAGACATTAAAGGAAGTGCAACCAACACTTGAACTGTCTCTGCAGGGTAATCGGGAGCTTCCTACAAAATAACTTCTTCTTCATCGATCAGCTGATGCTATGCTTCTAGTCCGGTGAGGTTCATGAAGGGGACTGTATGTTTCAGGTCTTCGTCGCCTGTCCCCCACAGCTTATCGAGCATGGTCGCTTTTTTCGAGGCCAGACTGCATCTTTTTGGCCTATTCTTGTAGAATATGTTCAGGTATTTGCTTTGGTGCTCCACAATCGCATGTGGAAGTGTCTCTGGGACCCATTCTGTGGATTTGGGAGGTGTGACCCCATTTGTTTGATATTTTTTGGCAGGCGAAAATTATCTGGTGAATTGCCAGGTCAATCCCAGTATTTGTTGCAACTGTTGGAAATATGAGGTTGCCTATTTTTTGGTACTGGTGGTGGTGGAAGTGTAAATTAGAGCAAGGTAGACCCTCAGTCTGTGAGGCACCATGTATGCCGCCCCGCTAACCACATAACCAAGAGCTGCTTTTTACGACATATTCTGTGGAGCGAGAATCCCTCAAATAATTTGAGAACATTTTTTACTTGGATTTTACCCAAGCAGCGGACATAAAGCCTGCTCTTTTCTATTTCCAACTGACAAGGGATTTTTAACGTCCGCGCCACTGTACACGGGTGTCTGATCTCAACAGTCAGGGAAAATGTTTACCCGATGGTCCACATGAAAAAATGCCGGTCTCCACTGTTATTTGAACCCGAGGCCTCCAGCACCCGAGGCGAACGCCATACACTTGAGAAAATTGGGTCCCCCAGGGAGCTGAGAGCACCTAGTTTTAAATGGCGAACACACATTGTTAACCAATCTGAACACTTCTGAACGACAAAGCAACAGTCTAGGGCTCTGACGCATCAGTTCAGTGGGGCTATGACTCCAGGGAGTTGGGTCGTGGTTGCGTTGCCTTCGTTGCCACTCAACCTATCCAATGTGAGGAGGATGTGGAAACTGAGCCCTGATCTGTCTATAACACAGGAACAGATAGTGTATTCGTTGTTTGTTGTTTTGTTTGTTTTGTTGTTTTTGTTTGTTTATTTTTTTTTTATTGGGGGGGGGGAGGGGGGGGAGGTCACCAATAATTTGGTATATATTCAAAGTAGTAGTTGAATAGTTAATCATAATTATTACGTAATTATGGTTACAAAAATATATGGCTAAATAAAAACTAAAGGAGACTGGCGTGGGGTTTTGCGGGGCCTGTGAACTAATAGGCACAGGCCTCGCCTACACTGATTTTACCTTCTATGAAACGCTTCCACAGGACTGCAGAGCATAGCACACTACCATCACACACGGTGCTCAGATCGCTAATCCCTGAAAGTAGAATAAAACCACTGGGGCTGAGAGTCTGCGCAGTGCTCCAAAGCATGTGATGTTCAATAGTCAAATACTGAATACACACGTGTGTGTCTCACTGGTGATACAGCTTATCGTGTTAGGATTGGTTTTAACAAAGATGGGCAGTCACATATCACAATACAAACTGAGGCTCTCGCCATTTCAACTCTTGTGATCGGCAACTATTTATTACTGCATTATCAGCATTGCCCAAAGTCACCATGTTATGGTCATATTTGTTCCCTTAGCGCCCTAGATCGTCAACATTGTCACATGCAGTCTCTAGACCGTCAACATTGTCCCATGCAGTCCTTGGACCGTCAACATTGTCTCATGCAGTCCCTAGACCGTCAACATTGTCCCATGAAGTCTCTAGACCGTCAACATTGTCCCATGAAGTCCATAGACCGTCAACATTGTCCTATGCAGTCCCTGGACCGTCAACATTGTCCCATGCAGTCCCTAGACCGTCAACATTGTCCCATGAAGTCCCTAGACCGTAAACATTGTCCCATAAAGTCCTTAGACGTCAAAATTGTCCCATGCAGTCCCTCGACCGTCAACATGGTCCCATGAAGTCCTTAGACCGTCAACATTGTCCTATGCAGTCCTTAGACCGTCAACATTGTCCCATGCAGTCCCTAGACCGTCAACATTGTTCCATGCAGTCCCTAGACCGTCAACATTGTCCCATGCAGTCCCTAGACCGTCAACATTGTCCCCATTGTCCCGAATAGGTGTTAACAAGCACCTCGCTCTTAAGTGGCCCTTCAACCATAAAACATGTCCTCAAGTGGCCCTTTAACCATGAAACATGTCCTCAAGTGGCCCTTCAACCATAAAACATGTCCTCAAGTGGCCCTTCAACCATTAAACATGTCCTCAAGTGGCCCTTCAACCATAAAACATGTCCTCAAGTGGCCCTTCAACCATAAAACATGTCCTCAAGTGGCCCTGTCTCTATAAATCTTGCCCTCATTCTGATATACGTTTGAGATCCCTACAGCATTAACCAGAAACAAAAGGAGAAGTCTGATTGTGGGGACAACAGCAACGCCATTACAGATACCTGGCGTTAAGTTCCAACAGCAAACACAGAATTACCTCAGGCGACTCGTAACAGCCTTGAAGTCACAACCGACAAACACAAAAGGTCCACATGAAAGATACTGGAGAACAACAATTGGTTGTCCATGGCTTGACGAAAGATTAACACTTGCCAGACGTCGGCCAGAGACATATTTTCCCATAGTTAATATTCGGATTTTTCTACATGTAAAGAACACAGCTACTGGACCATTGAAGACTTCACGAAGACAGTTTTTGCGGCTCAAGGACCAGGCGAGGACAATTTTGATGCCTCAAGGAACGCGTCAGGACAAGTTTGATATCTAAAGGGGTGTGTAACGACCTGTTTTATACCTCCACGGGTCATATGGAGACGTGAGGGGAAATCAAATGTAACGATGTTGACCGGAATGTTTGGAAGTGTTAGAGTAAATTGTCTTTCCTTCAAGACAGTAACGTTAGCAAGTAACACAGTTTACTTTACACGCGTTATAATAGAAACGTTCGGAAGTAACAAAGTTTATTGTCTGTGTTTAATAATGGAAAAATAGCAAATAATGGAAAAGTAGCAAATAATGGACAAGTAGCAAAAAATGGAAAAAAGCAGGTAATGGAAAAATTAGGAAGTAATCGAATTCATTGTCTGTATTTAGTAATTGGAAAATTAGGAAGTAATCGAATATTTTGTCTGTGTTTAGTAATTGGAAAATTAGGAAGTAATCGAATTTATTGTCTGTACTTAGTAATTGGAAAATTAGGAAGTTATCGAATATTTTGTCTGTGTTTAGTAATTGGAAAATTAGGAAGTAATCGAATATTTTGTCTGTGTTTAGTAATTGGAAAATTAGGAAGTAATCGAATTTATTGTCTGTACTTAGTAATTGGAAAATTTGGAAGTAATCGAATTTATTGTGTGTACTTAGTAATTGGAAAATTATGACGTAAACGAGCTTTTCGTCGGTATTAATAATAGAAAAGTAAATAAGTCATTAAGTTTATTCAAATGTCTGGATCGAACTAGATTTGATTTCTTCTTGCTTCCACGATCTCCACCAGACAGATGTTACTGTAATATAGTTTGTTCTGCTCCCGGTGGCCCATTGAATACATCTTCAGCATTCATTTGTTTCTTAATGTTTTCTAGTGTTCTGCAGTCCCCAGTCTACCTGCAAGGCAGCAGTTCAGGAAATCTGTCTTTCTTGATTATTGAAACTTTCCTATTCAATAAATTTTCTGTATAACATAGTTTCTAACTGAGCATGAACAGCGGATCTGCGAACTGAACATGCTGTATTTGGGACGTGTGGTGACGGAATTCTTAAACGCGTCTCCTTCTTTAGAGCAATATGATATCGTCACCTGGAGGATCGGGATTCAATTCTAAAATGTCTACAATTCCACTTTCTTCTTTTTCTTTGGAAGAAGATGAAGAAGAAAAGATGAAGAAAAAAACAAAATCAGATCAAGAACAGAAAAAGACGAAAATTGAACAAGAAAAAGTAGAAGAAGAAAATGAGAAGAAGAAGAAAAAAAAGGAAACAAAAAGAAGAAGCAGAAGAAGAAAAATAATTAAAAACAAGAATAAGAGGAAGAAGAAGAAGAAGAAGAAGAAGAAGAAGAAGAAGAAGAAGAAGGACCAGAAGAAGGACCAGAAGAAGAACAAAAAAAGATGAAGAAGATGAAGAAAAAGAAGAAAGACAAGAAGAAGAAGAAGAAAAAAAGAAGATGAAGAAAGACAAGAAGAAGAGGGAAAAAGAAGAAGAAGAAAAAAAAGAAGAAGAAGAAGAAGAAGAAGAAGAAGAAGGACAAGTAGAAGAAGAAGAAGGACAAGAAGAAGAAGAAAAAGAAGAAAACAAAGAAGAAGAAGAAAGGCAAGAAAAGATGGAAAAAAGAAGAAGAAGAAGGACAAGTAGAAGAAGAAGGACAAGTAGAAGAAGAAGGACAAGTAGAAGAAAAAGGAAGCAAAAAGAAGAAGCAGAAAAAGAAAAAGAATAAAAACCAGAATAAGAGGAAGAAGAAGAAGTTAAAGAAGAAGAAGAAGGACCAGAAGAAGAACAAAAAAAGAATAAAAAGATGAAAAAGAAGAAGAAAAAGAAGAAAGACAAGAAGAAGAAGAAGAAAAAGAAGAAAAAGAAGAAGAAGAAAAACAAGAAGAAGAGGGAAAAAAGAAGAAGAAGAAGAAGGACAAGTAGAAGAAGAAGAAGGACAAGTAGAAGAAGAAGAAGAAGAAGAAGGACAAGTGGAAGAAGAAGGACAAGTAGAAGAAGAAGAAGGACAAGTAGATGAAGAAGAAGGACAAGTGGAAGAAGAAGAAGAAGGACAAGTAGATGAAGAAGAAGGACAAGTGGAAGAAGAAAAAGGACAAGTGGAAGAAGAAGAAGGACAAGTAGATGAAGAAGAAGGACAAGTGGAAGAAGAAGAAGAAGAAGAAGGAAAAGTGGAAGAAGAAGGACAAGTAGAAGAAGAAGAAGGACAAGTGGAAGAAGAAGAAGGACAAGTGGAAGAAGAAGGACAAGTGGAAGAAGAAGAAGGACAAGTAGATGAAGAAGAAGGACAAGTGGAAGAAGAAGAAGAAGAAGAAGGACAAGTGGAAGAAGAAGGACAAGTAGAAGAAGAAGAAGGACAAGTAGATGTAGAAGAAGGACAAGTGGAAGAAGAAGAAGGACAAGTGGAAGAAGAAGAAGGACAAGTAGATGAAGAAGAAGGACAAGTGGAAGAAGAAGAAGAAGAAGAAGGACAAGTGGAAGAAGAAGGACAAGTAGAAGAAGAAGAAGGACAAGTAGATGAAGAAGAAGGACAAGTGGAAGAAGAAGGACAAGTAGAAGAAGAAGAAGGACAAGTAGAAGAAGAAGAAGGACAAGTGGAAGAAGAAGGACAAGTAGAAGAAGAAGAAGGACAAGTAGAAGAAGAAAGACAAGTAGAAGAAGAAGAAGGACAAGTAGATGAAGAAGGACAAGTGGAAGAAGAAGGACAAGTAGAAGAAGAAGGACAAGTAGAAGAAGAAGGACAAGTAGAAGAAGAAGAAGGACAAGTAGAAGAAGAAGAAGGACAAGTAGAAGAAGAAGGACAAGTAGAAGAAGAAGAAGGACAAGTAGAAGAAGAAGAAGAAGGACAAGTGGAAGAAGAAGGACAAGTAGAAGAAGAAGGACAAGAAGAAGAAGAAGAAGAAGGACAAGTAGAAGAAGAAGAAGAAGGACAAGTAGAAGAAGAAGGACAAGTAGAAGAAGAAGGACAAGTAGAAGAAGAAGGACAAGTAGAAGAAGAAGGACAAGTAGAAGAAGAAGGACAAGTAGAAGAAGAAGAAGAAGGACAAGTAGAAGAAGAAGAAGGACAAGTAGAAGAAGAAGAAGGACAAGTAGAAGAAGAAGAAGAAGGACAAGTGGAAGAAGAAGGACAAGTAGAAGAAGAAGGACAAGTAGAAGAAGAAGGACAAGTAGAAGAAGAAGAAGAAGGACAAGTAGAAGAAGAAGAAGGACAAGTAGAAGAAGAAGGACAAGTAGAAGAAGAAGGACAAGTAGAAGAAGAAGGACAAGTAGAAGAAGAAGAAGGACAAGTAGAAGAAGAAGAAGGACAAGTAGAAGAAGAAGAAGGACAAGTAGAAGAAGAAGAAGGACAAGTAGAAGAAGAAGAAGAAGGACAAGTAGAAGAAGAAGGAGGACAAGTAGAAGAAGAAGAAGAAGGACAAGTAGAAGAAGAAGAAGAAGTAGAAGAAGGAGGACAAGTAGAAGAAGAAGGACAAGTAGAAGAAGAAGAAGAAGGACAAGTAGAAGAAGAAGAAGGACAAGTAGAAGAAGAAGGACAAGTAGAAGAAGAAGGACAAGTAGAAGAAGAAGGACAAGTAGAAGAAGAAGAAGGACAAGTAGAAGAAGAAGAAGGACAAGTAGAAGAAGAAGAAGGACAAGTAGAAGAAGAAGAAGGACAAGTAGAAGAAGAAGAAGAAGGACAAGTGGAAGAAGAAGAAGGACAAGTGGAAGAAGAAGAAGAAGGACAAGTGGAAGAAGAAGAAGGACAAGTGGAAGAAGAAGAAGAAGGACAAGTAGAAGAAGAAGGACAAGTAGATGAAGAAGGACAAGTAGATGAAGAAGGACAAGTGGAAGAAGAAGAAGGACAAGTAGAAGAAGAAGGACAAGTAGATGAAGAAGAAGGACAAGTGGAAGAAGAAGAAGAAGGACAAGTAGATGAAGAAGGACAAGTAGATGAAGAAGGACAAGTGGAAGAAGAAGAAGGACAAGTAGAAGAAGAAGGACAAGTAGATGAAGAAGAAGAAGGACAAGTGGAAGAAGAAGAAGAAGGACAAGTAGATGAAGAAGGACAAGTAGATGAAGAAGAAGAAGGACAAGTAGAAGAAGAAGGACAAGTAGATGAAGAAGAAGGACAAGTGGAAGAAGAAGAAGAAGGACAAGTAGATGAAGAAGGACAAGTAGATGAAGAAGGACAAGTAGATGAAGAAGGACAAGTAGATGAAGAAGGACAAGTAGATGAAGAAGGACAAGTAGATGAAGAAGAAGGACAAGTGGAAGAAGAAGAAGGACAAGTGGAAGAAGAAGAAGGACAAGTAGAAGAAGAAGGACAAGTAGAAGAAGAAGAAGGACAAGTAGAAGAAGAAGGACAAGTAGAAGAAGAAGGACAAGTAGAAGAAGAAGGACAAGTAGAAGAAAAAGGAAGCAAAAAGAAGAAGCAGAAGAAGGACAAGTAGAAGAAGAAGAAGGACAAGAAGAAGAAGAAGAAGGACAAGTGGAAGAAGAAGAAGGACAAGAAGAAGAAGCAGAAGAACAACAAGAATAAGAAGAAGAAGAAGAAGAAGAAGGAGAGCAAAAAGTGATGTGTGACATCCAGGCTGTATTCTCATGAGATGGGTGAGCCAATGTATTTTCTGACGTGAAATGTAAACCGCAAAAGACATAGCTCCAAGCACACGTGTAATGAATTCCAGTCTAACTTTCTGATTATCTTGCTTTGACAGGACTTAAGTCTACTTTTACCATGGGGCATGAAGGTCGAATCTCATCATTGGGCGCAGAGAATGACTTGTACCATGCGAGTACAGGTCGACTTTTGCAATGGGACGTAGAGATCGACTTTTACCATAGATCGTAGAGGACGACTTTTACCATAGACTGTAGAGGACGACTTTTACCATAGATCGTAGCAGACGACTTTTACCATAGACTGTAGAGAACGACTTTTACCATAGACTATAGAGGACGAATTTTACCATAGACTGAAGAGTACGACTTTTACTATAGGTTTAAGAGAACGACTTTTGCAATGGGGAGTTGAGATTGAATTGTTACCATCGGGCGCAGAGATCGACTTTAACGTCTATTAGGGCTTTTAGTTTCCACAAGATATGTACCCTGTCCCATGTCCAACCATCCTTAGGCGCTTCTTGCAACATGCCTAGCAGGTTACAGTGTTACTGAGTTTTCCTCCCATTTCAGAAACCGATAAGACACGGGCGTTTGATCGTTCTACGGATTGGACAGAGAACAAAAGGTCGGGTACGCTTTTATAACAAAAGCTGTCCATGCAGCCATGAGGATTAATCAGCCAAAATACATGTAAAAAAAAACGGTCATTGTAACAGACTACATGAAGGTACTCCAAGCTATCTCAAGCCACAAAGAAGATAGACTCTCACACAAAATAAAATATAACATAGGGCATTTGTCCCCCAAAAAATGAACTAATCCTACAGTGGATTGCAACAGAGTGTGTGATCCTTGAAAACGAGAAGGCAGTTGAGCTCGTCATCTACACAGCTGTAAAGAAGCAGATACTCATCAAACCATCCATGAGGACGAAATGGAGAGACCAACACAAAGAATTACATCATCATGTGGCATGTCCTTTGCAGAACGTCGACCTTATGACAGCCTGTCTGTAGGAAACTCTATCTTTCGCCAGTCTTCCGACCTGCTCCAAGGTCAAATCCAACGTCTCCGTGATGTCTGAGTCCATCGTCTTCTCGGTTGGCTTCTACCTCTCTTTCCAGTGACCATACCTTCCATAACCACTTCCTCCTGTCCGTTGTGTCGTTTGACGTGTCCAAAACTTCAGTTTTCGGGTCATTACGTCATTTATGAGCCAATTCGCTTCTACATTCAGGTCTTGCCGGATTTGTTTGTTTACTATCTTTGTCCATAGGTGTGCAATGGTATGTTTTGCGCTCGGCATCGCAACCTAGCGATGGTCGGCTAGCTCTTCTTCTGATGGGCGAAAAGTAAAATGAGTAGCCTGCCAATAAAGCGAACACACAAGTCAACCTCCCCTCCAAGTGGTGCACACTGGGAAACTATGGCCGCGAGGCTGTAGGCAAACGAGGCAATGGCTCGCCTGGGGAGACGGGCTCCTCCAGGTCAGATTCAGATGTTGGCCCACACCAGCTTGGAGAGGAGATGGGCTCCGCCTAGAGAAAACCGCCCAAGATTCACACATGAGGACACAATCACAATCAAACAAAACGGCTCGGTCGCAGCCCGGGTTAACAATGACCGCGCCTGCCGTCCCACACCAGGTCGGAGGTGGAAAGTGTGTCTTGCAAATGCAATCCTTTACGGATAGGTGCATGGCAGACGACGAAGAGGCCGTCCCAAAAATAGATGGGAGGACAACATAAAAGAATGGACCAATCTCCGACCAGAAGAGTCACAGGAAGCGGCCGCTGACAGAGAAGGGTGGCGTGGCGTTGTGAGGATATCTGCATGTGTGCACCAACGACCTCATCGGTTACGGGATGGGATGACCTAATCATTGGGTTTTCAGGACTCTTCTGTAGCACTGTGTTTCAAAAGCACCGATCGTCGCTCTTATTTCTTTTGTAATCGTCCATTTAAAATCTTCGGAGAACAGTGTAGTGCAAGAATTCAAGAGGATTTAATACCAGCCTTACATCTACAGTGATTGACATCCTGTCAGTCCCGAGAGACAATGGACTTCACTCTAGAGAGAGGACAGCCAGTTGTTGTCCTAACTTTCGCCGCAAACTTTTGTAGTCTGCATCTTGACGCATCCTGTCTTCCCCTGCTTGCAGACCAACACACAAAGCCTGCCTCCAGCCGGATTTGTCTTTGGCAAATTTGCAGGTGTTCATATCCAACGGTTCAACAGGTCGCTGTTAGTCACTCTGCCACTCCATGAAATTCGAAGTATGCGTCTCAGGCAGTGCAAATGAAAAGCAGTTAGCCTTTTTCACTAGAGACATATAGAGTCCATGTTTCGCTGCCATAGAACAGGGTACTTATAACACATAATTTATACACAGCAACCTGTGTGGAGATGGTCAGCATTATGTTATTCCATACTTTCTGCAAGAGCCTGGAAATTGCTGATGAGGCAATTCCTAATCGTTTCTGCAGATATGCGTCCAGTGAAAGGTTGTCGGTGATGATAGATCCGAGGTAGTTAAAGTGATTTACTATTTCCAGATTTTTATCGTTTAAGACAATCTGGTGGATCTGCACCCTAAGCCATCACTTTTGTCTTTTGTACGCTGAAGATGAGTCCAAACAGATCACATAATTTTGCCAACCAATTAATGAGGATATGTAATTCAGCGTCCGTGTGGACGACCAGGACAGCTACGTCTGCGAAGAGCATATCCCGAATGACAGTCTCCCTTCTCTCACTTTTTGCAGTCAGGCTGGTTAGATGGAATAGTCTTCCATCTGACCTAGTATGCAGAAAGACACCCTCCTTGGCAGTTACAAAGGCGTGTCTAAGCACGATGGCAAAGAAAATGCCGAATAGAATCGGAACCAGGACATACACGTGTTCAATTCCGCTGTTAATATCGAAGGCCTCATATTCCTGACCGTCATGGCGCACTGTACCATTCATGTCCACGTGAAAAGACCTAATCATGCTCAATAGCTTAGGTGGGCAGCCAACTAAATACTTTAAAAAGACCCTTTATGTTTACCAGGTCGAATGCCTTGGTGCGGTCAATGAAGGCCAAGACGGTTTGTGTTGCTCTCTGCATTTCTATTGCAGTTGTCTCAGTGGCAAGACCATATCAACGGAGATTGATCTGCGCGAAAACCACACTGAGACTCCAGATACGGCCTGTCGGCTAGCTTCCGCAGCCTGCTCAGGATGATGCGAGCATACACTTTGCCTACGGGGTTGAGGAGCGATATTCCTCTGTAATTGTTGCAGTCTCCTCCGTCTCCCTTTTTCTTGTAAAGGGTGATTATGTTGGCGTCTCTCGTCCTGTGATACCGCCCCCCTCGTCTCAACACTGACAGATATGTCGGTACAGGTATTGACGCGTGATTTAATACAGGTTCATAAGGATAATCAAGGGAAAGAATAAATTAGATTATAACAAGTTTTCAAAGTTCATCTGCAAATTAATTAAAGAAAGGCCCAAATTAGATACACATCAATCTGGGGTAGTTGTCTCGCCGCCGCGACTCAATTGCAACCATTGTTCGTAAAGCGATCTCAGTCCCGCCAGGCGGAGCGATAGCGCGGGCTTGCGGAAAACGCTCGCCTGCCTTTCCCCGTAGAGCGAATTGGGTGCGGTTTGTTGTAGCGTCTCCTCCACCGAGGTGCGCTCGTCTGGTCCGTATCAGGAAACGTGGTCCGTCCGTGGTGATTTATCTAAGGCTTATAGCAGAGCTCGACAGTACGTCTCGCTGGTGGTCCGACTCTCGCAAAGAGCTTGTGACCGGCAAATGGAAAGCAGGAATCGTGCCTTCTCCTCCTCGGGAGAAGGGCAGGCCGGCAGGCCAAATTGTCTCTAGTCCCAGTGAAATTCATCGCCGAGGTCGTTGGGATCCGTTCTGCACAGAGCGCTGCCATCCCTCCTCGAGCGAGCCCCGTCGGTCGGTCGTCTGGTGCGTGTAGGAAGCCCCTGTCAGGCGGTCCTAGGTCGACGGAGTGAGGGACGGGTGGAACAACCGTCCGTCCGTCCCGTCAGTCGGTCCCTGCGGCCGTCCCAGCGAGGCTTTTCACACACCCTTCCTCCGCCGACCGGTGTGTGCTGTACGTACGTCTCCGACAGATATCTGGTTGATCCTGCCAGTAGTCATATGCTTGTCTCAAAGATTAAGCCATGCATGTCTAAGTTCATACTGTCTCACGGTGAAACCGCGAATGGCTCATTAAATCAGTCGAGGTTTCTTAGATGACACGATCCTACTTGGATAACTGTGGCAATTCTAGAGCTAATACATGCTTACCAAGCTCGGACCCTCGCGGAAAGAGCGCTTTTATTAGTTCAAAACCAATCGTCGTTTCCCCTTGCGGGGTTGCGGCGTCTCCACTGGTGACTCTGGATAACTTTGTGCTGATCGCATGGCCTCATGTGCCGGCGACGCATCTTTCAAATGTCTGCCCTATCAAATGTCGATGGTACGTGACATGCCTACCATGTTTGTAACGGGTAACGGGGAATCAGGGTTCGATTCCGGAGAAGGGGCATGAGAAACGGCTACCACATCCAAGGAAGGCAGCAGGCGCGCAACTTACCCACTCCCGGCACGGGGAGGTAGTGACGAAAAATAACAATACGGTACTCTTTCGAGGCCCCGTAATTGGAATGAGTACACTTTAAACCCTTTAACGAGGATCTATTGGAGGGCAAGTCTGGTGCCAGCAGCCGTGGTAATTCCAGCTCCAATAGCGTATATTAAAGTTGTTGCCGTTAAAAAGCTCGTAGTTGGATCTCAGGCGGGTGGTCCGGTTCGCGCCGGTTCACTGCCCGTTGTCTCCTGCCCTACCGTCTGCCGGCTCTCTCCCACGGGTGCTCTTCGCTGAGCGTCCTGGGTGGCCGGCGCGTTTACTTTGAAAAATTTAGAGTGTTCAAAGCAGGCCTCGGCTGCCTGAATAATGGTGCATGGAATAATGGAATAGGACCTCGGTTCTATTTTGTTGGTTTTCTGAACTGGAGGTAATGATTAACAGGGACAAACGGGGGCATTCGTATTGCGGCGTTAGAGGTGAAATTCTTGGATCGCCGCAAGACGAGCTACTGCGAAAGCATTTGTCAAGAATGTTTTCATTAATCAAGAACGAAAGTCAGAGGCGCGAAGACGATCAGATACCGTCGTAGTTCTGACCATAAACGATGCCGACTAGCGATCCGCAGGAGTTGCTTCGATGACTCTGCGGGCAGCTTCCGGGAAACCAAAGTGTTTGGGTTCCGGGGGAAGAATGGTTGCAAAGCTGAAACTTAAAGGAATTGACGGAAGGGCACCACCAGGAGTGGAGCCTGCGGCTTAATTTGACTCAACACGGCCAACACTGAAATGATTGACGTGCCGAGACCACTTTTCTGGGGTCTAATATGGAACTGGTGCTGGATTTAGACCCTCAGAAATCTGGGGTTATGCCCCCTGTGGATCGGTTGGTCTGCATCCAGTGTTCTGACAAAGGAATTGACGGAAGAGCACTATCAGGAGTGGAGCCTGAGGCTTAAATCAACTTAACACGCCAATACTGTAGAATGACTGTCAAAAAGAGAGCACCTTCGTGGGGTCTAATAGTGAACATGTGCTGGAATTAGACCCTCGAAAATCTGGGGGCTACCATCTAAATAACTTGATTGTCTCGCTTAAGGAATTGACGGAAGGGCACCACCAGGAGTGGAACCTGTGGATTAATTTGACTGAACACGCCAATACTGTAGAACGACTGGAAAATCGAGAGCACTACCGTTGGGTCTAATAATGAACGTACGCTGGTATTAGACTCACGGAAGACAAGTCAGCTCTCTAACACTCTAATGAAGGAACGCTACGGAAATCGTGTTTAACTCGGCAGAAACCGCAGATTTCAAATACCTGGTCATTGACAAACAAAAGCCCTCAATAAATTCGTCTGGCCAAATGGTGAACGGGTGCTGGAAATAGACCATCTGAAGACAGGTCAGTTTTATCTTACTAATGACAGGGCGTTGCTACGGAAAACCAGCTCATAACGAGAGGAGCCGCAGACACTTTGGTTCACGTACCAGGCTGATAAGCCAATGGCGCGAGGCTACCATGTGGGGGATTACGGCCGAACCCTTGTAAGCCGCAATCCCGCCCAAAATCTCAGCACCACTGCAATGGGAGGCTCCTACATGCTCGGGACCTGGGGCTTGCGCCCCAGCCCTATCCGGTAGAGCCGCAGAAAGAGGTCCTTGCCGTCCGCCGATCAAAGCGGGCGGACAACTGCTTGATACTCACCTTATACGGCGATTGGGTGCGAAACCACCAACACAAGACTTAGTACCTGGTCGGGGTGTCGAAAATAGTAGAGCAGCCACCTCACTGTGAACTGTCGAGACTCAACCAATGACCATGAGAGCTGTCCACACACTAGACGAACAACACCTCTGTGACATTACCAGGCTTGTCTTCCGGCTAAATGCACTTCGGCTACGATATCTACCTCTGTACGTTATCAGCCATATAACTATCATGCTGGACGCAGAAGAGATGCAGACCAGCGGACATTGCACATCTGCCCCACTGTGTCAACACCCCAGGTGGCGGGGAATGCTAGGCGTACCATCTCTGCATAGAAGTCAAGAAAATAAAAGGGAGAAAGAGATACCCCACTCACATGCAAATGCTACGTTTCTGGCAGGACGTGACGATCCTGGGATACAGACACACTGGACTGCCTCTCTTCCGGGTAAACCAGTCCATCTCATATATCATCTCACATATCATCATTGCACCCTATAGACACGAGTAGTGAAGAATCGATAGTCTAGTCAGACAACTTCCATAAGAGAGACAACTCTGATCTTAAACAACTGCTGCCTTGCAGATAGGCTGGGGACAGCCAAAGGCTAAAGAGGGCATCCCTACAGAAACGCCTGTTGAAATCGGATGCACGGGGCCGCAAGCCTAACAAAACAGTGCAACGTAAATCGCAGCATGATGACAGTACAACCGATTAGAAAAACGCATGGCGCTCATCCTGCGGAGTCCCGCCAGGCAGCAATAGTGCCGGGCCTCACGCCTCGAAGGGGCCCACCCTTTACTACTGGTGGTCACCCACCCATGTGTCGTGGAGTCAAGGCACATGGCTATGGGGCAACTTCTATTGACCAAAACCTCAAGACCCTCAAAATACTACAGTGGAATGCGGAGGGAGTCATTAACAAAAAACTTTTCCTAACACATCACCTGCATGAAGGTAAGATTGACGTGGCATGTATCCAGGAAACGCACCTCAACAATAATCATAAATTCTCAATCAGAGGATACCAGACCTTCCGTCTAGATAGAGAAGGCCACAAAGGAGGGGTCCTGATACTGACCAGAAACTGAATACCGAGTAGCGCGGTATCTGTCAATAACACAGGACAAGCAGAAATTGTAGGAGTTGACATAATGGCCCAAGAGACGAAGCTCCGCATTTTCAATCTGTATGGACCACCAAATAGAGACCTATCGCTCTCGAGTATGGAGGTCAGAGACTCCAACTGCATAGTAGTTGGAGATTTCAACAGCCACTCGGAGAGATGGGGATACTCTGACACCGACAGCAGAGGTGACGAAGTGGAAGATTGGGAGATAGATGCAAATCTCTCCCTAATCAATAGGCCGGAGGATAGTCATAGCTTCTATTCAAGAACATGGCATACCACCTCGACTCCAGATTTGGCCTTCTCCACACAGGACATACACCATAAAATAGACCGCCAGGTGCTAAACCAACTGGCAGGTAGCGACCACAGGCCGATCAGGCTAACCATTGACATGGAAGTAGGCCCACAGGAAACAAAACCGCTCCCACGTTGGAATTACAAACGAGCCGACTGGGATAGATTTGCAATCCTGACAGATGGGCTGTGTGAAACCATCAAAATGAAGCCCATGGTGGAGAGCCTAAGCAAGGCAATAATGCAATCCGCCACTGAAACCATCCCAAGAGGAGCTAGGAAAAACTATAAGCCCTACTGGAATGATGAGTTGCAGAAAGTGGAAGATGCAGTAACAATTGCTAGGAACATGGCAGAGCGAGAAAAATCCATGGAGGCAAACATCGCCCTCAAAGCCGCCACGGCGAAGTACAAACACACTCTCAAGCAAACAGCAAGAGAAAGCTGGAAAAATAAAACGGAAAGTCTAAACCTGGACAAAGACGGGAACAAGCTATGGAAGCTAGTCAGAGCTATGAACGACGAAACCCCGTCAAATAAACAAATTACTATCAAGCAGGGCGAGAACTTGATCACTGGTAAGAAAGCCGCAAACGCCTTTATCGATCACTATGCCAGAGCAAACCACATCGAGGTCCCTGCAGATAAGCATACAGACATTAGCGAAGAGCTAAAGGGGCACGACAACATCAATACGGCACCTGAAGAGCACATGATGGCCAAATTAACAATGCGCGAAATAGAAGAGGCTATGAGAACACTAAAGAAAAGAAATCTCCCGGAAAAGACGGGAAAACAAACGAAATGCTGATGGGGCTGGGCCAAACAGCGAAGAGGAAACTCTTTCGGTCCTGAACCAAAGCTGCAAAAGGGGAATTGTACCACAGGCATGGAAAGACGCAATACTGGTACCAGTACCAAAAACAGGAAAGGACAAAACAGATCCAAATGGATACAGGCCCATAAGCCTACTGAGCTGTGTCGGCAAGCTGATGGAACGGATGATAAACACCAGACTGATGTGGCATCTGGAAGAAAAACAAATTCTAATTCCACAGCAAGCCGGCTTTAGACAGCACAGATCCACTGAGGACCAGGTCATCCTCATAGCCCAGGAGATAGAAGATGCCTACAAGGCACAGAAACACACAGTAGCTGTTTGGGTGGATCTGGAAAAGGCATTTGACAAAGTCTGGAAAGATGGACTTAGAGTCAAGCTAAGAAGAAGAGATGTGTGTGGGAAGACGTACAAGTGGATCAACCACCACCTCAAACAAAGAACGGCCAGAGTCCAAGTACAAGGGCAGATGAGCAAAAAGGTGACACTCGAGCAGGGAGTACCCCAAGGGGGAGTACTGTCACCCACACTCTTCCTGGTATATATAAACGATATTACAGAGAATATACCAAGAAGAGTCCATAGCTCAATGTTTGCAGACGATCTGGCTATGTGGACCTCTGAAAAGAATCTCACCATAGCAAGAAATCGGATGCAGACGGCCCTAACATCGCTGGAAGAGTGGGCGAACTCATGGCTGGTCAAAATAAACGAGGAGAAAACCACATGCACAATATTCTCGCTTTCATTAAAACCCCAAAGTACCAAATTAAGTCTAAATGGCAAATTCCTGCAGCCAAACGACAACCCAACCTATCTGGGAGTCACATTTGATCGGCGCATGACATGGAAAAGTCAGATTGAGAGAAACCGAATGAAAGCCAGAGAAAGAATGGCAATCATGAGGAAACTTGCTGGCACAAGCTGGGGAGCAGACGAAGGCATACTAAAGAAACTGTACACTGGAAGAGTGAAACCAGTTCTCGAGTATGGCATTGCGGCATGGACAACAGCAGCGAAAGCGAACTTCGATAAAGTTAACAAACTTCAAAACCAAGCCATGAGAATTATAACAGGTGGCATGAAGTCAACGCCAATTGTAGAACTTGAAAAGATTACAAAACTGCAATCCATGACCGATAGAAGAGACTGCAGAGCCCAGCTGCAGTCAGAGAAACCCCGAAGACTGACCGACCATCCAATGCACCAGAGACTAAACAATTTGGGAAATGGGAAACTAAAGCGGAGAAACTTTGCAGAAATAGCCAAAGCAAAGATGCACGAAGATCCCATAAACGCACTAACAACACCAAAACCCATCACTACTGTACGAAAACCTACCTGGAGGCAGGATATATTTCCAGAGGGGGTAGAAAATATACCAGGTATTGCAAACTAAAACTGCCAGACTGAAAAAGAAAGGAGAGATACTACCCTAAGCTTCATAACGAAAAGCTACCCAAGCATGGACTGGACCCATGCATACACCGACGGTTCTGTAACAAACACAACACAGAACGGAGGGGCAGGAGCATTCCTGAACCTACCAAATGGCAGAAAAATAACACTGTCATTCGCTACTGGTAAGTACACAAGCAATTTCAGAGCAGAGGCACTGAGGGTGGCAGTGGAAGAAATGGTGACACACAGTGAAAATGAAAGCCATATAGTCCTGCTGACAGATGCTCTCGCCGTAGTCACAGAGCTAAAAAGCCAGAAAAACACTGAGCTTAATGACTTAAGAGCAGCACTCTGCAAAATGTGCCAGCAGTCCGCACCAAAAAGGGTAGTGGTACAGTGGGTCCCGTCACACTGCAACATCCAAGGCAACGAGGAGGCAGACAGACTGGCAAAAGAAGGTGCAAGACTACCACAAACAGATACCAGTATGACGTACGAGGAGTCAAAACGGCTTATCAAAGCCAGATACATGACCAAATGGGAAACCGAACATACTGGTTACACCAAAAACGATGCCTATTACCAGTTGAACCGAAGAGAGCAGGTCGTTGTCTTCAGACTTCGCACTGGCCACAATAGACTGAGGTACCACCTATTCAACAAATTGAAGAAAGGGTGTATCGACGAATGCCCGTGCGGTACTGGTAAAATGACCGCTGAACATCTGCTGCAGAACTGCCCGACATACGAGGATCAGAGAGAGCAGATGTGGCCATCACCAGTGGAACTGCAAGACAAGCTCTATGGCAGTGGCGACAGCCTCAGGATGACCGCCGCTTTTTTCGAAAAAATAATGGTTACTGTCTGACTGCGTACGCAGAAGAAGAATAAGAAGAAACACATCATCATCATGTAGCATGTCATTTGTAGAACGTGGCTCTCATCATAGCCATTCGATAGAAATCTCGATCAGCAGTCAGTCTGCCCGCCTGCTCCCTGTTCATGTATAAGGTGTCTTTGATGTATTGTGTCCATCAATGCCATGGTCGGCCTCTGTCTCGTCATCCTGTGACAATGTCCTCTAGAACTGCGTTTTCCAGTCCGTGTTGGCGCTTGATGTGGACGAAGAACCAGAGTTTCCGAAACAATACGCGGTTTATAAATCAGTTCTCTTCGACACTCTGATCTTGAAGAATTTCTTTATTTGTAATTTTCTTTATTTGTTATTTTCTATATTTGTTATTTTCTTTATTTGTTATTTTCTTTATTTGTTATTTTCTTTATTTGTTATTTTCTTTATTCAAGATATTAGATTCGATACTAGCAATATTGTTTTTAGCCAGATAGTGGTGAATGGTTGGAATGCATTGCCACAGAAATAGTTAAGGCAGAGGCAATCGATACATTTGATAATAGATTTATGCGCATAGTTTTTAGATCAAGTGAAGTAAAAGAATCTAGTTGAATTCACTCTGAAGAGTCTTATAAAACAGTAATAATAAATTAAGTCGATTATGTGGAATAGAACAGAGCAGCAGAAGAAGAAGAAAAAGAAGAAGAAGAAGAAGAAGAAGAAGAAGAAGAAGAAGAAGAAGAAGAAGAAGAAGAAGAAGAAGAAGAAGAAGAAGAAGAAGAAGAAGAAGAAGAAACGGAATGCGCCTCGCAGTTAGTTGCTTATTTTAAGTTCAGTGGAAACATGAAATCCCCAGCTCTATCCGCTAATTCCTTAAACATTCCATCAATCAATCAATCAATCATTATGTGGGCAGATCTCTTATGAGGAAAATCACAACAAGCCCCTCATTAATATTCAAAGATTTGATTGTATTTTGTTTTTCTGGTCTGTCCACAGAATCTAAGCACATGGAGGTTTCTCTGAAATAAAACTTAAGCTTCCATTTAAAACTGAATCTTCAATTTTTTGCATCAAAGCCTCAAAAGCAGTTATTCATGTGCCTTAAATCTGGATATTTTTGTTAAGTATGCGTGGGAAATATCAACACTCTAGAATGGGAGACAATTTGAGCAAGCAAAACCTTCTCTTATGTGCTCGAAGGTCCGTTATTGTGTGTCTCCGTGAAACGGAAGCGGTAATGTCGAGTAATTTTTGTGGTCGTGGAAAAAAACCTCAGAAATCATCTTTGACCCACGATCTCCTGATGTAATCTCCCTCCAGCGATTGGACACTCATTACGACAATCATCCAGCGATGAAAACTAAGCCTTGATTGTTTGGAGAGCATTACTTCCCTTTGTGAGAAGACCGCGAGTAAACAATGCAATATTTCCCACGTTCATCTATCTGCCTCTGCTTTCTTTCCTCAAGCTATCAGTCCATCCCTTATCCGAATCTCCCTTCCCCGTTTTTTCTTTAACATTACAAACTGTTCACTTACATCCTTCACATTTCCCAGGAACAGCAAATCTCTACAATCATACCACATCCACTCCAACAACCGCCAATAGCACTTCGTGATTCAAAGTTTCCTGAAACGAAAACTCTTAAATCAATTTTCTTCCGCTTAAACAATCATTTCTGTATTAACAGGCAAGAGATTTCCTTTTCTCGGTGTTTGATCTCATCTGCTCACAACAAAGACAAGTTTTTGCAGCTTGTGAAAGCGAAGCGAGAGCAAACACTTCAACGCCGAGTGATTGCTCACCCACGCGGATCCATGGCTGCTCGCTTCCCAGCGGGTGTTTCCGATTGTTCGGATTCATTAATCGAACTTGAAGAATCGATAGGTCAATTATTGGTCACGTGGCGACTGTTCGTGATCAAATCATGTATCCGTTATCATTGATCACTTCTCTGAAGTGTGTTTGAAATTAAAACAATGAATATCATAGAGGCTTTTAACTACGACTTTCGGGGAGAATTATACAATTAAAGCATGGCAGGATTAGCGTATACTTGTGAAGTCAATAAAACAAATAATGAACAGATTATTCATACTAACTCTGTTATCAGCGTCAGACATGGACACCGGCATTTTATGAGTAGTATATTATGTCCAAGTCTCAGCTATCAGCGTCAGACATGGACCCTGGCCAAGACATTTTATGAGTAGTATATTCTGTCCAAGTCTCAGCTATCAGCGTCAGACAAGGACTCCAGAAAGACATTTTATGAGTAGTATATTCTGCCCAAGTCTCAGCTATCAGCGCCAGACATGGACCCTGGCCAAGACATTTTATGAGTAGTATATTCTGTCCAAGTCTCAGCTATCAGCGTCAGACACGGACCCTGGCCAAGACATTTTATGAGTAATACATTCTGCCCAAGTCTCATCTATCAGCGTCAGACACGGACCCTGGCCAAGACATTTTATGAGTAGTATATTCTGCCCAAGTCTCATCTATCAGCGTCAGACATGGACACCAGCAAGACATTTTATGAGTAGTATATTCTGCCCAAGTCTCATCTATCAGCGTCAGACACGGACCCTGGCCAAGACAATTTATCAACAGTATCATCATCAGCACCAAGTACCGGTTGGCGTTGGCGATCATGTACCTTAATTTCCTCTTATCACATGTATCGGTAATGAGTTTCACCTTTGATCGGCTGCCATGTCATGCCTTCAAGCTGTCCATTATTTTCTCTCTATGCATTCCTGTGTCCATCTTGCCAGTCTTTATGCCCGTTGCCACCATGTGTACCAAACGGTCTCTTCTCATGACATGCACGAACAGCGATGACTGCCTTGCCTTGATTTTTGCCACAAGCTGTCTTTCTGTCTGCGCTTCCACAAGAACCACTTTATTAGATTTCTTTGTAGTCCATGAAACTTTCAACATTCTTCTAAAAACCACAATTCCTTTGCCTCCAATAGTTCATGAACTTGCCCTATGGTCATCAATGGCTCTTTGCCGCATGTCAGTATTGGTTTCACGTAGCATCCAGTGACAGACTTTTGTTGCACAAGATTCACCCCTTCAACAGTATATGCATGCCAACTCTGTTATCAGAGTCCGACATAGACCCGAAACACGGGTGCTTGATGCGGAGTCCCCTGCATCTCGTAGTCGCCCGCTAGTCGTCTTGTCCTTGACTTGCCACTGGGGTCGGGCGGCACGAGACGAGAGAGTGAGGATAAAAAGTATCTCAGTTAATCCTTACTAAAAATAGCGCTAGCAAAATAAATTATGCCATCATCTTATACGATGGACGGCGGCCTTTCCCTTTGCTTCATGTCAACTCTGTTATCAGACTAAGACATGGACCCGAAACAAACTATATTATCAATAGCATATTCACGCCAACTCTGTTATCAATATCAACATGGAACCTGACCAAAACATGTTATCAACATGTGAACTACAAAAGACAGTGACAGTGACAGCAAATAAAGACATATTTTTAATCGAACGAAATAAGAAGGACAATTAACGACAGTTGTACAGTTACTTGAGGGAATTATTAGTGAGGCACTTGGAGGTCACGTTTGTACTGTCAAGATAGGGGGCCGAACGATTACCAACCTTCGTTTTGCAGATGATATCGACGGGTTGGCGGGTTCAGAAGCAGAACTCCAGGAATGGGTCAGAAGGCTCAATGAAACAGCCCTTGACTATGGTATGGAGATAAACGCTGGAAAGACAAAATTAATGACCAACAACGCTACGGGCTTCAACAACAAGATTAAAGCTAATGGCCAGGAACTCGAAGTGCTTGACCGTTTTAAATATATGGGGTCGATTGTCAGTGATGAAGGATCAAAATGTGAGGTGTTGGCCAGAATAGCACAGACAATAGCGGCGCTTGCACGGCGTAACAAAATCTGGCAAGATAAACTGTTAGCATTATGCACGAAAATCAGATTAATGCGTCTACTGGTCCTGTCAATATTCCTCTATGCGTGTGAGACATGGACAATTACAGCTGACCTTCAGCGAAGGATACAGGCCTTGGAGATGTGGTGTTTCCGAAGACTTTTAAACGTCACGTACAAAGATCGAGTTACAAATGAGGAAATACGAAATAGAATTACAACAGCAATAGGGCCTTTTGAAGACTTTTAGGCAACTCTCAAAAGCAGGAAACTCGCTTGGAACGGTCACATATCGAGATCAAATGGTCTTGCAAATACGATCCTCCACGGAAAGGTGCAGACGACGAAGAGGCCGTCCCAATAAGAGGTGGGAGGACAACATAAAAGAATAGACGAAACTCCGACCAGAAGAGGCACAGGTAGCGGCCCCCTGACAGAGAAGGTTGGCGTGGTATTGTGAGGATATGTTCATGTGTGCCCCAACGACCTCACCGGTTACGGGATGACCTGACCTGACCTGACCTCCTGGTAAAACACGGTCTTTTCTCTAGTGGGTACGTCAATCTATAATAGTAATAACGCTTCATTGATTCTGATAGGTCACATAATAAAATTGACGGAGGACGCCTTCAAATAAGAATTTGACATGTTAGAGCGTTGACCGCGGAAGGAAGGATCGATAATTGAATTTCAGAGGCCAGTGGTATGTAACTTAAGATATTGGGTGGGACATGGCAGGTCTTACAGATGTGGTGTACACGAGGAAAGACTAATATGCGTTAATACATTCAAGAGAAGTGGCCCGCGGACGAGCCTTAGGGATTTCGTTCAACAGAAATCTGCACAATTAAGTGTGAATATTGGACACACAACGATCGAATGATGTTACAGAAATTCAAGGCTAAGCCAATCAATATTGCCATTTTGCAAACGTTTGCAGTAACTCAAGATCACAATGATGAAGAAATTAAAGAATATTATGATAGCTTGCAACAAATCCTCATATCAATCAAATCTACTGATGGTCTGTTGGTAAAGGAAGATATGAACTCAAAATTAGGAATAAACAAATATAAAACTATAGCAAAACAATTAGAAATAATGAACAGAAATGGCAGAGGAGATTGGCTTACACATTTTTATGAAGAAAACAATATAATTACCATAATCATCATCGTGCATAGCATGTAATGTCGCTCACACACAATCGATATGTACGACTCTCGATCTCTAGCGAGAACTCCCGTATCTGTCGTTGGCATATTAAGGACCTTCGTGATGTCTTGTGTCCATCTTCTCCTTGGTCTACCTCTGCCCCCCTTTCCAGGTGCCATACCTTCAAGTATCGTTCTCTCTAGGTCATTATGGCGTTTGATGTGCCCAAAATGTTTTAGCCTTTTATAACAAGTCATTGTTTTCTAGCCAATGTTCCTCTATATCCAGTCCTTTAGGGATATCTGCCTTTTTCTTTTTTGCAGTAAATGGTATTTTGAGCACCCTCTTGTAACATTTTAGTTCAAAAGATTCAATCCTTTTCTAAAGTGTGTGTAGGGTGGTCCACGTTTCACATCCGTATGGTGCCACCGAGAAGATGCACGTACGTGGGATTTTTATGTTCGTCATTTTATTATTCTGCTATACGTTTATTATTTTATTCAACTTCTGCATTGCCATTCTCCTTCTGAATTTGTTCAGGTAATCCCCATTGTTGCTTATAATTGAGCCGATGTACTAAAAACTTGTAACTTTCTCAATCTCCTGTTATTCTAGAATAACGTATATTTAACAGTCATTCGTAACACAATCTGCAAAAAGATTTAAACACGTGGAAACCTACAGGAGATAGAAAGAAATCCGATTGACTTTATTGTTATAAAAAACAAATTCAAAAATAGTGTCACAATGGCAACAACATATCCGGGTGCAGACATACATTCCGATCACATTCTTGTAGTGATACATTTCTATCACATTCATGTAGTGATACATTTCTATCACATTCTTGTAGTGATACATTCCGATCACATTCTTGTAGTGATACATTCCGATCACATTCTTGTAGTGATACAAATAACCATCAGACAAGAACACGTAGAAAGAAAATATCCAATGGACCCTCAAATTGATACATCAACCAGCATTGAAAGTCTGATATCAATTTTTTTTAAATCGTGTAGATATCAATATATAGCACGCCATTTGCAGATATCAGAATATAATGCCAGAAAGCAAAGAACAATACGAATGGGAAAACTCAGATCAAGAATTTTAGCACTAATTGGGACTGTCTAAAACAAATATAACGAACAAAACATTAGCCAATAAAAGAGTTAAGCAAACTTCAAGAATGGATGACAATCGATATCTTAAGCAAAGTGAACGAAAGAAATAAGTTAAATAGCTATCCGCTGAACAATTCGATAAGTACTATATATCGACTTGAGAGGGATCGATAGAATCGAAATTCAAGATAATAAAAGAGGTGGGAAAGAAGCACAAAATGAGAGTTATACATTCAGAAATACATCATCTTCCAAACAAGACAAGGCTGGCCATGACGGCGGATGCTTTAAAGAAAAGAATGACGACATCTTACTTGATGAGAAAGATATATCAAACGGCTGGGTATCATTTGTACGAGGGCAGCAGATGAAACTATAATAGTTTAATTATCACTACACTCATCATCATCATCATCATCATCATCATCATCATCAGTCCCGTAACCTGAAAGGTCATTGCGGCACCAATACTGCAGATTGTTGGGCCAGTTCCGGCCATTTCACTCGATTTTGTGCCAGATTGTCGAATCTTCCGTCTGTACGAATTAACCTCAGTGGTATGATTGTCATTGTTGTGTATGAGAAGGCTGGCGAATTTCTGATTTTTGTCAATGCTTTCTGCAATATCGGTGTGTCTTGGGCCGTTTTGCACCTGGCGGAGTCCATCCCTCTCCAGACAACATGTCGCTCCACATTGCGAATTTGTCTATGATCTCACTGTCTACTCGTGCATGGCTTCACAGGTTCACACCAAAGGTTATGCCTTTCTGTATTCTTTTTCCGGCCTTGTTTTAATCTTGGAAGTTTGCTTTTAATCGCTCGTGTGTATTCTGTGTTACATTTGATCCTATACAAAAGTCTATTGGCCTAGATCTCGGCGCTTTGACGGGAACGTCCAACTGGAAAAACGCACACAAAACACGTTATCCATGAGGAATCTGTAACAATGCAACTGTAGACACAAAGATCACAGAAAAACACACATGATTCAGGAGCGAATCAGATCAGCAGCCATGTTGGAGCTCGACACGGAAGACACAATGACTGCACTAGCATCCTCAGAACTAACAACAAATATGAGCAAACGAAAAGCAGCAAACATCGATACAAAAATATAGAAATTGTAGAAGTTCTCCTTGAATTTGGTGTAGATGAAATCACTAATCTGTCTACAATAACGAATATATGTCAGGTTACTTCTGTTTTTATCAATTAGTCACGGTCAGGCGACTTGATTACTTCTGTGTTTATAAATTAGTCAGGGTCAGGCAAAATTTACAGGATACCTTGTTCGGCTTCCTAACAGTTTTCTTGCGTACGGTCTGTTTTCATGCCAGCCTGGCTAACGAGGTAGGGGATCGACGTGATCTCCCCAGCAGTGAGCGATATGCAGATGAAGCCTCACAGAGATTCGTGCAAAGGTACCTGTCTTGCGAGACAAGACAACTGAACATATAAGCTTCCAAAAGCATAAAAATTGAGAAGAAGTATAATTTAAGATGCAAAGTGACGACATGAAACTATCTATTAAAAATATGAGCTGCAACGGACATGATTGACATAGACATAGACATAGATGTTGAAAGAGATGTGGAAGCTTAGAGAGGATGAGAGAGAGAGAGAGGGATGAGTGAGAGGGATGAGAGAGAGGGATGAGAGAGAGGAATGAGAGATAGATAACGTGTGAGGGAGAGAGAGATAGAAGGAGAGAGAGATAGAGGGTGAGAGAGATAGTGTGTGAGAGATAGAGGGTGAAATAGATAGAGGATGAGAGATATAGAGGGTGAGAGAGATAGAGGGTGAGAGAGATAGAGGGTGAGAGAGAGAGAGGGTGAGAGAGATAGAAGGGGATATGTAAATTTAGTGTGAGAGAGAAAAATATGGTGAAAGAGAGAAAGAAGGGGAGATAAGTGGAGGGGAAAAGAGAGAGAGATAATATTGTGAGTGAAAGAGAATGAAAGTGAAGGAGAATGTGAGATATATTGAAGAGAGGTACAGAGGGAGAAAGAATGAGAGAGAAGGAGGGAGAGAGATTAGTGGACGGGAAGAGAGAAACAATGAAAGCGAAGGAGAAAGTGGGAAAGATGGAAGAGAGATAGATTGTGAGAAAAGATTAGGGAGAATTAGAGAGGGATATTCTGAGACAAAAGGCGATCATTAGTAGTGAGGGTAATTAAGAAAGAAAACGATAAAGATAGAGAGACAGCTAGACATGGGAAATTAAAGAGAGAAAGTGAGACGAATGAAAGGAAGGTAGGCGATAGATAAAGAGAAAATAGAGGAAAGTGACAGTTAGATAAGGAGATAGAAAGAGATACACAGAGAAAAAGATGATAAAGTAGGGAAATAGAAGAGGCCAACACAAATACAAGATGACTATCACAATATAAACAGGTAAGAGCAGATTGTCGTACTGCGCCTCAGAACAGGACACACCCGACTCCGTAGCCACATGTACACACAATTTAGGATTGGTAACTCAAATACAAGTATGTGTACACGTGGACAGGCACCCCAGACTGAGGAGCATATACTTCAGGACTGTCCAGAGTATGAGATACTGAGACGGACATATTGGCCAAGAGAAACAACACTGGAAGGGAAACCATATGGACCAATGTGTGAGCTGCAAAAGACAGTGAAGTTCATTCAAAAGACAACTTTGCAGATTTAGGCATAATCCAAGCGAACGACAGAAGAAGAAGAAGAAGCAGAAGTAAGGAGAGTAAGGAGAATCGATGAAGAAGAAGGGAGAGAAAATGTAGAGAGAGAGAAAGAGAGAGCGAGATAGAGAGAGGCAGATAAGGCAGAAGATGAAGATACATTGAAAGACAATAAGGCAGACGAAGGATAGAAAAGAGATAGATGGAGAGATAGAAAGTGATAGTGAACGAGAGCACAACGCTGCACTTGAGATAAGATATAATATTTAGTTAGAAACATTAGAAAGAAGATGACATTTTTGAAAAATGAAACAAAACAATGATCATATGAATATAAAAGGTGAAGAAGATAAAACAGAGATGGGAATGATAAGATATGGTAGCCATAACGGAAGCTGTGGAACCAAGGATTCGGTGAATGATAAGATTGCCTTGAAAGAAGTTCAACTGTTCACACACAGCGAAGATGCAATCTCCCGTGCATACAATATTCTCAATATCATCTAATCTGTAAATTGTGTAATCTCCAATCTGTCGAGATTTGGTTGAAAGATAAGCCCGCCTGCCCCCAGGAGTCACAAATAAAGACCACATAAGCATTCTGGGCCTCAAGAATCGATCACGCGATCGCTTCCATTGACAGAAATTGCCACTGTTTAAACGGAACCCTTGCCCCAAATCGTTTCATCAAGAACAGTAATTGATTTGGCTAAAACGATTTCTTGAACCGCCTCTTACGGGCTCCCTGGTTGTTGGATCATCGCTTGTTCGCAAGGAGATGACATTGGGTCTAATCGTAGCTGTCGGGTAAAAGCTTCACTGAATTATTTCTCAGGCAGAGGCGGAACATATAGCCACGTTGTACGTATCTACCCAACAGCGCACTGTGGTCAGGTTGTCCAACTTGTGCCTGGTACTGCGCTGAGTGCCCACTTTATTAATTGTATAGTGCTGAGTGGATCGTACCCTATTTCACAACTGAAACATTGGGGAGTTAGCTGATGAGAGACATAATCGTGGTCCCGTTGGCTGCTGGGTATGCTAGATCCCGGCGCTCCGGTACCAGCTCGACAATGAACTGTGCTGGATGCAATCAGCCTTAACTCAGCCTTACTGTCCTACGACATGTTTCCCATTGCTGGGGTAGTCGAGGGGTTTTGAAGGCTGAGGACTACAGACCGCTTAGCCACTGCTGTCGCCACGTCGTGTGCTGGCTATGTTTGTTTATTTCACCCTCAACAGAAAAACAACATGTGCATTCCGGGGATTCGAACCGCTGCCCTCCTTGTCGGCAGGCAGGCCTCGAAACCATTCGGTCACGCGCTCCTCACTCATCCTTCCACATATCTCAAAGTGTTCAATTCGGCATTTCACTTCGAGAAACGAGGTGGTTTTGCCCTATTCAAAAACTGATACACAGAGGAACTGACGAATTTGAGACTCCACTGAGTCACCACGTATTGGTGTAGATAGGAGAGGGGGGGGGGGTCAGACGCTGAGCAGCGCATGAGCTGCAGTGGTCAGCGACCCATAACTGACTGCTAGCGTCAGGGCCTGCAAGCCAGAGCTGAGCAGCGCATGAGCTGCAGTGGTCAGCGACCCATAGCTTGCAATGGATCCCTGGACATAGTGGGCTGTCAGGAATAAGATGGCCGACAGGTTGGCCTAAACAGAAGCCTCCAATCAACAATTTGATATACCCTACAGTAACCACACAGTAAAACGAATTATTTATAATAATACCAGGGGAATCTGGATGAACAGGGAAGCGACGGGAACAACAGGTCACAGTGTATCTAGTGAAATATCACAGCCAAAAAGTAACGATGACATAAATAAATTACATAGAAGAGATCAAAGTCTAATCTTTCAGTTCCGAAGAGGACATAACAGATAGCCACTTGAACAGCATCAATCCCCAGCACCTGCCCTTGTGCAGACATTGCTCTCATCCTGAAGAAACACTTCGACATCTACTCATTGAGAATAAGGCGCTTGCGGACATGAGGAAAAGATTCTTACAAGCAATGCCGACGATTGCCAACACACTGTACGGAGCAGTGAAACAACTGATGAAGACCTGTAGGTCTTGCAGGTTTGCTCAGCAACTATGGGATAACAATAACAACAACAACAACAAAAACATATATAACTGACTCTACTAAACAAAGCAAACGTTACACTATTGGTTAATGTTCGCACAAGCGGGGTTGCCTGGTCCATTCATGACCGCGAATTCCAATCCCAGAATGGAGAATAAGGCAGAAACTTCAGCTCTGGTGCCTATCTTGGATCTGTTTTGCAATGGTAATCATCTTATTGGACTCTATCTATTGAATATGTAGAAGAGATGGCATAGGCGTGAGTGGACAGCAGTCGTAGAAGCCTAAAAATGTATGGCACTTTCCTAGACATTCTGTAGTTCAAATGAAGGAAACAGTTTGTGTCCTCTTCTCGACGGCTCTCATAATGTACGCCAGTGCACCACAAATCCCGAGTGCTAGGTCGTCTAGAAATTGTGCAGTGGTGCCTACAATTTTAGGACCAGTGTCGTATTTTATGACCAGGGTCGTATTTTAGTACCAGGGTCGTATTTTAGGACCAGTGTCGTATCCTTGTTCAAAATATGCACCATTGCGTTTATCATTCCCCAGCAACAACACCCCCACCCCCTTTTCCCACTAACTCCACTACACCCACACCCTGAGTTTTAAGGTACAAAAATATAATATTTTTCACGTGTAATCTTGTCTCCTTCCGGCGACTAACTAGGCCAGACTGTTGGCGCCATGTAACGCGGCAGCTAAAGCATAACACAAATCAAGAAAAGAGAAAACCAGCCGGTATTACTTTGAAAATGAACTTTGATTTGAAAATTTGGAATTTGATGGTCAAAAACGATTCACTCTCCGGAATGTTGCTCAGTACTATCTAGACTTTTTCACCCAGTACTATTCATGGCTCCTGTACACATGGCTCCTGTACGTATAACCTGGCTCCTGTACGTATTACCTGGCTCCTATAGCGTACATATATTTGTCATCCCCTGATGTAGACTATGGTAATGAATGGGGGACATTTTGAGAATAATTACCGAGGAGGAAAACTAACGTCAGGTCAAGCAAAATAAACTGGACAAGACCCTCACCTCGGCTTCCTCGTATCCCTTCCTGGAAACGGGCTGTTTTCATGGCAGCCTGGCTAACGACGTGATCCACGTAGCAGTGAACGACACGAAGAAGAAGCCAAGGATAGAACAGCCGCCTGGAGGACCCCGATCCACCTTTATCAGCACGCTCGGAATGTGAGGAGAGATACTGCAACTCGTCACGTAACGTTCTTTTCAGGGCACACAAAAGAGTAAACACACTCATTGTGCGCATTCGAAATAACAATATAATGGCAGCTTTTTAGACCTTGACATTGCATTCGAGCTGACGGAGCATGGGTATCTACTACTTCTTGATCGGTGTTCGTCATGAAAATGGCGTTGTGTCTACTTTACAGCGAGGCTGCGATATCTGCGCCTTTCGGCCCTGCACATCCGATTTCAGCTTGCTTTTTTAGTACCAGGTTAGCCTTACCAATATCTGCGCTTCTCGGCCCGGCACATCTGATGTGAGCTTCAAGTTTGCCTTCCACTGTGAATCCTATCCCTTTGACAGACTACCCTAGTGACTATTGCAGGCTGTTTAAAGGGCCGCCACGTGGATTCAGAACACGGTCTTGGTCAGCTGTGGTTCGCATCAAGCAAGCAAAAAATTGCTTCAGGCAAGCAACCAATCTAAGTCGCTGGCTGCTGCATCGTGACTCTTGGATATGTACAATTGTCTTTATCCACATTCATCCACATTTTCTGAGACAGTAGATACGTATTTGTATATCCTAAGAGTAGTAGTGTCGGATCTTAACATAATAGTAGTATCTGAGGTTAAAACATTCGAACACACTTATAAATGACCCTGTTTCCGCGAGTGCTACGCCTCTGGTTCCTATTTAACAAATATGAGAGCGCGAAACCATTCAAGAAAACAATACTAATCATCACATTACTGCTCCGATAAATAATTCATCGGCGAATCTGACAAAATCCGAAGGATCTCATGCGGTGGCCTCGTGCGATGTGCATTTCGCCCTGTTTGTATCTAATAAACGACGGATGGCCCTCCACACAGCTCGAGTGGCGTCCGATATGGGCTTGTTCTCACGGCGCGAGTTTGTGGAACATTGGGAGCGTTTCGCTTTGTCTCCCTATAGAAGCTGGGGGAGATATGCGCGCGTGTGTGTGGTTGTCGCTCTATCGATCAAACCATTACGTTAAGTGGCGACAAGGTCGCCATAATTAGAATATGTTTAACACAAAAATTCAGAAAGCAAGAAATACTTCCAGAAATTGCGTCCTATGGAGAGAAAATGAGACAGGAAGAGCACACATAAAAATGGTCCATCCTATCTCACGCTGATCCCAAGTGATTTCTGGCGTGTGAGTGTGACGAGAATAGGACAATTGCCACACTGAGAGCCCGTCATAATGGCGTCTAACGTGTGGTCTAATGTCTCTACGGTGAAAGGTTCTATAACTCCTTGTACATTATGCCATTGGGGTACACCAAAAACTTGATAATTAAGGAGTAGTCTTGTGTGTTTATTAATAAAGATATAGAAACAAATCCGCTTATATTATACAGGTGTAAAGTAGAAAAGAACACAGGATTACTTGGGTATTAGAAGAGGAAGAGGAGGGAGAGAGGGCCTTATACTTACCTCACAACAATAGAATAAGGGCTGATCAGGTTTCAAGCATTCGTATAGACTTCTTTGAATGTTATCGTGTTGTGTTTTGTTGTGCTATTAGTGTTCTGTGTTTATTGGGTTTTGTTGTATTATGTTGTGTTGTGTTTTATTGTGTTTTGTTGTGTTATGTTGTGTTTGTTTTGTTGTATTATGTTATGCTGTGTCTGTTGTGCTCTGTTTTGTTGTGTAATGGTGTGTTGTGTTTTCTTGAGTTTTGATGTGTTATGTTAGGCTGTCTTGTGTTGTATTTTGTTGTGCTATGTTGATGTTTTTTGTTGTGCTATCTTATGTTGTAGTGTGCTATCTTGTGTTGTGTAGTGTTGTGCTGTGTTCTGTTCTGTTTTGTTGACTTATGTTGTGCTTTGTTGTGTAATGTTTTGTAGTGTTATATTGTGCTCTGTTGTGTTTTGCTTTGTTGTGTTATGTTGTGCTGTGTTGTGTTGTGCTTTGTTTAGTTGTGATATCTTGGGTTGGGTTTTGTAATGTTATATTGTGCTGTGGGGTGTGTTGTGCTATTTTGTGTTGTGTTGTGTTTTGTTGTGCTATCTTGTGTTGTGTTGTGTTTTGTTGTGCTATGTTGTATTGTGTATTTTGTTGTGTTATCGTGTGCTGTGTTGTATTGTGCGTGATGTGTTTTGTTGGGCTATCTTATGTTGTAGTGTGCTATCTTGTGTTGTGTAATGTTGTGCTGTGTTGTGCTCTGTTTTGTTGACTTACGGTGTGCTTTGTTGTGTAGTGTTTTGTTGTATTATGTTGTGCTGTGTTGTGTTTAATTGTGTTATGTTGTGCTGTATTGTGTTGTTCTATGCTTAGTTGTGCTATCTTGGGTTGTGGTTTGTTGTGCTATCTTGGGTTTGGTTTTGTTATATTGTGATGTGGGGTGTGTTGTGCTTTCTTGTGTTGTGTTATGTTTTGTTGTGCTATCGTCTGTTGTGTTTTGTTGTGCTATCTTGTGTTGTATTGTGTTATCTTGTTTTGTGTTTTGTTGTGCTATCTTGTGTTGTGTTGTGCTATCTTGTGTTCGGTTGTGTTTTGTTGTACTCTCTTCTGTTGTGGTGTCGTGTGCTATTTTTGTTGTGTTTTGGTGCGTTATCTTGGGTTGTGTTGGTTTTATTTTGCTATCTTGGGTTGTTGTTTTTTTGTGGTTTAAAATGGTTTGTGTTGTGTTTTGTGGCGTTATGTTGTTTTGTGTTGTGGTGTTTGGACTTTGTTTTATTGTTATCTTTTGTTGTGTGATGCTGTGATGTGTAGTGTTTTGCTGTGTTTTGTTGCGTTGTGTTTAGTTGTGTTATGGTGTGATTTCTTGTTTTATGTTGTGTTTGTGTTGTGTTGTGTTATGTTTTGTTGTGGTTTTTGGGCTTCATATGTTGTTATGCTGTGTTGTGCTAAGTTATATTATGTTGCGTTATGTTTTGTTTTGTTGTGAAATTTTATGTTGTGATTTGTTATGTTGTGTTATGTTATGTTGTGTTATGTTTTGTTGTGTTATGTTGTGATACGTTATGTTCTGTTGCGTTATGTTTTGTTGTTTATGTTGGGTTAGGTCGTGAGCTGCACATAGCCCAAGCAATAAGAGACCATTACTATTGCACTTGCCTGTACCATCCACACCAAGTATTCCATCCCAGATCTGATGGTTTGTCCCCACCCTGGCATTGAAGTCGCCGAGGAGGACTAGCTTCTCAGACTGTGGGACTAATAAGAGAATAGAGACAAGTTCTAAATTTATCTTTGCCCTCATCTGAGTTGGTCATCATCGGTGTGTAGACATTGATCAGGGTGGTATTGTGGTTTCTTCCCAATTCGGATCTCTAGAGTCATTATTCTATCGTTTACTCCCCTTGGAAGCCTTGCGAGGTCGTGTACAAGTGTAGATTTGATGGCGAAACTGGACTCCAGAATCGCGACGTCCATTACTGGCTCGCCTACTCCAGAAAAATGTATATCCACCCACCTCTGATAGTTGACCCTCATCGGGTAGTCTGGTCTCGCTTAGGACAGCTATGTCAACACCATAGCGGAAGAGTTCTCTAGACACAAAACTGTCTGGACCCAGTTGCAGGACAAAGTCAAGACGGCTGGAGATAGTTAGGGATGCAGTGGATGTCTCGCCGTGCCCTAAGCGGTCAACACCTCTCTCTGCTGACAGTCGCCGTTCTACCCGTTGAGTCAGACATACCTTCATTCGCGTAGTCCGCCGAGACCCGACTTCACATGCCAGGGTAGACCATACTCTATTTTGCTTTCTTTATGACGTCAATCATATCGTTCTGCTAGAACGTGATAGACGTACATAAAGCGATACGTTTGCTCCGGGTGGCAAGTAAGCCCAAAGTTCGTAGTCCTACTGTTAGCGAAGGTACAGTGCGTATCTTCCCGTAATTAACCGTTATGTCCTGTGTCGACCATGCAGGAGACCGCAGATTCGCCTGTTTTGTTGGACAGGCTTACGGTCATTACGGTGGTGTAGAGCGTCAAGTATTTTGGTGATTGACCCTTAACCTCGATGTGGTCATGTGGCCTAGATTTTCGACGCACGAGTGTGTTCCGATAGCACAGTAATGTCAGAAAAGTTCACACGGCACACTTCAGTCAAGTATTTTCCATTGAAATGTTGTTGATCTGTGTCTGGTGGTAGCGGCTCGGCTGTCGTTGATAGCCTTGACCTGGCACAGTTGGTCAGCGAAGTCCCTAGGTGAAATTGACCTTCGCGGTTGAACGATTTTGGGCTCGCTAACTGCGAACACACGTGTTGTCGATAATATGGATTTATAGATACAAGATGCCATGTAATGGTAAACTAGATAAAATAAATGCAAACAAACTTCCACAAAATACGGTCTTGACTGCTCGTCATCAACTGGGAAAATTTAAGACCGATTTGAAACTTGGTAATAACCTAAACAAATAGAAACACCTGGTCGAATCGTGAACACAGCCTGTCACTAACTATACGCATTACAGCTTCTTTGGACACACTGTGTGGTCCAAGGAAAGCTCAGGAACATGAAGGACACGTGCTTGGGAAATGAGGCAAATGAAATCCCACTTTATGCTGACAGAAACGACACAAAACGCTACTATGACGCTTTAAAGACTGTTTATAGCCCTAAACCGTCGTGTGGAATGCCAATTCTGAATGCAGATGGCTAAGAACTGCTGACAGACAAACCGAGAACACTGGAAGGCTTGGCATAACACTTCCGCACGGTCCACAACCAGCCATCCTCTGTCTACGACGAGACAATAGAACGCCTGCCTCAGACACTCCTGAACAATGAACTGGTCGTTCCTCCAAATATCGAAGAGGTTAGAGCTGCAATCAACCAGCTATCAAATGGGAAGGCTGCAGGTGTGGACCTACTACCGGCTGAGATCTACAAAGTAGATAGTTGTGTCCTAACACAGAGACTGAGTTGTACAACACAATATGGACCACTGAGACTGCCCCACATGAACTGAAGCATGCTACCATCGTCCACTTATTCAAGTGAAAGGGAAACCGCCAATTCTTTGGTAACCACAGGAGAATCTCCCTCCCTCCAACTGCTGGCAAGATTCTGGAACTCAACCGATTGATCGTCCACATGGAGCATGGTCTTCTTCCAGAGAGCCAGTGTGGTTTCAGATCAGGTCGCGGAACTGTGGATATGATATTCGCGGCTCTGCAACTTCAGGGGGAATGCCAAGAGCATCAACGAAGGCTGTACATGACTTTCGTGGACCTGACCAAGGCTTTCGATACCGTTAACAGACATGGACTTTGGAAAGTCATGGGGAAAATGGGCTGTCCAAACAATTTCACCAAGATCGTCAAACAATTCCACGAAGGTATGAATGCTCATTTGATGAGTGATGGTTAATTCATCAAATGCTTTTCCTGTGACAAATGGCGTCAAGCAGGACTGTGTTCTAGCCCCAACACTCATCAGAATATTGTTTGCTGCCGTGCTCAGTTGTGACAGATTTAGTCTTGATAGACAAATCTTGTCTACATATTGACAGATTATTTTGTCTAGAATTACCTCGAAATCGTCATTATAGATTTTCTTTAAATTTTAAATTTAGAGGTGGACTTTCCTTCGGACCTGACCTCTCACGCCAGGAAATACCACGACACTGTCAAGGATTAATTTGGGCACCCAGGACGCAATTTTGAAAGTAGGACCGGCAGAGAAAATAGTCCGGGCATTATAAAAAGCCGAGGCTGGCCGGGAGTCCTATATATGTTTAGAGACGATTCAGAGAGAGACAACACATTTCAAGAGAGATTTCGAGAGTGAACGACGCATTTCCAAAGAGACATTTGGAGAGGAACATTTTTTGAGAGAGACATTCATCCAGAAAAACAATACAGAAAAACGATTCAGAGAGGGACGCGTTTCAAAAAGTCATTTTGAGATTCGATTCAGAGAGACATTCAGAGAAGAGTGAACGTCGCATTGACGGAGTTCCAGTTTACATAAGTAAAGTATTCCTAATTTTTCGTTTGTGAGTAGATAGAATTTCATCAGGTTAACATTTTAACCAGTGTCAGACATGGACACGTGGGCGACCTTTCAAGTTTATAGGCATCGCAGAGATCTCAAAGAAGCAGCCTAGATCAGTCATAGCTACACGCTATAGAAGAGAGCAGACTTCCTATCAGATCTCTACGATTACTATAAACTTGAAAGGTCGCCAACGTGTCTGACACTGGTTAAACTTTAACCTGATGAAATTCTATATAATACCTGAAATTCTATCTAGTACCTGAAATTCTATCTAATTACTCACAAATGAAAATTAGGAATACTTTACTTATGTAAACTGGAACTCCGTCAATGCGACTTTCACTCTTCTCTGACTGTCTGTCTGAGTGTCTCTCTGAATCGACTCTCAAAGCCGTCTCTCACTGGAAATGTCCATCTCCAAATGTTTCTTTGGAAATGCGTCGTTCACTCTCGAAATCTCTTTTGAAATGTATCTGGAAATGCGTCGTCCACTCTCAAAATCTCTATTGCAATGTATCGGCATTGAAATGCTGTGTCTCTGAATGAATCCCTCTCTAAAAATGTCTCTTTGAAATATAACCCGAAATGTCTCTCTCTGAATCGTCTCTAGAAAAGTGTGTGTCTCTGGCTCCCGGCCCGCCTCGGCTTTTATAATGCCCTCAGACTATTTTCACTGCCGGCGCTACTTTCATAATGGCGTCCTGGGCACCGATATTAATCCGCGACACTGTCGTGGTATTTGCGGACGTGAGTTGTCAGGTCCGGTGGAAAGTTCAGGTGGATAGTCGAGGTGCCGCCTCAGAGAGTCGGGAGAGCAAAACCCCGTTCCGTCTACTACACAGTATAAGCTGTCAGGGTTGTAACCAAAACGGAATGGAAATAAAATACAGGACTGACGGAAAACTCTTCAATCTCCGGCAACTGCAAGCACCCAGCAAAGTAAAGGACACAACCATCTCGAACATTGCTTTTTGCTGATGACTGTGCCCTTGGTGACAGAAGCCGAAAGAGACATGCAGACATTTATGGACAAGTTATCAGCAGGCTGCGCAAAGTTCGGTTTTACAATTAATACCATAAAAAACCGAATTAATGTACGGCCTGCCCCGAGTGACCTATAACGCGACCCAGATATTAGAGTCAAGAACGAGCGCCTTGAATCAGTAGAAAGCTTCATGTACCTTGGTAGCACTCTTTCCAGGTCAACTTCAATTAACTGCGAGGTCAGTAACAGAATCTCCAAGGTCAGTGCTGCTTTTTGGAGGCTGCGCAACATTATCTGGAAACGGAAGGGTCTTTGACTTGATACTAAACTCAAAGTCTACCGAGCTGTAGTGCTCCCCACCCTTCTGATTGCCAGTGAGACGTGAACTGTGTACAGCAGGCATGCTAGGAAAATAAACCACTTCCATACAAGGTGCCTCCGTAGATTGTTCAAAATAAAGTGGCAGGATAGTTTACCAGACATCGAGATCCTTAAGACGGCAAAAAGGCCGAGAATCCACACACTGTTGCAGAAGACCCAGATTAGGTGGGCCGGCCACGTCGTGCGCATGCCAGACAACCGCACCCCAAAACAACTAATGTATGGTGAGCTGAAAGATGGCCTGTGTCAAGCCAGTGGCCAAAAGAAGCAGAAAGACTCCCTCAAAGTATCTCTGACACACTTCATCATCGATGCAAATGTATGGAAATGTCTCTCACAGGACCGCAAGTCATGGCGTAGAACCAACATCAGATGTACCTCCATTGCTCCATCTAAGCGCCGGACCTCCGAAGCACAGAAAAAAGGCACTATGCGTAAAGACAAAACCACTGACATTCACGTGTCCAATTCTGACTTGAAATGCTACGTATGTGGAAGGATTTTCTGTGCCAGAATTGGACTATACATCCACCTCCGATCTCACTAGTGAGGTGCAGCACAGAATGTCTGACTGCTGTTGTCATCGTCACTGGTGAGGTGCAGCACAGAATGTCTGACTGCTGTTGTCATCGTCACTGGTGAGGTGCAGCACAGAATGTCTGACTGCTGTTGTCATCGTCACTGGTGAGGTGCAGCACAGAATGTCTGACTGCTGTTGTCATGTGAGGTGCAGCACAGAATGTCTGACTGCTGTTGTCATGTGAGGTGCAGCACAGAATGTCTGACTGCTGTTGTCCTCATCGCTTGCGATGGACAGCTATTATTATTATTATTATTATTATTATTATGTTGGTTAGGCTATGTTATGTTGTGATATGTTATATTTTGTTATGTTACATATTGTTGTGTTACGTTATGTTTTAGTTGTGCTATGTTTTGTTACGCATTGTTTTGATATGTATTGTGTTATATTTTGTTGTGTTATGTTTCGTTGTGTTATGTTTTGTTGAGCTATGTTTGCTGGTGTTATGGTATGCTGTGCTATCTTATGTTGTGTTATGTTATGTTGTTTTATGTTATGTTGTGCGATGTTATGATGTGCTATGTTACATTGTGTTAGTTATGTTGTGTAATGTTATGTTCTGCTATGTTCTGTTGTCCTTGCATGTTTTGTTGTGTTGTTTTTTGTTTTGTTGTGTTATCTTATGTTATGTTATTTTATCTGCGGAGGCAAAAATCACGTATGGTCTTTCCTTGACAATTAGTATTATCCGTCACCTGCATGGTGTTTTTGGACTGCTTCCTCCGTCTTGATACTGTGTTGCCTCCTTATTTTGACTCCTGTTTCTTTGTAGTTGACCAGACAACTCGTCATAAATTGTCTGTGTTCCATGCTTATTCAATCCTGCCCCTCCATGTAACACGATCCATGGCGTCCTGTTCCCATGATTCCAAATCGATGACCGCATCATTCATATCTCGGTTGCATATATCCTTGTAACGAAGTAGTGGCCGGCCCCGAGACCTTTTTCTCAAATGTAATTCCCCATAGAGAAGATATTCTTCCATCACTCATCCTACGAATGTGTCCCAGGCCATTGAAGCCTTCGAAGACTATGCATGGACAACATTGTGACGGTGCCTGTTCTCTCCAGCTCCTCTGCGTTGATGATCTTGTCTTGCCACCCAACTCCCAGTTTTCTGCGCAGGCCACTCAAGTGAAAGCTGTTTAGCCGCCTCTCCTGGGGCATGTAGGTACACCATGCCTCACTGCCATAACGTTGAGTGTTGAGGACACAGGCCTGGTAAACAACTGTTTTTGTTTTAACAGTAGGCTTCTTTTTATCTCAGGTCTTTTATGCTAATCTGCTCATTGTCGTTGCTGCCTTGCCTATCCTGATATTGATCTCATGGTCCGGGGATAGTTTATGATTGACTGCGGATCCCAATTGGTGAAATGATTTCCTACATCGAGAACCTCATCATCAATGGAGATTACTGGTGGTTGGTTTGCACGCTGGACCATAACTTGTGTTTTCGTTTTGTTAATTGTTAACCCAGCAGCCATCAGAAAATGCGAATAGTAAGCTTTACAGTTCCTCCTCTGAGTGAGTCGTAATTGCAGCATCATCCGCAAAGAGCAGCTCTCTCATCAGTACACTATTTATTTTGGTCTTGGCTTTGGCTTAGTCTTGGCTTTCAGCCTTTGGGAATTGAATAGGTCACCATTTATGCGAGAATTAATGAAGATACTACCTTCCAGGTCACGAAATGCATGCCTCAATTATCCTATACACCTGAATTAAATCACCTCGAATTATGTAATAGTTCTCCATTCAACTTTATACCAGCATCTTTGTTTGTAAAATGTATTACTTTTGTTTTTGAGACATTTACTTGGAGTCCTCCAATTTGTTCTGTTACCATCATTATGAGTAGTGTCACATTCACACTTTAAGACCTTTACAAACAGACATGTACGCCACAATCTCCGCAATAGAAGTGCCAACAAACACAGAATGTGACAAAAGGAATTGAAAACTAGCCAACGCAGGTCGAGTTTTGTGTAAGAAAATGGGAATGGATAGGACACATCCGTTAGATTTATGATGAGACACGGGGAAGATGGATAGGACAAATCCGTTAGATGTATGATGAGACACAGGGGAGATGGATAGGACACATCCGTTAGGTGTATGATGAGACACATGGGAGATGGATAGGACAAATCTGTTAGATTTATGATGAGACACGGGGAAGATGGATAGGACAAATCTGTTAGATGTATGATGAGACACAGGGGAGATGGATAGGACAAATCGGTTACATGTATGATGAGACACAGGGGAGATGGATAGGACAAATCGGTTACATGTATGATGAGACACAGGGGAGATGGATAGGACAAATCCACTAGACAGAAAAATTCCAAATGAATAGAACGCATACTCTTGGAAATCTATGATAACAGTTCAAATGAATAAAACACATCTTCTGGGAAATTTGTGAGTGAAATGAAAATGAATAGATGACATCCCGTTGAAGATTCATGGAGGTAGAGTCCAGATGATTTAGGAGACATTCTCTGGAAAAAATATCAGTAATGAAGAGAGACAATGTCTGCGATATAAACATTAGGAAAGAGATGAGCGGAATGCCAAATCACAACAGGCGAAAAAAGAAGAACAATATAAGATGAAGGTAAAACCAAAAGAGTTTCATTAGACGAACTCCAGGAAGATGGCATAAATTTAAGGATCGGTTGAGAATGACAGCTGCAGTGATATGTGCTTATACAATGAAAAGATTAAGTCAAAGAGTAGTAGAGGAAGATCAACGTCCGGTCAGGCAAAGTATACTGATCAGACATGTTAGTCAGGGTCAGGCAAAGTATACTGATCAGACATGTTAGTCAGGGTCAGGCAAAGTATACTGATCAGACATGTTAGTCAGGGTCAGGCAAAGTATACTGGTCAGACATGTTAGTCAGGGTCAGGCAAAGTATACTGATCAGACATGTTAGTCAGGGTTAGGCAAAGTATACTGATCAGACATGTTAGTCAGGGTTAGGCAAAGTATACTGATCAGACATGTTAGTCAGGGTCAGGCAAAGTATACTGATCAGACATGTTAGTCAGGGTTAGGCAAAGTATACTGATCAGACATGTTAGTCAGGGTCAGGCAAAGTATACTGATCAGACATGTTAGTCAGGGTCAGGCAAAGTATACAGATCAGACATGTTAGTCAGGGTTAGGCAAAGTATACTGATCAGACATGTTAGTCAGGGTTAGGCAAAGTATACAGATCAGACATGTTAGTCAGGGTCAGGCAAAGTATACCGATCAGACATGTTAGCCAGGGTCAGGCAAAGTATACAGATCAGACATGTTAGTCAGGGTCAGGCAAAGTATACAGATCAGACATGTTAGTCAGGGTCAGGCAAAGTATACAGATCAGACATGTTAGTCAGGGTCAGGCAAAGTATACAGATCAGACATGTTAGTCAGGGTCAGGCAAAGTATACTGATCAGACATGTTAGTCAGGGTCAGGCAAAGTCTACAGATCAGACATGTTAGTCAGGGTCAGGCAAAGTATACAGATCAGACATGTTAGTCAGGGTTAGGCAAAGTATACAGATCAGACATGTTAGTCAGGGTTAGGCAAAGTATACAGATCAGACATGTTAGTCAGGGTCAGGCAAAGTATACTGATCAGACATATTAGTCAGGGTTAGGCAAAGTATACAGATCAGACATGTTAGTCAGGGTCAGGCAAAGTATACTGATCAGACATGTTAGTCAGAGTCAGGCAAAGTATACAGATCAGACATGTTAGTCAGGGTCAGGCAAAGTATACAGATCAGACATGTTAGTCAGGGTTAGGCAAAGTATACAGATCAGACATGTTAGTCAGGGTCAGGCAAAGTATACAGATCAGACATGTTAGTCAGGGTCAGGCAAAGTATACAGATCAGACATGTTAGTCAGGGTTAGGCAAAGTATACTGATCAGACATGTTAGTCAGGGTTAGGCTAAGTATACTGATCAGAAATGTTAGTCAGGGTCAGGCAAAGTATACAGATCAGACATGTTAGCCAGGGTCAGGCAAAGTATACAGATCAGACATGTTAGTCAGGGTCAGGCAAAGTATACAGATCAGACATGTTAGTCAGGGTCAGGCAAAGTATACAGATCAGACATGTTAGTCAGGGTCAGGCAAAGTATACTGATCAGACATGTTAGTCAGGGTCAGGCAAAGTATACTGATCAGACATGTTAGTCAGGGTCAGGCAAAGTATACTGATCAGACATGTTAGTCAGGGTTAGGCAAAGTATACTGATCAGACATTTTAGTCAGGGTCAGGCAAAGTATACAGATCAGACATGTTAGTCAGGGTTAGGCAAAGTATACTGATCAGACATGTTAGTTAGGGTCAGGCAAAGTATACTGATCAGACATGTTAGTCAGGGTCAGGCAAAGTATACTGATCAGACATGTTAGTCAGGGTCAAGCAAAGTATACTGATCAGACATGTTAGTCAGGGTTAGGCAAAGTATACAGATCAGACATGTTAGTCAGGGTCAGGCAAAGTATACTGATCAGACATGTTAGTCAGGGTCAGGTAAAGTATACTGATCAGACATGTTAGTCAGGGTTAGGCAAAGTATACAGATCAGACATGTTAGTCAGGGTTAGGCAAAGTATACAGATCAGACATGTTAGTCAGGGTTAGGCAAAGTATACAGATCAGACATGTTAGTCAGGGTCAGGCAAAGTATACAGATCAGACATGTTAGTCAGGGTTAGGCAAAGTATACAGATCAGACATGTTAGTCAGGGTCAGGCAAAGTATACAGATCAGACATGTTAGTCAGGGTCAGGCAAAGTATACAGATCAGACATGTTAGTCAGGGTCAGGCAAAGTATACAGATTAGAAATGTTAGTCAGGGTCAGGCAAAGTATACAGATCAGACATGTTAGTCAGGGTTAGGCAAAATATACAGATCAGACATGTTAGGTTCAGACAAAATATGCTGATCAGACAAAATATGCTGATCAGACATAATATACTGATCAGACATGTTAGTCAGGGTTAGGAAAAGTATACAGATCAGACATGTTAGTCAGGGTCAGGCAAAGTATACAGATCAGACATGTTTGTCAGGGTTAGGCAAAGTATACAGATCAGACATGTTAGTCAGGGTCAGGCAAAGTATACAGATCAGACATGTTAGTCAGGGTCAGGCAAAGTATACTGATCAGACATGTTAGTCAGGGTCAGGCAAAATATACTAATCAGAGATGTTAGTCAGGGTCAGGCAAAGTATACTGATCAGACATGTTAGTCAGGGTCAGGCAAAATATACTGATCAGACATGTTAGTCAGGGTCAGGCAAAATATACTAATCAGAGATGTTAGTCAGGGTCAGGCAAAATAAACTAATCAGACATGTTAGTCAGGGTCAGGCAAAATATACTAATCAGACATATTAATCAGGGTCAGGTAAAACAAACGGATCAGACATGTTAGTCAGGGTCGGGCAAAATATACTGATCAGTCATGTTAGTCAGGGTCAGGCAAAATATACTGATCAGAAATGTTAGTCAGGGTCAGGCAAAATATACTGATCAGACATGTTAGTCAGGGTCAGGCAAAATATACTGATCAGAAATGTTAGTCAGGGTCAGGCAAAATATACTGATCAGACATGTTAGTCAGGGTCAGGCACAACATACTGGCCAAGACCCTCACCTCGGCTTCCTATTGGCCCTCACTGGAAACGGGCTGTTTTCATGGCAGCCTGGCTAATACGGTGAGGGATCGACGTGATCTCCGTAGTAGTGAGTGACGCGCAGATGAAGCACCGGTCCACCTTCATCAGCACGCTCTGGATGTGAGGACAGCTACTGCAACCCGCCACTTAACACGTCCTGTTCGGGGCGCACATTTTAGGCATTCGCAAACAGCAAACAACAAGATAAAGACTATCATTCAACATTTTATTTTAATCGCAAACAATATGTAACATGATTTCGTAGTTCGCTCTTGATAAGCTATTGTTATATATGTTTTGCTACTTAGAAATAATACATTTCTTTAAATTTAACCATTGTAATTTTGTTACTGTCGCCATGCTTATGGGATAGTTTTTGTGCTTTTCGTTATGCATTTTCCGATATATATATAAATTTTAAACTAGGGTGCAATTGACAGTATATTTGGAGTGTTTCTTTTTTTTTTATTTTCAATCTGGTTCTAAGATTTCTTATCTTTGTTGCTCACTTCTTGTGTATGTTGTTCCTCCTTTTCTTTCAATTCTGCTGTTGTGTACTCGCAGGAGTTGATATATTGATAATGTGCCATATTGTTGTACACCTGTTTGCGTACTAACTTTCATGTACATGTTAAATTGACTATCTAGTCTATGAAAACGTCTATCTGCTTATATGTGTGCAATGGTTACCGTTCTTGTTGCGCTCTGTTTTAACTATTTGAAAACATGAATTACGTCCCTTTAAAATAGTCTCCAAGAATGGCTAATATCTGGTCGTATCCCAATTGGTTCAGGTAGGCTTGCAATAGAAGGTCATCAATGCTTGCGATTGGTTCAATTGATCGTTGGTCGTATCTTCTCTCTGCTGCAAGAGGAAGAGTGGAGACGTATGGAATCAGGTCGGTTATTAGATCAGTAGTATATATATATGGTTTTACATAAGTGTTGGATAGAATAGTAGTAGGTGTTTATAGATCTGTGTAGATGAATGGAGATGTATGGATATATGTGGATGTTTGGAGATGTATGGGATATGTGTAGATGTATGGGGATGTATGAGGATATATGGAGATGTAAGGAAATGTATGGAAATGTATGAAGATGTATGGAGATGAATGGAGATGTATGGAGATGTATGGAGATGTATGGACATTTGTGTAGATGTATGGAGATGTAAGTAGACGTATGAAGATATGTGTAGATGTATAGTAATGTATCAAGATGAATGGAGATATGTGTAGATGTATGTAAATATGTGTAGATGTATGTACAGACAGACATATGGAGACAGACAGAGACCGAGAAACAAACAGACATGCACACAGAGACAGACAGACGTATAGATAGATAGACAGACAGACAGATAGACCGACAGACCGACCGACAGACATGCAGACAGACATGCAGGCAGACAGACAGACAGGCATGCAGGCAGGCACAGGCAGGCAGGCAGACAGACAGACAGATAGATAGATAGATAGATAGATAGATAGATAGATAGATAGATAGATAGTTAGATAGATAGATAGATAAATAGATAAATAGATAGATAGATAAATAGATAAATAGATAAATAGATAGATAGATAGATAGATAGATAGATAGATAGATAGATAGATAGATAGATAGATAGATAGATAGATAGATAGATAGATAGATAGATAGATAGATAGATAGATAGATAGATAGATAGATAGATAGATAGATAGATAGATAGATAGATAGATAGATAGATAGATAGATATATAGATAGATAGATAGATAGATAGATAGATAGATAGATAGATAGATAGATAGATAGATAGATAGATAGATAGATAGATAGATAGATAGATAGATAGATAGATAGATAGATAGATAGATAGATAGATAGATAGATAGATAGATAGATAGATAGATAGATAGATAGATAGATAGATAGATAGATGCTGTTTATGATAACGTTCTTTGAATCCATTTCACTATTTTCGTCACCCGTTTTTTTAGTCCCTAATAAAGGTCTTGTCATGTTGAAACGTCACCCTTGCCTGTTAATGTTCTCATAGAACTGGTCGTTAACCCTATTGTAATTACAGCTGTTTGGAGGCGGGAAGTCTTAGGCAGATCCATTATAGAAGATGAGTCCTCGGTCAACGTGATCTTAAGCACTTTAGCCTAAACGGTGTTATCTGATTAGAGACTATACTCCTCTCAAGTGCTTTGTGCACAATATCGGATGACGATTTAAAAACAATTTTATATAATGACAACAACAACAACAATATAAGCATTGGAACGGTATTAGTAAGATAATAATAGATCGAGATGTCAGCGGGACTTCGCTCTGGTTTGTGATCCTTGGCGTTAGATCATGTATCAATTTACAACCAGATAGACTGGATTATTTAACTATTGTTTAGTACCTCAGACGATAAAGAAAAGTAGAAACCGTATTTGTAATAAGAGTGATACGTATTACTGATAGTAGTTGTCATTTTGTTTATTGCATCCTTGTTGTTGTGGTATAAGTTGTAGCTGTAGTAGTGGTAGTTTTAGCTGTAATAGGGGCAGTTGTAGTCGTAGTAGTGGTAGTTACAGCTGAAGTAGTGGTAGGTGCAGCTGAAGTAGTGGTTGTTGTTGTTTGCGAATGCCCACAATGAGTAGGTTACTCTTTTGTGCGCCCTGAAAAGGACGTTAAGTGGCGGGTTGCAGTAGCTTTCCTCACATCCCGAGCGTGCTGATGAAGGTGAACCGGGGTTCTACAGGTGGTTGTGCTATGCTTGGCTTCATCTTTGTGTCACTCACTACTACAGAGATTACGTCGGTACCTCACCTCGCCAGCCAGACTACCATGAATACAGCTCGTTTCCAGGGCGGGCTATAAGAAACTGAGTTGAGGGTCTTGTCCAGTATATTTTGCCTACCAGACGTTAGTCTTCCTTACCCGTAGTAGTGGTAGTTGAGGCTACAGTAGTGTAAATTGTAGCTGAAGTAATGGTAGTTGCAACTACAGTAGTGGTAGTTGAGGATACTGTAGTGGTAGCTGTAGATGTAGTAGTCGTAGTTGCAGATTACTAGTTGTAGTCGTAGATGTAGTAGTGGTAGTTGTAATTGTAGGAGTATTAGTGGTAACTGTAGTAGCGGTAGTTGTAACAGCAGTAGTCGTAGTTGAAACAGTAGTAATGGTATTTGTAACATGCGTAGTCGTAGTTGTAACAATAGTAGTGGTAGTGGTAACTGTAGTAGTGGTAGTTCTAACAGTAGTAGTGGTAGTTGTAACAGTCTTAGTCGTAGTTGTAACAATAGTAGTCGTAGTTGTAGGTAGTAGTGGTAGTTGTAACAGTAGTAGCAGTATTTGTAACAGTAGTAGCCGTAGTTGTAACAGTAGTAGCCGTAGTTGTAACAGTAGTAGTGGTAGTTATAGTTGAAGCTATAGTTGTAACAGTAGAAATGGTAGTTATAGTTGAAGCTATAGTTGTAACAGTAGTAGTGGTAGTTAAAGTTGAAGCTATAGTTATAACAGTAGTAGCGGTAGTTGTAACAGTAGTAGTGGTATTTGCAGCTGCAGTTGTGACTGTAGTAGTGGTAGTTGTAGTTGCAACAGTAATAGTAGTTGTTATAGCTGTAGTTGGGACTGTAATAGTGGTAGTTGTAACGGTAGTAGTGGTAGTTGTATCTCTAGTAGTGATAGTTGTAGCTGTAGTAGTTGTAGCTGTAGTAGTGGTAGTTATATCTGTAGTAGTGATAGTTGTAGCTGTAGTAGTTGTAGCTGTAGTAGTAGTAGTTGTAGCTGTAGTAGTGGTAGATGTAGCTGTAGTAGTGGTGTTTGTAGCTGTAATAGTGGTAGTTGTAGATGTAGTAGTGGTAGTTGTAGGTGTAGTAGTGGCAGTTGTAGCTGAAGAACTGGTAGTTGCAGTTAAAGTGGTAGTAGTTGTGTCAGTAGCAGTGGTAGTTACAGCTGTAGATGAAGTAGTAGTAGTTGTAGTTGTAGTTACAATGATAGTCGTAGATGTAGTTCTGGTAGTTATAACTGTAGTCGCGGTAGTTGTAGTGCAGTGGTGATAGTTGTCTCAGTAGCTGTGATATTTGTAAGTGTAGTAGCAGCGGCAGTTGCTGCTGTTGTAGTGGTAGTTGTAGCTGTAGTAATAGTAGTTGAAACTGAAGTAGTGGTAGTTATAGCTGTAATAATGGTAGATGTAGCTGTAGTAGTGGTAGTTGTATTTGCAGTGGTAATGGAAGCTGAAGTAGTGGTAGTTGCAGTTATAGGGATGGTAGTTGTCTCAGTAGTAGCAGTATTTGTAAGTGTAGTAGCGGTGGCAGTTGTAGCTGTAGAGGTGGTATTTGTAAGTGTAGTAGAGGTGGCAGTTGTAGCTGTAGAAGTGGTATTTGTAAGTGTAGTAGAGGTGGCAGTTGTAGCTGTAGAAGTGGTATTTGTAAGTGTAGTAGAGGTGGCAGTTGTAGCTGTAGAAGTGGTATTTGTAAGTGTAGTAGAGGTGGCAGTTGTAGCTGTAAAAGTGGTTTTTGTAAGTGTAGTAGAGGTCGCAGTTGTAGCTGTAGAAGTGGTATTTGTAAGTGTAGTAGAGGTCGCAGTTGTAGCTGTAGAAGAGGTATTTGTAAGTGTACTAGAGGTCGCAGTTGTAGCTGTAGAAGTGGTATTTGTAAGTGTAGTAGAGGTGGCAGTTGTAGCTGTAGAAGTGATATTTGTAAGTGTAGTCGTGGTGGCAGTTGTAGCTGTAGTAGTGGTATTTGTAAGTGTAGTAGAGGTGGCAGTTGTAGCTGTAAAAGTGGTTTTTGTAAGTGTAGTAGAGGTCGCAGTTGTAGCTGTAGAAGTGGTATTTGTAAGTGTAGTAGAGGTCGCAGTTGTAGCTGTAGAAGTGGTATTTGTAAGTGTAGTAGAGGTCGCAGTTGTAGCTGTAGAAGTGGTATTTGTAAGTGTAGTAGAGGTGGAAGTTGTAGCTGTAGAAGTGATATTTGTAAGTGTAGTCTTGGTGGCAGTTGTAGCTGTAGTAGTGGTATTTGTAAGTGTAGTAGTGGTGGCAGTTGTAGCTGTAGTAGTGGTATTTCTAAGTGTAGTAGTGGTGGAAGTTGTAGCTATAGCAGTGGTATTTGTAAGTCTAGTAGTGATAATGGTATTTGTAGTAAACCCACCGTGGTCTTGAACCAGCTTGTCAACCAAATTTCGCGACGCTGGTTCATCAAAGAGAGATGTATCAGTTAGGGAAGTGTCTGTAAGAGAAAGCAGACATGACATTAGTCCTGGCTTTCTTGGAAATATTAGTATAAGTCTTCAGGACCAACTGATTCATGTCAGATTTACATGATTGATGTGTTCGGCTGCGAGAAGTTTCTTGATTTATTTGCCATTGTCTTACGTTCAGCAGTATTTCTATTCTATTCCTCTTTTTATTTTTCTTCTTCTTCTAGTTTTTTGTTCCCATCCTCTTCGTTTCGAAGTTTATCCTGATATGAAGTTATGTCATTGTGCTGTAGATTACAGGTAGGCTGACACATATGCACCTTTGGGCCTGACACATATGCGCCTTTACCGGGCACATATGCGTCTTTGGGCCTGACACATATGCGCGTTTGGACCTGACACATATGCGCCTTTGGGCCTGACACATTTGCGCCTTTGGACCTGACACATATGCGCCTTTGAGCCTGGCACATCTGCGCCTTTGGGACTGACACATATGCGCCTTTGGGCCTGGCACATATGCGCCTTTGGGCCTGATACAAATGCGCGTTTGGGCCTGACACATCTGCGCCTCTGGGCCTGACAAATCTGCGCCTTTGGGCCTGACATATCTGCGCCTTTGGACCTCACATTTCTGCGCCTTTGGGCCTGACATATCTGCGCCTTTGGGCCTGACATATCTGCGCCTTTGGACCTGACATATCTGCGGCTGTTGGGCCAGATATAACCAGTTCTAGCTGACATGTGTGGGTACTAAGTCCAACTACGATCATTATTCTCGTATCCAGACAACCATAGTGTTTCCCGGGCCGACACTTGCAGGTGGAATAAGCACTTTGTCATGTGTGACTCTCTGACCCTTATTCAAGCAGTCAGCTATGAGTTTGCGGATGCTGTCCACTCATTTACTCTGCTGCGAAACAGCATTTGAAAATAAGACGCATCTACAACTTTTAGCCCTACACATCTGCTTGCGATAAATCGTTTAAAAGAAATTGTTATGAATTAACTGTCTCATATAAATACGCTTCTCTGCTCCAATTGATGTTAGAGTCACATTCGTTACCGTCTTGGACTGTAGTTACATCCCTTTTTTCAAAGTACAACTTAGTATCGTCTGGCAATACGGAAAGAACCAGTGATAAATATATATATATATATATATATATATATATATATATATATATATATATATATATATATATATATATATATATAAATATATATATATATATATATATACATATATATATATATATATATATATATATATATATATATATGTATGTATATATATGTATATATGTATATATAACAGTAAACAGAGGAGGGCTGTGGATGATAATGTCTAAGTTTGGCTGCCCCAACAAGTTCATAACAATGGTGAAACAGCTACACAAAGGCATGTGTGCTCGTGTACTAAACAGCGGTGCAATCTCTAAAACGTTTCTAGTATCAAACGGAGTAAAACAAGGATGTGTACTCGCCACGACTTTGTTCAGCATGATGTTCGCGGCCACGATGACAGACGGACGCCTTCAGATCATTGGAGCTTGGAATACTCATAAATTACCGCACAGATGGCAAGTTACTCAATCCCAGAAGAATGAAGGCCAAAACCAAAGTGGCTGGCGACATAATCAGGGAACTTGTATTTGCTGACGACTGCGCTCTAATGAGCAACTCAGAACTGAACATGCAGGTTGGAATGGACCAGTTCTCTGTCGCATGCAAAAATTTTGGTCTGACCATAAATGCCAAAAAAACAGAGGCCATGTACCAACCAGCACCAGGCATGCCGTACACAAAACCAGAGACTACAGTCAGCGGGCAGACGTTGAATGCCGTAGACAAATTCACATTTCAGGGCAGCACGCTGTCGAGATATGTCAGCCTAGACGATGAGGTGGCAAGCAGAATAGCAAAGGCCAGCACAGCCTTTGGTAGAATGCGCTCGATGGTCTGGGCACGTCGTGGCATCAGCGTCAAGACCAAACTCAAAGTCTACCGTGCAACCATCATTCCAACCCTACTATACGCTTGCGAAAGCTGGACTGTATACTCTGGACATGCAAGGAGGTTAAACCACTTCCACACAGGTTTTCTGAGGCGAATATTCCACATTCGAAGGCAAGATCGTGTCACTGACATCGAGGTTCTCTCGAGGGCTAACATGCCCAGCCTCCATGCACTGCTAGAAAAAGCACGACTTGGATGGGCCGTACACCTCGTCCGTATGTCAGACGAGCGGCTCCCAAAGCAGCTTCTCTACGGCGAGCTGAGAGAGGGATGGCGCGAGAGAGGGCGCCCAAAGAAACGTTTTAAAGACGGTCTGAAGGACTCACTAAAAAGTTGCCAGATAGACATCGACACCTGGGAATGTCTTGCGAAAAACAGATCTGACTGGAGAAGCGCAGTCAAATCGGGTGTAGCTGCTGGTGAAGATGACCGTGTTGTGAAAGCCCAGAACAGACGCGAGACGCGGAAATCCCGAGCAGCGGGAACACCATCCCCTTCTACAAACCTCGTGTGCCCGATATGTAGCAGATGTTTTCGTGCTCGCATTGGCCTGTTCAGCCACATGAGCACCCACACCCAACAGAGAAATCTGTGACAAGGATGATGTCGGCGGTCCTCATCGACAACGATGGACAGGTATTATATATATATGTACGAGGCAACATCAAAAAGTTCCCGGAATTAGTGGATTAGAAATAAGTTGCAATTATCTACACTACATTTCCGTCAAAGTAGTTCCCTTCGACAATTACACACTTTTGCAACGTGCATACAGCTGCTGAAAACATTCGTGGAACAAATTCTTTGATACCTCTCTCAGCTGTTGTGTCGCATTGGTGATAACGTCCTCAGCATCATTGAATCGCTGACCTTTCAGTGCCGATTTCAGTCTAAGGAACAAGATTAAAATCAGCCTTTGCCAGGTCGGGAATCACATTGTGTCTTCTGTCAGCTCACACAAGTTTCAAACTCACGCAATGTTTTCATTGTTGATCGAGGTTGACGGTCGTCCACTACGTGCATCATTATCGACACTGACACGACCTTCACGGAAACGCTTGTGCCGCTCAAATACTTGTGATTTCTTCATAGTGGTATCACCATATGGTTTACTAAACAATGTTTGTGTATCTGAGGGGTGACTTCTCAAGCAAAACAAAGAATTTGACAGCTGTACGTTCTTCAATCAAGAACATTTTCAACTCCCATAATGCAGCGAGCACAACACACACCAGAAATTACGTAACATCTGTTCGAGAGTATATGGGAAGGTCACGTCTGCCATGTCATTTCGTCAAGGTCCCTACCAACTTATATATTCTCCATAATATCATCTTTCGGGATCAAGATGCTGAGCATGAGCTGCAGTGGTCAGCGACCCATAGCTGACTGCTAGCGTCAGGGCCAGCGAACCAGAGCTGCCAAGACCTCCACGTGGTGATCCTGGATAACAGGCTGCAGCAGGGCAGACTGGCTAAGAAGAAAGGATAGAAGAGGAAATGCTAACCCGGTGCTCAAAAAATTCTTGCTGAAGTCGGATGTGTTGGACCGGAAGGTGGAAATATCACAGTCAAGTTGTAAACTATGACACAACGCATTCCGTTCTCTGGACTATATTTTTGCTACTTACACCCTTTCAGGGTTTGGTAGCGGGAGATTGAAAACGAACGAAGCCAAGTAATATCATCTTTCATTCAAACATGAGTCGACTAATCCAGGAATTTTTGGAAGCTACCTCGTAAATGTGCTGATAGACTTAACAAGATCTGATATATCAGCAGATGAGCTACTCATAAAACAACGTACGAGACTGTTTAAATGAATGATTTGCTAATTCTATGACTATTACCAATTAATGTTAAACGTTATTAACGGGACGGGGGGGGGGGTGGTGTGTGTCGGATTAGGGAGGAGGGGGGGGCTGACTCAGTGGTCTCGAAGTAAGGTGCCCGCCTAGGATGCCGGGGGGTCGTGAGTTCGAATCACGGTGGAGGAGACCGGGATTTTTTTTACGTGGATCTTCCGATAAAAATTCGCATGATCTATGGGTAGTGAGATCGGACTGCCGTGTTCTGTGTCGAGCACGAATTTCTTGGCAGTTGGAAATCCAAAATAGTAGGCTTAACTTGCTGCGGGTCTACTTAGCTCTAGTGTTGGAGTCTATTAATATGGACTCGCACATCGGTTAAACCACTCTCCAAGAAACTGGTTGAATAAAGTTCAGTTTCTTTGCTATAACTATTTTCTTAAAAATGTAATTGTTAGTTTTCGTTTTGCGGACCCACGATTGATGCCTTGCGGGCCTGCATCGGTAGCACTTTTATACACTACTCATCAAACAGAACATTATTATTGAACGTTTCTACAGATGAAAACATACTTAGAAACTTCAAGATTTCGTTCCAAACTTCAGGGCTGAAGAAAGGCTTGTATGGTGGAAACACGTTCCTCTTGGACCGATCTGTAACACGAGGAGAAGAAATTTCTAGTACATTTATGGAATCTAATAAATCGAACTCAAAACATTTGCCATTACTGCTTTTGACCTATTACGTGGGTTTACAGACATGAGAGAAACTGTATTTATGGAACCGAGCATTAAAAACTACAGAGCTGCTCGACAGGTAGTCTCCGCATAGTGTGCAGGTCATTCTATTATTTTACCCTTAACATAACACACCTGAGAGAACACTTGTGGATTCTGTTGCGAAGTGGTTAAGCCGTCGGCCTCGTGATCAGGTGGTGTGGGTTCGACTCCGGGTGCTTGATGCGGAGTCCCATGCACCCCGTAGTCATCCCCTAGTCGTCTTGTCCTTGACTTGCCACTAGGGTCGAGCGGCTCGAAACGAGAGAGTGAGAATAAAAAGTAGCGCAGTTAATTCCCACTAAAAATAGCGCGAGCAAATAAATTATGCCATCATCGTCTAGGATGGACGACGGCCTTTACCTTTACCTTAACACACCTGGGTCTTACATTGATTGAAACTGATCTCACTAGACTAAGAGACAGATCTTAACGGCTGGGCCATTCATTTCGTATAAAAATTGTTTTTTTATTATTTGCTTGCACTATATGTTCGGGTCGTTGTTGTTTCATGTTTCTTGTTGAGACTGATTTGATGATTTCTTTTTTTTCTTGGATTACTAGACGACGATTGGACCATCTCGTCAGATGGCGTCTTTGTGCGCAACAACAACCTTTCTCCTTGATGCCTTTCTTCTTACAGTGACCAGTGAACGAATGAATGAGTGCATTTACCATGCATTCATGCTGATTGATGTTTTTGAATTTGAATGGAATGTCGCTCCCATCACATCTCGTTTGTAAGAAACTCGATCTCTTACCAAAGCTCCTGCCTGCTCCAGAGTCGTGTCCAAACATTGCTTGACATCTTGGTGCCATCGCCTGCTTGATCCGCCTGTCCCAGAGTCGTGTCCAAACATTGCTTGACATCTTGGTGCCAGCCTTCTTGATCCGCCTGCCCCAGAGTCGTGTCCAAACATTGCTTGACATCTTGGTGCCAGCCTTCTTGATCCGCCTGCCCCAGAGTCGTGTCCAAACATTGCTTGACATCTTGGTGCCAGCCTTCTTGATCCGCCTGCCCCAGAGTCGTGTCCAAACATTGCTTGACATCTTGGTGCCAGCCTTCTTGATCCGCCTGCCCCAGAGTCGTGTCCAAACATTGCTTGACATCTTGGTGCCAGCCTTCTTGATCCGCCTGCCCCAGCACCAAATCTGCCGTTACCATTCTCTCAATACTGTTGTGTCTTTTGATGCGGCCAAAGTAATTTAATTTTCTGTTCATGACGGATTTTATGAATCAGTTCTCTTCTTCGTTCAACTAGTCGAATGTATACATTCTTCTTTTTTTCGATCCATTGTATTCTTAGGACGTTTCTAAAACATTTTGACTCGAAGAACTGGATCCTCTTCCTTGAAGTTTGGGCAAGTGTCCATGTTTTGCAGCCATATAAAGCAACGAGAAAAACAGAAGTTCTCACAATTTTCTTTGTTATTGTTTTGCTGGAATTCAGACCAAGTTTCTTCAGGTTATGTAATCTCTTCATTGCCATCGTCAGTCTCTTTCTGATTTTCTTTTAGCAGTCGTCATTGTTGTCATTTCTGGTGCCCAGGTTATCAAAGTTCGTGACCTATTCTATTTCCACTCACTCAGAATCTGAATTGATGTTAACTTCTTGTTTTATCGGTGGTCATTATCTTTTGTTTTGTTTATGATTACTATGAGGTTTTAATCTTGTCCACATCTGTTTACTATTAGGTTTTAATCTTGTCCGCATCTGTTTACTATGAGGTTTTAATCTTGTCCGCATCTGTTTACTATGAGGTTTTAATCTTGTCCGCATCTGTTTACTATGATATTTTAATCTTGTCCGCATCTGTTTACTATGAGGCTTTAATCTTGTCCGCATCTGTTTACTATGATATTTTAATCTTGTCCGCATCTGTTCACTATAAGGTTTTAATCTTGTCCGCATCTGTTTACTATAAGGTTTTAATCTTGTCCGCATCTGTTTACGATTAGGTTATAATCTTGTCCGCATCTGTTTACTATGAGGTTGTAATCTTGTCCGCATCTGTTTACTATGGTATTTTAATCTTGTTCGCATCTGTTTACGGCTGCGATAAGCATGTCCTAGCAAACAGAAATATATTGTTCAACATTTTTGGTGAAGGGACACAAACGTGAACCAGTTTCACTGCGATAAGGAGGAACTGGGACATGTCCTGAACATTGGCCAGACAGCTGTAATAATAATAACAATTATTAGAGGAAATCAACAAGTGTAAGGAGGCATGCACAAACATTGTAGATATGTATGGCACAGGCAGAGAGAACGATTGGCCAGGTAACCACAGTAGAGAGCATACACAAAGGAGAAGAATTCATTCACACTGGAAGAAAATAGACTACCACTGGATCATTATCGCCCTGAGGAGGAGAATGCAGACTGACGCAGTGGGAAAGCAAACCAAGAGGTTAAACAATTATTAAAAGAAAATGGTCAATATTCTCAGGCTGTCATATATACCGATGTATCTGTGCTATGGTGTAAGAAAGCCAGTTGGAGAAATCTTAGCTCGAGTGTATTAGAGTAAAAGTTGTAAAATTTGTAAATCCTGGCTAGCATTGTCTGATCAGTATATTTTACCTGACCCTGGCTAACATTGCCTGATCAGTATATTTTACCTGACCCTGGCTAACACTGTCTGATCAGTATATTTTACCTGACCCTGGCTAACATTGCCTGATCAGTATATTTTACCTGACCCTGGCTAACATTGCTTGATCAGTATATTTTACCTGACCCTGGCTAACACTGTCTGATCAGTATGTTTTACCTAACCCTGGCTAACACTGTCTGATCAGTACGTTTTACATGACCCTGGCTAACATTGTTTGATCAGTATGTTTTACCTGACCCTAGCTAACATTGTCTGATCAGTATGTTTTACCTGACCCTGGCTAACACTGTCTGATCAGTATGTTTTACCTGACCCTGGCTAACATTGTCTGATCAGTATGTTTTACCTAACCCTAGCTAACATTGTTTGATCAGTATTTTGTACCTGACCCTGGCTAACACTGTCTGATCAGTATATTTTACCTCACCAGATGTAAGTTTTCTCTCCTCCCCAGAGTCTATAAATGGATTACATATTTCATTGTAGTAAGTCTCAATACGGTATGGAGGGGAGGTGAGGTGAGGTGGGAGGAGGAGAGGTGAGGGGAGGTTAGAGGAGGTGAAGTGAGGTGAGGTGGAAGGAGGAAGGGAAGTGAGGTGAAATTAGAGGAGGGAAAGTGAAGTGAGTTTAGATAAGGGGAAGGGAGATGAGGTTAAAGGAGGAAGGGAAGGGGATGTAGGATGTGAGGCGAGGTGGGGTAGTGTAAGGAGGTTAGTGGAGGTGAGGTGGGATGAGGTGAGTTAAGAGGATGAGAGGAAGAATGAGATGGTGAGGTAAGACGAGGTGAAGTGAGGTGATATGAGAGAAGAGGAGGAGAAGTGAAGGGGAATGAGGTGGAGGAAGGTAGGGTTGGTTGAGGTGAGATGAGATGAGAGAAGAGGAGGTGGGATGGTGATTCGAGGTTCGGTGGGGTGAGGTAAGGTTAGAGAAGGTGAGATAGTGTGAGGGAAGGTGGATAGGAGAAGGTGTGATGAAGGGAGATAAGACGAGGTTAGGTAAACAGTTTTCTTGTTCCCTTACTTCCCTTTCCAGAAACCCAGAACATACGTCACAGGGGAGAGTAATATGTTTATTTAACTCAGGAACGACAACAAGGCAAAATAAAATCCTCACATAATTACTCGTACACAAATTTCACAATTTGGAAATTCTCATTTTGTCTTGGCTATGATTACTTGACAACAACGTTGTTACCTGGAGCAGAGGTGCAGCCAGCCGCCAGGAGTAGGAGGAGCCAGATAGTCGACATTGATGATTGCGCTGCAGAAAAAAAGACCAAGTGAACATTGCAACCATTTCTACTTTCTGTTCATCTTTGTCTTCACTAAAATCGCAAACTGTCTTACATCAATTTGAATATAGACTTGGGTATCCTGTAGACCAGAAATCTTCGCTACGGCCTGCCAGCTATATTCAGCCCGTTAATGAGTCAAGATTTTATTTTTTTAAATAATTGATTCTTTCGTAGCTTGAGTCAAGATCACTTGCCTTGCATTTTTCAACCCATTGTCGAGACCCGGCCGGTTTCTTTTTTGTTTATATATGACCAAATCGGGCTCACGTAGATCAACTCAAATCAAGTGATGTTATTACTATTACGTCACATCCTGCTACACAGATGTGACCAGCGGGATGCCTTTTGTGTTACACGGATTGGAGCCAGCCCATTAATGATAATTGGGAAGTTAAGTTGTTCCAAAAGATCTTTGTGAGATTGGTCTGTTTAGTTTGTTTATGTAAAAGAAATAAAAACGTTTTTAGTGTAGATTAACAGATATTCAGACCATGTTCAGAACACTTTCAGTGCTTTTGGGTGATTTCCGTGTCTTTATTGAGGGATGACGTTCTTTAATCAGTGAATCTAAATGTTTGTGCTTTGTTTTATAAATTTTCACTTTCATATTCTTCTATCTCAGAAACTGACACACACACAAAACAAAAACGTTAACACCAACAAGCTCTTTATTAATTTATGTCTCTACAAACAACAAAATCGTATCTATAAACAAACAAACAAACAAAATCGTTACAGGCTCTCAAATGTTGTTTTTTTCGTTTGTCTTATTTCTATATTCCACAAGGCGGTAAGCGTTGCACTACGGTTTTTATTTTGCGCCTGTCGGCCTAGTGCCTCCACCCTCAGCATGCATTTTCTAAGGGTTTGCTTCCCCGGGTTAACGGCTGGTGCTGGGATGGGGATCGAATTCAGCACCTTCTGGTTGTGCCGTGTCACTTAACCACTATCTCACGCCGTCCCCGGTTCTCAAAGTAAACAACCATAGTAAAACGTGACGTGCTAAAAATGATGCGGTCGCAGATGAAGTGGCGAAAATGTAATGCGGGTTGGTTAAGGCAGCACAGTTGACATGCCCATTTCTTGTCCACGTTCATTCTTCCCCATGACACCAATCCAGAGTGCTGCCGGCATCGCAAACCTCAATTTCACAAGCTCCATTTTATTCAAAACCTCGGACAACATAGTAAGAGATTGGTTCCTATTCTCCAAGCAGAGTGTTAAGAAACGCGAGACACATAAGAAAATAATAATCACAATTTGTCTGTAGTCCGTACACTCTCGACAGACTTCTACGAGAGGAAAATCACGGAAGATGTTAGATAATTTATTTTAAATAAATTATTGTGTTGTCTAGTTATTATGTATAAATTATATACGGTGTTTTACGGTGAGTTTAAAAAAAAAGGTAGGCGTTCACTAGGAGGACAGAAGAAACGCTATAGAGAATCCGTGAAAGTGTCTCTGAAATGCTTTAATATTGATGTAATCTCCTGTGAGATGCTTGCTCAAGACCATGCCACCTGGTAAGCTTAGTATCACCGCAGGTGCTCAGTTCGCAGAGAGTGCAGCCATCGTGGAAGTTCAGCGAAAGCGTGATGCCCGAAATAATAACACTCACAACGATTCCACTGCCGGCTCCCCGCATGTGTACCCTGAATGTGGTAGGGTGGGCCGTTCCAGGATTGGTCTTTACAGTCATCAGAGAACACATATTTCGCAGCAATAGTATGAACTAACTGGTTGACTGATGGACTGATCGATTGGTTGATGACCTAGCCGGTTGACTGATGCACTGATCTATTGGCTGATGAACTAGCCGGTTGACTGATGGACTGATCGATTGGCTGATGAACTAACCTGTTGACGGATGGACTGATCGACTGGTTGATGAACTAGCCGGTTGACTGATGGACTGATCGACTGGATGATGAACTAACCGGTTGGCTGGTGGACTAATCTATTGGTCGATGAACTAACCGGTTGACTGATGGACTGATCGACTGGTTGATGAAATAGCCCGTTGACTGATGCACTGATCGATTGGCTGATTAACGGGCCGGTTGACTAATGGACTGATCGATTGGTTGATGAACTAGCCGGTTGACTGATGGACTGATTGATTATGCCACCATCTTTCTGCTACTTATTCCCCTTTCATACACTCTCCTGAAGCAATCTTAAGAAAGCTGAGTTCATTTAGTGAGCCCTATCGAAGGAGGGAGTCCTGGGCTCTCACTGACTTGTGTGACTCCACGGGATGGGCTCTTTACTGCTTTCTGGTTTGTTTGTTTTTGTGCCAACCTGTTCAGGCGAAATAATGCTGCATTGTTTTGTGCTATATGTGTTATCTATATGTCCAAGATGAGTCGACATGATCACCCGCAGCAGTTAGCCACGCGCAGATGAAGCCAAGCATAGCACAACAGGTAGGGGGGACCCAAGTCCACCTACATCAGCACGTACTTGATGTGAGAAATTGCGACTGACAATTTTGAAAGAAAAAGAGTAGACTTACTCACTGTGGCCATTCAACATCAATCAATTTGGAAATCAGGGATGCAAAAAGATTTGATAAACGAAATCAGTCTCAGACATTTAAGATATTTTGGTTACACCGAAAAGGTATACGACTTTGCTGTTAGCTACAGTGGAATGCAAAGGGGTCAGAAGTAAATAACGCTGCAAGCGAGAGAAAATCATCAAATTATGGACAAGAAATAGTACTTAGCAAATTGTGCCATCAAGGCAAGAGAGAATGTTAGAGATTCATTGCAGTGAAGATAATACATTAACTAAACACCCTATGGTAGAAGAATAGCGACTAAGTCATGCCAAGTTATCAATCATCACCATGGGGCACGTCCTTTACCAATCGTCACTCCAATCCCAGCCCGCCTGAAAGATACTCAATCTCTTGTCAAATCTTCAACCTGCTACAGAGACATGCCCAAGCATTCCTCGATATCTTGGTGTCATCACCGTCTTGGTCTGGCTCTGCCTCTCAGCCTGCCCAGAGACATGCCCAAGCATTCCTTGACATCTTGGTGCCATCACCGTCTTGGTCTATCTCTCAGCCGGCCCAAAGCCATGCCCAAGCATTCCTCGACATCTTGGTGCCATCGCCTTCTTGGTCTGTCTCTGCCTCTCAGCCTGCCCAGAGACATGCCCAAGCATTCCTTGACATCTTGGTGCCATCGCCTTCTTGGTCTGTCTCTGCCTCTCTTGATCGGCAACATACCTTCTATTAACGTTCTCTCAAGACCGCTGAGTCGTTTGATGTGGCCAAAATAGTTCAATCTTCTGTACATGATGGAATTTGCCAACCAGTTCTCCTCTATGCCCAACTCTTGTCGAATGTATGCACTCTTCTTTTTTCGGTCCATGGTATTCTGAGCACCCTTCTATAGCATTTTTACTCGAAAGATTAGATTCTGTTCCTATAGGTTATGGTAATTGTACATGTTTCGCAGGCAAATGCTGCCATGGGAAAAACACAGATTTTCAAAATTTTCACTTGTTTTGTTTTGCTAATGTTCTGTCCAAGTTTCCTCAGCTTGTGTAACCTCTGCAGTGCCATACCCAAATCTCCTTCTGATTTTCTTATGAGCAATAGCCAATTGTCAATTCTGGAGCCCAGATACTCGAAGTTCGTGACCTGTTCTATATCCACACCCCCGAATTTGAATTGATGTTGACTTCTTGTTTTATCTATAGTCGTTACCTTTGTTTTGTTTATGTTTACAAAGAGGTATTGGTCTACGCTGGATCTGTTTACGCTGCGCTAATCCCTCTTCACTGTTTGATAGTATCACTGTGTCGTCTGCGTTTATTAGCTCATTATATCGTATGTCACTCCGGAATAATCAGTTTCCAGTCAAAATAATTCTCGAGCGCTTGATACTAAAATGTCTGTTCTTCAGAGTGTGTAATGTATGTGTGTCCAATACATTTTGAATGTGCTTCATGACTCATATCCTAGAGATTCACCTTCTTGCTAACGTGTCACTTACCTGTCGAAATTCTCTGCAAGAAATGGCAAAGCTCGGAGCAGATGTTTCAAGCCATCGGCTGACACGTCAACAGAACAAGACAGATCAGATGTGAGACCTTACATACATGACCAGAGAGTTCCTGACCTACAAACCTGCACGTGTTTTCAGGCGTTCACGTGCGGTGCAGCTATCTCCGGGCAGAGATAAGAATAATATGTACACAAACAAATATGAAGAAACTCATAAACATTGTTTGTTTGTTTTGTTTTTTGTTTGGAGATCCTGACATCTTCTGAGGTTGATCACGAACGTAGTGTACTACAATTCCGTCACGTGACTTTCCCTGAATGCTCAATTGCTAGCTAAGAAAGCAAGAGAGTGGCGGCGGGGGGGGGGGGGGGTGAGGTCTCACTTGTATGACCTATATCAGGCCGAGACCTTGAACGCTGAGCTAGTTCAACCGTCGTACACTCGACAGCCGTAAGTTGAGCAATCATGAGTTGAGCCATTGTTAACTAGAGCAGTCGCTAAGTTGAGCAATCATGAGTTGAGCCATTGTTAACTAGAGCAGTCGCTTAGTCGAGCAATCATGAGTTGAGCCATTGTTAACTTGTTTATTTATATATTTATACTTTCAGTGCCCAGCAAGAAGGCTGCTTTCTTTGTTTGCGTTGACGGTTTCATGCAAAATTCACGTAATTATGGCTTGGCTTGGCTTGGCTTGGCTTCGTTCATTCTCAATCTCCCGCTACAAAACACTGAAAAGGCTTAAGTAGCAGAATGTAGTCCAGAGAACAGAATGCGTTATGTCGTAGTTTACAGCTTGACTGCGATATTTGCACCTTTCGGTCCAACACATCCGACTTCAGCAAGCATTTTTTGAGTACCAGGTTAGCATTTCCTCTTCAATCCCTTCTCCTTAGCCAATCTGCCCTGCTGCAGCCTGTTATCCAGGATCACCGAGTGGAGATGTAGAAGGGTCTTGGCAGCTCTGGTTTGCTGGCCCTGACGCTAAGCAGTCAGCTATGGGTCGCTGATCACTGCAGCTCATGCGCTGCTCAGCATCCTGATCCCACGTAATTATGAACCCCATTGCGACAAGAGGTAGGTACTGTTCGGGGTCAGCCTAAACCCTCCCCCCCCCCCCCCCCAATACCCCCCTCTCCAGGTAATAGTCCAAATCTTGCAACGTACAACTTCGTCATCGAAAAGAAGAAGAAAGACGACACCGCGTTGGTTGGGCAGCCTTCTCGTCTGTTAACACAGTCCGGGACGGTTGTCATGACCAAGACCTACGAGCCTCTCTCTTCAATTCTACTGTACTCCCTGCGATGTCCTACGGTGCGAGACATGGACACTAACAAAATCAGTAGAGGACAAATTTAGAGTGGCTCAGGCCTCCTTTGAGAGACGCTTGGTCGTAATCACTCTCCGGAACCAACGTATGCAAGGTCTCCACAATTCTGACATAAGACGATTCTCCCTGGTGAAGGATGCGGTAATCCATGCAGACAAGGCAAAACATAGATGGGCAGGTCACATGTTACGACGAAATGATGGTCGATGGAGCACAGCAACAGCAGTCTGGTTCCCCCGCGGTATGAAGAGGCCGCGGGGAAAATCTCCAATGCGTTGGTCTGACTTCCTTGCTGTACGCTTTAACATCCAAGATGCCTCTAGAGGAGCACTTTCGACGCACTGGACTTCCGTGGCCCAAGGCAGGGTCTACTGGAGACGAAGTTGGGACCCGCAGTTACGCTGAGGATCAAGTCATCAAGATATATATATATATATATATATATCATCATTGGCTCTTTTCGTCTTGTCAGACGATAGTAATGAGACACCATGTTGTGGCAGAGTCCCAGGAGTCGCCGAGTAGTTGCTATCTAGAATGTTGCAACATGCATCCACATCACGACACGGTCACACACAGCAAACAACACAGAAAATGACGGGTAGCAGATTTATTACATGAATATTAACAAAACCAATATTTAGGAAACCCTTTATCAATATTACACATATTAGCACAAAGAGAACAACCTACATCTGTAACCATCTGATCAAATATTATTAAATATTAATATAAATATTAACTACCGTGGAGGTTGTAAGCATAGCTTTTTAATATTTCTTCCAGTTCATATAATCCAGTTCTAGTCTCTACACTCCCCTCCCCTTATCTGCGCACTCAACACTCTCTCACAAACGTGTCTTCGCGATCGTATTCCGTACTCTGTTATTCTGTGTATTCACTCACACTCAGATTCCTTCAGGCAGGTGATCTATACATCCTCATTCAATCCGTTCACGAATACTCAGGTGACGTGTTCTAGTTTCGGTGATACGTCACCTATAGTCGGCATCGCGTTCTCACATGCGGTCGCACACCCAGTCGATCTGCGTATATTATTCCTCCGAATATACATCGTTCACTCAATGTCCTGCACACACCACACACATTCAGATCTCCTCTAGTCACAGATTGTCCAACACACACCTTATAGAGCGACTGGTCAAGACTCGAAGGCGTATGCTGGTTCAGTCACCCTGCAACTTATTATATCTCTCACTTCTATAAGTCAGTATGCGAGCTAAACTCTCAGTCTCTCTCTAGGTCAGTCTCCAAGTCTCTCCATAGGCCAGCCTGCTGCTTTCTTTCTTGTCGGGTATTATATAGTCTCAAACAACTTCATGTCTGTCCAATGCCCTTCTGTTGGTTGTCTCACATAGCCATCACCCTAGTTTGGATCTACTTCCAACTAGTTGTTATTGGACGAATCACTCAGAATTCCTGTCACTCTAAATGTCGCATCGGCAGAACGTGATAACTACTGACTGCCACCAACCCCCCACTACCTAAATCAGAACGCCAGATTGATCAGCTCCTAACCCCCACCTGTACAAGACACATTCTTCCCCTAACCCCTCGTTTCCTTTGTCGCCTTAGGTAACCTTTGTTCCCAGAGTCGCCAGCCCCACCACCACTGCCCTTAACGCCCATGTTCCAGTTGGAACTGTTACAATGTGTTGCCCATGCAGTATTGTTCAGCTCTCGGTCTACCATGTTTGCTCCAAGGGAAAGGTGATGACAATACATTTCGAACAAGACAAGCCGCAGAAGCTGCCGGATCAGCAGAGCAATGCTCTGTTCGTCTGTCGCGGCTTCACTCCTAGACCAGCCGCCAACCAAGGCTAAGGGCCTGGTCTGGTCTGCCATAACACTCAGCTGAGGTTGCCTTTCGCTGCTCTAGTATAAGGCATTGTATCCTCTTGCGTGTGCTCCTTCGCACATCGTCGGTTGTCAGGTTTGGCAGACGCTGACTAACTTTCAGAATTATCTGAAAACAGGTTACAAGATACGCCAGTATTTTATCTGCAAGACTTCAGATGGTTTGTCCTTCTCCTAGACTAGCTGCCTCCCTAGGCTTTCGAGCCCCATCTGCCCGAAACTACTGGTTTAAGGCTCCAGTGACTCGCCTTCCCTCCCTTCTCTTGTTAGTCAAAACAGTTCTGCTACACGAAGGCCAGGAGATGAACTTTGTTGTCAGAGACTATATTAGACGCACGTCATGAGAGCATTTAGGTCGTGTTGAGAGTTCATCCTCAATCCCACTCCCGGCTATAACAACATTTAGAACCATATATATATATATATATATATATTTATATTTTTATATATACATTTTGAATATCTGGAATCTTTGTTTCCAAGCAGGCAAGTTATGCCTTTAACTTTAAAAGTTTAAGGCATAACTTGCCTGCTTCCAGGTAGTCGAAAGCACACACTGATATACTGGTGATGTTTTGTCATGTATCCCTCCAGTAATAGCATAGGGACACCACTGAAGTTGACATCCTTAAGAAAACCTGCCCCAAAGCATTTAGTGTGCACTTGCAGTTGGTGATTTCATTTCTGCAATAAGTTGTTCTACACGATGATTTTTTTTTACCCTATGCACAACTCTCTTTTGTCGCATTGATACGACATGCGTGTATGTACAATGACCCGATTCTTTCCTCTCAAGTGTGATACTTCCTGGTCTAATCAGGTGGCACATACTTAACTTAATGTCTTTATACTGGCTTAAAAGACTCTACAGAGTCTGTATACAACCAGTTTGTACGTTATTGGGTGAAGCATGTCTCCTTCTATAAGATATATATTACATCTGCTTTCATTTCTAATACGCTTCGCTAGATGCTCTTCTTTGCCTTTCCGTTTTTTTCTTCCCCAGTGTGTTCCATTTCAACAACTTTTTGGCGTATATTGTTAGGCTTCTTTACATCTTCTATATTACCTTAATTTAATCTCCAGGTTTATTGGCTGGTCTCACCTTCTTTGCCACAGTTCAGTTTAAGTGCCATCTTCACATCGATGATCGGCTGTTTGGGATTTCCAACATCCTCTGACTCTTGCCTTTCCGGTGCAAATTGCAGTACATTTTCCTGTCGATCTATCAATGTATTATTGTCAACTGTAGCGTTGTTTACATCTGCAAGCCACGTTTGCACACATGTTACCTTTCCACCCATAATTGTTTTCAGCGATGTGTTGTCTTTTTTTATATTAAAACACTTTCATTCATCAATTTTCTTTACACTCCAATTTATTTCAAGACCGTCTTATCTGCTTTCCTCATTTTTCAATAAATGCCTTTAATTCGTATATATATATATATATATATATATCCAGATTTCAATACATGCCTCTAATTCTTATATATATCCATATTTAATATTTCAATAGATGTCTCTAATTCTAATATATATATTCAAATTTCAATAGATGCCTCCCAATCTTATATATATTGTATATATATATATATATATTTACATTTCAAATTATGATCTTTGCCGACATTTCTATATCGTACGATGAAGGTGACTATTCCTAGCAACTGTTGACTCTCATCTTTAATTTATGAGTGACGTGTTTGGAAGTCAATATGACTACGTTGATGGGTGTCTATTTATGACTCATTGTGAAAGTCTATTTATGACTCATTGGTAGATGTCTATTTATGACTCATGTTAGTGGATGTCTATTTATGACTCATGTTAGTGGATGTCTATTTATGACTCATGTTAGTGGATGTCTATTTATGACTCATGTTAGTGGATGTCTATTTATGTCTCTTTGGTGGATGTCTATGTATGACTTATTGGTGGATGTCTATTTATGACTCATATTGGTGGATGTCTATTTATGACTCATATTGGTGGATGTCTATTTATGACTCATTTGTGGATTTCTATTTATGACTCATTGGTGGATGTCTATTCATGACTGATATTGGTGGATGTCTATTTATGACTCATGTTAGTGGATGGCAATATTTGACTTACGTTAGTGGATGTCAATATATGACTGATGTTGGTGTATGTCAATATTTGACTCATGTTAGTGGATGTCAATATATGACTCATGTTAGTGGATGGCAATATATGACTCATGTTAGTGGATGTCAATATATGACTCATGTTGGTGGATGGTAATATGTGACTCATGTTAGTGGATGGCAATATGGGACTCATGTTAGTGGATGGCAATATATGACTCATGTTGGTGGATGGCAATATATGACTCATGTTGGTGGATGGTAATATATAACCCACGTTAGTGGATGACAATATATTTGTAACAGAGTTCAAGGGTCCAACGAGCCAACGCCAAGAGAAGTCCTGAAAATAGCATAACTTGAGAACCCTGCCCGAAAGGTTCAGTTCACTGAACGGGGTATTGTCCTTAATTCTCAAACAATATCGTTGAAGACTGTCCAGCCAGTATAGTTACCTTCCCACAATTTCTACTGGGAATTTCACGACCTCTAGGTCACATAGTAGGATGAAAAACAAGTTACCCTTTCTCTTCGACAGGCCAATTCAAATAAAGTTATGGGAATTGATCTCAGTAGGTAGGAGATAGACCAAGTTAGAAGCCAGGTAGACTACAGAACAAAGCAAGTGAATATCTAGATTAGAAGTCATCGAAGCAGACCAACCCTGAATGGCAACGAGAGAACACGCACGTGTAAGAATCTGTCTGTGTGTGATGTTCTGTTCGAATCGTCTCTAACACCTGTGCCTCGTGACCCGACTTCCAGGTCCCTGAGTGGCATTTGTTTGCATTCTCGTCAGAGGGAGACGTGTCGCTTCAACACGAAGCTGTCGTCCTGGACAACACGTCGCGACACATGTGTTACCTTGGTCTGACAACCACAATAACAGAACCACTGTCCTTTGTCATAGGCATGAGCACAGCTGCAGTCGCCGAGTTCCTGATGTTGAGACGAGATGAGAGGCTCAGAAGACATCTTCCTGACGTTGAAACGAGACAAGAGCCTCAGAAGACATCTTCCTGACGTTGAGACGAGACAAGAGGCTCAGAAGACATCTTCCTGACGTTGAGACGAGACAAGGCTCAGAAGACATCTTCCTGACGTTGAGACGAGACAATAGGCTCAGAAGACATCTTCCTGACGTTGAGACAAGACAAGAGGCTCAGAAGACACCCACGTTGTGTAAGCTGAGAGGTGGGACATAAGGCCATCACACGAGAGAGGACAGAGAGATTAGGACTGAAAACAAGTAGCTAGACAGCATTATATCAACGCACAGGCATATAGACGGTGAATAGAACAATTGCTAGATCTGACATGTGATGAGAACTCAAGGTAATTTTAGTGCAAGAGAAAGATAGGTGTTAATTGCACGCAACTCTTCAAAGTCGTTATAGTTAGTTAGAGAGGTGTTGATAACGAAACTTCTAACGAGTCTAACGTTTAGTATACTTATTATAATGTTCAACAAATAAACATGCATTGTTTTGCTGTTGTTAAAATAATTGTTAGTGGTTTAATTAAAGTGTGAATTAAGGAGTGAAAGTGGTAAGTTAATAATAAAATAGGATAGCAATAACGTTAATCCTGTCATATATACATAAAGGATCAAGATGCTGAGTACCGCATGAGCTGCAGTGGTCAGCGACCCATAGCTGACTGCTAGCGTCAGGGCCAGCGAACCAGACCTGCCAAGACCCTTCTACACCTCCACGCGGTGATCCTGAATAACAGGCTGCAGCAGGGTAGACTGGCTAAGGAGAAGGGATTGAAGAGGGTACTCAAAAAATGATTGCTGAAGTCAATCTGTAAACTACGACCCAACGCATTCCGTTCTCTGGACAACATTCTGCTACTTAAGCCCTTACAGGGTTTGGTAGCGGGAGATTGAGAACGAACGAAGATAAGCCAAGTCATATATATATATATATTAAATGGTAACCTGACCTAGAATATCAAATATAAAAAGTGGAGACCCTGTTACAATATGACAAGTTAGTGGATGACAATACATAACTCATATTGTTGAAAACAGACTTGACCACCCCTATTCTTTTCTGGACGCCCATTTCGCATCTTCCAAACTGAGTTATTCTATTTCCAGGATGGAATAAACGTAACTCTGTGCCCATGTTTGATCGTCTACTGTAATCTGTAGATTTTGTTTCGAATCTTATAGCTCTGCGTTATCATTTCATGTAACAATCTAACACGAAGTATGCGGTGGTGAGGTGACGACATATGTTTGTGAACATGCAGTCTTAGTTCGATAATCTTATCTACAAACGTTTTTATGTTTATAGATATGGCAGCCGAATGTCCGAGACACGTTACTATTTAGGCCTAACTACGATTTACCTTTCTAGTTGCTTCCGGTACTGTCAAGTCTTTAGTTTAGGATACACGATGTTATATAGTGATTTGCCTGTGGCTCCGGATAGGATAGACCACGTGAAAGAGTCGTGTCTTTTACAGCAGAACTGTCAAATGGTGTATTAACTTTGACCTTAACAGTTCCATTGACCTTAAAAGGTCGCTAGTCATGGTCATAACCGTGGAAATACTATTTTTTGCTAACAGGAATTGCGACAGAAAACCTAGATAAACAATTACATTTTTTTCTTAGTTCTTAGACGACCTGTACTTCCACAGTGGCAGATGTCCCTGTACAGGTCCCAGCTCTGGTATGATCTGGATGTAGCAGGGAGGAGGATTTCCTGCTTTGTTGTCTAGGCTCGAGCAGCTTATTACTCCGCTACGTTGGGGCAAGTGCAGCGGAGGATGGTTAACCGATGTGCGAGTCCATCTTAATAGACTCAAACAATAGAGCAAAGTAAATCCGCAGCCTGTTAGGCCCTATCTATACTGCTCTAAACAAACCACTTAACCATGGTCGGTGGTATGCCATGTCACACAGTTAGTCGCCTCTTATGACATGCTCTCTGTGGTGCAGTGGTGCTATTCTTGTCCTAGTCATACACAAAGATCCCGGCAGACAACTCGGGAATCTAACATTTGTAGAAACTTGTAAACCAACAATAAACAATTACATTTTTATGGAAATGTAAGATTTCCGAAGACTTTCGCATCATGCCCCATTAAGATTCCAGAAACCACTACTGCAGATTACACAAACTTTGGAGGAATTTCCCGTATCGAGCCATTTACCGCAACGTAACGGCTCTGTACTTGGTCAGAAGATGAATGGTTAAGATTATATAAGTTGCATATTCGTGTTTTTGTCGTAAATTGTTTTAGACCTATCTCTGTTGCATACATTTTAATCATCAGCTGGTTGATTAGTCCTAAGACTGAATATAAGCTTGTTTTAACATGTCTCTCCATTTGACCCTATCCTCTGGTTGATTAGTCCTAAGACTGGATGTAAGGTTGTCTGAGCATGTTTCTCGATTTGACCCTATCGTCTGGTTGATTAATCCTAAGACTGGATGTAAGGTTGTCTGAGCATGTTTCTCGATTTGACTATATTCTTCGCAGCTTTCTTCATTTCAGCAAATGTTCGTACTTTAATGTATCTGCATGCCTGAGATGTAGAGGTGATACTTGGTCGCCTCCTTACTTATTCCCACATCGTACCCTCTAATATCTTCTGTAGAAGACGCTCATATCATATATTGCGTTCAAGTAAACTCAATCTTCGTTTTTATATTATTTGCAATATTTGTTTTTGTGCACATACCTTAACTTAACGTATTTATACTGGTTTAGAAGACTGCAGAGTCTGTAAACCACCAATTTCATTTGCATTACCCTGCTCTAAAAGTTATGTGCATCCTATTTATTCTTAAATGCATTAACTGTCCCTGGCTCCACCATTTCCTGTGGCAATGCATTCCAAGCATTCACCATTCTCTGACTAAAAAAATATTTACTAATATCCAGTTTGGACCTTTCTTTAGTTACTTTGTAGCTATGCCCTCTTGTTCTTGTAGATCGTTGTATTTTGAAAAAATTGTTATAGTCTAATTTACCTGTTCCTTTATCTTACCCTCCTATATTTAGTCACTTCGAATTTTTCTCTTTTCTAGACATTGTAGGCCGATTTTTCGGTCTTTCCTCAAAACTGTAATGCTGGAATCCCACTACAAGCTTTGTCGCTCTTTTTTGTATCCTTTCCGGCATGTTTATATCCCCTCTATGATAAAGACTCCACACCTGTACACAGTACTCCAATCTAGGTCTAACTAATGCTTTTTACAGTTTGACTATCACTTCCTTGCTCCTATGTTTAATATTTCTTTTGATCATAACTAACATTGCATTTGCATTTTTCACTGCTACTTGGACTTGCTCACTCACATTACCTGTATGATCTATTATAACCCCTAGGCCCCTTTCCTTTTCTATTTTCTAATATTGTTCTTTCCCATTCTGTAATTATGTTCTATATTGGATCTACCCATGTGGATGACTGTACATTTATCTACGCTAAACTCCATTTGCCAGCTTACAGACTATTCTTGAATTTTATCTAAATTCAACCTCAATACATCCACTTCTGCTTTAGATGAGACACTACTGTATAGTTTTGTGTCATCAGCGAATTTTGCAATTATGGATCGGAAATCATTGTCAAAATCGTTTATATATATATTAAGAACAAAATTATTCCCAAAACCGAGCCCTGTGGCACTCCACTTTTCACTTCGCACCACTTAGAATACTCCTTATTTGTGCCCATCATCTGCCTTCTTCCCGTTAAGCAATTTTCAATCCATTTGACAAATTTCCCACCTATTCCATGTGATTTTAACTTTCGAAATAATCTTTGATGAGGTACTCTTTCAAAGGCGTTTGCAAAATCTAAATAAACAAAATGAACACATTTTCATTGAATCTCTCCAACTCACTTCTTCCATTCTAGGGTAGTACCACATTTCAGACACTTAAAAACCTTTTTTTTTTTATCCTACTGTCATATAGTCCATGCTTCAGTGCGATCCTGTGGAATTGGCCATAATTAATAGCTTCTTCTCAATTTTATCCCAATATTCTTTTGAGGTTCGCAATTTATATTTTTCTCTGCAGGTTTTTTTGTCAATGCAACCCTAGTCCTGATTTCCGTCTCATAATTTGCCTAAATATGTAAATCTTTGTCCTTCTTCGATTAGTTCTCCCATTAATGATTGAATTCATTACCCTACATTGCTTGGGTCTTACCTTAGTACTTATTTTCATGCAAAACTTTTTGGCTAAATAGCTCATTTATTCAAGCAAACCTTATGCAACGTTGTTACTGATCCTCCCTTTATGGCTTCATCATCAGCAAATTTGAAAGCATTAGCTTTTATGCCATTGACTTTGCAACTCATATTACAACTTCGAACAACCTTTTCCATCATTATCTCACAATATGCGTTATAGAGTTCTATAGTCAAACAAAAAATACGATTTTATTACGAAACGTAAAGATACCGAAACAATCAAAGCATTTAAACACTGTATTATTTCTTTTTAAAATCTAACTGTAGTTCGTGCAGGAACGCAGAAAAATTGTACATTTGATTATTAAATACTATTATTAAATGTGTAAATAATGTTCTGTGCTGATAACACTTGCCTTGTTTAACAGGAATTAGTTATGCCAATGTGCCTTGTCATCAGCGTGCGAACTCACTACGTGTAACTGAGAAACAGATTGTTCAGTCGACAAACATATTAAAAGTATGAATTCCTAAGGTGGGAAGTCAACTGATATAACGATTGTGTGAGCATATGATCTAATCAAGAGGGTGGTTTAGGAACATAAACTGTCAAGTACACTGCTGAGATGGCTTACACGTGAGAGGCTGGTTGTAGTGTAGAATAGGTTAGGCCAAGATGCAACAGATGGATACGAGTCAATGAATAAGGTTTGTAATCTTTAGCTGTTTGCTGACAGAAAAAAATCTACAGTCGCGTTACATTGCTTATGGTCTTAACAGCCAGAGGTCAATGTGGGGAATGAACAGAGGAGGGATGTTACAGGAAACCTCATGTAGGGAATCAACAGACTAGGGATATGAGAGGAAACTTGCAACATCTATTCCTCATGTAGGGCATCAACAGACTAGGGATATGAGAGGAAACTTGCAACATCTATTCTTCATGTAGGGCATCAACAGACTAGGGATATTAGAGGAAACTTGCAACATCTATTCTTAATCAAGGTAATCAATAGATGAAGAATGTTGGAGTAAACTTGTAACATCTATTCTTAATGTTCTGAATCAACAGAGGAGGGAGGAAGGTTACAACTTGTTGGGTAGGGCAGGAGCTTGTAAGGGATAGCACCTCACGGTAAGAGGCAGTCACTTTCTATCAAAATTGGATGGCCTGGATATTACTTGGTTCCTCCATTCCTGTCACACTCACGAATGGCTGCTAGAGTCTACTAACGAACAGCACGCGCCACCCGCCAGGCAGCGTCTTTGATTGGCTGACAAAATTACGTAATGAAACAAACGCGGAGGAAAAACAGGGCGCAAATCCTATCATACACGGAAGAAGCACAACACCCCTGACTGACGTCCGCACAATGAGACGGAAAACTTGATCAAAACTCGGATAAGGAAGATCCGATAGTCGTGTAAGTCAGCTTTCCTAGGAGAGACAGATCTAAACCCAAACAACTGCTGCCCTGCAGGAAGGCTTGGACAGCCACGGCTAGGGTGGCGGCTCCGAACAAATGTTTGCTGAAGTCGGATGCACTGGGCTACGGTGCATAACACAGTGCAACGCAGTGCGTTTTATGATGACGGACACCAAAATGACTCAGCGAGATGGTGCTCGACCCATGGGGTCCAAGTTGCAGCCAAAGTGAACACCTGAAATATAAGAATCGGGGAATTAGGCGAAAGCCTCAACAAAGCTGTCCTAAGAGCTGCCCTCAAATCAATACCCCGAGGGGCAAGAAGGGACTAAGAAACCTTACTGGATACCAGAACTTCAGGAACTGGAAGAAAAACTGACAGTAGCCAGAGGAAAAGCAGAAAAGGAAAGATCGAGTGAGGCTAACATCTCCTACAAAGATGTTGCAGCAAAGTACAAAAAGACGCTAAATAGTTCAGCGAGAAACAGCTGGATAAAAATAACAGAAGCGCTAAATCGGGAAAAAGACGACAGAAAACTATGGAGGCTAGTCAACGCCCTAAACAAAGAGGACTACAGGAACCATGAAACCGCAGTACCATCTTCTCCCTGTCAAACATACGGCAGCAAATAAAACTTCCACTAAATGGAAAAGAGATACGGCTAGATGAGTTTCCAACATTCTTATGAGTTTCTTTAGACCGACGTCTCAAATGGAAAACGCAAATTTCAAAGACGCAGCTCAGGGCGAGGCTATGCATGTCCATCATGAAGAAACTTGCTGGCACTACTTGGGGTGCTGACGGAAACTTGCTGGTACTACTTGGGGTGCTGGCGGAAACTTGCTGGCACTACTTGGGGTGCTGACGGAAACTTGCTGGCACTACTTGGGGTGCTGACGGAAACTTGCTGGCACTACTTGGGGTGCTGACGGAAACTTGCTGGTACTACTTGGGGTGCTGACGGAAACTTGCTGGCACTACTTGGGATGCTGACGGAAACTTGCTGGTACTACTTGGGGTGCTGACGGAAACTTGCTGGAATTACTTGGGGTGCTGACGGAAACTTGCTGGCACTACTTGGGGTGCTGACGGAAACACACTAAAGAAATTTTACACAGGCAGAGTGAGACCAGTTTTGGAATACGGCATTGCAGCTTAGTCCACGGTATCTAAATCAAACTTTGACAAAATAGGGCGCACCCAGAACCAAGCAGCCCGTATAATAACGGGTCCCTGAAGTCCACCCAAATAAAAGATCTGGAAGCTATGACTGGGCTACAACCAATGGAAGACCGCCAAGACTACAGAATTCTACAGCAAGCGGACAAATTCAAAAGAATAATGGACCACCCGATGCGCCATAAACTAAATTGGCTGAGACGCGGCAGGCTAAAGAGGAAAGTTTTACAGTTCAGGCAGAAAAAAAGATTTTAAAACAATGCTGCGCTTTTAAACAACAACAAAAACCAATACTAGCATGCTCCATCCGCTGCCTCCGGAAAGGAAGACCCTTCACTAATCTCATATGCAATATCCCCAATGTGAAAGACAAAAAGTCACAAACAGAGGAACAGATAAAACACATAGTTACAAATTACATCAACCACAAATTTCCACCAACAGCCTGGACACCCGCCTATACGGATGGCTCAGCCAAAGATGACATTGGAAATCGGGGAGGAGACATTCCTATAAAACTAAAAAGCAAAGTATACTCAGTAGCATTTGCCACTGAAAGACGCTGCAGCAACTTCAGTGCCGAAGCCAGTGCCCTGAGACAAGCAGCTGAAACCATTATAGACCATAAGGAACAGGCAGAAAAGCAAGTGGTCATTCTTACAGACGCCCTAGCAGTGTTAGTGGCGCTCAAGAATCAGCACAAAAATAAACTCGGTTCTCTGGCTGACTCGCTCGAACGCCTGTCCCAGTGCTTCAAAAAAAGCACAGTCCAGTGGATACCAGCCCACTGCGACATTCCGGACAACGAGAAGGCGGACAGACTCGTCAGAGAGGGAGGAATGCTGTAGAAGAGTGATACAGAAATCACATGTGTACAACGAGACTAAAGCATTCATCAGGGAATGGTAAAGCGCAAAATGTAAAAAAAAGACCACTCTGGCACATAGAAAACGACGCCTACTATGAGCTCTCAAGGCGAGACCAAGTGATCATTCTCCGGCTACGCGTTGGTCACAATAGACTGAGATGTCATATTTACAACAAGTTCAAGATTGGCACTATAGACCTCTGTGCCGCAGACACAGCCCCCATGAAGGCAGAACATATGTTGCTGCCTAGTCCACTGTATGTCGACAAAAGAAGTAGCATTTGGCAACAGCTAGTGTCCTTCCACGAGAAGCTGTACGGAAGTGTACAGAGCCTTGAGTCGACTGCTGCCTTCGTTAGAGTTATTGAAGTTGAGGTCTGAAGATAAACGAGAAAGAAGAAGAAGAAGACTTAAAACTTGCAACATCTATTCTTAATGTCGGGAATAAATAGAGGATGAATGTCACAGAAAACATGCAACATCTATTAATTATACGAACAACATCTTTACAATGATCATCTAGCTGGGGACACATAAATAGTGGCTACTTGATAATCACGTACGTCATGTTATCCCTCTAGTAAACCAAGGCTCGTCCATGGCCACGGTTGAGTCTCGGGCAGCATGCAGGAGGTGAGGCTGTGTGTCTCAATCAATTGTCGTGAGGGCGGCCCATGGGATGACTTCATGAGGGATGAGGTCTTTCCTCGTCCATGATTTCCAGGGACAGGCGTAGAAGCGTCATGCCTGGAGGTCCTGAAAGAAGCGGGCAGGACATGACTTCATGAGGGATGAGGTCTTTCCTCGTCCATGATTTCCAGGGACAGGCGTAGAAGCGTCATGCCTGGAGGTCCTGAAAGAAGCGGGCTGAACATGACTTTATGAGGGATGAGGTCTTTCCTCGTCCATGATTTCCAGGGACAGGCGTAGAAGCGTCATGCCTGGAGGTCCTGAAAGAAGCGGGCAGGACATGACTTCATGAGGGATGAGGTCTTTCCTCGTCCATGATTTCCAGGGACAGGCGTAGAAGCGTCATGCCTGGAGGTCCTGAAAGAAGCGGGCTGAACATGACTACATGAGGGATACGGTCTATCTTCTTCCATGATTTCCAGGGACAGGTGTAGAAGCTGTTGAGTCGGAACGTCCTGGGAGAGGAAGGCAACAGGCAAAGAGACGGCACAGATCCAGTGTTTGAAGAAATGCTTTCAGTGTGTTTGTCGGAAGCTCTTGGTGTTACTGACTCTCATGATACGACGTTGATTGCGCATGTGAAAGACCTAGAGCCGCTTCCGATTTCCTTGTAAGACCGCTCAGGTCGAGTAGCCTTTCAAGAGGATTGTTGCGACACAAGATCTACCGCGACAAGTCACTCATTTTGCGCCATTGTCATTCAGCGAGTTTCTGCTCCGTGCTGCCTTGACATTAATACAACACAATCTGAACTTGGTGTTAGTCTTTATTTCACTGAATATCCATATATTATTCAGTAACAGGAATTCTTTCTGTATCTTCTTAATTCAAGCCCTTACATCTGCCGCTGTGCCCCTTTAAGTATCAATGGTACTGCCCAAATATGTGAATGTGTCTACCTCTTCAATACCTTACCTCCAAGCGTGACTGCCTCTTTGTTTAAATTGTTGTTTTCGTGTTCATTTCATGGCACAATCAGGACATCATCTTCATCATGTAGCATGCCCTTTGCAGAACGTCGCTCTCATGACAGCCTGTCTGTAGGAAACTCAGTCTTCCGGCCTGCTTTAATATCAAATCCAGCGTCTCCTTGATGAACGGAGTCCAACGTCTTCCCAGTGACCATGCCCTCCATAACCACTCTCTCCAGTCCGTTGTGTCATTTGACGTGTTCAAAAAACCTAAGTTTTCGGGTCATTACGTCATTTATGAGTCAATTCTCTTCTGCATTCAGGTCTTACGGTATGAATTTGTTTCTTTCTTTCTTTGTCCATAGGATTTTCAGGTCTGTTCTGTAGCACTGTGTTTCAAAAGTACCGATCTTCGCTCTTATTGCTTTTGTAATTGTTCATGTTTCATATCCATAGGTTGCCAAAGGAAATAAATGCGTGTTCTAAGGATCTTTAGTTTTAGTTACTTGTTTGTACTATGCCATAGGTTCTTCATGTTCCTTATCTTCTGCATTGCCAATCAAGTACCAATTTATATTACAGTTATAATGGAGATCGTAGAGATTTGCCCTGTCACTTTTTCACTCCAGCCGGAGTATAAGGTCACGACTACATCTACATCTGACCTCCGTTAATAACTTTGCGTCAAAGCAATATGCGTGTTTTTTATTTCTGTGAGTTTGCTAGACCCCCATACACAACCATCTTTAGTCACCTTTTAGAACATGTATGGAAGTACAATTTGGAATCCTAGGATTCACTCAGAGACTGAAGAACGTTGAGATTTGGAAACATTGTTGGTTACAGTAAAGGGCAGGAACCAGAGTAAAAAAATAAAAAAGGGACGGCCAAGATTCACTTTTAAATCTGAAACATGCAGAGCCATTAAAGTACGATCCGTTGCTGAAATGAAGAGAGCTGCACATGATAGGGTCAAATAATGGAGAAACAAGCTCAGACAACCTTAAGACCAGGCTTAAGACTGATCAAGCAAAGGATAAATATATATATATATATATATATATATATATATATATATATATATATATATATATATATATGTATATGGATAGATAGATAGATAGATAGATAGATAGATTAGATAGATAGATAGATAGATAGATAGATAGATAGATAGATAGATAGATAGATAGATCTTCCTCTTTTGCCTGGCACCATACCTTCCATCACCGTTCTCTCAAGACCATTGTGTCTCTTGATGTGACCAAAGTATTTGCATTTTCTAGCCAAAATGGAATTGATAAACCAGTTCTCCTCTATACTCAACTCTTGTCGAATGTCTGCATTTCTTCTTTTCTCTGTCCATGGTATTCTGAGGATCTTTCTGAAACATTTTGACTCGAAGGATTCAATTCTTTGTCTAGAAGTTTTGGTAATCGTCCATGCTTCACAACCATAAGCTGCCACAGGAAAAACACAGGCTCTCAAGACTCTTACTTTTATCATTTTGTTGGTGCTCTGCCATAATTTCTTCAGGCTGTTCAGTCTCTGCATTGCCATAGCTAGTCTTCTTCTGATTTCTTTCGAGCAGTCACCATTTTTGTCAATTCTGGAGCCCAGATATTCAAAATGTGTGACCTGGTCTATTTCCTCACCACCCACTGTAAATTTATGCTGACATTGTGTTTTATCGGTGGTCATTATCTTTGTTTTGTTTATGTTTATGAACAGATTTTGATCTTCACTATGTCCATTAACGGCTGAAAGTAGCTGCTCTAGCCCTTCTGCACTTCTTGATAGTATCACTGTGTCATCTGCGTATCGTAAATCTGGAATCGTAAATGGGTCGAAACATTCAATGTTCTCATCTTCTCGAACATTTCTCCTTATACATTCCGCATATATGTTGTACAGATAAAGTGAGAGGAAGCATCCCTGTCGGACTCCCTTTTGTACTGCAAACCAATCTGATGTTTGGCCAGATATTCGGACAGCGGCTTGTTGATCATGGTCGATAGATAGATAGATAGATAGATAGATAGATAGATAGATAGATAGATAGATAGATAGATAGATAGATAGATAGATAGATAGATAGATAGATAGATAGATAGATAGATAGATAGATAGATAGATAGATAGATAGATAGAAAGATATATAGATAGATAGATAGATAGATAGATAGATAGATAGATAGATAGATAGATAGATAGATAGATAGATAGATAGATAGATAGATAGATAGATAGATAGATAGATAGATAGATAGATAGATAGATAGACACGTACGTAGATAGACACGTACGTAGATAGACACGTACGTAGATAGACACGTACATAGATAGACACGTACATAGATAGACACGTACATAGATATCCCAGTAGTAGTGAGCGACACGCAGATGAAGCCGAGCAGAGCAAAATCGTCTTTCGTCCTTTTCAGGGCGCATAAAAGTAAATCTAATCATTGTGGGCTTTCGAAACAACAACATAACTATTCCCATTTTTAACTTAACTAATCTCATATTTAACTTAACTAATTCCATTTTTAACAACTAATCTCATTTTTAACTTAACTAATCCCATTTTTCACTTAACTAATCTCATTTTTAACTTAACTAATCCCTTTTTCACTTAACGAATCCCCTTTTTCACTTAACTAATCCCATTTTTAACTCAACTAATCCCATTTTTAACTTAACTAATCCCATTTTTAACTTAACTAATCCCATTTTTCACTTAATTAATCCGATTTTTCACTTAACTAATCCCAATTTTCACTTAACTAATCCCCTTTTTCACTTAACTAATCCCATTTTTACTTAACTAATCCCATTTTTCACTTAACTAATCCCATTTTTCTTCTTTATTTGTCCTAGACGAAGACAATTTGGTCAAAACGCAGACTGTTGTTACTTGTGTATTTATGTCGTCGCCAAACAGATTGATACATAGTTCTCTAATTATCAAGATCTAATAATTAACTCACTAATTAGAACACATGTTTTTACGTTAAAAGATATTGTTGGCAATTCCCAGAAGGCAATAAAATGTATATCAGTTCCATGAAACTGCCATTATATGTGTTTGTTTGTGGATATAATGCTAAGAGAGGCTCAGTTGCTGACATTAACGGTAGGGTTTCGTGCGGACGGTCGAGTTATATTCCAAACAGCTGCCACAAAGCGATAATCGATACCTAAATATGGACACTTTTCCTTGGCCAATGCACATACACAGATTACATAAATGTCTACAGTATCAAACGTTATGTGTGCAATAGAGCTAGCTCTAAAACAAGATACTAAACTAACACGAATAAACATGTCTAATTAGTATACAAAATGGAAGGATCAGTAGAAACTTTGCAAAGTATGCTTGAACAAATTCACAGCACAGCCAAAGAGTTTGGCATGGAAATAAGCACATTAACGACAAAGACTTTGGTAATGTTCAAGAATAATAGCCAAATGAATATAATCGTCAAGGGAGAGATAGTCGAACAAGTGCAGAAGTTTACACATTTTGGGTGCAGATCATCACAGAAGATGTCCAAGTGAGAGGGGATGTTGGGACAAGTAATGCATAGGCACAATAGATCGTCAGAGAAAAACAGAAATTGCTAACATCAAAGAATTTATTTTTAGATAGAATTGAGGAAAAGAATGATCATTACTCATGCATTGTCTCTCGCACTGTATATGGCTGAAACATGGACTCTAGAAGGAGGAACATTGCTTGGAAGTGTTTGAAATGTTGTGCTACAGTAGAATGCAATGAGTGAATGCGCTAAACAAAGATCCAATGTCAATGTCTACACTGAAGTAGGTGTAAAAATACAAATATTGAAAATGATACAGAAAGGAACATTGATTTGGCTGGGGCACAATAAGCAACAAGAAAGTCTTCTATGACATAAGATTATAGAAGGCAAGATTCAAGGAGGGGAACGAAAAAGGTGACAAAGACATGCAGAGGCATTCAAGTTCGAATCTTTGCTGAAATGAAGAGAGCTACAGAGGACAGGGTCCAATGATCAGACATGCTCAAACAACCTTTCAAGCAGTATTCGAACTGACTAACCAGCTGATAGGGACAATAAGAGAGATGTGCTCAGATAACCTCACATCCAGTCTTAGGACTGATCAACCAGCTGATAGGGACAATAAGAGAGATGTGCTCAGATAACCTCACATCCAGTCTCAGGACTGATGAACCAGCTGCTGGGGTCAAATGGAAAGATATGCTCAGACACCTTACAACCACTCTTAGGACTGACCAATCAGATGAAAGTGTTAAATGAAGAGACATGCTAAAACAACCTTACAATGAGTCTTTGGTATGATCAACCAGATGATGATTGTAATGTATGTAATAGTGAAATGTCTAAAACAATATATGAAAATAACACGAATATGCAATTTATGCAATCTTAACCATTCATCTTCTGACCAAGTACAGGGCCATTACGGTAAATGGCTCGATACGGGAAATGTCTCCAACGTTTGTGTGATCTGCAGTATTGGTTTCTGGAATCTTAATGGGACATGATGCGAAACATGACTCACAATGTCTCAACGTCTTACGCCTAAGCCTACTTCCCCTACATGGGAATTGAGAAGCTAGTCCGGTCAGGCACAACATATGGTCTAGGACGTCGCGTTTACGCGTACTTCCCCTACATGAGAATTGAGAAGCTAGTCAGGTCAGACACAACATATGGTCCAGGACGTCGCGTTCACGCCTACTTCACCTACATGGGAATTGAGGCACAACGTCGCCCGTCACGTACAAGACTTCTTGTCTTTTCTATGTAGCGCTCTCTGGAAATAATGTTTTCAAGGCACTTGCAAACGAGACGAGGAATGACGTGCTCCCCGTAGTAATGAGCATCAGGCATATGAAGCCAAGCACAGCAACTTGGAGGAACACGGTCCATCTTCATCAGCACGCTCGGGATGTGAGTAAAGCTACTACAACCCAAATCTTTACACCCTATTCAGGGGGCACAAAAGAGTAAACATGCTGATCGGGAGCATTAAACAACAATAACAACAACAACTTCACCTACAAATAATGAACGCTGTTATTCCCAGTAATCTTGCTATGAGAATGATGTTGATGTTCGTCCATTCCATGTGATGAAGACCACTCTCTTTGTTCAGTCGTGTGGATAGACTTTTATCTTGCTGTGTCTGCTGGAATGGGTGACGCGCGGCGATTTGAATTAAATTGAGGAAGCAACTGCGTCTTTTGTCAATCTCACTTTCTGGTCCTGAGCTACCCTTGGCCAGTGGCAAGGAATTTATAGAGACGACTGGAGATAGTGTAACAGTTCCAGGTGGAGCATGGGCGTTAAGGGCAAGGGTGATTGGGCTGGCGACTCTGGGAACAACGGTTACCGGAATGTGTGCCAAGGTCACACCGTCTTGACACTAAGTCAACAAAGGAAACGAGGGGTTATGGAGAAGAATGTGTCTAGTACAGGTGGTGGTTCGGAGCTAACCACTCTAGCGTTCCATTTTAGCGTAGTGGGAGGTTTGTGACAGTCGGAGGCCGCCACGGCCTGCTTCGACATTTAGAGTGACATGAATTCGGAGTTATTCGTCCAATAACAACTAGATGGAGGTAGATCCAAATTAGAGTGATAGCTAAGTCAGACAACCAACAGAAGACCATTGGACAGCCATGAAGTTACCCGAGACTATGAAATACTCGGCAAAGATGAACTCAGCAGACTAGCTTGGAGAGATAACATCTAACGTTATGTGTCGTGGCTTTCCCATAACAGCAAGAGGTCGTAGGGACATCGTTCAGTGCGGGAGTGAACTGGATATAGCCCTTTATCGTGTCTAAATGTCACACACCAAATCGACACTGTTTGTAGCAAGGGTAAAGGGCTCTATGGGATAGAGATTAATCCTTAGCGAGATGCTGGATAGGACAGTAGACAAGGTTCATGTGAACGTTTCTTTCCACGGTTAGCTGGAGCGGGGATGAGCCTATTGTCCAAGTGAAGATGTGATGAAGTCAGCCGTCCTGGGCCAGATCGTGTACTGTCAACCAAAGTATCACTCATCTATCGCTCTCACTAGATGAGTACACGGTTAGTGGTAGTTTCTGTAGCTGTTTGTTTTAGGTGATTAGGTTGCTAGGATCATGTACAATCCTCGTTGGTAGCCTTTCACGATATACATGGGTATACAGTGGCTCTATTCTTTTCTCCAGAGTAAGAAGTCATGAAGTTCACACAGGGAAGCACACACGTGTCTTGGTGATTGATTGATTGATGAATTGATTGATTGATGGATAGATTAATCGATTGATTGATTGATTGATTCTTCTTCTTCGTACGCAGTCAGACAGTAACCATTATTTTTTCGAAAAAAGCAGCGGTCATCCTGAGGCTGTCGACACTGCCATAGAGCGCTTCTAGTGTTGCCACTGGTGATGGCCACATCTGCTCTCCCTGATCCTCGTATGTCGGGCAGTTTTGCAGCAAATGCTCAGCGGTCATTTTCCCGGTACCACACGAGCATTCGTTGGTGCCACCTATCTTCAATTTGTTGAATAGGTGGTACCTGAGTCGATTGATTGATTGATTGATTGGAACTGGTTTAATTTTCACTGTATCCGGCAATAGTCCAAAAAGTTCGGACTTACAAAGAGACTTAACAATGTCAAGATAAACAGACAAAAGAGACTTACAGATCCTACAGCCATGGTTATTAATTCAATAAGAACATGTATTGTCAGAAATAATGTGAATTTATTATACGGTCAAAACTGTTCAGATTGGGCCTTATATCCATCTGTATATAGAGCATGAGAGAGCAGCTTCGGACTCTGGGAATCCGTGACTAATGACTATCGTCCTTTGAAATACTCTTCAAGAAGAGCCAGGATTTGATCATAATCTAGGGAGTCCAGTTGGCTGGCGGCGTTGAAGAAGGCGACGATGTTGCTTACTTGGTTTTGTGCTGGGGGTCGGTAACCTGGGAATGGAAGAGGATTAAGAGCATCATTACGGCATTTTATTTAGTGCTTAAAGAGCTATTATGGATCTGTTGTCCTGGTTACGCTGTGGTCCTGGCAATGATAGTACTGACAATCTGGCCCTAAACATGCAGGTACAAGTGGGGAACTATTGCCCTGGTTACGATGGGGATCCTGCCAATGATTGTACAGACAATGTGGCCCTAAACATGCAGGTACAAGTGGGGAACTATATTACCTGGTTACGGTGGGGATCCTGCTAATAATAGTACTGACAATCTGGCCCTAAACATGCAGGTACAAGTGGGGAACTATTGTTCTCGTCACGCTGTGGATCTGGGAAATGATAGTACTGACCCTAAACATGCAGGTACACGTTGGGAGCTATTGTTCTCGTCACGCTGTGGATCTGGGCAATGATAGTACTGACCCTAACCATGCAGATATAAGTTTGGATCGATTGGCCTAGCAGTCTTAGGATCGTGACAATAACAGTGCTAAACGTTAACATACACGTACCAAATCCACAGAGACAGGTATGGACCTACTGTCCTTGACATTCAGATTTTCATGACGATTTTAGAGTTGAGATCTTGGCTTCAAAAGCATTCGAAATTAATAATGAAGACATGCTGAGTCCAATAAATGATGGATCAGCAATCAGTGAGCAAGTTTCCAAACGTTCATCACCCTCATCATCAGTATACGTGTTTAATTGCGTCTCAAATGTAAGAGTTTCATTGCATCTCCAACGACTATCATAATATAAGTAGGCAAGAGCATATTGTCATACTTCGCCTCAGATCGGGACACAACCGACTCCGCAGCCACATGTAAACCAAATTTAGGATTGGCAGCTCAAGTATGTGGACAGGCACACCAGACTGCGGAGCATATACTTCAGGACTGCCTAGAGTATGAGATACTGAGGCGGGCATACTGGCCAAGAGAAACAACACTGGAAGGGAAACTATATGGACCTATGTGTGAACTGCAGAAGACAGTGAGGCTTATTCAAGAGACAACTTTGCAGATGTAGACATACTTCGAACGAAATCAGAAAATCGCATCTCCAATGTAAGTTTTTGATTACATTTTCAAGACAAAATTAGACATTATTATTGAGACATGGCTTCGGAAGGTGAACAGGTAGGATAGGCGAGATGTGAGGTAGACAAGGGTTCGGAAGGTAAGCAAGTAGGATAGGCGAGATGAAAGGTAGACATGGCTTCGGAATGTGAGCAGGTAGGAAAGGCGAGATGTGAGGTAGACAAGGGTTCGGAATGTAAGCAGGTAGGATAGGCGAGATGAAAGGTAGACATGGCTTCGGAAGGTGAGCAGGTAGGATAGGCGAGATGAAAGGTAGACATGGCTTCGGAAGGTGAGCAAGTAGGATAGGCGAGATGAAAGGTAGACATGGCTTCGGAAGGTGAGCAAGTAGGATAGGCGAGATGAAAGGTAGACATGGCTTCGGAAGGTGAGCAAGTAGGATAGGCGAGATGAAAGGTAGACATGGCTTCGGAAGGTGAGCAAGTAGGATAGGCGAGATAAAAGGTAGACATGGCTTCGGAAGGTGAGCAAGTAGGATAGGCGAGATGAAAGGTAGACACGGCTACGGAATGTGAGCAGGTAGGATAGGCGAGATGTGAGGTAGACAAGGGTTCGGAAGATGAGCAGGTAGGATAGGCGAGATGAAAGGTAGACATGGCTTCGGAAGGTGAGCAGGTAGGATAGGCGAGATGAAAGGTAGACATGGCTTCGGAAGGGGAGCAAGTAGGATAGGCGAGATGTGAGGTAGACATGGCTTCGGAAGGTGAGCAAGTAGGATAGGCGAGATGTGAGGTAGACAAGGCATTGGAATGGAAGCAGGGTAAGATAGGCGAGATGTGAGGTAGACAAGGCCTTGGAATGGAAGCAGGGTAAGATAGGTGAGATGTGAGGTAGACAAGGCCTTGGAATGGAAGCAGGGTAAGATAGGCGAGATGTGAGGTAGACAATAGTTCGGAAGTGGAGCAGGTAGGATAGGCGAGATGTGAGGTAGACATGGCCTTGGAATGGAAGCAGGGTAAGATAGGCGAGATGTTAGGTAGACATGGCCTTGGAATGGAAGCAGGTAGGATAGGCGAGATGTGAGGTAGACATGGCCTTGGAATGGAAGCAGGTAGGATAGGCGAGATGTGAGGTAGACAAGGGTTCGGAAGGGAAGCAGGTAAGATAGGCGAGATGTGAGGTAGAGGTGACCTTGGAATGAAAGCAGGTAAGATAAGCGAGATGTGAGGTAGACATGGCCTTGGAATGAAAGCAGGTAGGATAAGCGAGATGTGAGGTAGACAAGGGTTGGGAAGTGGAGCAGGTAGGATAAGCGAGATGTGAGGTAGACAAGGGTTGGGAAGGGAAGCAGGTAGGATAAGCGAGATGTGAGGTAGACATGGCCTTGGAAGGGTGAGGTCCTTTCATTGTTAAACTGTTATTCTTTATGTCATATTGTTGGATTGGCCAGCAAACCTTGTGCACGGGTATTGCCAGTTGGTAGTATCATTATTAAACCCATCGCTCCAGATGAGTTAGCATAGGTGCAAGATCTATTGTATATTTTGATTTTTCATACCAAACTACTTAGGAATACGGCACACATTTTTTTACATTTTGGATTTAAATGTTGTTTTTTGTGTAAATGATGTTATCAGTCCAATGACAAGTTTTATTGATCATCTGCCTTCCCGTACCTTTTTCTTCCCCTGACACTACTGGAGACATTCTAAGTAGACACAAATTGAAGTCTATCAATGACTGCCTGTTAGATGATGCCATTGCAATAAAGGAATCAGCAATTCACAGACTGCAGATCTTTGATTTCTAAGTAGAACTAGGGAATAGGGCGGAGCAGAAATGTGTGCAACCAACGAGTTGCAAGAACCATCAGTTCCCTCGCATTTTGCCATTTATTGAGAGAAACTGAGCACGTCTGGATACGCCCGAAGTGCAGTGAAGTTGATTGTTAGGAACAGAACAGAACTAAGTGGTTTCAAATTCATTAGCTTACAGACCATCATCAGAAGGATCGGCTGCAAAAACGTATCTTTCCCACTCTCAATAATGGGTGAATCTTCAAAATCAAGTGAAACACAGAAGAAATCATTTCCAAATGTCTAAAACAAATGTCAAAATCGCCATTGTTTTAAACTGCATACGACGGAAGTCGAACTCTCTACAATCAATTGAGCGGTATCTTCAGTATGGTAGCCTGGTTTGCTTATCTGTGATTAAAACGGTCCGTAAAACGTCAGAAAAAACGACAGACACAGTTTCCGGGCAAATTTTATCGCCTTTGGTAAAGTAAAAGTTAAGGACACAATTCTTTGACCGTTAATAGATGATTGCTCCCGGGTGGTCCGTCGGGGTCTTTGAGTATGACAAAGACAAGAATGGCATCTCTGCCCCACAGAGAGCATGTCGTAAGAGGCGACTAACTGTGTGACATTATATAACACCAGCCATGGTTAGATGGTTTGTTAAGAGCAGCATAGATGGCGCCTAACAGTATGCGGGTTCTACTTTTCTCTAGTGTTTAAATCTATTAAGATTGACTCGCACATCGGTTAATCACCCTTCGCGGCATTTGTCCTGAACTCAGCGGAGTAATAAGCTGCTCGAGCCTAGAACGTGAAGCAGGAAATCCTCATTTCGGCTTCATCCAACTCACTAAAAAGCTGGGACCTGCAGAGCAATATCCCCCCCCCCCTCTCCTGTAGACTATTACTAAGACAAGTGCTGTGAATTAATTGAGAATATGATTTGATGACGGTGCAGTAACGCAGTTAATGCACTAATAGCGTAGACGAGTGTTCTAGGTTCAATCCCAAATTCTATGATTTTTTTCGATCGAAACTGATCCAAAGTCAACTCAGCCTCAAACAATGAGCACTACAGCATGTATGAAGGTAGTCGAGCTAACCACGTGACATCTGCATGCGGTTGGTCAAGAAGACGTGGGTCTAACACTGCAGTCTAAATTCCCAAGCAACATACCTAGCTGGTGGAGGGCATGCTGGAGAGAAGGCCACTGTCTGTTCTGTCCAGGATCTGTATAAAGTGAAGATACAGAGATTACTATCTAGAAATTTAGGTCAATGGGTCATTTTAAATAACTAATTTAAAATGCTACTATCAAAACAAAAATAATATTATCGATAAGAGTATGGATAGAATACTAGCCTCTGGTCAGGAAAAACGCACTAATTAGACTATGTTGGTTAAGGTCAGGTGAAATATACAGATTAAGACCCCCCACCTCACCTCTACTGAGTTCTCTATTAAAACGGCTGTTGCGTGGCAGTCTGGCTAGTAAAGTGGGGATCGACGGGATCCACGTAGTAGTGAGCTATACGTAGATGAAGCCAAGCATAAAACAGCCTGGTGGACCACACAAATAGGATCCACCCATATCAGCTCGCTCGGGATGGTAGGGAAGGCGCTGCACGAAAGAGTAAATATACTCATCGTGAGAAACAACAACAACAATAAAAGTATTCACGTTTAAATACTTTTCATCTTCTTCTTCATCTTCATTCGTTCTCAATCTCCCTAAACGATGCCCTGAAAAGGGTTTTGCAAATAGCAGAATGTTATTCCGAGAACGGAATGTGTTCTGTCGTAGCTTACAGCTTGACTGCGATATTTTCATCTTTCGGTTCGACATATCAGACTTCATCAGGCATTTTTTAGTACCGAGTTAACCTTCCCTCTTCTATCCATTCTCCTTTGCCAGTCTTCTCTGCTGCAGCCTGGGGGTGGGGGCAGTGGGAGGAGACTTATTGCAAAGAACGGACGATTGATGGAGCACAGCGACAGCAATACGGTACACCAGAGACCAGAAACGACCACGGGGACGACCACCAACACATTGGTCCTACTCCCTTGCATCCCGAAACAACATTCCCAATGCCAAAGATAGTCCTCCGTGTCCCAAGACACAGACCGTTGGAAGAAAAGCTGGGACTTGGAACCGCCACTGAAGAACGGGTCGCCCATGTCTCTACGGGAGGACGTGTTCAGTTAGATTCTTAACCATCCTAAGCGACCTCTTATGATATGCCTTGCAGGTTACAGTGTTCATTTTCTTATTTCCCGTTTCGGGCTCTCTTACACTCAGAAGTCATGTCATAACAACACTAAATATAACAAGAGGCAATGTCAATAAATACTCAGCCATAACACAACTGAATATAACAAAAGAACTGATCCACTGATAATTTTGTTAACAAAACATTTTTTTAAGAGACACATTTCTGGCTCTTTACGAACACGACGTTATTGCCGTCACTTTGACAATTGAATTTCACTCAGTGACTAAAAATTGTGTGCCAAGCTCGGGCGACAAATAGCCGGCAATTCGACTGGGATTCAGTCAGAATGTGGCCCCAATAATTTGGAGGTTGCGACTGAACAAAAGAATTATAAAGAAACTGCGTTTTACTGTTATAGTTTTTGGATGACCTGTCCAGGAGCGTGAAAATGTAATAGATCAACGGGTCATACTAGTAGAGGCTGTGTACACCATTTCAGCTCTCTAGATTATGGGAAGTTAGTTAAAATAAAAGAAATAGAACTTCATGCAAACAGTCAAAGGGCATGTCAAGTTAAATAAACTCCACATGATTAGATTGAATATGGAACATAATTATAGAATGGGCGAGAACAATATTAGAATAATATGATAGAAGAGGTAAGGTACCTAGGGGTTATAATAGAGCATACAGGTAAAGTGAGTGAGCAAGTCCAGGCAGCAGTGAATAAGGCAAATGCAATGTCAGGAATGATAAGAAGATATATTCAACATAGAAGCAAGGGTGTGATAGTTAAACTGTATAAAGCATTAGACTTAGATCGGAGTACTGTGTACAGATGGGGAGTCCTTATCCTAGAGGAGATATAATCGTGCTAGAAAGAGCGACAAAGCTGCTAGTGGGATTTCAGAATGACAGTTGTTATTGAGTTGAAAGACTCAGAGAAACAGGCCAACAGCGTCTAGAAAAGAGAATTTGAGGTGACAATACAGGTTTGTAAGATAATCAAAGAAAAGGATACATTAGACTATAACAAGTTTCTTTTTTCCAAAATACAACCACCTACAAGAACCAGAGGGCATAGCTACAAATAGAGAAAGATCCAGATTAAACATTGGGACATATGTTTTTCTCAGAGAGTCGTGAATGCTTGGAATGCATTGCCACACGAAGGAGCGGAAGCAAGGAGAATTGCATTTAAGAATAGATTGGATGTGTATAGCTTTTAGAGCAAGGAAATGTAAATTAAACTGGTCGTATACAGACTCAAGAGTCTTCTAAATCCGTATCAAGACGTTTAGTTAAGTTAAAAGCTTTATAAAAAGGGGCCGCACAGTCCTGTGTGTCTATGGGATTGAAAGGCAAATGTGAAACTGCACTTCTGTGTAAAATATAGTTATAACAATGACCATAATGGCGAGGACAAGTGTAATGATGATAGACCATATATTAAGTCTGCACGAGACTTACTGCGACCAGGAGCAGCGATACAGCCTGTGACCAGGACAAGGACGAGGCATAAGGCAAACCTTGAGACCATCTTGTCCTGTAAAATATTGGAAAATCAAATAAGGCAGGCTTGTACCAGACATGAGAATGTGTTTATGCAAAACCGACTTCCCTGCACTCCGGGTGGGCTCATGGGTGGTTCGTTATTTTGTACAGTTTGCCAAGTGCATCTGTCTATCTATGTTCTTTGCGCGCCAAATGCGGGCGGCATGTGGCAGAGACAAATGATCTCCAGTTGGAACGGTGTGACGCCACTGTTTTTAGATCTTGTATGGTGCTGAGGCCCATAGTTCAGCCTTGGCCACGGCTGAGCCCTCTCGGATGATTGATCTTCTGAGTGTTTACGTGGGTCTCTCTCTCTCCTCCGAACGTCTCTTGGTGTCCATTCGAGTGCTTGCAGTGGAAGACGGTTGTTGTTCATTCTAAGGACATGTCCGATATATGTCCATCGTTTTTTCCTGAAGATGGTCGACACGTATAGTTGGTTTGTGTCTGTTCTTATTGATTCATTAGTTATGAATTGGTCCTAGCGTATATTCAATCATTTTCTTTGACCGTTATTTTCAAAGACATTTAGTTTGTTTTCCAGCGTTCACATCCATACGTCAGGACTGATATTATGATTGAGTTGAATAGTCTGAGCTTGGTATGTTTGCTCAGGGTCGTTGATTTTCAGTTGTTTGTGAGCTGATTAAAGGCGCATGAGGCCAAAGCAATTGTAGTAGAAATTTCCTACGTGGCGTCTCCATCTTGTGTCATCTCCATCTTGTGGCGTCTCCATCTTGTGTCGTCTCCATCTTGTGTCCTTGTGCTTCCCAGGTATGTGAAGTGTTAAACATTTTGTAGAGATTTTCCCTGTAGCTTGAGATCAACCGTTGTGGAGGCCATGACTTTCCCTGTAGCTTGATATCAACCGTTGTGGAGACCATGACTTTCCCTGTAGCCTGATATCAACCGTTGTGGAGGCCATGACTTTCCCTGTAGCTTGAGATCAACCGTTGTGGAGGCCATGACTTTCCCTGTAGCCTGATATCAACCGTTGTGGAGGCCATGACTTTCCCTGTAGCTTGAGATCAACCGTTGTGGAGGCCATGACTTTCCCTGTAGCTTGAGATCAACCGTTGTGGAGGCCATGACTTTCCCTGTAGCCTGATATCAACCGTTGTGGAGGCCATGACTTTCCCTGTAGCTTGAGATCAACCGTTGTGGAGGCCATGACTTTCCCTGTAGCTTGAGATCAACCGTTGTGGAGGCCATGACTTTCCCTGTAGCTTGAGATCAACCGTTGTGGAGGCCATGACTTTCCCTGTAGCTTGAGATCAACCGTTGTGGAGGCCATGACTTTCCCTGTAGCCTGATATCAACCGTTGTGGAGGCCATGACTTTCCCTGTAGCTTGAGATTAACCGTTGTGGAGGCCATGACTTTCCCTGTAGCCTGATATCACCGTTGTGGAGGCCATGACTTTCCCTGTAGCTTGAGATCAACCGTTGTTTAGGCCATGACTTTCCCTGTAGCCTGATATCAACCGTTGTGGAGGCCATGACTTTCCCTTTAGCTTGGTATCAACCGTTGTGGAGGCCCTGACTTTCCCTGTAGCCTGATATCAACCGTTGTGGAGCCCATGACTTTCCCTGTAGCTTGAGATCAACCGTTGTGGAGGCCATGACTTTCCCTGTAGCTTGAGATCAACCGTTGTGGAGGCCATGACTTTCCCTGTAGCCTGATAACAACCGTTGTGGAGGCCATGACTTTCCCTGCAGCCTGATATCAACCGTTGTGGAGGCCATGACTTTCCCTGTAGCCTGATATCAACCGTTGTGGAGGCCATGACTTTCCCTGAAGCTTGAGATCAACCGTTGTGGAGGCCATGACTTTCCCTGTAGCTTGCGATTAACCGTTGTGGAGGCCATGACTTTCCCTGTAGCCTGATATCAACCGTTGTGGAGGCCATGACTTTCCCTGTAGCTTGAGATCAACCGTTGTGGAGGCCATGACTTTCCCTGTAGCCTGATATCAACCGTTGTGGAGGCCATGACTTTCCCTTTAGCTTGATATCAACCGTTGTGGAGGCCATGACTTTCCCTGTAGCCTGATATCAACCGTTGTGGAGGCCATGACTTTCCCTGTAGCTTGAGATCAACCGTTGTGGAGGCCATGACTTTCCCTGTAGCCAGATATCAACCGTTGTGGAGGCCATGACTTTCCCTGTAGCTTGATATCAACCGTTGTGGAGGCCATGACTTTCCCTGTAGCTTGATATCAACCGCTGTGGAGGCCATGACTTTCCCTGTAGCTTGATATCAACCGTTGTGGAGGCCATGACTTTCCCTGTAGCTTGATATCAACCGTTGTGGAGGCCATGACTTTCCCTGTAGCTTGATATCAACCGCTGTGGAGGCCATGACTTTCCCTGTAGCTTGATATCAACCGTTGTGGAGGCCACGACTTTCCCTGTAGCCTGATATCAACCGTTGTGGAGGCCATGACTTTCCCTGTAGCTTGATATCAACCGTTGTGGAGGCCATGACGTTCCCTGTAGCTTGATATCAACCGTTGTGGAGGCCATGACTTTCCCTGTAGCCTGATATCAACCGTTGTGGAGGCCATGACTTTCCCTGTAGCTTGATATCAAACGTTGTGGAGGCTATGACTTTCCCTGTAGCTTGAGATCAACCGTTGTGGAGGCCATGACTTTCCCTGTAGCTTGAGATCAACCGTTGTGGATACCATGACTTTCCCTGTAGCTTGATATCAACCGTTGTGGAGGCCATGACTTTCCCTGTAGCTTGATATCAACCGTTGTGGAGGCCATGACTTTCCCTGTAGCCTGATATCAACCGTTGTGGAGGCCATGACTTTCCCTGTAGCTTGATATCAACCGTTGTGGAGGCCATGACTTTCCCTGTAGCCTGATATCAACCGTTGTGGAGGCCATGACTTTCCCTGTAGCCTGATGTCAACCGTTCTGGAGGCCATGACTTTCCCTGTAGCCTGATAGCAACCGTTGTGGAGGCCATGACTTTCCCTGTAGCCTGATATCAACCGTTGTGGAGGCCATGACTTTCCCTGTAGCTTGATATCAACCGTTGTAGAGGCCATGACTTTCCCTGTAGCTTGATATCAACCGTTGTGGAGGCCATGACTTTCCCTGTAGCTTTATATCAACCGTTGTGGAGGCCATGACTTTCCCTGTAGCCTGATATCAACCGTTGTGGAGGCCATGCCTTTCCCTGTAGCTTGATATCAACCGTTGTGGAGGCCCTGACTTTCCCTGTAGCCTTATATCAACCGTTGTGGAGGCTATGACTTTCCCTGTAGCCTGATATCAACCGTTGTGGAGGCCATGACTTTCCCTGTAGCTTGATATCAACCGTTGTGGAGGCCATGACTTTTCCTGTAGCTTGATATCAACCGTTGTGGAGGCCATGACTTTCCCTGTAGCTTGATATCAACCGTTGTGGAGGCCATGACTTTCCCTGTAGCTTGATATCAACCGTTGTGGAGGCCATGACTTTCCCTGAAGCTTGATATCAACCGTTGTGGAGGCCATGACTTTCCCTGTAGCTTGATATCAACCGTTGTGGAGGCCATGACTTTCCCTGTAGCCTGATATCAACCGTTGTGGAGGCCATGACTTTCCCTGTAGCTTGATATCAACCGTTGTGGAGGCCATGACTTTCCCTGTAGCTTGATATCAACCGTTGTGGAGGCCATGACTTTCCCTGTAGCTTGATATCAACCGTTGTGGAGGCCATGACTTTCCCTGTAGCTTGATATCAACCGTTGTGGAGGCCATGACTTTCCCTGTAGCTAGATATCAACCGTTGTGGAGGCCATGACTTTCCCTGTAGCTTGATATCAACCGTTGTGGTTGTGGAGGCCATGATTTTCACTGTAGCTTGATATCAACCGTTGTGGTTGTGGAGGCCATGACTTTCCCTGTAGCCTGATATCAACCGTTGTTGTTGTTGAGGCCATGACTTTCCCTGTAGCTTGATATCAACCGTTGTGGTTGTGGAGGCCATGACTTTCGTCTTCAGGCTTTTACTTGGAATCCTTTCTGTTCTGACCCTTGGCGTAGTCTCTCTACACTTTCTGGTATTTTTTTTTATTAATGGTACTAAGTAGCGCACGTCATGTGCAAAATCAAGATCCTCTAAGGTCTTGTTATCTGACCATTCTATGCATAAATGCATATCATGGGCAAGTGCATGGTTAAGAATTATTCACGTAGCCCGTTTGCTTTACACACTGCTAGTCCATTCTCCTAGTTACATCTCTATACTCGGACCATGTTTCATTTAGAACTCTTGAAGTCTCATGATCTATATTCGATTGATTGCTGTGCCAGCATCTCTAATGGAGTTATTGTGCTGTTTCAGTTACGCTTCTCTTGTCCAAATCTAATATAGTCACTATACTCGTATATTGCGCACACTGTAAAAATTATTAATATTATAATAATGTTCGCTTACGCGTGAGAGGCCTGTTGCGTTGATCGGCCACTGACATGGCTACGCGCTGAAGCAAAAATTGGAGACTCCAAGTTACAATTATCATTGATCTGCCAATATCCGGGGAGGAGCCTAGAACTCTGCTGCCTTGGTACGGGAGCTGTGAGGATTAAAGGCATCACTCAGCGATGAACCTTGAGCATCTCGCTAACCGGGCGGGGCCCAATCTCTCCCGGGCGATGTGCCTTGAGCATGTCGCTAACCGGGAAGAGCACAATCTCGCCCGGGCGATGTATCTTGAGCATCTCGCTAACCGGGCGGGGCCCAATCTCTCCCGGGCGATGTGCCTTGAGCATGTCGCTAACCGGGAAGAGCACAATCTCTTCCGGGCGATGTGCCTTGAGCATGTCGCTAACCGGGAAGAGCACAATATCTCCCGGGTGATGTGTCTTGAGCATGTCGCTAACCGGGAAGAGCACAATCTCTCCCGGGCGATGTGCCTTGAGCATGTCGCTAACCAGGAAGGGCACAATCTCATCCGGACGATGTGTTAGTCCATTATTGGCCCATTTTTCGTCAGCAAATGCAGTGAAGGGTGCCATTCTCGTGAAATTCATCCGTATGCAACGAACCGTAGAAACGCGACAAAGGGCAGCTTAAATACTATTTAAAATAGCCGATAATTGAAAAGGAAAACACCACAAAATGAACATACAAATTAATCCAAATGGAAAACAGTAAAACGTTTACGTTGACACAAGTCTTTCTTTTTGCCTCAAGCTGTCTCCCACTTGAAATTTATTTTTTTTAATTTGTTTATTTTACGTGTTTGCCTCACTAGTTTCTACTGGCGGAGACGCGCCTATTCCACCCCAGACCGTAGTCAACTGGGCGATATTAAGACGCATAAACCAGTGCTTGGATGCATGTGTGCGTCTGTATGTACCTATGCTAGGTTTGTGCGCTCTCAGAAGCCAGCCCAACCAAAGTGCAATGGAAGGGCCTCACCCTCACCCTCACTCTTGTATGACAAGAGTCAAATGAAACAGAGTGACGTAAGAAGAGAGGGGAGAGCTGAAAAAGAAAGCCTGCCTTTATTTATACTATCTCTGCCTTGTAATGCTATCAACAGGTTCCCTGAGTGTACGACCTATCCAATGTCAACGCCTGCTTCTAAGGACTTGGACAGCTCATCAAGCATGCATATTTTATTTTGAACCTGGGCGTGAGGGCGGGAGCGGCTTATGGGGTGGGGGGGGGGGTGGGGGCGTCATGGCTGAAAAGACAATTCATCGGCAAAGCCCCATCATCAAATTGCTGTGAAGAAGGGCTCATGAATAGGCAGTACTTTGAATACAAGGTGAAGTTCATTGATACTGAAGTTCTGCAACATTTGAGGATTCGTTTCCAAGGACTGGGTAATAATGTCAGAATTGTCTGGTAGCCACAACCTGGGTAATAATGTCAGAATTGTCTGGTAGCCACAACCTGGGTAATAATGTCAGTATTGTCTGGCTGCCACAATCTGGGTAATGATGTCAGTATTGTCTGGTAGCCACAACCTGGGTAATAATGTCAGTATTGTCTGGTAGCCACAATCTGGGTAATGATGTCAGTATTGTCTGGTAGCCACAACATGGGTAATAATGTCAGTATTGTCTGGTAGCCACAACCTGGGTAATAATGTCAGTATTGTCTGGTCTCCCTCACATCAGTACGTCTAGTGTTATTGTCTGGTCTCCCTCACCTCAGTACGACTAGTGTTATTGTCTGGTCTCCCTCACCTCAGTAAGTCTAGTGTTATTGTCTGGTCTCCCTCATCTCAGTACTTCTAGTGTTATTGTCTGGTCTCCCTCATCTCAGTACGTCTAGTGTTATTGTCTGGTCTCCCTCACCTCAGTACGACTAGTGTTATTGTCTGGTCTCCTTCACTTCGGTACGTCTAGTGTTATTGTCTGGTCTCCCTCACCTCGGTACGTCTAGTGCTATTGTCTGGTCTCCCTCACCTCGGTACGTCTAGTGTTATTGTCTGGTCTCCTTCACCTCGGTACGACTAGTGCTATTGTCTGGTCTCCCTCACCTCGGTACTAGTGCTATTGTCTGGTCTCCATCACCTCGGTACTAGTGCTAGTATTGTCTGGTCTCATCACCTCGGTACTAGTGCTAGTATTGTCTGGTCTCATCACCTCGGTACTAGTGCTAGTATTGTCTGGTCTCCCTCACCTCGGTACTGGTGCTAGCATTGTTTGGTCTCCATCACCTCGGTACTGGTGCTAGCATTGTCTTGTCTCCATCACCTCGGTACTGGTGCTAGCATTGTTTGGTCTCCATCATCTCGGTACTGGTGCTAGCATTGTCTTGTCTCCATCACCTCGGTACGACTAATATTATAGTCTCAATAACAATGATAGGACTACTGCTAATACCGCCATAAACAATGTAACGAGTTCACCTGTTACCTTGACTAATCTCCCTTTCCTTGAATTCTGCCGGTCGCTTGGAAAAAAACTTGGAAATGGCGCCGAACACTCTCAAGAATTCTCAAAATGAATGGTGTCTTTCGCAAGCTGTTTTATAGATTGTGGTGTTTTGTTTTGTTTGGTTTCTAAGTTGGTTAATTTTTTTGTTGCCTTAATTCTCTGATTTGTGTCACCGTGGTCTTTGCTGAGCTATAGTAGGTCTTAAGTCGACCTTTGAACTCTCATGTTAATGGTATGGATGCTCCCGTGGCAAACTCAATGTTAGTTTGACTGATAATAAAGCTGCCAAAGTTTAATGTATTTTTATACCAAAGTATGCATATCTTTAACAGTTTTGTTTTAATATGGTACTTTCATATGTATATATTAAATATAATGATATATTTTGTTTTCGATTGTTAGTGATGAGATAAGACTCCTTAATACGAAAAAACATCCAGGTACGTGGACGCACGAATGCGCGCGCATATACACACGCGCGCACGGACACACAGACTAGCGAACACACAAACAGACGTTCGCTCTTTAGTAAGCTCCTGTATTTTAGAATCTTGATTTGAGATTGCAATTCCTGTATTCTGCACATGTAATCGTCAATCAAAGTCTGAACCTGTTGTCTACAATGTATACTCGTCACTACTTTATGGCGCAGAAACATGGACAATGAATAACAAGTTGGAAAAGAGTATTGAAGCGTTCGAAATGAGGGTATATAGAAGATTGGATCGCATTTCTTGGAAATCAGGGTTAGACAGTTACGTTATTTTGGTCATATAACAAGACATACCTCCTTGTTGAAGACCAAACTGAAGGGTAGGGTGGAAGGCAGTCGTTCAAGAGGCAGACAACGTTATAAGTGGGTGGACAACACCAGAAGATGGACTAGAAAAAGCTTAATCAGATTGTGCGCTTACGACAAGAGATAGAGTACACTGGATATCCATTGCAGCCGACGTTCGATGTAAACGATACTCGAATTGAACTGATTTCAAATTTTGATATCATGGACACGGAGAAAATGATGTGTCGTCATCATCAAGTGCATGTCTCGTGGCCCTAACTGTACGATTCTCTATTTTCCCATTATAGCATTCTCGTAGATAAATTTCTACCACAATCCCATACACCACTCCCTACTTCTGTGTCCTCTGTTTTCCAATTGTACATTTCTCTGTTTTACCTTTGTACATTTCTCTGTTTTCCCATTGTACATTCCTCTGTTTTTCCATTGTGCATTTCTCTTTTTTGCAGTTGTATATTTCTCTGTTTTCCCATCACATCACTACATCACTACATCTCTACTAATCATTCCACCACTCTCTACTTTCCCATTGCACAGTTCTCAGGAAACACTCTTCACTTTCCCATTCCACCGCTCTCTTAAATCACTTAAAATGTTTCCTTTCCATAACTTTCTTGAACCACTCTCTAGAACCACTCTTTTGAACCACTCTCTATTTTCCAGTAACGCCACTCTCTTGAACCACTCTTGAACCACTCTCTTGAACCCCTCTCTTGAACTACTCTCTAGTCCATTACGATGACGCCATAACCGGATGCGGGTCTACATTGCTCTGCTATTTTAGTTCATTTTGGATGCCGCCAGACCACGGATTTTCCAGGAATTCACACTCGTCGACGATTTACACTTGTGCTCACAGAAACGTGTTGTTTTCCATTTGAACTGATTAATTCATTCGTGTTTTTATGTTTTCTTTCCTCCGATTATCCAGACATGAACATCGGCTATATGAATAGCACTACACTCAAACCTGTGTCGTATTTCTAGTCCACACGGTGGTACTTCACAAAATTAGCGCCTTTCGCCCTAGCTGCAAACAGTGTTGGTTTTTGTGTGTCAAATTTAGGTACGACTATAATGGGCTGAACAAAGCCAGGGAGAGATGCCAAACTCACTCACACGCTGATGATGTCCTTACAACCTCTTGCGGTTATGGGAAATGCCCGACACACATTGTTAGATATCATCGCTCCTCCGCTGTGTTGTGGGATACCTGTTTACGGGAAAGGCTTCGGGAGTAAACCCAAAAGAAAATTCTTCATCCTGTGCTATCTCCAGTCGTCTCGATACAATCTTACCACTAGCTAATGGTAGCGCAGGACCAGAGAGTGAGGTTGACAAATGGCGCAGTTGCTGTCTCATTTTAATCCAAACCACCGCGCAAGTCACCCTTTTCAGCGGACACAGCAAGAGAAAAGACTGTCCACACAGCTGAACAAAGAGAGCGGCCTTCATCACATGTGATGGACGAACGTTATGGACACAGCAAGAGAAAAGACTGTCCACACGGCTGAACAAAGAGAGCGGCCTTCATCACATGTGATGGACGAACATCATGGACACAGCAAGAGAAAAGACTGTCCACACGGCTGAACAAAGAGAGCGGCCTTCATCACATGTGATGGACGAACATCATGGACACAGCAAGAGAAAAGACTGTCCACACGGCTGAACAAAGAGAGCGGCCTTCATCACATGTGATGGACGAACATCATGGACACAGCAAGAGAAAAGACTGTCCACACGGCTGAACAAAGAGAGCGGCCTTCATCACAAGTGATGGACGAACATCATGGACACAGCAAGAGAAAAGACTGTCCACACGGCTGAACAAAGAGAGCGGCCTTCATCACATGTGATGGACGAACATCATGGACACAGCAAGAGAAAAGACTGTCCACACGGCTGAACAAAGAGAGCGGCCTTCATCACATGTGATGGACGAACGTCATCATTAATACATACTAACTTGCTAACTATTGCAAGCAATGATGGCGACATCATCAGACTGTTTTATCTTAATGATGTAACTTGTGCTGTATTTGAATTATAGTGAGGAGTAAACTACGCTGGTGATGGACCTCACTCTTTGGTCCCGAGCTACCCTGGACCAGGTAAACATCCCGTCACGCCATGCGGCACATAGGAAATATGGTGTTAGGCTCATATTATTTTGTAACTCACGGCACTTAATGTGTAATCTGTTCAGCATCACGCCGGCGCCTTTACTTCCCGGACTGAACTGGTACCCATTTAACACTGGGTCGACCCGGTAGCCGTTGCGGTCTGAAAAAATCATTTCCAGTGGCTAGACATAAATCAAAACGACTGTTGGTAACTCAGAATCCAGGCACTCTGGTTCCAACTTTCTTAAGAGCAGAGGTGGCTTGAAAACTTTCTGAATTTGATCGCCCACCGTTTCCGTTCATCGCTTTGAAAGGCGAGTGCCTTAACCCCTCGACCACAGGTATTCTCAGAAGATTCTGCAGAGTCTTTGGACGACCAGTTTCTCATTCCATTCGTGTAGTTTGGTCACAAAGTGACCATCGAGGGGTTAAAATGTCCACACACCCTTAAGTCTACCCCGCGCAGTAATGCTGGCGCTGGAGGTGTCTGAGGGGATGGATCTGGGGTTGTCATCCATCTCTTTACTGATCAGTGAGAGGGCCAGTACTGGTCAGGGTCGTGTGTTTCACGACTTCTTAGAAACAAATATTGAAAGTTGACAGCTTAACCAGGCCGCCAGCAGAAAACAAAACAAAACACCAGATAAGGTCAGATAAGAGCAGTAGAAATATGAAGGGAAATCTTACGTTAGATTCTTTTTGTGTAAATAATTTTCATCACGCTCTTGAGCCACTATCATTTCACATAAGGCCCCTCTCTTGAGCCACTCTCATTTTCACATAACGCCCCTTTCTTGAACTACTCTCGTGTTCCCATAACGCCCATATCTTGAATCACTCTCATTTTCCCATAGCGCCACTATCTTAAACCCCTCTCATTTGTCCATAACACTCCTCTCTTGAACCACTCTCATTTTCCCATAGCGCCCCTCTATTGAACCACTCTTATTTTTCCACTACGTCCCTCTCTTGAGCCACTCTCATTTTCACATAACGCCCCTTTCTTGAACTACTCTCGTGTTTCCATAACGCCCATATCTTGAATCACTCTCATTTTCCCATAGCGCCACTATCTTAAACCCCTCTCATTTGTCCATAACACTCCTCTCTTGAACCACTCTCATTTTCCCATTGCGCCCCTCTATTGAACCACTCTTATTTTTCCACTACGTCCCTCTATTGAACCACTGTCATTTTCCCATAACGCCCCCTTCTTGAGCGACTCACTTTCCCATAACTTCCCTCTCTTCAATCACTCTCATTTGTCCATAACTCACCTCTCTTAAGCCACTTATTTTCCCATAACGCCCCTCTCCAGAACCACTTTCATTATCCCATAACCACCCCCCCCCCCCCAATCCCCACCCCCTCCCCTCCCACCCCCCAGCCCCTACCCTCTCTCTCTCTCTATTTACAAATACATTTTTTCACAAATTTGTTTATAAACAATTTGTTAAAAACAATGATCAAAATATTTCGGAAAACATCAACACTTTTTAGAAATGCAAGTACAAAGTAATGTTATGCTATGCAGTATCCGTCTAACTGTACTACGAGCAGATTCATTTACATAAATCTCAGTAAAAGACACAAAATATGTTCCAGTAGCTCGTTGTTTCTACACACTCCTGGTTCTTCATTTCAGACCCTGTTCGACCAACACATGTTAAAATTGTTCAAACTTGTATGTTGCAAATTAATCGATTGTAATATAATCATCCAAGAGATGGGAACAAGATGCTGAGCAGCGCATGAGCTGCAGTGGTCAGCGACTCATAGCTGACTGCTTGTGTCAGGGCCAGCGAACCAAAGCTGCCAAGACCCTTCTATACCTCCACGCGGTGATCCTGAATAACAGGCTGCAGCAGGGCAGACTGGCTAAGGAGAAGGGATCGAAGAGGGAATGCTAACCCGGTACTCAAAAAATGCTTGCTGAAGTCGGATGTGTTGGACCGAAAGGTGCAAATATCGCAATCAAGCTGTAAACTACGACACAACGCATTCCGTTCTCTGGACTACATTCTGCTACTTAAGCCCTTTTAGGGTTTGGTAGTGGGAGATTGAGAACGAACGAAGCCAAGCCAAGCCAAGCCACCCAAGAGATAAGCCCAATGGTACCGGCACAACTGGTTGAGATTTTCAACATCAGCTGGACGAAGGGAACGATTCCCACAGTATGAAGATAACCATCACATTACCTATGTTAAAAAGGGAAAATGTAAGATTAATGTATCGAGTGAATCAATCTCACAAGCTGAATGGGGAAGACTATCCGACCAACCAGTCTCACAATCTGAATGGGGAAGATTATTCAACCAACCAGTCTCACAATCTGAATGGGGAAGATTATTCAACCAACCAGTCTCAAAATCTGAATGGGGAAGATTATTCAACCAACTAGTCTCACAAGCTGAATGGGGAAGACTATCCGACCAACCAGTCTCACAATCTGAATGGGGAAGATTATTCAACCAACCAGTCTCACAATCTGAATGAGGAAGGTTATCCGACCAACCAGTCTCACAAGCTGAATGGGGAAGACTATCCGACCGACCAGTCTCACAAGCTATTCGGGAAAGTCTATAGAACGAACAGGTGATCACAGATTGAAATAATATTTAGTCTGAGCAGATCCTGGCGCCCGCGCAAGCAATATGTAGAGAATATTACAATATATAATTTCAGTTGATCAAAAAATAAAGGAAGAAAGTAGACATTCGACAAGAGTTGGACATAGAGGAGAACTGATTCATAAATTCCGTCATAACCAGAAAATTGAAACACTTTGGCCACATCAAAAGACACAACGGTCTTGAGAGAACGGAAATGGAAGGTATGATGAAGGGAAAGAGAGCAGGCAGTTAACCGTTGTCAGGGCAAAACCGTTCGAAACAGAAATGAAATTCATTCCCAAAACGTCACCTACGTTTTTCCATGCCCAGTAAGCCACAGAAGATAAATCGCAAAATAACACATACGATTGCTTGACGACCGTCAGGTAGCAGACATATTTAACATAATTTAACGGCTTTATACTGGTTTAGAAGATTCTGCAGAGTTTGTATACAACCAGTTGTTGTTTTTTTTTACATTCACTTGATCTTACAAAATCTATGCGTATTCAATCTATTCTTGAATGCATTATTTTGACCCTGCCTCAACTATTTCCTGTGGCAATGCATTTCAAGCATTCACCACATTCTGACTAAAAAAATATTGCCGAGTATCTAATCTGGACCTTTCTGTAATTAATGTGTAGCTGTGCCCTCTTGTTCTTGTAGGTTGTTGTATTTTGAAAATCAAATTATCTTATAATTTATCCTTTTCCCCTTGATTATCTTATAAACGTATTAAATCTTTTTGAAGTCTTATCTTTTCTAGACACTGTAGTCTGGTTTTTCGTGAGTCATTCCTCATAAATACAATTCCGGAATCCCACTTTCAGCTTTGTCTGCTCTTCTTTGTTTACTTTCCAGCATGTTTATATTCTATCTACGATAAGGACTCTACAACTGTACATAGGCCTTCAATCTAGGTTTAACTAATTCTTTATACAGTTTGACTTTCACTTCCTTGTTCCTATGTTTAATATTTTTTTTTTATCATTCCTGACATTGCCTTTTTTGCTGCTACCTGGACTTGCTCACTCACATTACCTGCATGATCTATTATATCCTCTAGGCTCCTTTTCTTTTCTATCTAACTAATATTGTTCTCTCCCATTCTGTAATTATGTTTTATATTGGATCTACCTATGTGTATGACTACATTTATCAGCATTAAACTCCATTTGCCAACTCTCAGACTATTCCCGAATTGCATCTAATGTTTGACATACATCTGCTTGTTGGAATACTAGGATTCCAAAGATTCCATGGGCATTTGGAAAACTTTATGGCCGCAATAAAAACAGAGAGAAACATTAGCAGAGAGGACAGAGACTGATGATAGAAGAGTGCAAGATAAAACATATGAATTACTGAGAAGCAAACATGTTTCTGAAAGCCATTGATCGTCAACGCCATGAGGCATAACACTTGGTTGTTATACTGTTTCCAGGATGAACGAATGGCTACGAGAAGAACCTAAAGAAGTCTGCCAAGTTCATTAGAGAAATCAGCCGAAGACAGATATGTCGAAACGGTATGTGCAAATATCGCAATCAAGCTGTAAACTAGCAACACAATGTATTCGTTGTCTGGTCTACATCCTGCTACTTGCAAAGCCATGTTCAGGGCTTCTTAGCGGGAGATTGAGAACTCAAGCAGTAGAAGAAGAATGAGTGATTGTTTGAGAGATAGCGAAGAGGAAGACTTTCTTTTTGTTCAATAAAATAGACCTTTATTTCCTGCTTTTCTTGATTCCACGTTTCCATTCTACAGTAGCACCATATTTCAAACACTTCCAAGCATGTCTTATTCTTTCTTGGAGTCCATGTTTCAGCCCCATACAGTGCCATTGGCCATGTATGAGTCACGATCATTCTTTGTCCTCAGCTCTATCCTGATATTCTTTGAGGTGACCAATTTATGTTTTTATAGCAGGGCTATTTCGCCAATGCAGTCTTTATCTTAGTTTCTGTGGCCATCTAAATATGTCCCGAGTGGTAGCCGAAGTCATTGTGTATTACAAGGACAAGAATAGTATCAATGCCTCACAGAGAGCATGTCGTAAGAGGCGACTAACTGTGTGATATGGCATAACACCGGCCATGGTTATGTCGTTTATTTAGAGCAGCATAGATGGCGCCTAACAGGCAGCGGGTCTACTTTACTCTAGTGTTTGAGTCTGTTTAGATGGACTCACACATCGGCTAACTACCCTTCATAAGCGCTTGTCCCAACGCAGCGGAGTATTAAGCTCCTCAAGCCTAGCCCACTAAGCAGGCAACCCTTCTCCTGGCTACATCCAGCTCATACCAGAGCTGGGACCTGCACATGGGCATTTGCCCCTGTAGAAGTACAGGTCAACTAAGAACTAAGAATCTAAATATGTGACTTATTCGTGTATGCTACACAATGGAGCAGCCACAGCTCCATGCTAATTCTGCGCAGCCTCCTCTTGCGGGTTACAGTGTAACATCTCTGCTTTCCGTTCCGATCCCAGCAACGCTGTAGTGTGTGCTCAAATATTGTCTATTATTTAACTTCATCGGATCACAAAATATGGATAATTTATGTGATTCTACTTCGTTCTCAAACTCTCGCTAATATGCCCTGAAAAGGGCTTTGCGAGTAGCGGGATGTAGTCAAGTTAACGGTTTGCGTTCTGTCGTAGTTTACAGCGTGACTGCGATATTTGCACCTTTCGGTCTGACACATCCGACTTCAGTATGGCAGTTTTGGGTTAGCCTTCTCCTGAGCCAGTCTGCTGTGCAGCAGCCTCTTATCCAGGATGCCCACGCCGAGGTGTAGATGGGTCTTGGCAGCTCATGGTTGCTGGCCCTGACGCTAGCAGTCAGCTTTGGGTCGCTGACCCCTACAGCTCATGCACTGCTCAGTATCTTGATCCTATTGACGTTACTGACACAGAAAAAGAGAAAACAATCAATAACAACATTACAGGTGCCTGTTGAGCATACGTCTTCAACAAATACACGTAATGTCTTCCTGTCCTGTGCCATCTTTGCAGCCCTGTCAATGTCTTCTCTGTTGCCTTCATGTTTATCGTATGCTCACTTCTCCGAGAGGTTTTAGGTCTGCCTCTACGCGAAGTACTTCTCTTGTCTTGGGGAAACCAGAACAAACATTGGCTGTAATGATATCGTCTGTATTACGTTGTTGATGACACAACAGATCCGTACAACATGACGGACATTGGAGTTGTTGTTGTTGTTGAAAATCCAAGGTAAGTATAATCTTTTGTGCGCCATGAAAAGGACGTTAAGTGTGGGTTGTAGTAGGCTACTAAGTAGCTTTCCTTACATAACGAGCATGCTGATGAAGGTAGACCGGGATCCTACATGCTTGCTTTCACCTGCGCGACGCTCTACGGGGATCACGTCGATTCACATCACGTCCGTCAGACCGGCTTGAAAACAGCCTGTTTCCGGGGAACGCAACATGGAAGAGAAATAGTGGTCTTGGTCAGTATATTGTGCCTGACCCTGACGCAAAGTCCTGTTCAGTATATTGTGCCTGACCCTGACGCAAAGTCCTATTCAGTATATTGTGCCTGACCCTGACGCAAAGTCCTGTTCAGTATATTGTGCCTGATCCTGACGCGAAGTTCTGGTCAATATGTTGTGCCTGACCCTGACGCTAAGTTCTGGTCAATATGTCGGGCCTGACCCTGACGCGAAGTTCTGGTCAATATGTTGTGCCTGACCCTGACGCGACGTTCTGGTCAGTATGTTATGCCTGACCCTGACTCAAAGTTCTGGTCAATATATTGTGTCTGATCGGACTAGCGTCTTAGTTACGCGTACATTGGAGTTGAATATTTGTATTATTTCGATATGTGAGGTATTGATTGGAAGATGAGTCCATTGGATATGTCAATTTCGTACGTCTACTTAGCGACTTTAGTAACTTAGGCCAGGAAATCAACAACAACCACAACATTGATAAAGAGATCTCACTCAGAAGAGCGACGGTTGACTGAGCTGCAACCGCATTAAAACGATACTCCATCAGATAAGAAACGCGAAGGCTATGGCTCACAGCTTTCATCATAGGCGGCTCAGTCTCTATAGCCTTACGCACTCCAATATATTTGTGAAAAAAATTTGACCTAATTAATTTTCTTAATTAGTCGCTGTGGTAGTCGTCTTTCAAAATTTGTAACTTTTATATTTGTTTGTCAATAAATATGATTTTCTGGCGTGTAGATACACAATAGCATAACGAACATGTGGGTGTTATTGTTTTTGTTATATGTTTGTTAGTTTTTGAGATTTAAAAAGAAGAAGTTGAAAATTTATGAAAATCTCGGGAAAAATTTTGACTCGACCACTAGGCCTAGTCGCTTCGATAGAAAACCATGGAAACCACAACAACGTATCGATACTGTGTTTACAATATCGCCACAACTATTAGTTTCCAATTCAAACGTAGTTCTTTCATTTAAACAAACAAAATAAACAGATCTACGCGATAAAAATCTTTCTCAACAACCTACTTCCCCTTTCGCAAAAAGTCGGCTTGCTCCAAACGGCGTATACAAAATTAAAACTGTTCAAAAGCCATTTGTAATCGCACATACGATACTTTAACCGGCAAAATATCGTGTATATATGGAGGGCGTAGTCAGCAGTAAAAAATGGCTGTCAGGAGTGACTCCGTTCAAAAAAAAATTTTTTTTTCCCGCACGCCGTTTTTGTAGGCCGAGCTGGTCCAAAGGGATCGGACATTGGAGTGCTACAGGATAGACCATGCGCCCTGTAGGTTTTGTCCAGCTCTGGCTCCTGTATTTTGACACTGTCTGCTATGGCTGTAAAAGTCGATTCGCGAGTGACAGTCCTTGCCACAGATCGTACAACCATACTGAGGAGGCTGTTCCTTGATCACTTCAGGCTTTCTCTTTTCTCTGCAGCCAGAAGACCTCTCCAGATAACTCGATCATTGGCAATTTCTTTCCATCCCTCGGATGGGATGTCGCATGACTTCATGTCCCTCTTGCATACGTCCTTGAATCGCAGTGTGGGACGGCCGATTCTTCTAACTCCAATGGCTAGCTCCCATAAAGGATATCCTTTGACAGCCTCTCGTCTTCCATTCGATAAACATGTCCCAACCACCGTGGAGGTCGCTGGCTCAACATCGAGTACATGCTGTGAGTGTTTGCTCTCTGTGAGACCGTATTATGTGACACTCTCTCTTGCCACCCAATCCCCAATACACGCCGTGGGCACGTCATGTGAAAGGTGTTCAGCCGCCGTTCCTGTTTAGTGTAAGTGCTCCAAGTCTGGCCTCCATACATGAGAGTGCCAAGAACGCAGGTCTGATAGACCGAGACCTTGGTGTAGTGAGACAGCACAGTGTTTTCCCAAACTCTCTTAGTCACAGCTTTAATAGCATGGTTATCCCAGCAATGGTAAGCGGGTGTGTGGTTTGGAGTCTGCACAAATCAGACGCAGAGAAGCTCCGAATTACTGAAAGAGCAATAGAGCGAACAGTCCTAAATATCCCCCTAAGAGACCATATTCGAAATCCACGACCAAACATCCTGAAACTCTGATCGCGGATGTCGTGGACTCTGCGTCAGTAGAGATGGGCCGGTCCGTGTGGCTCGCATGACTGACGATAGATGGACGAGGAGAATGTCTTTCTAGTGGCCATTCAACTACAACCAGGATCAAGATGCTGAGTAGCACATGAGCTGCAGTGGTCAGCGACCAATAGCTAACTGCTAGCGTCAGGGCCAGCGAACCAAAGCTGCCAAGACCCTTCTACACCTCCACGCGGTGATCCTGGATAACAGGCTGTAGCAGGGCAGACTGGCTAAGGAGACGGGATCGAAGAGGGAATGCTAACCCGGTATTCAAAAAATGCTTGCTGAAGTCGGATGTGTTGGACCGAAAGGTGCAAATATCACAGTCAAGCTGTAAACTACGACACAACGCATTCTTTTCTCTGTACTACATTCTGCTACTTAAGCCCTTTCAGGGTTTGGTAGCGAGAGATTAAGAACGAATGAACGCCAAGCCAACTACAACCGCACGCGTGGTCGCCCGCCAACAAGATGGAGAGATGATCTACACTACTCCTTTAGACCATTATGGTACTCCAAGGCGAAGGGCACAAATTCTAACAGCCTTTGGCTACCTGGCATCAGGCAACCTTGTCCGATTCAATAAAGTCATTGGAGGGAAATTATACGGTGGACCGTGTAGTCTACCTAGTCGATAGTGAGTTTTCTAGACTGGGATTACAGCGTTCCAGGGTTCGAATTCACGAACGGACAGAATGAAAATCCGTGCCGTAATTCGTGCCTGGTACGACCACTCCTCTAGTCGATCCAGCTGTAAATGGATACCTGACGTATGCGTTAGGGAAGGTGAAAACAGCAAGGAAAGGAACTAGATCCCCACCTCACATAGGTTGCAACTTAGTATATGAAGAGCTATCGTCATCCCCGACGGAAATTGTTGCCAGGGGACTGACTTTACCTTTTAATAATAACACGTCACAATAGGTGACTAAAGTGGGTTGTACTTGGGGATGGCAACCTAATCATGGAACAACAAAAAACATTGCCGTGGAATGAGCAACTGTGAAAAGGTCAGATACAGACTTCCTGGAAAGGGGCCAATCAATCAAAGCCCGTCGCTCCCGTTGGTGCATTGACAACATCCCGCCAGCAGACACGGTCCTGGGCTGCTCTTTCTGCCTCTCTCAATGTATAAATCCATTTAATCATAGCACATTCCCTTTACCAAACTCCCACCTGCGCACTTTGAGACAAAAAACGTGCGTGGTTCGTTTTGGTTACTTAAATTCTAGCAGGACTAAACTCAGCTGCACTGACTCGATTCTTGTAATCCCAAGAAAGAGAAAGAAAAACGGTTGTCTAAGCTCTTTCTATCTTCCTCCCAACTCTGTTAAATGTTAAAACAGATCTAAGTTCCTTCTATGTATTGTCTCTACAGCTAAGATCTGTGACAGTAGCCTTGGCGTTCACATCAGAGCAAAATGATGAATAAAAGAATGAATGAATGCATGCATGAATGAATTTTATAGGTTGTGTCATTATGTATTCTGTTTAACGAACCAAGTGTTAAGAAGTATGAGTATTTCTTCATCTTCCTCCTCTGTATTCATCCCGAAAAGGACGTTCTGTCGTAGTTTACAGCGAGATTGCGACATTTGTGCTTTTCGATTCGACACATCCGGTTTTAGCATTGCATTTTTTCAAACCGGGTTTGCCTTCCCTCTGCAATTCCTATTCTCTTAGCCTGACTAGGGAGCGCAGTCTTTTTCCAGGGCCACCACTTAGAGATGGAATAAGGTTTTGGGCATCTCTGGTTCGCTGATCATGATGTAAGCAGCTAACTAAGAGTCACTGGCAGTTGTCAGCTCATTCCCTACTGCATCTTCAGCACAGAGACATGATTATGAGTTTCAAGCATTTGTAAAGTCAGATTACTAGTTCCCTCCATTGCTGACTAGTCTTCCCAAACTCTAACAGAGCTCGTTATTGAAACAGCTGATATTGTTGTACGGAATCAAGTGTTAGAGCCATCATTGTGTGACATTTCAGCTTTCCTGGTGCTGGTCCACGAGCCCTCAGTTGCTGGTCCACGAGCACTCAGTTGCTGGCTCGCATAAGTAGTCAAGAAACTGAACAATGTAACTACATGGTATGGTTTTCTAAATAGTTCTTAAATATGTTCAATATTATCGTTCCTTTAGTATTGTAAAAAAGAACATTTGTTTTACTATTTCAATGTTGTTAGTTCACTTTAGTCGAAGAATCAACGTCATTGCACAGAGGTTAACCAATAAGTGCTCTCTTCTGCATATTTTTTGAGAATCTCAGCATCTTGAATTCCGTAGCACCGGCGAGGATCCTATAGTGGATTAGAAAGAATTTTAACATTATTTTTTTAATTTTGTTCAGGCAGCAGCATAACGCCTACTCTGTCCAACTGTCAACTGCCGATGGATTTTTTAACCTGTGTGACACTGGACACAGGCATCTGATCTCTACTACCCAGAGATCTATGGAAATACCAGAAAGTCCATATGAAAAAATTCTGGTCTCCCCCGTGATTCGAACACACGACCTTCAGCATCCAAGGCTGACGTCTTACCTCAAGACCACTCAAATAAGGGTTGTAACTATTATCATCAAATTGTAATTAAGATAAATTAAGACAACCAGAGCCTTTTCTACAATAAACAAGAAGATTTACAACAATACTTTGCATGTCCCGACTCAGCCTAGAGTATAACATGAATGTCTCGAGTACGCCTAGAGTATGACATGAATGTCTCAACTCAGCCTAGAGTATAACATGAATGTCTCGAGTACGCCTAGAGTATGACATGAATGTCTCGAGTACGCCTAGAGTATGACATGAATGTCTCGAGTACGCCTAGAGTATGACATGAATGTCTCGAGTACGCCTAGAGTATGACATGAATGTCTCAACTCAGCCTAGAGTATGACATGAATGTCTCAACTCAGCCTTGTCTCAACTCAGCCTAGAGTATGACATGAATGTCTCAACTCAGCCTAGAGTATGACATGAATGTCTCAACTCAGCCTAGAGTATGACATGAATGTCTCAACTCAGCCTAGAGTATGACATGAATGTCTCGACTCAGCCTAGAGTATGACATGAATGTCTCAACTCAGCCTAGAGTATGACATGAATGTCTCAACTCAGCCTTGTCTCAACTCAGCCTTGTCTCAACTCAGCCTAGAGTATGACATGAATGTCTCAACTCAGCCTTGTCTCAACTCAGCCTAGAGTATGACATGAATGTCTCAACTCAGCCTTGTCTCAACTCAGCCTAGAGTATGACATGAATGTCTCAACTCAGCCTTGTCTCAACTCAGCCTTGTCTCAACTCAGCCTAGAGTATGACATGAATGTCTCAACTCAGCCTTGTCTCAACTCAGCCTAGAGTATGACATGAATGTCTCAACTCAGCCTTGTCTCAACTCAGCCTAGAGTATGACATGAATGTCTCAACTCAGCCTTGTCTCAACTCAGCCTTGTCTCAACTCAGCCTAGAGTATGACATGAATGTCTCAACTCAGCCTTGTCTCAACTCAGCCTAGAGTATGACATGAATGTCTCAACTCAGCCTTGTCTCAACTCAGCCTTGTCTCAACTCAGCCTTGTCTCAACTCAGCCTAGAGTATGACATGAATGTCTCAACTCAGCCTTGTCTCAACTCAGCCTAGAGTATAACATGAATGTCTCGAGTACGCCTAGAGTATGACATGAATGTCTCAACTCAGCCTTGTCTCAACTCAGCCTTGTCTCAACTCAGCCTTGTCTCAACTCAGCCTAGAGTATGACATGAATGTCTCAACTCAGCCTTGTCTCAACTCAGCCTAGAGTATGACATGAATGTCTCAACTCAGCCTTGTCTCAACTCAGCCTTGTCTCAACTCAGCCTTGTCTCAACTCAGCCTAGAGTATGACATGAATGTCTCAACTCAGCCTTGTCTCAACTCAGCCTAGAGTATGACATGAATGTCTCAACTCAGCCTTGTCTCAACTCAGCCTAGAGTATGACATGAATGTCTCAACTCAGCCTTGTCTCAACTCAGCCTTGTCTCAACTCAGCCTTGTCTCAACTCAGCCTAGAGTATGACATGAATGTCTCAACTCAGCCTTGTCTCAACTCAGCCTAGAGTATGACATGAATGTCTCAACTCAGCCTTGTCTCAACTCAGCCTTGTCTCAACTCAGCCTTGTCTCAACTCAGCCTAGAGTATGACATGAATGTCTCAACTCAGCCTTGTCTCAACTCAGCCTAGAGTATGACATGAATGTCTCAACTCAGCCTTGTCTCAACTCAGCCTTGTCTCAACTCAGCCTAGAGTATGACATGAATGTCTCGAGTACGCCTAGAGTATAACATGAATGTCTCGAGTACGCCTAGAGTATGACATGAATGTCTCAACTCAGCCTAGAGTATGACATGAATGTCTCGACTCAGCCTTGTCTCAACTCAGCCTAGAGTATGACATGAATGTCTCAACTCAGCCTAGAGTATAACATGAATGTCTCGAGTACGCCTAGAGTATGACATGAATGTCTCAACTCAGCCTTGTCTCAACTCAGCCTAGAGTATGACATGAATGTCTCAACTCAGCCTTGTCTCAACTCAGCCTAGAGTATGACATGAATGTCTCAACTCAGCCTTGTCTCAACTCAGCCTTGTCTCAACTCAGCCTTGTCTCAACTCAGCCTAGAGTATGACATGAATGTCTCAACTCAGCCTTGTCTCAACTCAGCCTTGTCTCAACTCAGCCTTGTCTCAACTCAGCCTAGAGTATGACATGAATGTCTCAACTCAGCCTTGTCTCAACTCAGCCTTGTCTCAACTCAGCCTTGTCTCAACTCAGCCTTGTCTCAACTCAGCCTAGAGTATGACATGAATGTCTCAACTCAGCCTTGTCTCAACTCAGCCTTGTCTCAACTCAGCCTTGTCTCAACTCAGCCTTGTCTCAACTCAGCCTTGTCTCAACTCAGCCTTGTCTCAACTCAGCCTAGAGTATGACATGAATGTCTCAACTCAGCCTTGTCTCAACTCAGCCTTGTCTCAACTCAGCCTAGAGTATGACATGAATGTCTCGACTCAGCCTTGTCTCAACTCAGCCTTGTCTCAACTCAGCCTAGAGTATGACATGAATGTCTCGACTCAGCCTTGTCTCAACTCAGCCTTGTCTCAACTCAGCCTAGAGTATGACATGAATGTCTCGACTCAGCCTTGTCTCAACTCAGCCTTGTCTCAACTCAGCCTAGAGTATGACATGAATGTCTCGACTCAGCCTTGTCTCAACTCAGCCTTGTCTCAACTCAGCCTAGAGTATGACATGAATGTCTCAACTCAGCCTTGTCTCAACTCAGCCTTGTCTCAACTCAGCCTAGAGTATGACATGAATGTCTCGACTCAGCCTGTCTAGAGTTTTTACATTAAAATTCAAATGTGATAATAAGACAGAAATTATGACAATCAAATGTCAACAGGCACAGCACAGTTTTCACAAGAGCAGAAAAATCCTAAAGGAGGTACAGGAGTTTGCGTACCTGGGAAGTGTCTTCGCTGACGACGGCAGACTAGACAGAGAGATATCAAAAAGAACTCAAAAGACAAACAATGGGCACTACTAGCCGGCACTGATACTAAAACATCCAAGTGTCGCTATGTCCAATAAATAGAATCTGATAAACACGTTTATCACCCCTATCTTATGTTATCAGTGTCAAAATTGGACCCTATTAAATAGGCACAAACATAAAGTCGAGACTGGTGAGATGCTTAATAAACAAGGTGCAGCAGGAACGACGATTCTCGATAAAATTCATAATAGCACACAGAGGAATATGAGGAGGGACTACATCAAATAACTTCACTATATTGACGCACAGAAGATAAAATGATTTGGTCATCTGACAAGGATACAATATGATCAATCTGCTAAATGGAGGTTTCAGGTCCACAAGCAAGAGGTCAACCTCGGCAACAATGGATACAGAGGTTCAGAGAAACATTCCCTGGAGGACTACCCCAACCAGGCACGTCCACAGGTAGCGGATAGTGGAACGACCTCCAGCTCCATATATGGAGCGTCAGCTGCGATATAAGCCAGGTATAATAACTGGACGAATAAGCAGTCGTGGACCAACCGGCGGTGTATTCCTGCAGGATAGGGTGGGACAACAGGTGGCACTGCTTTCCCCAATGAAATACCCCATGTGTCCTACGAGGGGTACACCAAGTGGGTAAGAGCCGCTATGTGCTCTAGCCACGGGAAGGAAACCACAGTAGACAACCCAACCTACTGCCTTGCAGGTACCATCATGAGGTGGAAAGGCTATGGGAGACAACACAAATCAGAAAATTCAACCCGACCTGCTGAAGACGGAGTGTGTCAGCTGCAGCACAGGAACCGGGAAAAATCAGGGTACACACACATCAACAGGATATGGTCATGCGACAGTCTACCCTATCATCATGGTGTCGCTACTACAAGTTACAATCGAGGAGGAGCAGTGCTGGGCCCCCCAGCCTCAAGGGGACCCACCCAAGAAACCGGTGACTCTGCTAACCTAGTGGTCAGGGGGAGGCATAGTAGTTTCGACTAATTCAACAAACCAGGAACCTAAAAGTGGTACAATAGAATGCAGAGTGCGAGAGAAACATGAAACCCGATCTGCAAAAATTCCTCAAGGGAAACGACATAGACACCATTTGTATCAAGAAAACACACCTAAAAGAAACTAAAAAAATTTACATCAGAGGATTTGAATGTTTGCCTCAAGATAGGGAAAAAAGAGCCAAAGGAGGAATAATAACACTAGTCAAAAACTCCATACCAGCAGTAGAAACAAAAAGATCTGGACGAGATGAACTTGAGTACATCACAGTATGATCAGCCTACCCAGAGGAGACTCAATAACAACAAACTGCTATAGTCCACCAGCCCCAGCTCTGGCAATACATAAAGTCAAAATTGAAGAGTCGAGACATCTCATAGTGGAAGATTTTAAGTCACTTTCCAAGCTGGGACTATGAAACAATGGACAAGAGAGGTGAGGAAGATTGGATGATAGAAAATAAACTCATCCTAATAGCGCTCCAGTGGCTACCCTCCCATTGTGGAATCACAGGAAACGAGAGAGCTGATGCTATAGCAAAATATGGCAGCAAAAAGGCAAAATTTAATCATCGAGTACCATACAGAGAGATCAAGAACATCATTAGAAATCAGTATATACACCAATGGAGAGAAGACAGAAACATAAGCAATACACCACAGCCAATTCACCAACTCAAAAGAAATCAACAAACTACCTTATTTCGCCTGAGAATTGGACACTGCAGACAACTGAAACATCTGTACCGACTAAAGATCTCACACACGGATGAGTGCCCATGTGGAACAGGAGGCCAGAATCCTGAACACATTCTACAGAAATGCCCAATCTATAGGGAAATGAGATACCAGACCTGGCCAGAGGGTGTGGAGCTGAGACAAAAGCTGTGTGGTAGCCGCTTCGACATGGCGAAGACTACAAACTTCATTATGGTGACTGCCCTGCAGATATAGCCGGACCAAAAGATTCTGAACGCAAAGAAGAAAGAAGAAAGAAACATTCCAAAACTTCAAAATATCAGCAGCAGAAGGACAAAATAGAAGAAGGAGGAGGAGGATGAAGAAGAACAAAAAGATGAAGAAGAAGAACAGAAAGATTAAGAAGAGGAGGAAGGAGAAGAGGAGGAAGGAGAAGAGAAAGAAAGGGAAGATGAAGAGGAAGAAGAAGAAGAAAATTAAATAATAATAGAGTGATACAGTTGGCTAAGCATACATTTAAACACATTTTAATTTACACATTTTAGAACAAATAATCAATAGATTGTCTTCTTCTTCTTCGTATGCTGTCAGACGTCAACTTGTATTTCTTTGAAGAAAGCAGCTGTCATCCTGAGGCTGTCGACACTGCCATAGAGCTTGTCTAGTGTTGCCACTGGTGATGGCCACATGTGCTTTCTCTGGTCCTCGTATGTCGGGCACTTTTGCAGCAGATGTTCAGCAGTTATATTTCCTGTGCCACCTATCTTCAGTTTGTTGAATAGGTGGTACCTCAGTCTGTTGTGGCCTGTGCGGAGTCTGAAGACCATGACCTGCTCTCTTCTGTTCAACTGGCAATAGGCATTTTTTGTGTAGCCAGTATGTTCTGTTTCCCATTTGGCCATGTATCTGGCCCTAATAAACCATTTGGACTCTTCGTAGGTCACACTAGAATCTGGTTGTGGTAGTCTTGCACCTTCTTTTGCCAGTCTGTCTGCCTCCTCGTTGCCTTGGATGTTACAGTGGAATGGAACCCCTTCTACCACTACTCTTTTTGGTGCGGACTGTTGGCATAGTTGACAGAGTACTGCTCTTAAATCATTAGGTTCAGTATTTTTCAGGCTTTTTAGTGTTGTAACTACGGCCAGGGCATCTGTGAACACGACTATATGGCTTTCATTGCTTTTGCCTGTCAGCATTGCTTTTCCTGCAGACTTCAGTGCCTCTGCCTCCGCTCTGAAATTGCTTGAGTATTTTCCAGTTGCCACTGACAGTGTTATTTTTCTACCATTTGTTAGGCTCAGGAATACCGCTGCCCCTCCATTCTGTGTTGTGTTTGTTACAGAACCGTCGGTGTATGCATGGGTCCAGTCCATGCTTGGATAGTTTTTCCGCTATGTACCTCAGGGTTATGTCTCTTTTTTCTTTTTCAGTCTGGCTGTTCTTTTTTCCAATACCTGGTATATTTTCTACCACCTCCGAAATGATATGCTGCTTCCATGTGGGTTTGCGTACAGAAGGGATGTTGTTGTTACGGTGTTCATAGGGTCTTCACTCATCTTTGCTTTGGCTATTTCTGCAAAGTTTCTCCGCTTTAGTTTCCCATTTCCAAATCTATTTAGTCTCTGATGCATTGGATGGTCTGTCAGTCTTCCGAGTTTCTCTGCTTGCTGCTGGGCTCTGCAGTCTCTTCTGTCGGTCATGGATTGCAGATTTGTAATCTTTTCAAGTTCTACGATTGGCGTTGACTTTATGCCTCCTGTTATAACTCTCATTGCTTGGTTTTGAAGTTTGCTAATTTTATCAAAGTTCGCCTTTGCTGCTGTTGTTCATGCCGCAATGCCATACTCGAGAACTGGTCTCACTCTTCGAGTGTACAGTTTCTTTAGTAGTCTTTCGTCTGCTCCCCAGTTTGTGCCAGCAAGTTTCCTCCTGATTGCCATTCTTTGTCTGGCTCTCATTCAGTTTCTCTCGATCTGACTTTTCCATGTCATACGTCGATCAAATGTGACGCCCAAGTAGTTTGGGTTGTCGTTTGGCCGCAGATATTTGCCGTTAAGACTTATTTTGGTGTTCTTGGGTTTATTTGAAAGCGAGAATATCGTACATGTTGTTTTTTCTTCATTTATTTTGACCAGTCATGATTTCGCCCACTCCTCCTCCACTGCTGCATCCGATTGTTTGCTACGGTGAGATTTTTTTCAGAGGTCCACATAGCCAGATCGTCTGCAAACATGGATCTGTGCACTCTTCTTGGTATATTCTCTATGATGTTTATATACACCAGAAAAAGTGTGGGTGACAGTACTCCCCCTTGGGGGTACTCCTTGCTCCAGTGTCACCTTTTTTGCTCATCTGCCTTTGTACTTGAACTCTGGCTGTTCTGTTTTCGAGGTAGTGGTTGATCCATCTGTACATTTTTCCAGATACTTCACTTCTTTGTAGCTTGACTTTAAGTCCCTCTTTCCACCCAAACCGCTACTGTATGCTTTTCCTCTTGGTAAGCATCCTCTATTTCCTGTGCTATGAGAGTGATCTGGTCCTCAGTGGATCTGTGTTGTCTAAATCCTGCTTACTGTGGAATTAATATGTGTTTTTCTTCCAGGTGCCACATCAGTCTGGTGTTTATCATACGCTATATCAGTTTACCTACACAGCTCAGTAGACTGATGGGCCTGTATCCATTTGGATCTGTTCTATCTTTTTCTTTCTTTGGTACTGGTATAAGTACAGCCTCTTTCCATGCCTGCGGTACAATTCCCCTTTTCCAGCTTTGGTTCAGGACTGATAGTAACTTCCTCTTTGCTGTTTGGCCCAACCCCATCAGCATTTCGTTTGTTACCCCATCTTTTCCGGGCGATTTCTTTTTCTTTAAAGTTCTCATGGCCTCATCCATTTCATTCATTGTTAGTTTTGCCATCATGTGCTCCTCTGGTGCCCTATTGGTGTTATCGTGGCTCTTTTGTTCTTCACTAATGTCTGTATGCCTGTCTGTAGGGACATCAATGTGGTTTGCTCTGGTATAATGTTCTATGAAGGCGTTTGCTGCTTTTTTTCCAGTAAGCATGTTGTCACCCTGCTTGATGGTAATTTATTTATTTGATGGTGTTTCGTGATTCATGGCTCTGACTAAATTCCATAGTTTGTTCCCTTCTTTATCTAGATTGAGGCTTTCTGTTTTTTTTCCCAGCTGTCTCTTGTTATTTGGTTCAGTGTTCTTTTGTATTTCGCAGTGATGGCCTTGAGGGCGATATTTGCTTCCATAGATTGCTCTCTCTCTCTGCCATGTTCCTAGCATTTGAGACTTCATCCTCCGCTTTCTGCAATTCATCATTCCAATATGGCTTGTAGTTTTTCCTTGCCCCTCTTGGGATGGTTTCGGTGGCTGCTTGCAGTATTGCTTTGCTCAGGCTTTCCACCATAGGTTTCATATCAATAGATTGAATGCTGGTCCTTGCTGCAATAGATAAGTCCGTGCTGGTCCATCAGACTGACAAGTTTTAGGAAGCACTGTTCTAGGGGATCAAGTGTTAGAGTCATCCTTGTGCAGCCTCACAGCTTTTGAGGTAGGGTGATTGTTTCCTTCCTTGTTGTATTGTATTTTCTAACTCTATTAGTTAGACACTCATTTACAGCTGTGTGCACTTTAGTCAGCCATGACTGTACCATGTTAGTTGTTTTGTAAGGGCCAAGAATTCTATCCACTGTGTGCACTCAAAAGGGAGTGTATATTATCATTCAAGATCCTCAATCTATGTTATTTTAAGAGGCATGTACCACCATCACTGGAAACATATTCAAATAGAAGAGGCCGGTACATCTTTGGGTGACAACAGGAAAGACTGAGGGTAAGAGGGACAAAGGAAGGCATGGTCAAAATATCTGGGATAGCATGAGGGTCCAGATGAAGAAACGGGTGGCTGTATTGCCAATAGATTGTTAATGTCATATAGCATTGAATTTGGTGATAATTGTTTTCACTTGACCAGATTCATATGCCGTCTACCCAACTGCGTATGGGCACTGGACTTACAGTTAGAGAAGCTTTTTTTCTCCAATATCCTACATGGGCTATTGTTTATAGAGCTTTCTTCCCAATATACTACATGGGCTATTGTCTATAGACCTTTCTTCCCAATATCCTACATGGCTATTGTTTATAGACCTTGCTTCCCAATATCCTTCATGGGCTATTGTTTATAAAGCTTTCTTTCCAATATCCTACATGGCTATTGTTTATAGACCTTGCTTCCCAATATCCTTCATGGGCTATTGTCTATAGACCTTTCTTCCCAATATCCTACATGGCTATTGTTTATAGACCTTGCTTCCCAATATCCTTCATGGGCTATTGTCTATAGACCTTTCTTCCCAATATCCTACATGGCTATTGTTTATAGACCTTTCTTTCCAATATCCTACATGTGCTATTGTTTATAGACCTTGCTTCCCAATATCCTTCATGTGCTATTGTTTATAGAGCTTGCTTTCCTACATCCTACATGCGCTATTTCTAGAGCTTACTTTCAAACTCAGAAGACTTTTTGATCAATGTGAATGATGAGATGTTCAATACCATGAGTTGGAGAGGTTTTTATGCACTTATAGTCACCTCTAATGATGTTCAGTCTATCAGTGGCCCTCTTCCCATCTCTGCATCACACAGAGAATCTGCTACTCTAGAGAGGTTAGACCACCCAGATGCTATCATGGCACGCATGCTACCAGTGTGCCACTATCAAACACACAGCCTTCAAAAAAAAACCGTCAACATGTATGTTGACAATTTTGACAACAAAAACAGAAGAACCGAGATATATTTCAAATTATGTTAAATATATTATGTTAAATCAAATCAACATGATTGGCACTCCAGACATAATTAGAGGCTGTAAAAACTAACAAAAATCTTTAGATCCACAGACAAAAACAACAAACAAATGATGATTGCAGGAAATAAAAATGTCCACAAACATAAAGATCATAGATTAGCAGGCTGTTACATGTGTGATGTAAACTGGGCGGAAATGTGGCTGGTGAGAGAAATTTATTTTTTTTGCATTCGCCTTATTTCTCTAATCCCCAAGGCAGTATGCGCTGCACTGTGGTTTTTATTTAGCGCCTGTCGGCCCAGTGCATCCGACTTCAGCACGGTGAAAGAAATAAACATCTTACCAACAAATGTACACAATGTTATGGACATATGAGTTCCAACTTGGATATAACTTACATTTATTTTATGTGAAGCGAAATAAAACATAGCAGACACAATGTGCAGTTACTGCCAGGGCAAACACCATTTATTCATGGCATTCTACTACCGCGGTACTAGTCCTGGCCAACAGTGTTGCTTCAGCGATGGGAACAAATGTCACAGTGGTAGAATGTCATGAATACGGATATTGTAGATACATCTCCTAATACATTAATGGATGTCCCTTATATCTCTCTACACTATAGTAAACATTCTGTCCCTTATATCTCTCTACTCTATAGTAAACATTATGTCCCTTATATCTCTCTACTCTACAGTAAACATTCTGCCCCTTATATCTCTCTACTCTACAGTAAACATTCTGCCCCTTTTATCTCTCTACTGTACAGAAAACATTCTGCCCCTTATATTTCTCTACTCTATAGTAATCATTCTGTCCCTTATATCTCTCTACTCTATAGCAAACATTATGTCCCTTATATCTCTCTACTCTACAGTAAACGTTCTGCCCCTTATATCTCTCTACTCTATAGTAAACATTCTGCCCCTTATATCTCTCTACTCTACAGTAAACATTCTGTCCCTTATATCTCTCTATTCTATAGCAAACATTCACAAATGTCCCTAATACATCTCTACTCCATAGCAGACATTCACAGATATCCCTTATGCCTCTCTACTCTATAGCAAACATTCAGTGTAGCTGCGGATCCCAACTTCATTTCCAGCAAAACATGTCTTGAGCCATGAAGTCCAGTGCATGGTAAGTCCTCCTTCAGAGGCATCTCGGATGTTGTGTACAGCCAGGGAGTCTGATAACGCATTAGATGTTTTCCCCCGTGGTCTGTTTTTAACCTCGGGGGTACCAAATTTATGTCGTCATGCTCCATCTACCATCATTTTGTCGTAACATGCGACCTGCCCATCTATGCTTTATCTTGTCTGCATAGATTACTACATTGTTCACCAAGGACAATTGTTGTATTTCGGAATTGTAGATCTTTTCTAAACGTTCATTATGGAGAGTGATTCCGACCATGCATCTCTCAAGAGAGGTCTGGGTCACTCTCAATTTGTCCTTCAGTAATTTTGTTAATGTCCATGTCTCAGCACCATAGCACATAGCTCAGTGGAATTGAAGAGTTAATGGTCCTTTATACATCTCTACTCTATAGCAAACATCCTAATATGTGTGTGCCCACCTTGAAATAATGGATAGAAATGTAGGTATGATTCAGCAAAGCTAATTCTAGCAAAAGAACACAAACATATCTTCAAATATCTGGCACAAAGTCTCTGATATCAGGTGTAACACACAGATAACTGGCCTAAAGTCTCTGATTTCAGATGTAACACACACATATCTGGCCTAAAGTCTCTGATATCAGGTGTAACACACACATATCTGGCCTAAAGTCTCTGATATCAGGTGTAACACACTCATATCTGGCTTAAAGTCTCTGATATCAGGTGTAACACATAAATATCTGGCACAGAGTCTCTGATATCAGGTGTAACACATAAATATCTGGCCTAAAGTCTCTGATATCAGGTGTAACACATAAATATCTGGCACACAGTCTCTGATATCAGGTGTAACACACTCATATCTGGCCTAAAGTCTCTGATATCAGGTGTAACACACACATATCTGGCCTAAAGTCTCTGATATCAGGTGTAACACACTCATATCTGGCCTAAAGTCTCTTATATCAGGTGTAACACACACATATCTGGCCTAAAGTCTCTGATATCAGGTGTAACACATAAATATCTGGCACACAGTCTCTGATATCAGGTGTAACATACAGATAACTGGCCTAAAGTCTCTGATATCAGGTGTAACACACACATATCTGGCCTAAAGTCTCTGATATCAGGTGTAACACACTCATATCTGGCCTAAAGTCTCTGATATCAGGTGTAACACACACATATCTGGCCTAAAGTCTCTGATATCAGGTGTAACACACTCATATCTGGCCTAAAGTCTCTGATATCAGGTGTAACACATAAATATCTGGCCTAAAGTATCTGATATCAGGTGTAACACCTAAATATCTGGCACACAGTCTCTGATATCAGGTGTAACACACACATATCTGGCCTAAAGTCTCTGATATCAGGTGTAACACACTCATATCTGGCCTAAAGTCTCTGATATCAGGTATAACACACACATATCTGGCCTAAAGTCTCTGATATCAGGTGTAACACATAAATATCTGGCACACAGTCTCTGATATCAGGTGTAACACATAAATATCTGACCTAAAGTCTCTGATATCAGGTGAAACATACACTTAACTTAACTTAACGTCTTTATACTGGTTTAGAAGACCCTGCAGAGTCTGTATACAACCAGTTACATTTACATCACCTTGCTCTATAAGCTATGCGCATCCAGTTTTTTCTTAAATGCATTAACTGTCCCTGCCTCCACTACCTCCCCTGGCAATGCATTCCAAGCAGACACCACTCTCTGACTAAAAAAATATTTCCTAATATCTAATCTGGACCTCTCTTTAGTCAGCTTGTAGCTATGCCCTCGTGTTATTGTAAGTGGCTGTATTTTAAAAAACTTGTTATAGTCTAATTTATCCATTCCTCTGATCATCTTATAAACCTGTATTAAGTCACCACGAATTCTTCTCTCTTTGAGACACTGTAGGCCGGTTTTTCTGAGTCGTTCCTCATAACTGTAATTCTGGAATCCCACTATCATCTTTGTCGCTCTTTTTTGTAGTCTTTCTAGCATGTTTATATCCCCTCTATGATAAGGACTCCACACCTGTACACAGTACTCCAATCTAGGTCTAACTAAAGCTTTATACAGTTTGACGATCACTTCCTTGCTCCTATGTTTAATATTTCTTTTTATCATACCTAACATTGCATTTGCCTTTTTCACTGCTTCCTTAACTTGCTCACTCACCTTTCCTGTATGATCTATTATAACCCCTAGGTCCCTTTCCTTATCTATCTTTCTAATATTGTTTTCTCCCATTCTGTAATTATGGCCACATATCTGGCCTAAAGTCTCTGATATCAGGTGTAACACACACATATCTTCAAATATCTTACAGTCTCTGACATCACATGCAACATACTGATCAAGACCTAGAACACCTCACATCCACCCTCTGCACCTGGAAGCAGGCTGTGTTACAATATCAGGTCAACGAGATAGGGATCGACACTGTGATCCCCGTAATGGCAAACCTGCTGAGAATATTAGCAATGCACTACAGTCAGAAAGAATCAGACTGACTTTCTTCGGTGCACTGCTGACTATGAGATGAGTATCTTGAAGCTGCTACCACTAAAATGTACCAAGAATGAACAACTCTACACGAGTATCTGTCAACAAAAATACTAATAAACTATCTGTGACTTTATTTAGGTTTTAGGATCTGATCCCCGTACAAATACGTTATTATTGTACCATGTGTGTGTGTGTGCGCGCGTGGGGGCGCGCCACGGGGGGTATTTGGGCTGTTTCTAAAGTTTTCTTTGATTTCCATTAGACTACTTCAACTTCAGTTGGCTATTGGCCTGTGTGAATAAAAGGGAGAACAAACCTTGGTAGTTGGACAGTCTTATACTCAGGAAATGTTAGACAACACTGATAGTTGCCTCTTAACCCTTTCCAGTCCAGCCAGCAGTTTAATCCTTTCAAGTCCTGTCAATATTTTAACCTTTTTGCTTGCAGTCCTGTCAGCAGTTTAACCTTTGTAGTCAATCAACAGTTTAACCCTTTCCTGCTGGAAGGACTGGATAGGATTAAGATGTGTTGGCCGTGTGACAATGGGCTTGTTGGTGACTCTGTCTCACAAACACACAGAGCCCTCATGTGTGCCATGCTGGCATAACAGTGTCTAAAACAAAATATATGAGGTGGTGTAGTCATAATGACTACCAATGGTGGTTGATACACAAGCACAGCATTTCGACATAAGGACCGCTACAGACTTGTATCAATACAAATAAGTGTTTATCAAGTACTCAACTAATATAATGTTTCAAATACAGCCAACTAAGTTCCATGAATATCAGCAAAACATCACAAATGAATACAATCTTACAGTAGCAGGTGTGGTGAGTACAGTGATGTTAACATACTGAGTTAGAAAGTCAATGGTGTGTCATGTTGCTAAAACCATCATATGAATGAGTTATGGAGTTTGGTCATCATTGAAAACTTGATAAATGCATGAGTGAATTGTTGGATCATTAGCGTATGGTCCTTATTGAAAACTGACATATGAATGAGTGAATTGTTGGGTCATTAGCGTATGGTCCTTATTGAAAACTGACATATGAATGAGTGAATTGCTGGATCATTAGCGTATGGTCCTTATTGAAAACTGACATATGAATGAGTGAATTGCTGGATCATTTGCATATGGTCATCATTGAAAACTGACATATGAATGAGTGAATTGCTGGATCATTAGGGTATGGTCATCATTGAAAACTGATATATGCATGAGTGAATTGTTAGATAATTGGGATATGGATGCAAAAACAAACAGGTGTGAGATAGGGATGTCTTCTCTCACCCTTCCTCCTCTTGTTGGCTATATATTGGATAATGAAGACATCAAAGAAGGTGAAGGGAACTGGTATTTAGTGGATACTCACAATTGGAAGACCTGGATTATGCAGATGATCTGATACTTTTGTCACACAGGCATAGCCAAAATGCAAGGAAAATTTGATAGAGTGAAAATACAATCAGTCAGATTGAGACGGAATATCAACATGAAGAAAATCAAACTGTAAAATTAACTCGCTCAACAAAGAACCAATCATGCTGGAGGAAGAGCTGTTGGAAGAAGTGAATACTTTTACCTATTTTAACAGCACAATTGAAACTGTCTGGAGATACAGATGTAAAGGTCAGAAGTTGGAAGGCAAGGATAGCATTCCTGACACTAAACAACATATGGAGAGCCAGAGAAATCAAAACATACTAAAGTTAGAATATTCATCACCAGTGTCAAGGTAATACAACAAAATCTAGTCCTTCATTAACAAATGCCAGCAATAGATAATGAAGACCTGTGGGAAAGGAGTCAACAACAGCTACTGGAACAATAAATTAAGAGAACAAAATGGACAAGACATGCTAAGATAGGCACCAATCAACACAGCCAGGCAGGCTCTAACATGGAATCATCAAGGAAAGAGAAAGAGATGGAGAAAAGAATGTGAGAGAGAACTATGATTAAATGGTTATACCTGGAGAGAGGTCAAATGAGTAACAAAAGACCATGTATGGGGCGAGATATATACTGAGAGGAGCGATGGGCTTTGAATGATTAATTGAATTGGGGTATGAGTGCAATCACAGACCATCACATGAGCAAAGAAAATTAAACAGAGTGTGTCAAGATTTCAAAATCTGATGTACATAATCAATAGTTATACACGTAATCTGGACTATATATACATCAACAAACTCAGGGAGTGATCAATTTTGATTTACATAAAAATGTATGTACAGTAAATTGAATAATATTGGTAGGAGGTCATTCCATCTTCAATGCTAAGTCAAGATCATCTCTGTAGTAAGTTGAAGTCGTCCACAGCTGTCCATTCTGAATCTCTGTCACAACTGCTATGCACTCCTATTCTGAGTCAAGCTCAGTAAAAGACTAATGTAAGAAGATAGGAGGTCATCCATCTTGTAACCCTGAAAGGTAAAGTGAGCATGTAATGAATAAATTAAATATGTACAATTGTTATGGTTTTTAGCTGCGTTTCAAGATGTAAAGCAGTACATTGTTTCTGTAGTTTTTTTGTGTGGTTTTTCAGAAAATGTTCTTTTTAAGATTCCAGCAAACAGTTACATACTGAATGCTGCTTTATACGTAGAATCCTCATACGGAAATTGAAACATGCTGATATGATAAGTAAATTAATCTATCCGCTCTGTAAGGTTTCTCTGGTTTTTGGTTGTCCTGTGTACTGATTTTCATCTCACCAGGTTGATACCTGTCAAAATAACAAATCTAACCAAAATCTATCATTACGATAATCTATCTTTATTGTTGAATCTTCTATTACAAAAATTGATACAAATCTATATTTATATAAAGCTATAATTGCTCTTTCTATTCTGCTAAGAATGTCATTACACTCTGGGCAGACCCATAGGTGCTCATTCCCTGTCAGTAAATGGTGAAGAGTGTAGATACTGATGATTTTTGTAGCTTGCTAGTGGTAGACACTCCTGCCCCATCCTCTCAGATGACTCTCTCTGCTGCATCTAAGTATGATCTCAAAACTTTCTGTGCATTGCTGGTTAATCAATTTCATTGTCTTCATCCACAAGGTGGTTGTTAATCAACTTCAAAATTTCACTTTTATCCATTGCCAATGCCCCCACTACAGATGGGATCTTCTTCTTTGATCAACTGATGCTATGCTTCTAGCTTGGTGAGGCTCACAACACAAAGGTGACTGTGCGTTTCAGGTCTTCGCCTGTTCTCCACAGTTTTTCAAGCATGTTAGTCGTCCCAACATTACAAAGTTATATGTTTATATAAATCTTTCACTTAAAAAGATGTTAAAATCTCTTTACAAAAATCAGTAAAATCCACCAAATTTTATATTTATAAACATTTTTCATTTTAAAATTTCTTTCCAAAAATCTATTGAGTTAAAAAGGTTCATTACACCATTCATTCTCATTGCTGGGGTCACTGGAAAAATTTATAGAGTAGAGCAATAAAGGTTACTTGTCCTGCAGTCGCCACTGATTGTACAAGCTAAGTTTTTATGTTTCCCAATAGAAAAAAACATGGCATTACACCGGCCAAGGTTAGGTGGTTTGTTTTGAGCAGCATAGATGGTGCCTAACAGGCTGCAGGTCTACTTTGCTCTAGTGTTTGAGTCTATTAAGATGGACTCGTACATCGTTTAACCACCATCCGTAAGCGCTTGTCGCTGAGTATTAAGCTGCTCGAGCCTAGCTTGCTAAGCAGGAAACCCTTCTCCGGGCTACATCCAGCTCATACCAGAGCTGGGACCTGCACAGGAGCATCTGCCCCTGTAGAAGTACAGGTCGACTAAGAAAAAAACCTAGGCCTAACCGAGGTACTGAACCTGTGTCCCCTTGGTCAAAAGATCAAACCTATCTGTAAAAATGTATCACCCATAAAAATGTATCACCCATAAGAATGTATTTATGTTTCCAAAAATCATGATAGATATGTCTAAAACTCACCATGGTTGTTTCACACAGGAGTCGCTTACCCCTGACCAGGTTACCTATAGTCATGTGGAAGTAGGTGTTGCCACTGCTCCAGTTTGAGATCTTGGAGAAGGGGTGTGTGACTAGCACGGCCTGTATCAAGCCATATAGAATGGAGAGTTCATCAGTCACATTATATGGCAATCAAATGTAGTAGTTAATTTTCTGTTCTTTCTTTTTCTGCCCACTTGTGTTGCTTAGCACCAGTAACATACAAAGTTTTGTTTCACTGAGCCAAATATAAATGGATACCTGGCATATGGCTAGGGGAGTACAAGGCAGTGAGAAAAGGAACTGGCCACCCTACCTCAAACAAGCTTAGTATAGTGAAGTCTCCAACAATTTCATTCCCTGACAGTTGTGTCATTACTATGGGGCAAACCTTGACTTTTATCTTTCCATCTCCTGCTGGTATCCCATTACATTGTCTTTCTCTTGCACACTTGACCTCTGCATTTCCCTTGAATATGATCTTCAGCAACATGCTATGTTTTCTTATGCTGACATTTTTTAATGATCTATTTCTGATTTTTGCCCAAGTGCTGCCGGGGTCCGAAAAAGGAAGCAAAGCATAGTGACACTAAACCTGCCAAGCATGTTGCAAGTGGGGGACTATCGAGTGTTGTGCATAGGCTGGCTAACTCATCCTGTATAAACTTTAAGCTACAAAAACATGCATACAGATAAAGTGAGTGAGCAAGTCCAGGTAGCAGTGAATAAGGTAAATGCAATGTTAGGTATGATAAAAAGAAATATTAAACATAGGAGCAAGGAAGTGATTGTCAAACTGTATAAAACATTGGTTAGACCTAGATTGGAGTACTGTGGGTGTGGAGTCCTTATCGTAGAGGAGATAAACATGCTGGAAAGAATACAAAGAAGAGAGACAAAACTGATAGTTGGATTCCAGAATTACAATTATGAGGAAAGACTCAGAAAACCTGGCCTACATTATCTAGAAATGAGAAGAATTTGAGGTGACAATACAGGTTTATAAGATAATCACAGGAAAGGTTAAATTAGACTATAACAAGTTTTTCAAAATACAACCACCAACGAGAACAAAAGGGCACAGATATAAATTAACTAAAGAAAGGTCCAGATTGGATATTAGGAAATATTTTTGTAGTCACAGAGTGGTGAATGCTTGGAATGCATTGCCACAGGAAATAGTGGAGGCAGGGACAGTTAATGCATTTAAGAATATATCGGATGCGCACAGCTTTTAGAGCAGGGTAATGCAAATGTAACTTGTTGTATACAGACTTTGATGAGTCTTCTAAACCAGTATAAAAACATTAAGTTAAGTTATACCTCTAAAATAATATGAACAAGTCAACTGAAAAGAAAAATTCAACTCAATTATCCAACCAGGCCTAGATAGTTTGAGTGGATGACCCGGAACAGCAGTGCCTTTGTTGAAGATCTGTGCTCCATAGGGGGCTGAAAGGTTTTGATAATGAATTCTGATTGTGTTTATCAATTAGCTTTTATCCTGATCTTCTACAAGGTCTATGGTTTTTTTTTCTTTCCCGGTAGTGCTCCCAAATGGATGTATGACAATAACACAATACAGAAAATGATTCAGTTTTGATGGCAAAAAAGTGAACAAGAATTGTAGGAGCTTGTAACAACAATATACAAAAGTCATAAGTTTGAACTTGACATAAACATAAAGAAAACAAAGACTATGCTACTTGGGAAAAGTGACAATTGGAAAAGATCAACAATTGGAACAGGTAGAGTTTCTCCTATCTAGGTCATATAATAACGAAAGAAGGCACTGTGAAACAGGAATCAGAAAGAGAATAGGTATGGCCAAGGAAGTATTCAGCAATATACGACACACAATTACATCCAAACAGATAAATCAGAATTTGAAAATGAGAATTGTCAGGTGTTATGAATACTAATTACTAATTTATAGTGCGGAAATATGGAGACTAAATGACAAGTTGAAAAAGAAATCAAAGCCTTCAAAATGTTGGTATATAGAAGATTGGGTCACATATTTTAGAAAGAGAAGGAAACAAATATGGAGGTACTGAATAAATTTGGGGTGAAAAGAGAATTGATGACCGAAACCAAGTTTAGGCAGGATATTTTGGCTAATATATCAAGACATACCTCCCTGTTGACTAAAACAGAGGGTTGTGTGGAAGGTAGTCGTCCAAGAGGCAGACAACGCTATAAGTGAATGGATAACATCAGGAGATGGACTGGGAAAAGCCTGTTAGATTGAACCATTACTGCAAGATACAGACTACACTGGAGATCCATTGTAGACGATCTTAGATGTGGAGATGGCACTTAAACTGATATTTAGCTTTGTTTTTTTTTGTTTTTTTTTGTTTTTGGTTTTTTGGGGTTTTTTTTTTTTATTTAGAAAAAAATCTAGGCTATGAAGATGAGGTATTTCGGAAAGATTCTTGGAATATCATACCAAGATCACGTCACGAATGTCAATGCTGACCAACAGTCTATTGGACCGTATCTGGACATTTTATTGTAAAATCACAAAAGCTTTGCTGGCATGGCCATGCAATACGATCTTATGGTTTGCTCAATGTAATATTTCGAGGTGCAGTTCCTGGCAAAAGAAGGAGAGGTGCTGGACAGATGATATTCACAAGTGGACTGGTATGACATTATTTGAAGCCGCAATGCATGTAATCGATAGAGTACGATGGCGATGTACAGTTCATGATGTACTAAGACGTGGATCCCCTGTGACCCCCTTTGCTTCGGGACATACAAGACGAGAGAGAACCACAATTTGATACCTTAGTCTGTGGATGTATAATACTGACTCCATTCTTGTTGATGGCTATAATCAGGTTCTCTGGGTAGCTGGGTTCTGTTGTTTGCTGTAAGAAGACAGAGATATTTGAACAAAATATGTCCTGTGCTATAGTTATTCAAATCATAAACATTAATGACAAGACAGTCCATGAACCTTGTATATCTCTTCCTTGTTTGTTGCCTGGGGTTAAAATGTATTTATCAATCATTTCTAGTTTTAAAAAAAATGGAAAGATCCAATCAAACACAGCATTTTTGTTTCTGCAAGATGGGACAGCCAGGCCAATGCCCAACTCTCCTTAGCCACCTCTTGCATGTTAGTGTTACTATTCTTTGTTCCCCTTGAAAATACACTTGAAAATAAGTTTAATGCATTTCAAATAAATGCCTTGGATATGTACTCAGTATGGCTGAAAATAATTTATGACTAATAAGCAAATATGACTGCAGTCCAACCAAAATTATGTTTCTAATGTCATCAGGAAGAAATGTTGGGCAATTATATTATGTGGAAACCTAGTGGCAAAAGGAAGCTGGGTAGACATAGATAGACTATGCAGAACAATCACCAGGGAGGGTGCAACCATGAGGCTATATGGAACATGCAAGAGCTTCAGAGAGTGGCGGCAGGCTGATCGAACTGGAGAATTTTAAGTTCTGCCTGATGTGCCACCAGTGATCTAGCTGAAAGTTCAGGTTTCAATCCCTAGCAGGAAGCTGGATGGGACAGCAGAAGAGGCTGAGCTAATTTTTTCCTCGACAGTTGGAACACAGATGAGCCCACTCTTCCAGTAACGATATGCTAAAGATGCAATACTGATCCAGAAGGCACATCAGAAAACATAGTATTCTGCAACACTTGCTCTCTATGGATTAGTACACCAGTACAGATGGGTAAACTAAAGTGCATTGCTAATGGGATTCAGACCCAATGTGTTTTCAGTGAGAGGTCAGTACTATTGTAATAGATCTTAGCTGTAAAGACTATTTAAAGGTAGGAGCTTAGACATGTTTTAACATGTAACAGTTGGGAGGAAGATGGACAGACCTTAGACAACCATCTTTTGTTTTTTCTTCTTCGTGGGATTTGAGTCAATGCAGCTGAACTCAGTCCTGGCAGAATTTGAGTAATCAAATCAAACCACGTACGCTTTGTCTCGAACCGCACATGTGGGAGTTTTGGTAAACATACGTAACCTGATTAAGTTTCAGGCATGTGTTTACACCTGGAATAATAGTGGTAGACTTGTTGCCGCCAACAAACTTGCGTTGTCTGGAAATCACGCGAACAGGATGGGGGCTAATTGCAAGCAGACGGACAAAAACACGGGACGTTTTGGAAATCTCGTGATCTGAGGATGAAAATCGAATATAAATCCTGACAGAGAGACGTTATGGGCATTACTTGAGAAGACATTCGAAAGCGACGCTCAGTGGAGAGCTGGTGACAGAGTGCGGCAGATTTGAGTTGAGAACCATTTTACAGGAGAACACATTCAAAAGAGATGCTCAGCGGAAGGCAGGTGGCGAAGATGTGCAGTTGAGGCAGATTTGAGTTGAGAACCACAGAGAGAGAACATTTCACTTCAGAGGCAGAGAAAACACTTCACTACAGAGACAGAGGCACTTTCGAAATGGACACTCAGTGGAGGCCAGTCAACGAAATATGCAGTTGAGGCAGATTTGAGTTGAGATTTAGGCGATGGAGAGAGGCAGTTGAGATAGACACACAGCAAGCAAGGTAACTACTCTCATATTATGTAGTGGTCGTAATTACAAGTCGTCAGTAGCTTATAGAGACAGTCATCCCATTCATCCTATTGATACAGTCCCACTGACCACGTCGACATCACCTTGATAACATGAATGTAAGTCGTCTGTCGCAGCTAGAGGCAGTTATTTAGTGATCCTATGGATCATATTTCATGCAGTCTATCCTGACCACATTGAAACCACTTTGATCTACCGCCGACAAAGAGGAACAAGACCACGGACGTCATTCTTGGATTTAGAACCTTCAAATTTCACCATCAGCGGCAATCCGCAACCAAGTTCGATCGCAGCAGGCCAGATTTGGAGACCAGATTAGGAGAGGAGAAAGATCCGGGCAATAACAGTATCGATAAGGTTAGGTTTTAGTAGTAGGAGTGTTTTAGATAAGCTTGTGAGAGAAAGAATTTAAGTTGTTAGAGAGTTTATAGTTGGTAGTGTTTCTTGAACAAATAATCTGTTGTATTGTGTTTATATTTAGTGTTACTTGAATTTGTTTAGAGTGAGTGTAGAGTGCAATAGAATAGAGCAGACCCCTTTACCATCTGCGACAGGGTTCCAAATCGATCTACTCTGGTACACTATAATCACAAGCCACATCTGTATGTACAATCTTATTTCATTAAACAAGAAATGTTGAGCAAATGAAAGATGCACCTTCACTTCAAAAAAGGCTGATCCAAACATTGGCCATTCATAGGTCAGCTTGAGGAATCCAATTTTAGCATCATTGGTGCTCATTCTTGCACTCTTGTCATAGGCAGCAATAATGGCCTGTTAGAGACAAGATGAATATGTTAGTAGGTAGGTGGTTGACAACCTTGGGGTCATGACTGCATTTCCCCTATAGATCTCAGAATGTTTTTACTGTGGAGAATCAACAGCAGTTAAATAGTTATTCCTGTATTCTCTGCGTTTTTGTCTTGTTATCAGTAATCCATTTAACTGGTGTTAGACAACCTCTCTAACTATGTTTATCCTGGAGGAAGACTTAAAATAATTGTCAGGTTTCAGGAACACCAGATTACAAGTGTCCACATTTAAGTAATCCCTTTTCAGTTGTGACTAATAATAATGTTCGCATAGGCGTCAAAGGCCATTCCGTCGATCGACCACTACCATGTCCAACTGCTGAGACTGTGTTCATGCATAGTATGTCAACCGAAATCCCTACAGACTCCCCAGGTGGAACCGTGTACTCCACAGCCTTGAGGTGAGGGCCGCAAGGAGTGTGTTAGACCAATGTTTGTGTCATGCTTTCTGTGTCAAACTTCCTGTTTTTACGTGTCCCGCCGCCAAGGCTTCTGATTGTGTCCAACTTTTGGTCAGCGTGACCCTTGCTGTGCTGAGAATACAAGGTTGGGAGAAGTATTGTGTAACCTCCAGTAAAGGGAAGGGCAGGGAGGAGGAAGTCGGCTTCACTCTGAGCAGAAAGGTTCTTGAATTGTGATAATCTGGACTGAATTCTGGTATGCAATAAAGCGGAACTTTGAAAACCGTCATGGACTGGTCTTCCACAGCTTCAACCAGGCATGAAATGCAGCGAAAGGCAGCATAATAAACAGGATAACCATAACCAATCGAAAGCACATCAATTCCCCAGAATAAAGTCCTTGATATCACCTGATGAAGGAGTTGTGAAATATAAACCAAACAGGAACCACCAAACATCGAAAAACTCTACACAAACACCGGAGTGAGTCGAGAGCGCAGCCACTAAGGTGCGGCCATCTTAATATTTTTCTTTTGACTGCCTGTATGATAATCCACCCTTGGGGGTAGTAACTCTCAGCTGAGTTTTTGGTTTTCCACTTCATTATGGTGCCGTCTTTTAAATTCTCCATGTTGCAGGAGCTCCTTTTCACCCAGTCTGAGGTGGCTCTTTAGAGTGCACCTTTACTTGGATCAGTCTACAGCTTTGTCTTCCAAGGATGTCAGACTTATGTCCAATGTCTTCATGTCTTGTTTACACACATCTTTTAACCTCAACTGTGGTCAGATTACTGTTATTTTGCCATCAGCAGGCTGGCTGTCCACCTGGCCTGCCCAGCATACATCGGTGAAAGTAGTGACACCTGGCCAGCATAGACAGCTCATGTTAGTGTGATCAGTAAGTGGTCATTATAATCATCTTCTTCTTCGTTTGCATTCACACTTCAACATTTATGACTGTAGTAAAGGACAGCCATCAGCTCAAGGCTCTGGATATCTCAATACAGTTTCTTGTGAAGGGAAGCAGGCTGATGACATGTGTCACTCCTCTCATATGCTGTTATGGGGCTAGCACAGCAGGTACACAGATCTGAAGTGCCAATCTTGAATCTATTATGTAGATCCCTACAAATATGTGTCTATGCTCTTAAAATTATTGTTATTTAATTCTATATAAGGCACATGAAGAGTTTAGCATAGGTGGAAATGTAAGAAGATCATTGTAGGCGACTAGGAAAGGTTCTGCTGGGACTATCATCCTCACCATGTAAAAACCATTACCATTGATCCTGCACTGCAGACAAATGAATTAAGGAATCCCTGAAAGCTGGTTAAGGTAAACCAAATGGAGTGTTGGACCAATACTCCGACATTTGGAGTGACACGATAACTGATGACGATGATATGTTGATGATGTTGACCAAAGCATGTGAAGCCTGGTCTAGGCAGATTAAGTGGAAGAGACAAATATCATGTTCAATAGCCAAACAGGCATGCTCATCAGGTCTTGAAGAATGCTAAGAGCATGATGAAACACAGAAACCCTGATCATCTGCTGCATCTGGACCCTTCATTAGCCATCTGGACACTGCCTTACCATGTCAGGCCCAGACGAGAGTGAGGCTGACTCTGCACAAATCTACCTCACTTTAATCAAATTCCCATGCAATTCATGACATCATCTACTTCTCACACTAATCAGAGCAGTGAGAATACCAGTACCAGCTGCAGACCATGTTTACTAATACTTAATGTCTTTATACTGGTTTTGAAGATTTACATTTTATTGGTCTAAAAGCCATGCCCATCCAATATATTCTTAAATGCATTAATTGTCCCTGCCTCCACTACTTCCTGTGGCAATGTATTCTAAACATTCACCACTCTGTGACTACAAAAATATTTCCTAATATCTAATCTGTACCTTTCTGTAGTTAATTTTTAGATATACCCTCTTGTTCTTGTAGGTGGTTGTATTTTGACAAATTTGTTATAGTCTAATTTTTTGTTGGTTTTTTTTTTTGCATTCGTCTTATTTCTCTATTCCCAAAGTTGATTATAAGTTCCACTACGGTTTTTATTTTGCGGTCAGCCCAGTGCATCCGACTTCGGCATACATTTTATGTATGGGTCTGCTTCCTCCTTCATTTTCTAAGTATTTGCTTCCCCAAGGTAACGGCCGTGCTGTGTTGGGGAGTGGACCCAGCACCTTTGGGTTGTTATAGTCTAATTTATCCTTTCCTTTGATTATCTTGTGAACCTGAATTAAGTCACCTCGAATTCTTCTCTTTTCTAGACACTGTAGGCTTGTGTTTCTGAGTCTTTCCTCATAACTGTAATTCTGGAATCCCACTATCACCTTTGTCACTCTTCTTTGTATACTTTCCAGCATGTTTGTATCTAAGCTACGATAAGGTCTCCAAACCTGTACACAGTACTCCAATCTAGGTCTAACTAATGCTTTTTACAGTTTGACTATCACTTCCTTACTCCTATGTTTAATATTTCTTTTTATCATACCTAACATTGCTATTTGCCTTTTTCACTGCTACCTGGACTTGCTCACTCACTTTACCTATATGCTCTATTATAAGTGCACCAGCAATCTCAAGGATGTAGTGTGACACAGAATGATGTGACGGCCCTCATAAAAGAAAGATGATGGACAATTATTAATATACAATATTCACATATATTGGCAACGCTATATAGTGAAGGTACTCAAATCATGGCAGCATGGTCTACAGAAACAAAAAATAAATTTCAAAAAATTAATACAACCCAAAACAACTGAATCTATTAGAACAACACCAATAAATGTAATGGAGAACATCACAAGAATCAAAAGTATGGATGTCAAAAGACACTCCAGCAGTGGGAGAAATTCAAACTAATGCCAGATCATCCAATAAATGACAGACTAATCAAATGGAAAGAGTGAGATTAAATGGAAACCATTTCATATTTAAAAAAATAAAAGATGTGGTAAGAGCAGATCCAACCATACACTAGACAGTGACTAAAGATCTAAAACAAACATTCCAAATGTCACCATGGAAAAAAGCAAAATCCCAGGATCTCCTGAGATGTTAGAAACCATAGAGGGAACACAAAAGATGGTACAGATTTAGATTTAGAAAGGAAATTCATCACAGAAAATATCTTACGAGAGTATACACACCAGAAATATGGATACACATATATAAAAATGGCTCAGCTAACAAAGCCACATGAAATGGAGGTGAAGGGGTCTATTACAGACTAAGGAATGGAGAAGATAAAACTCAGTACTAACAACAGGAACATACTTCAATAACTTCTTTGTGGAAGAAGAGGCACTGAAGGCAGCTGCTTAGTTTGTAATCCAAGATAGAGATTTCCACCAAAAGAACATAGTATTCCTGAGTGATGCCACATCAGTATTGGCAGCTCTAAAACAACATAAAGATGAAGATTTTCAGCAATGAATGTACTCCAAGATACAGCTTTCAGTAGAATATCCAAGGTTGGTCATTCAATGGATCCCCTCTTGCTGCAAAGAAGCTACAGATAAACTAGCAAAGCGTGGAGGAACCTCCCCATAAACATATGTAAGCATCACATATAATGAAACCATGGCCATAATTAAAGCCAACTTCAGAAGAAAATGGGCTGATCAACACCCTCAACTTCTGCAAAGAAGACAGCTACTGATTTAACTAGAGAAGAGCAAGTCATCATCTTCAGACTGTGAAAGACTGAGGTACCACCTATTCAACAAATTGAAGATAGGGTGTACCGACGAATGCCCGTGCGGTACTGGTAAAATGACCGCTGAACATCTGCTGCAGAACTGCCCGACATACGAGGATCAGAGAGAGCAGATGTGGCCATTACCAGTGGAACTGCAAGACAAGCTCTATGGCAGTGGCGAGAGCCTCAGGATGACCGCCGCTTTTCTCGAAAAAATAATGGTTACTGTCTGACTGTGTACGCAGAAGAAGAAGAAGACTGTGAAAGGGGTGTAATAAACTCATGGGTCATCTTTACAACAAAATTAGGATTGGGACAGATGAGACTGTGGTACACCCTACAAAGATGCATGCTAAACTCAGAAAGAGAGAGAATAAAACTAGCCTCACAAGACAGATATGAGACAAAAGTTGTACAAAGATCAAAACAGCCTTACAAACAATGGTGTCCTTTATAAGAGAAACCGGCCTCTTGATCCGAGGATGAACAAAGAAAATAAGGTTAAAACAGTTTCAATAGAGAACGCAACCTAATATTTGAGCACTTACAGATATGACTGCTTGATCTGTGCCCCCATCAGCAAACTCAGCTATTTAACAATTTCTGTTACTCAGTAGCTATCTTTGATTAAACCCCTAGAGATATTCTGCTGAACCTTAGGGAGTTTATAATTTCTGACTGGCCATTTCATTTTCTTATTCTAACCCATTCACTTAAAATGTAATCTCATTTTCCAATTGGCAAGCTAGTGCATAATAAATATGACACACTGAATGAAGAATAATGATTTACCAATATGGTAGAGGATAATTTGAAATGAGTAAACTGTCTTGTTGCTTTCACTGAGGGGGTTGCAAGAAATATCAGTGGAACAACAAGAGAGACTTTCTCATACAATGAAAAGAGACTTTCTCACACATTGAAGAAAGACTTTCTCACACAATGAAGAGGGACTTTCTCACACATTGAAGAAAGACTTTCTCACGTAATGAAGAGAGACTTTCTCAACACAATGAAGAGGGACTTTCTCACACAATGAAGAGGGACTTTCTCAACACAATGAAGAGATACTTTCTCAACACAATGAAGAGAGACTTTCTCAACACAATGAAGAGAGACTTTCTCAACACAATGAAGAGAGACTTTCTCAACACAATGAAGAGAGACTTTCTCAACACAATGAAGAGAGACTTTCTCAACACAATGAAGAGAGACTTTCTCAACACAATGAAGAGAGACTTTCTCAACACAATGAAGAGAGACTTTCTCAACACAATGAAGAGAGACTTTCTCAACACAATGAAGAGAGACTTTCTCAACACAATGAAGAGAGACTTTCTCAACACAATGAAGAAAGACTTTCTCAACACAATGAAGAGAGACTTTCTCAACACAATGAAGAGAGACTTTCTCTACACAATGAAGAGAGACTTTCTCAACACAATGAAGAGAGACTTTCTCAACACAATGAAGAGAGACTTTCTCAACACAATGAAGAGAGACTTTCTCAACACAATGAAGAAAGACTTTCTCAACACAATGAAGAGGGACTTTCTCACACAATGAAACTTTTGCTTTTCAAATAAGATGTTTGAAGGTTTTGTAGTTATATAATTTTTATAAAGAAAAAATAATATTTTGGTCATTTCAAGCACCATGACAGTCTGCTAAATGTTATTTTAGAGAGCAAGGGAGCCAAAGGGTGACAGATGGACAGACAACATCAATATGTGGTTAAGACAGTTTGACTGTGTGTACCAGCCTGGCACAGGGCAGAGACATATGGAGATCCATTACCGCCAACCTCCGTTCGGAAATCGCACTTGATGATGATGATACAGAATTAAGAGTTCAAACTTTAAAAAATTAAAATAATTAGAACAGAAGAAAATGTTTTTATATATAAAAAAAAGGTTCATTACATGCTAAAAACCCTTACAATCTGTTTGTACATTTTTTGTAATGTTGAAATGTCAGAAAAGCCTTCACAAATGATCACTTTCTCTCTTACAAGTTGACAGGCTGTTTGAGAAATGATGTTAAGCAAAGTCCTACCTTCTTCCATTCCTCTGCAGACTGTACTTTTAATAAATCACCTGGGATGAGTTGATTCAGAATTTCTCTGAGAGACAAATCAAACAAAAATACATAATATATCTACAAGAATACTAGAGGTATGGCATTGTGTTTATTTTTTAATAAGATAAAAGAACTAATTTTGTTGCAAAACACAAAATATAAACTAATATCCTGAAAACTATTACTGGAAAACAAAATCAAAACATTTATAATACAGCATCCGGTGATCTTCTGGTATGTACCTCCATAGAATATGATTTGGCTTGATATAACACTCAGTTCATGTACTTAGTGGCCCTTGAAAAGGAGGCAAAGAATATTTGACCAAGAAATAATGAGCATGAGATGGACTATACCATCCTGTACAAACTACAAGCCACAAAAACAATAAAAATGAACTCTACACCACAGGAAAGAACAGGAGCGACTAAGTAAGTATAATGTCTGTTTAACAGTTACAGATTCAATTTCTCACATACATCTACAAGAGCTACTCTACATTACTTATATTCCTTTATATTCTTTATTTATTTAATTTGTTATCTACTTCTGGGGTTTTATGGCAATGAACAAGCCGTCATCTTCACCTCAAAGCTACCCATAGCAAGGGTTTTGTATGTTAAGGATAGCGGTGAGATTCATAGGTTGATTGATGACCAAATCTTGGATATTGACCCTGCATGCAATCGAAGTGGTAAGAAAGGAAGCTAATGATATAACCAGACATGCACTGGATTTGAGCACATAGGGGAAGAAGAGAGTGTAAATGGTTATGTGCACCTGTAGAAGACCATTGGTAGAGGATGTCAAGGCAACTAGGGTCTCATGGGCAGAGTCAGAAGACAGTTCAAAATACAAATCAGTGGAGAGTGACTGTTGTAGGCCAATGTTCTTATCAAAAATATAAATCAGTGGAGAGTGACTGTTGTAGGCCAATGTTCTTATCAAAAATATAAATCAGTGGAGAGTGACTGTTGTAGGCCAATGTTCTTATCAAAAATATAAATCAGTAGAGAGTGACTATTGTAGGTCTGTGTTCTTATCAAAATATAAATCAGTGGAGAGTGACAGTTGTAGGTCTAACTTAACGTCTTTATACTGGTTTAGAAGACTTTGCAGTCTGTATATAACCAGTTCCATTTACATCACCTTGCTCTAGAAGCTGTATGCATCCAATCTATTCTTAAATGTATTAACCGTCCCAGCCTCCACCACCTCACTTGGCAATGCATTCCAAGCATTCACTACTCTCTGACTAAAGAAATACTTCCTAATATCTAATCTGGTCCTCTAATTAGTCAACTTGTAGCTGTGCCCTATTGTTCTTGTTGGTGGTTGTATTTTTTAAAACTTGTTATAGTCTAACTTATCCATTACTCTGATCATCTTATACACCTGTATTAAGTCACCACGAATTCTTCTCTCTTCCAGACACTGTAAGCCGGTTTTTTTAAATCTTTCCTCATAACTGTAATTCTGGAATCCCACTATCAGCTTTGTCGCTCTTTTTTGTATTCTCTCCAGCATGTCTATATTCCCTCTCTGATAAGGACTCCACACCTGTACACAGTACTCCAATCTAGATCTAACTAATGCTTTATACAGTTTGACTATCACTTCCTTGCTCCTATGTTTAATATTTCTTTTTATCATCCCTAACATTGCATTTGCCTTTTTTACTGCTACCTGAACTTGCTCCCTCACCTTACATGTATGATCTATTATAACCCATAAATCCCTTTCTTTATCTATCTTTCTAATATTGTTCTCTCCCATTCTGTAATTATGTTCCATATTGGATCTACCCATGTGCATGACTGTACATTTATCTATATTAAACTCCATTTGTCAACTCACAGACCAGTCTCGAATTTTATCTAAATCCAACCTCAATATATCCACTTCTGCTTTAGATGAGACACTACTGCATAGAGGGTAATAATAACATATCAGTTTGGCGATCAGTTGAAACTGGTGAGACCAACTCAAATTTTACTTTTCGCCAGACTAGAAACAATATAAATCCAGTTTTCTATCAAATGGAAACACCCTTGGATTTTTTTTAATGTTTTCTAGATAATGCTGTTGTTGGCATTTTAATAGCAAGCATAAATGCTTATGCTGCAAAGGTTATTGAAGCCAATAACCTACCAAGGAAGTACTCTACATTTGCTTCATGGACACCACTAACACATTATGAATGGCTCAAGTTCACAGCTGTGATGATCACCATGGGCATTGATTCAAGACCCAAAATGAATGACTACTGGTGTACTGTTGGAAATTATTATGCACCATGGTTCCATCAAATGTTTTCAAGAAACCGCTTCCAGTGTATTTTTCACAGCATGCTACATGTTTGTGAACCAGAGTCACAAGATCAAGCCAAGATTGAGCCATTTGTGGATCTGTTACTGACAAGATTTCAAAGTGATTTCTACCCTTTTGAGAATGCGTGCATTGATGAAATGGTTATTGGATGGAAAGGGAGATTCAAGTATAAGCAGTACAATGCCAGTAAGCCACACAAGTACCACATCAAAACATTTGGACTTTGTGATTCCGCCACGGGCTAGTTATTCAATTTTAAAATTTATTTTGATAAGAATACTGTCTATAATCTGGATGTTGATCCCAGCTACGCACATGCTGTAAATGTTTTCAGCACTCTTTTGAAGCCGTTGAGACCTGGACATCATATTTTTGCAGACAGATTTTATTCTTCCAAGGCTGTAATTGATTATCTGCTTTCGCACAATTACAATTATACAGGAACACTAAATGTCAACCGCGTCGGCTTTCCCCTGGAAATAAAGACATTGAAGCTTGGACACCAAGAGATGAAGTGGTTTTTGGACTCAGTGGACAAAACATTATGCGTTGCCTGGAAGAATAAAAAGGCAAAGAAGCCCTGCACACTTGTTTGAACAAAAGCCACAGTATCAACTGTTGAGAAGGGTACCTGGAATAAAACAACAAAGCCGAAAGTGGTTGATGACTACAATATGAGCATGAATGGCTGTGATCGGATGGATCAAATGGTTGGCTATTATGGCATGCACAACCGTAAAAGCCGAAAGTGGTGGAAAAAAATTTACCATTGGGTTATTGAGATAACCCAGATCAATGCCCACATTATTTACAGTTTGTGCCAGGAAGGTAATAGAAAAAAGAAGCTCTCACTTCAAGAATTCAAACAGCGGCTACTTAATGATCTGGTCATTGAAGCTGCGAAGCTGACACCTGATGGACTGATAAATTGTCCATCAAAAAACTTCAAACATTCCATGACAGGAACAGAAGTGGAAAGGACAGTTGTCGCTAGGCATCTTGTGGAATTTGTTGGGAAGGACAGAGATTGTGTTCACTGCAGCCAAGGCCGCGGTAAAGGACGTCGAAGATCTAGCTATGTGTGTTCAGGCAGACCTTACCTTTGCCCTAAAAATTGCTTTCTGGCTTTCCATAAGCAAAACAGCTAGCTTGATCTGATTAGTTTAAATGAAATAGCATGTAGTATTGATAGCTAGTTGAGTTGTGGACTTTAGATTATTATTGTGTGCATCTTTTACTTGGATCATCATTGTATGCAGCTTTGTGATATTTGTTCTGGATATGGATATAGCAGTTCAACAACAAGGTAAGACACTTTGTACTATTGTCTCATCATCATCTTCTTTGAGTATCAATTTTATAATACATAACCATACATGAAAACATGTTTACACTGTCAGTTTTATATGCCAAACAATAAATTTTTCACTGAAATCATTTATACATAATCAAGTAATGTAGCATAACTAACATTTTTTTAATTGAAAACATATATACATTATAAACAACAGCTATCTATATCCCATTTGTCATCATTTTCATATCTAACAAGATATGGATTTTGCACACAAACATCACAAATATATGTTCATTCTACTGTCTTGATATGTTATGAAATGTCATGGTTTTGTTTTGACTAATGACCTACTTTTGTATTCTGAGAAATTTATTATTTTCCATTGATTTTATAGCAACAAATTAATTATATGTTATGAGAATATAGTTGTTTGTCACATTTTTGCAGTTTTTACAAGAATATTGACATTGCAAGCAGTTTCAGAACAAAAAAAGTGTAATTTTATATAGCAAAATTTGATCACATCCATCTTTCTGCCTACATTTTACTTGGCATAACTATATATTTTTTTATTAAATTATGTTTACATTAGGCATACCTGTAATCTACAACCACTTACCTTTATTTTCATATATAACAACACATGTCTTTATATACATGAGCATCACAAGCATTAATTTATTAAGGCTAACTATAAACACACTCAGTGGTAGCCATTTTTGCTTGGGTCAAACCTGCTTTTTTGTTTGGGACTGAAAGTGATATATATCAAGAATAAAATTGGTCCCAAAACTGAGCCCTGTGGCACTCCACTTTTCACTTCACACCACTCAGAGTACTCCTTATTTATACCGACCCTTTGCCTTCTTCCCGTTAACCAATTTTCAATCCATTTGGCAACTTCCCCACCTATTCCATGTGATTTTAACTTTAGAAATAATCTTTGATGAGGTACTCTATCAAAGGCCTTTGCAAAATCCAGATAAATAACACCCACTGGCTCCCTTTTATCTAACATTTTGGTAACCTTCTGCATGAATTCTAATAGATTTGTTAAGCCTGATCTCCCTCTGGTAAACCCATGCTGACTATTTCTAATTAGATTAAATTTGTCTAAATGCATTACAATGTTTTCTTTGATTATTGACTCTAACAATTTTCAGACTATGCTCGTTAAGCTCACAGGTCTATAGTTTGCTGGATCTGCTTTTTTGCCCTTTTTGAATAAGGGGATCACTCCTGCATCTTTCCAATCCCGTGGAACAATCCCTTTTGTAAGTGATTGAGAACATAATATAGCCAATGGTTTTGCTATTTGGTCTCTAATTTCATACAGCAATTTTGGATGAATACCATCTAGACCTGGACATTTATTCACTTTCAACCCCTCCAATTTTTTTAAAAACCATCTCCTCTGTAATACAGATTGATCTCAATCCCGCTGTATCCATGTCTCTTTGAAAAATATCTATAGGCTCTGGGATCTTGGAGCAGTCCTCTTTTGTGTAGACTGTGCCAAAGTACTGATTGAGCAGATTAGCTGCCTCCATATTCTCACTTATTATTTTCCCTGTACTGTCTATGAGAGAGCCTACTTTGTCTTTCGTTCTTTGTTTATTCCTAACATAAGAGAAGAAGCTTTTACTGTCAGTCTTGATCCTCTGAGCAAGTTTTTTTTCAAAGTCTATTTTTGCTGTTATATTCGCTTTCTGAGATATGTTCTGCTTGTCCAAATATTTTACATATGTTTCTTTTGATTTACCTGCCTCTATATATTTTTTCCATGCTTTATTTTTAGCTCTTCTACATTTCACTACAAATCTAGTTATCCACTTTTTACGCTTGGGGTTTACCTCCCTACATGGAACACATTCCTCTTTTAGCGTTTCTAGAACTGTTTTAAAACTTTCCCACTCCTGTTCAACATCTGTTCCTACGACAATATCTTTCCAGATTATGTGGTTTGCTGCCTCTTTCATCCTTTTAACATCTGCCTTAGAGTAGTCGTATGTTCGCGTGTTTATGTTTACTTCTTTCCCTGCAATAAGATCCCAATGGATGATTTGATGGTCACTTGAGCCAAACAGTTCCACAACGGTAACGTTTTCAATCATATTTTCCTCTGTAGTAAAAACTAGGTCGAGTAAGTTTTTGCCTCTGGTGGCTGCTTCTACATGTTGAATTAAAAAATTGTCAGTTATGCACTTAACAAAAGGTTTTGACTCTACAAGTGCTTCTGCCATATCCCATTTTATTTCTGGAAAGTTGAAATCTCCCATTAATAATAATTTCCCTTCACTTGCCTTTGCTATGCTACTAATCAGCTCCTCATCTTCCTCTTTTTGACTTGATGGACATCTATAGCACACTCCAATCACTGTTTTTTCACCCCCACTTTCTATTTAACCCCATACACTTTCAATTTTGTTACCGCATGATAAATCCTCTCTGCTCGTTATATTAACAGAATTTATACAGTATAATAAAACACCACCCCCCCCCCACCCCCCTCCAGCCTTGTCTCCAACTACCCTATCTTTCCTTAACATTGTATATCCATCTATTTCAAGTTCACCATCTGCAATGTCCTCATATGCCCATGATTCTGTTAACCCTATTATATCTGGTTTTTCTTCCTCTACATACAGTTCCAATTCTTCTCTTTTATTGACTATGCTTCTCAAATTTGCATAAAAACATTTTAGTTTGCAATTTTGTTGTTTTTCCACTTTTTTGCTTTTGCTGCATCATTTTAATGTTTGCTATTCCACTACTTAATTCCCACTTCTCTGACCCAAACTCTCCCCTTTGACTACAACCTCTATAGCACCCTATTGTAGGCCTATCTTTATTCTCATACTTTGTGCGCAACTGTGTTGACTGGACGAAGGGTGTGTTGACCAAGGTTCATGTGGGATCCAGAGAGGGAACCCTGTACTCCGCTGCCTCACGAGGAGGGAGAGTTTGATGAGTACTTTTCATATGTGTCGGTGTGATATTTGTGGCTGTCTTTGTAGTGCCGAGTACCGTGTGGATTTTTCTAAACTTTCTTATTCCACCTCTTCTTCCCCTTTTGGTTTTTGGCTTTAACCCTACCAGACCTGAGGCCCTGAACCTAACTGTCCCCCATACCTGGGCTCCTGAGCATTAAAGAGAAAAAAAACCAACATGATATAGAAAAATGTTAGTTACATGCAAACAAGTGGTTAGAATAAGATGTAACTTGGAGACATTGTAGAAAATAGGTTTACCTTTCATCTAGCGTCAATATTCCACCTTTGTGTGCCAATCCACCCAGCACAAGGCCAAGAATCTTCGAAATCCGGGAGTAAACCCAACAAAGACCCCTCATTTGTCCAATAATCCTGATAGCTGGGCTTTATACATAAGTATTCCATATAAATCCTCAGTCCAAGAAAAGCCTTCATTTCTTCCACTGTGGCATCCTTGAAATTTTTGGCATTGTAGGAGTTGGGCTTTGCTATATGCAATTGGTGTGCCCGGAGGTTGGTTTTCTGTCAAATTTTGCCAGAAAGTATCATCCAAAAACAAGGATGAAAAGTCAATCGGTTCACTCTCCTCTGTGATATATCCAGGAATGTTCACTGGGCCTTTTCCATCCTCATTGAAATTCTGATCTGTATTTGGTGATACAAAATTCCTTGTCCAACCTTCATCACCACCTAGATCTCCCCCATCAGCTGTTTGAGGGACATGCCCCCCCTTCTCATACTATCGATCTAGCTCTAGATCTACAAGGTTCAAGATTCTCCTCATCACTCGAGCTCTCGTCTGTGTCACTTGAACTGGAAAAGTATTCTTGATTAAATTCTGTCTCCTCAGAGTCTGAATCAACTAAAGTATCGATCACCTGTTGGACTGTCATAAGCCTAGACTTACTTTGCTTTCCTGTTGAAGCGCTTGGTTCTTCAGCCACTCGTTTCATTGTCAATTTTCCAAATTTGTTCACGTTAAACCCCACAAAATCAATTCAAACATGGGGACAGACATTTGCAATGACTAACTATGAGGTTTGACCACGATTGGTTGATTATTTTTAGATTCTGACGCATTTTATTCACGTACTACCCAAAGTACCATAAATTCGGTCCAGCGAAATAGCGGCAGTTAAAGAAATTACCGGAAATTGGGTACAGCGGTCTGGTAGGGTTAATGTTCTTATGAAAAATATAAATCAGTGGAGAGTGACTGTTATAGGTCTATGTTCTTATCAAAAATATAAATCAGTGCAGAGTGACTGTTATAGGTCTATGTTCCTATCAAAAATATAAATCAGTGGATAGTGACTGTTGTAGATCTATGTTCTTATTAAAGATATAAATTAGTGGTGAGTGACTGTTGTAGGTCTATGTTCTTATTAAAGATATAAATCAGTGGTGAGTGACTGTTGTAGGTCTATGTTCTTATTAAAGGTATAAATCAGTGGATAGTGACTGTTGTAGATATATGTTCTTATTAAAGATATAAATCAGTGGATAGTGACTGTTGTAGATATATGTTCTTATTAAAGATATAAATCAGTGGATAGTGACTGTTGTAGGTCTATGTTCTTATTAAAGATATAAATCAGTGGATAGTGACTGTTGTAGATCTATGTTCTTATTAAAGATATAAATCAGTGGATAGTGACTGTTGTAGGTTTATGTTCTTATTAAAGATATAAATCAGTGGATAGTGACTGTTGTAGGTTTATGTTCTTATTAAAGATATAAATCAGTGGTAAGTGGCTGTTGCAGGTCTATGTTCTTATTAACACTTTCAGTCCCAAACAAAAAAGCAGGTTTGACCCAAGCAAAAATGGCTACCACTGAGTGTGTTTATAGTTAGCCTTTATAAATTAATGCTTGTGATGCTCATGTATATAAAGACATGTGTTGTTATATATGAAAATAAAGGTAAGTGGTTGTAGATTACAGGTATGCATAATGTAAACATAATTTAATAAATAATTATATAGTTATGCCAAGTAAAATGTAGGCAGAAAGATGGATGTGATCAAATTTTGCTATATAAAATTACACTTTTTTTGTTCTGAAACTGCTTGCAATGTCAATATTCTTGTAAAAACTGCAAAAATGTGACAAACAACTATATTCTCATAACATATAATTAATTTGTTGCTATAAAATCAACGGAAAATAATAAATTTCTCAGAATACAAAAGTAGGTCATTAGTCAAAACAAAACCATGACATTTCATAACATATCAAGACAGTAGAATGAACATATATTTGTGATGTTTGTGTGCAAAATCCATATCTTGTTAGATATGAAAATGATGACAAATGGGATATAGATAGCTGTTGTTTATAATGTATATATGTTTTCAATTAAAAAAATGTTAGTTATGCTACATTACTTGATTATGTATAAATGATTTCAGTGAAAAATTTATTGTTTGGCATATAAAACTGACAGTGTAAACATGTTTTCATGTAGGGTTATGTATTATAAAATTGATACTCAAAGAAGATGATGATGAGACAATAGTACAAAGTGTCTTACCTTGTTGTTGAACTGCTATATCCATATCCAGAACAAATATCACAAAGCTGCATACAATGATGATCCAAGTAAAAGATGCACACAATAATAATCTAAAGTCCACAACTCAACTAGCTATCAATACTACATGCTATTTCATTTAAACTAATCAGATCAAGCTAGCTGTTTTGCTTATGGAAAGCCAGAAAGCAATTTTTAGGGCAAAGGTGAGGTCTGCCTGAACACACATAGCTAGATCTTCGACGCCCTTTACCGTGGCCTTGGCTGCAGTGAACACAATCTCTGTCCTTCCCAACAAATTCCACAAGATGTCTAGCGACAACTGTCCTTTCCACTTCTGTTCCTGTCACGGAATGTTTGAAGTTTTTTGATGGACAATTTATCAGTCCATCAGGTGTCAGCTTCGCAGCTTCAATGACCAGATCATTAAGTAGCCGCTGTTTGAATTCTTGAAGTGAGAGCTTCTTTTTTCCATTACCTTCCTGGCACAAACTGTAAATAATGTGGGCATTGATCTGGGTTATCTCAATAACCCAATGGTAAATTTTTTTCCACCACTTTCGGCTTTTACGGTTGTGCATGCCATAATAGCCAACCATTTGATCCATCCGATCACAGCCATTCATGCTCATATTGTAGTCATCAACCACTTTTGGCTTTGTTGTTTTATTCCAGGTACCCTTCTCAACAGTTGATACTGTGGCTTTTGTTCAAACAAGTGTGCAGGGCTTCTTTGCCTTTTTATTCTTCCAGGCAACGCATAATGTTTTGTCCACTGAGTCCAAAAACCACTTCATCTCTTGGTGTCCAAGCTTCAATGTCTTTATTTCCGGGGGAAAGCCGACGCGGTTGACATTTAGTGTTCCTGTATAATTGTAATTGTGCAAAAGCAGATAATCAATTACAGCCTTGGAAGAATAAAATCTGTCTGCAAAAATATGATGTCCAGGTCTCAACGGCTTCAAAAGAGTGCTGAAAACTTTCACACCATGTGCGGAGCTGAGATCAACATCCGGATTATAGACAGTATTCTTACCAAAATAAATTGTTAAATTGAATACATAGCCCGTGGCGGAATCACAAAGTCCAAATGTTTTGATGTGGTACTTGTGTGGCTTACTGGCATTGTACTACTTATACTTGAATCTCCCTTTCCATCCAATAACCATTTCATCAATGCACACATTCTCAAAAGGGTAGAAATCACTTTGAAATCTTGTCAGTAACAGATCCCTAAAATGGCTCAATCTTGGCTTGATCTTGTGACTCTGGTTCACAAACATGTAGCATGCTGTGAAAAATACACTGGAAGCGGTTTCTTGAAAACATTTGATGGAACCATGGTGCATAATAATTTCCAACAGTTCGCCAGTATTAGAAAACATTTTAAAAAATCCAAGGGTGTTTCCATTTGATAGAAAATTGGATTTATATTATTTCTAGTCTGGCGAAAAGTAAAATTTGAGTTGGTCTTACCAGTTTCTACTGATCGCCAAGCTGATATGTTATTATTACCCTCATGTCCATGGGTAACATTGTAATCATTGTAACTAACAACGTTACGATCCTTCCTCATTTTCTTCCTTCTTGGTTCAGACACAGTCGCTGATGTTGTGGCAATCTGACTTGGTTGTCCTGTGCTCATAGTCGAACTATCACTTTCTGTATCGTCGTTCAGTTCGTTTTCAGACTCCTTGTAATGATAATCTGACAATTCTCCATCGTCAGAGCTACTGTCGTCCATATCGGAATTAGATTGTTGACTTCTCATCTCTTCAAACATCTTTATAGCTTGATCTGCTGTAAAACGACGAGGCCTATTACTAGTATTACCTGAGGTGAGCGTTGCCATTTTAAATACTGTCGAATACACACTGAATATTTGTATAAATAACAGTCAAATTTACCAAACTTTCAACAGCGATATGAATTTCTTACCTCGCTAGTTTTAAATTTAGTAAACGGAAGTGGGAAACAATGACTGGTGTGTATAAAAGTGACAATATAGCGATAGAAACGAAACAAAATGTAAGCGCCGAATAATCGGCCCAAAGAGAAAAAGTGACCGCACAAATGTCCGACCATTCGGCGCCGGGGGCTTATTGTGTTAAAGGTATAAATCAGTGGATAGTGACTGTTGTAGGTCTATGTTCTTATTAAAGATATAAATCAGTGGATAGTGACTGTTGTAGATCTATGTTCTTATTAAATATATAAATCAGTGGTGAGTGACTGTTGTAGGTCTATGTTCTTATTAAAGATATAAATCAGTGGATAGTGACTGTTGTAGGTCTATGTTCTTATTAAAGATATAAATCAGTGGATAGTGACTGTTGTAGGTCTCTGTTCTTATTAAAGATATAAATCAGTGGATAGTGACTGTTGTAGGTCTATGTTCCTACATAATTAGAAGGAAATAAGTGAATGGTGTGAGCCCTGACCATCAAGACACTTTTGACATTTGGATTACTGGCATTGTCTCCTGCTTGTCTGATGACTGAATTATTAGAAAACTAATTCCATCACTGACTGTCACAATCCTAATACGAGGCCTGTTCAAATGAAACCAGACTTAATTGCAGCAAGTAAACTATGTACGATGCGCATGATGACGTCACTTCTGATGTAAACAAAGCATACCAACCGTCAAGTTTGCCTAATTTAATTATTCTCCGACTCATAGTTTCCTCAGCAGACCGTTGAAAACATGGCGAGTGTGATACGGAATCCATCCAGTGTTGATCAGCGAGCGGTGATTCGGTTTCTAACAGCTGAAGGATGTGCATCGTATGTATGTTCACTTGGTGCAGTTAGGTTCGGTTTCATTTGAACATGCCTCATAGTTTAAAAATGTTCTATAACTATCTTTGGGGAGAGGTGACTAACAATCTGGTCTGCTAAAACATATTGATCGGACATGTTAGTCAGAGTCATACAAAATATGCTGGCCAAGACCACTACCTTGACTTCTTCGCAGTTCTCTATAGAAGAGTGCTGTTTTCATGGCAGCATTGCTAACAAGGTGGGGGAATACGTGATCTCCCGCAGTAGTGATCAACTCGGAGATAAAGCCAAGAGTAGCCCAACAACCTGGAAGACCCTGGTCAACCTTCATCAGCACACTCAGAATGTGAGGAAAGCTACTGCAACCTACCATTTACGCTCTTTTCAGGATGCCCAAGAGCAGACTTACTCATTGTGGGTATTCAACATCAATGAATAGCTATTCTTGAGGTTCCTTTGTTTTCTTTTTTTTTTTTTCTTTCTCAAGGTGTATTTAGTGGTTCCCCCATTCAATTCAAACATGTCTTGCATGATGCTCTAGAGAAGCAGGTGACTGAGTGGCTTTCGTGCTTGTCTCCCAACCAAGGTAGCATGAATTCAAAACCCTAGTACTAGTATAGTATAGGTTAATTTCCTATTGCTATTGAAATAAAAATGTAGCCTGCATGCTGTAAAGTAACTGCAGAGGTAAGTAACCTTTAATCTTCAGCTCTATAAATCCTCTCTGCAAATCCCTGCAATGGAGATAAACATCATAATAATAGTATTTTATTATTATTATTTGTTTCATGTCTCTCTAACCTAAATATAATAACCTACTTCCTCCATTTTACTTTCTATCCTTTTGTAACATATTAATTTGTTTAGCATAGTGAAATATCTTTGATCATTTTAATTTCAATCATTATATTGTTTTTTGTCTCTGATTAAGACTTTTTTGTCGTTACGTGGTTATCATATTGTATGTGTGCCCCTGCATACTTGTCTCTGTGTGTATGTATATTTGACAAGGTGGTTGAATTGTTCATCTTACGATATCCTAGGAAGACTGCTCTTGTCATCTCCAAACACAACCCTGTATGTGAGTGCTCCCAGCTGGACAGCCTCCTCTTTAGTACACTTGTGGTAACCCTTCAGGTACTTGAGCAATTCCTAGTTGATGACATGTTATCAATATTATAAGACAGAAAATACATGAGTCTGTTTGCTAAAAACTCAACAACACAAGCTCTAGAGGTGTGATATTTTTATAGATCATTGTCTAGAATTACCAGGTCAACACAACTATTTTCAGCTCTCTGCATCATTCTCTCCCCAAGATATTTAACAATTTCAAACCCTCCAATGGTGAGCTAAAGCAATGTGAAAACTGTGCATCTTATTCTGTCTGGATTTTTCAGCTTAGCGCACCATTTTCTGCTCTGTGCTTCTTTCTTCTCTTCCCAAGTCTGTGAAGTCAGAATTGTACAGCATATTGGCAGCCACTCAGTATCTTATTGGGCTATTCCTGGTTAATTGGTGGCCATGTTATATACAATAAACTCTCTACTTCTCTAGCATATTTGTGGTAACCTCTGAAGTACTTTGGCTGTTCCTAGTTGATGGATGGACATGTTATATACAATAAACCCTGCTGTCTTTAACATATTTGTGGTAGTCTCTCAATCCATCAATCAATCCATTTAAGGCCAAGATTTTCTGGTTCTCCCTACACAATAGGTTGGTCTCAGATACACTAACAGGGGTCACCTGCATGGGCACCATCAATGAGAGAGGACATGACATGAAATACTTGGGTATCACATTTGACAGAAGTCTCTCTTTCAATAAACATGTTAACAATGTGATTCTGAAAGCAAAGAAGGATATCAATGCAATCAAAGTCATGGTGGCCACAGACATTCAACAATGGACTCTCTTCCTTCCTGTTGATGCAAGCACTGGTTTTGTCTGTCCTGGACTATGGTCTTGGGCTACTCACGCTATCACAGACACAGGTAGATAGATTGGAGATAATACAGAATGAGGCCATGAGAGCAGTTATGGGATGCACTAGAGATACTCCCATTGCTGCCATGAGATTCCTGCTTGATTTGTCAAGCAACAAGGTGCGACATCAAGTAGCGCAGGTAAAGGCGTATGCCAACGTTGCCAACAACGAACACCACCCTTGGCACCAAGACTTGGATATACTCAAAGGCAGACACATTAAGCAAGGAAGATCATGGATGTTAGAGGCAGAAGACTCCCTGATTAGGGTCTGTGCATTGGAAGAAGTGGGAAGGGGTAGTGAATGGCTAGAAGTGGGTAACAAGGGTGTTGATACAACTGAGCAGAGAGTGTCGCGAGTGGGGCGGCACTAGAACACAAGCTTCAATACAGGAGCTGATCCAGCAACACTCAGGATCACAAGACCCAATTATGTACACAGGTGGCTCTGCCGGCAGAGATGCAAACAAGTGCGGTTGGGATTTCGTTGGCTACCAAAATGGCAAGGAGGTGGTGGAGAAATCAGCTGCCTACTGTCACATCGAGTATGAGGATGGAGATTGAGGCGGTAACAGGGCCCTGACTTGATTGGTGACGCAGCCGGTGACACACGGAGTGATACTGTCAGACTCGCAGGTCATGCTCCGTAGGATAGAATGGTGCGTGCTAAGAAGGGAGTTGGCTTCTTATCTGAAGACCTCTGGTGTACAGGGTGTCCCATGGATCTACTGGCCGGGACATGTAGACATCTGGGACAACAAAAGAGCTGATGCAGTGGCGGGACGCGCTGTGGTGAACGACGCGGTGATGACGACAGAGAGGGTTGAGTTGATAAGGGCAGTCATATACAGTCTACAGAATGATGAAGAGACAGAGGGTCGCGAAAATACATATGTGCAGAGAATGATGGATTTGGGAGTGACTAAGGGAGAAGGGAGAATGTGTGTTCTGTCCAGAAAGATACGAAGAACATGAAATCAACACCTGACCAGGACTCTGAGTATATATATATTTTTGGCTGGCTGCTTGGATGGAGAACAGAGCACTTATTGGAATGTCCCCTGTGTGATGATGTTGGTCCTAGACTCAAGAATCAAGTCTCTCAAGTACTTGGGCTGTTCCTAGTTAATGGATGGACATGTTATATACAATAAACTCTGCTGTCTCTAGCATATTTGTGGTAACCTCTCAGGTACTTGGACTGTTCCTAGTTGATGGATGGACATGTTATATACAATAAACTGCCATCTCTAGCATATTTGTGGTAGCCTCTCAGGTACTTGGACTGTTCCTAGTTAATGGATGGACATGTTATATACAATAAACTCTGCCATCTCTAGCATATTTGTGGTAGCCTCTCAGGTACTTGGACTGTTCCTAGTTGATGGATGTACATGTCATTTACCAAAATTAATTTTAATCAGCTCTTCTCAAAGTTTAGTATTTGTGAACCACTTCAAAGATGGTTAAAAAAACAAAAACACTTGCGATTCTTCAATTCAAAATTTGACTCTGAACATATTTGATTTCTTCTGAACCCCCAAGAAAGTGATTCCTTTGTATTTCTGTATTATATATGAGGTATTGTTTCTAAGAGTTTTCTTTCAAGCCCAGAAAACTGTTGAACCAACAGGATTTTGGTCCTTGTGAATAGCATGTTACACAATGAGTTTGAGAGTCTTCTATCCTAAAAGAGTTAGGCTGAACTGTTGAATGCTAATTACAGTTGACCGTATGAAAGAGATGAGTTAAGAGATTTGGATGGATAGAAAAGTATAACATTATCAAGGGCCTACGTTATGTATAAACTGAACTCCAGGCTTACATGTTACAATACAAGGTAGGAGTTGCTTGAAATGGTTACCTGGTGATAGTGGAAGATGACATCCGCCTGTATATCCCTGCCTGGTACAGTTCTTATCCACAGCTTCTTCATGAAAAACACTTGGTAGGCAAGAGCTGGTGGCGCATCTGCAGAATTAAACATGTTAAAAAATATAGTCGTAATGGCATATATCTTTAGTGTCAGATATTCTGAATCTGCTTTTCTGGTTTGGGAGATTTGGTAGAGAAAGTAGAGATGGATAGGCCACACCCTCAGAAAAAAAAATCTGGTAATATAACTAGACATGCACTGAACTGGAAACCACGGAGAAAGATGTCTGGGGAGCTAAAGGAATACATATATAATCAATGGACAGTGCAGCTGGAGTTTTGTAGTTAAAACCCAAGAAGATGACTTGGACAAGTAACAGATGAGAGCATCTGTAGCAGTCCTATGTTCCAAGGAGAACCAGAATGATGATGATTCAGGCTTGGTAACATGGCAAGTAACAATGAGTACACATACAGGCTTCAGACCTTTACCAGCAGATTTCTATGTCCTATACTATGTAACATAGAAAACCCTATACAGCTGGAGATCACTACTATAATTATGGCATCTATTTTTATTGCTATGGTTGGCCAGAAGTATTATAGGACTGAAGCATAAAGATGGATTGACCCTGCAGTTGCCAATGCAGTGTATAGGCTAAGTTTTTATCTGTTATCTCTGATAGAAACGAACCTAAGCCTTACTAGGGTTTTGAACGCTGTAACCCTATGTCAAGAGGTCAGTGTTATAATCAATCTGCTTCATGCTCCTGTGAGGCTGAGATTGGGAAGAAGAAGTGATGATGGTCCGGACACAACATGAGAAAGTGATGAAGGTCAGGACACAGTTTGAGAAGATGATGAAGGTCAGGACACAACATGAGAAAGTGGTGAAGGTCAGGACACAGCTTGAGAAGATGATGAAGGTCAGGACACAACATGAGAAAGTGATGAAGGTCAGGACACAACATGAGAAAGTGATAAAGGTCAGGACACAGCTTGAGAAGATGATGAAGGTCAGGACACAACATGAGAAAGTGATGAAGGTCAAGACACAGCTTGAGAAGATGATGAAGGTCAGGACACAACATGAGAAAGTGATAAAGGTCAGGACACAACATGAGAAAGTGATGAAGGTCAGGACACAACATGAGAAAGTGATGAAGGTCAGGACAAAACTTGAAAAGATAATGAAGATCGGGACACAACATGAGAAAGTGATGAAGGTCAGGGCACAACATGAGAAAGTGATGAAGGTCAGGACACAACATGAGAAAGTGATGAAGGTCAGGACACAACATGAGAAAGTGATGAAGGTCAGGACACAACATGAGAAAGTGATGAAGGTCAGGACAAAACTTGAAAAGATAATGAAGATCGGGACACAACATGAGAAAGTGATGAAGGTCAGGGCACAACATGAGAAAGTGATGAAGGTCAGGACACAACATGAGAAAGTGATGAAGGTCAGGACACAACATGAGAAAGTGATGAAGGTCAGGACACAATATGAGAAAGCGATAATGGACAGAACACTGCTTCAGAATGTGATGATGGACAGCAGCTTACAGCCTGCTCTTTTAGATTTTCAACAGCCAAATGTCCTTTTACGTGAACAGCATTTACAGAGAACGGCATTTAGTGGAATCCTCTGAGTTTATCGTCCATCTCCGAGAGACTAGACACACGACCTCACTTCCTTTGAGACCAGGGGTTGCTAGGTTTCCACCTTTAGTGTGAGTCTATTATTGTTCACTTCTTGCATGTACCCCGGTGTACAACCAACATTTTTTTCTGATATCAGAAACATAATTTTGGTTGGACTGTAGTCATATTTGTGCATTAGTCATGAAAACTTTCCAGCCAATGCCAAATTGACATCTAAGGCATTTCTTTTCAAATGCATACCTTATTTTCAAGCATCTTTGTCAATTTCCAGCTTTCACAACCATCATATGTGAGCACTGAGACGGCATTAAGCATCATGATTAAAAAAAGGAAAACAGAGATGTCTCACTAGGTATGACAGTACACATTAACACAATAAGCTCCGGGCGCCGAATAGTCGGACATTTGTGCGGTCACTTTGTCTCTTTGGGCCGATTATTCGGCGCTTACATTTTGTTTCGTTTCTATCGCTATATTGTCACTTTTATACACACAAGACATCGTTTTTTACTTCCGTTTACTAGCTTTGAAACTAGCGAGGTAAGAAATTCACATTGCTGTTGAAAGTTTGGTAAATTTTACTGTTATTTATACAAATATTCAGTGTGTATTCGACAGTATTTAAAATGGCAACGCCCACCTCAGGTAATACTAGTAATAGGCCTCGTCGTTTTACAGCAGATCAAGCTATAAAGATGTTTGAAGAGATGAGAAGTCAACAATCTAATTTCGATATGGATGACAGTAGCTCTGACGATGGAGAATTGTCAGATTATCATTACGCGGAATCTGAAAACGAACTGAACGACGATACAGAAAGTGATAGTTCGACTATGAGCACAGGACAACCAAGTCAGATTGCCACAACATCAGCGACTGTGTCTGAACCAAGGAACAAAATGAGGAAGGATCGTAACGTTGTTAGTAACAATGATTACAATGTTACCCATGGACATGAGGGTAATAATCATATATCAGCTTGGCCATCAGTAGAAACTGGTGAGACCAACTCAAATTTTACTTTTCGCCAGACTAGAAATAATATAAATCCAGTTTTCTATCAAATGGAAACACCCTTGGATTTTTAAAAATTTTTTCTAGATAATGCTGTTGTTGGCATTTTAATAGCAAGCATAAATGCTTATGCTGCAAAGGTTATTGAAGCCAATAACCTACCAAGGAAGTACTCTACATTTGCTTCATGGACACCACTAACACATTATGAATGGCTCAAGTTCACAGCTGTGATGATCGCCATGGGCATTGATCCAAGACCCAAAATGAAAGACTGCTGGCGTACTGTTGGAAATTATTATACACCATGGTTCCATCAAATGTTTTCAAGAAACCGCTTCCAGTGTATTTTTCACAGCATGCTACATGTTTGTGAACCAGAGTCACAAGATCAAGCCAAGATTGAGCCATTTTAGGGATCTGTTACTGACAAGATTTCAAAGTGATTTCTACCCTTTTGAGAATGTGTGCATTGATGAAATGGTTATTGGATGGAAAGGGAGATTCAAGTATAAGTAGTACAATGCCAGTAAGCCACACAAGTACCACATCAAAACATTTGGACTTTGTGATTCCGCCACGGGCTATGTATTCAATTTAACAATTTATTTTGGTAAGAATACTGTCTATAATCCGGATGTTGATCTCAGCTCCGCACATGGTGTGAAAGTTTTCAGCACTCTTTTGAAGCCGTTGAGACCTGGACATCATATTTTTGCAGACAGATTTTATTCTTCCAAGGCTGTAATTGATTATCTGCTTTTGCACAATTACAATTATACAGGAACACTAAATGTCAACCGCGTCGGCTTTTCCCCGGAAATAAAGACATTGAAGCTTGGACACCAAGAGATGAAGTGGTTTTTGGACTCAGTGGACAAAACATTATGCGTTGCCTGGAAGAATAAAAAGGCAAAGAAGCCCTGCACACTTGTTTGAACAAAAGCCACAGTATCAACTGTTGAGAAGGGTACCTGGAATAAAACAACAAAGCCAAAAGTGGTTGATGACTACAATATGAGCATGAATGGCTGTGATCGGATGGATCAAATGGTTGGCTATTATGGCATGCACAACCGTAAAAGCCGAAAGTGGTGGAAAAAAATTTACCATTGGGTTATTGAGATAACCCAGATCAATGCCCACATTATTTACAGTTTGTGCCAGGAAGGTAATGGAAAAAAGAAGCTCTCACTTCAAGAATTCAAACAGCGGCTACTTAATGATCTGGTCATTGAAGCTGCGAAGCTGACACCTGATGGACTGATAAATTGTCCATCAAAAAACTTCAAACATTCCATGACAGGAACAGAAGTGGAAAGGACAGTTGTCGCTAGGCATCTTGTGGAATTTGTTGGGAAGGACAGAGATTGTGTTCACTGCAGCCAAGGCCGCGGTAAAGGACGTCGAAGATCTAGCTATGTGTGTTCAGGCAGACCTTACCTTTGCCCTAAAAATTGCTTTCTGGCTTTCCATAAGCAAAACAGCTAGCTTGATCTGATTAGTTTAAATGAAATAGCATGTAGTATTGATAGCTAGTTGAGTTGTGGACTTTAGATTATTATTGTGTGCATCTTTTACTTGGATCATCATTGTATGCAGCTTTGTGATATTTGTTCTGGATATGGATATAGCAGTTCAACAACAAGGTAAGACACTTTGTACTATTGTCTCATCATCATCTTCTTTGAGTATCAATTTTATAATACATAACCCTACATGAAAACATGTTTACACTGTCAGTTTTATATGCCAAACAATAAATTTTTCACTGAAATCATTTATACATAATCAAGTAATGTAGCATAACTAACATTTTTTTAATTGAAAACATATATACATTATAAACAACAGCTATCTACACCCATTTGTCATCATTTTCATATCTAACAAGATATGGATTTTGCACACAAACATCACAAATATATGTTCATTCTACTGTCTTGATATATTATGAAATGTCATGGTTTGTTTTTTGCCTAATGACCTACTTTTGTATTCTGAGAAATTTATTATTTTCCATTGATTTTATAGCAACAAATTAATTATATGTTATGAGAATATAGTTGTTTGTCACATTTTTGCAGTTTTTACAAGAATATTGACATTGCAAGCAGTTTCAGAACAAAAAAAGTGTAATTTTATATAGCAAAATTTGATCACATCCATCTTTCTGCCTACATTTTACTTGGCATAACTATATATTTTTTTATGAAATCATGTTTACATTATGCATACCTGTAATCTACAACCACATACCTTTATTTTCATATATAACAACACATGTCTTTATATACATGAGCATCACAAGCATTAATTTATAAAGGCTAACTATCAACCCACTCAGTGGTAGCCATTTTTGCTTGGGTCAGACCTGCTTTTTTGTTTGGGACTGAAAGTGTTAATGTCCTAATTCTCCAGCTTTCTGGTTTTATAAGCTGCTGATTTTCTAAACGTTATTGTACCTTAATTGAACCCACCTTCTTTAGATGGTCTGGTCTTATGCATCCAGTCTGTGAGATGTCGCACAAAGTCAAAGAAAAATTCTCCTTCAGGGACACTGACCACTAAGTAAACAAATACAGCAATTATTAGACTATGCAAATGAGACGAGAATACATAATTTTCTTCTTCTTGTGTTATCTCATTGATTTTTACACCATTAAACAAATTCCTGTGAGGATCTCGGCCGTTTTCTATGAGTTAAGTTTCGAGTCATTTGGCCAGTGAGTCTTCTTCAACTGGATATACAGAGTTTTTTTTGTGGAGTTTTAGCTTGTAACTTATCATGCAGTGCAAATGCTTCCTGTTCTGTTTCTGTAAGTTTTCCTACTCTATTTATGATTCAAAGTAATGATTTAAGTGCTCTGATTTTGTTGGGTCTTCAGTAATTGTTCTTCCCTTTAACTATCACTGGCTTTAAGTTCATTATCCTGTTTTTCCCCTGGTCGACCAATGACCAGGCTTAATTTCCATTGTGCCCGACATCTAGTTTGGAGCATGTTTATACTCATTTTTTACTTTTGGTTTTCTACACTGTTAATTTTACTTTGGCACATGCTTTGTTGTGATCTTTGCTTCCTGTGATGACATCATCTCTAGGGTTGTTCTTGCATTCTATCATATATAGCACTCTGTTTTTCTTTATTCTAGAATGGTCTATTTCACTTTTGAAAGCCCCTTGGGATACATTGTCTTGCTGCTTCCAAGATTGCTTTTGTGACCTCTTCGATGGGTGTTTCAACACTGTTGACTGTGTTTATTATGAGACGTTCTGGCATTTCTTTTTTTAAAAAAACCTGGTTTTTAGAAGTTCCAGTCTGTTTTCTGTTTTAAATAAAGTTTTAATTGTGTTCTTATGGTTATAAGTAGTGGTTTGTGATCACTTCCAATGTCATCAAGTACTTGCAGGTAAGAAGAGTCTGCCAAATCAGATGAACAGATAGACAAGTCAGGTCGACTGAGAGAAAGGTGGGTCCTAAGCAGCAGCTTTGGTGTGGAGTCTGCATACTGCAATTGAGACATGTTGGTTGTATTGCGGATATCATTAATGAATTTTGTAGTGCTGTTGTGGTCAGAGTTACACCAATGAGGCGGATAGTTTGATGACAACAGCAATCACGCACAATCTCTGTTTACAGGTCCCATGCACAATTTATGTTTACAGGTCCCATGCACAATTTCTGTTTACAGGTCCCATGCACAATCTGTTTACAGGTTCCATATGCAAATTATGTTTACAGGTTCCATACAAAATCTGTTTACATGTCCCATATGCAATCTCTGTTTACAGGTCCCATAGGCAATCTTTGTTTATAGGCCCTATGCATAATATGTTTACAAAGCCCATGCACAATCTCTGTTTACAGGTCCTATGCATAGTCTGTTTACAGGTCCCATGCATAGTCTGTTTACAGGTCCCATTTGCAATCTCTGTTTACAGGTCCCACACACAATCTCTGTGTTAACAGGTCCCATACACAATCTCCCTTAGTTGGCTTTTACACATGTTTAGCAGATTCTATTTGGTCCTATTCACAATCAATCAATTAATCTTCAATCAATTAAAAACTTTCAACTCTCTGTTAAGCACAGGTCTTCAAAAAAAAACATGCTAAATCCTCCTGACCTTTGCCATATATTCAAACTATCTCTATATCTTGCTTGAACAATTTATGTTTGTCTCGGGCCATCCTCCAGCAGCATAGATTATTTACAGCATTGCTTGCACCTCATGATCAGTCTTCTTGACAGATGACTTTCTAATGTCTTGGATTGTTGAGATATATTAATTCTTGTAATTGACCTGTCTATACCGGTTTCTGTGACTTATTATTTCAACAGGACATAGTAGCTGGTTTAACAACTTAACGTTTTTATACTGGTTTAGAAGACTCATCATAGTTTGTAGACAACCAGTTACATTTGCATTACCCTGCTCTAAAAGCTATGCGCATTCAATCTATTCTTAAATGTATTAACTGTCTCTGCCTCTACTACCTCCTGGGCCAATGCATTCCATACATATACCAATCTCTAACTAAAAAAATATTTCCTAATATCCGATCTGGACCTTTCTTTAGTTAATTTATATCTGTGCCCTTTTGTTCTCGTTGGTGGTTGTATTTTGAAAAACTTGTTATAGTCTAACAACCTTTCCTGTGATTATCTTATAAACCTCTATTAAGTCACCTCATATTCTTCTCTTTTCTAGACACTGTAGAACGGTTTTTCTGTGTCTTTCCTAGTAACTGTAATTCTGGAATCCAACTATCAGCTTTGTCGCTCTTTTTTGTATTCTTTCCAGCATGTTTATATCCCCTCTATGATAAGGACTCCAAATCTGTACACAGTACTCCAATCTAGGTCTAACTTTATACAGTTTGATTATCACTTCCTTGCTCCTATGTTTAATATTTCTTTTTATCATACCTAACATTGCATTTGCCTTTTTGACTGCTACCTGAACTTGTTCACTCACCTTACCTGTATGATCTATTATAAACCCTAGGTCCCTTTCCTTATCTATCTTTCTAATATTTTTCTTGCCCATTCTGTAATTATGTTCCATATTGGATCTACCCATGTGGATGACTGTACATTTATCTATATTAAACTCCATTTGTCAACTCACGGACCAGTCTCGAATTTTATCTAAATACAACCTCAATATATCCTCTTCTGCTACAGATGAGATACTCCTAAATAGCTTTGTGTCGTCCGCAAATTTTTAAATCATGGATCCTATATCAATGTCCAAATCATTTATATATATCAAGAACAATATTGGTCCCAAAACCAGGCCCTGTGGTCATTCCACTTTTTACTTCACACCACTCAAAGTACTCATTTATTCCCACTCTCTGCCTTCTTCCCGTTAACCTTTTTCAATCCATTCGGCAACCACCCCACCTATTCCATGTGATTTTAACTTTTTAAATAATCTTTGATGAGGTACTCTATCAAAAGCCTTTGCAAAATCTAGATAAATAACATCCACTGGTTCCCCCCCTTATCTATCATTTTAGTAACCTCCTCCATGAATTCCAATAGATTTGTTAAGCACAATCTCCCTCTAGTAAACCCATGCTGACTATTTATGATTAGATTAAACCTGCCTAGATGCATTACAATGTTTTCTTTGATTATTGATTCTAACATTTTACAAACTATGGCCGTTAAACTTACCGGTCTATAATTTGCTGGATCTGATTTCTTTCCCTTTTTGAATAAGAGGATCACTCCTGCATCTTTCCAATCTCTAGGAACAAACCCTTTTGCAAGTGATTGAGAACATAATATAGCCAATGGTTTTGCTAGTTGGTCTCTGATTTCAAATAGCAATTTTGGATGGATACCATCTTGACCTGGACATTTATCCACTTTTAATCCCTCCAATTTTTAAAAAACCATTTCCTTCATAATACAGATTGATTTTAATCCCAGTATATCCATTTCACATTTGAAAATATCTATAGACTATGGAATCTTGGAGCAGTCTTCTTTTTTTAGACTGTGCCAAAGTATTGATTTAGTAGATTGGCTGTCTCCCTATTTTCTCTTATTATTTTAGCTGTGCTATCTATGAGAGGGCCTATCTTGTCTTTCATTCTTTGTTTATTTCTAACATAAGAAAAGAAGCTTTTACTATCAGTCTTGATCATGTTAGTCTTGATCTTGTTTCATGTCTAACCCTCCTTAGTTGCCTCTTACGACATGCATGGCGGGTTTCAGTGTTACTATTCTTCTCTTCCCTTTCAGGGCTCTGCAACATGCCCAGTGTAGTACCATAATTTTTGCAGTGGCATTTTGGTGCTGATCTGTGATAATTACCTTAGCAGACCTTTCAACAATATGGTTAAATAATCATGTCACTAGAGATCAAATGTTCTATATCTGACCCATGTTTGTTCTGGGGACAAAAGAATAGTATCACTTCAAGCATGTTATACAAGTCAGCTGATAAAAGGTGTGCTTAGGGCTAGCAAATTTATAGTGTAAAATCACTACTATTTAAAGTACAACAGCGAATACTCAGATACAGGCTTCTTGTAAGTGGGACAATTCTTCAGTAGAGGTGGTTCTGTAATTAACTTGGAGCAATAATGTGAAATAATGGATGAGTTAAATCTGTGTTTACCTTTGTCAGCTATCTTGACAAACAAGCTGAATCCTTCCACAGACTTCAGACCAAGTTTCTTGGCTATGGTTACACTGAAATCCCTTGCTCGTGTGCTGGACTCCACTTGAAAATCCTGAGAGAAAGCAAACAATAACAAGAATCTATAACATAAAGCGCTAGAGAAGATTGTCTGTCCTGGAAATCTCTTTGACCTTCAGTTTCTGTTAGGTTGTGTAGTGTCTGTAGACCAGTCAGACAGTTCCTATTATTGTCTATACGATATCAAAAGCTTTATAGAAATATCCGATAGCTCTGTCACCTTGGCTCTTTAACCTTTACACACAGAAAATATTCAAACAGATTGAAGGAGTGCCTGGACTAAAAATCAATGGAAGAATAATCAGCAAACTGCGATATGCTGATGACACTGTATTGCTGCTAGCTGATAGTGAGAAAGAAAGAGTTGCAAGAACTTGTGAAGATAGTCAACATCGGAAGGTCAACATCGGAAGTAATGAATATGGTTGAGACATTAACATAAATAAAATAAAAGTTTTGTTATTACCAAAACTAATATCCGAGTGAACGGCGTGATACTAGAACAGGTAGACAGCTACTTGTATCTGGGACAGATAATTACAAGTGATGGTAGATGCGCGAAGGAAGTGACGAAGAGGATAGGAATAGCCAATAGTGTATTTAATATGATGAGGAATATATTGGCATCCAGGCAAATAACCATAATAGCTGTCCATCGTTGTCGATGAGGACCGCCGACATCATCCTTTTCACAGATATCCCTGTTGGGTGTGGGTGCGCATGTGGCTGAACAGGCCAATGCGAGCACGAAAACATCTACTACATATCGGGCACACGAGGTTTGTAGAAGGGGATGGTGTTCCCGCTGCTCGGGATTTCCGCGTCTCGCGTCTGCTCTGGGCTTTCACAGCATGGTCGTCTTCACCGGCAGCTACACCCGATTTGACTGCGCTTCTCCAGTCAGATCTGTTTTGCGCAAGACATTCCCAGGTGTCAATGTCTATCTGGCAACTTTTTAGTGAGTCCTTCAGATCGTCTTTAAAACGTTTCTTTGGGTGCCCTCTCTCGCGCCATCCCTCTCTCAGCTCGCCGTAGAGAAGCTTCTTTGGGAGCCGCTCGTCTGACATACGGACAAGGTGTCCGGCCCATCCTAGTTGTGCTTTTTCTAGCAGTGCATGGATGCTGGGCATGTTAGCCCTCGAGAGAACCTCGATATCAGTGACACGATCTTGCCATCGGATGTGGAATAATCGCCTCATGCAACCTATGTGGAAGTGGTTTAACCTCCTTGCATGTCCAGAGTATACAGTCCAGCTTTCGGAAGCGTATAGTAGGGTTGGAATGATGGTTGCACGGTAGACTTTGAGTTTGGTCTTGACGCTGATGCCATGACGTGCCCAGACCATCGAGCGCATTCTACCAAAGGCTGTGCTGGCCTTTGCTATTCTGCTTGCCACCTCATCGTCTAGGCTGACAGATCTCGACAGCGTGCTGCCCAGATATGTGAATTTGTCTACGGCATTCAACGTCTGCCCGCTGACTGTAGTCTCTGGTTTTTTGTACGGCATGCCTGGTGCTGGTTGGTACATGACCTCTGTTTTTTTGGCATTTATGGTCAGGCCAAAATTTTGCATGCGGCAGAGAACTGGTCCATTCCAACCTGCATGTTCAGTTCTGAGTTGCTCATTAGAGCGCAGTTGTCAGCAAATACAAGTTCCCTGATTATGTCGCCAGCCACTTTGGTTTTTGGCCTTCATTCTTCTGGAATTGAGTAATAACCAATACATTCAAAATGAGACTCAACAGGTTATATATATTCAATGGGATCAAGATGCTGAGCAGCGCATGAGTTGCAGTGGTCAGCAACCCATAGCTGACTGCTAGCATCAGGGCCAGCGAACCATAGCTGCCAAGACCCTTCTACATCTCCACGCGGTGATCCTAGAAAACAGGCTGCAGCAAGGCAGACTGGCTAAGGAGAAGGGATCGAAAAGGGAATGCTAACCCGATACTCAAAAAATGCTTGCTGAAGTCGGATGTGTTGGACCGAAAGGTGCAAATATCGCAGCCAAGCTGTAAACTACGACACCATGCATTCCGTTCTCTGGACTACATTCTGCTACTTAAGCCCTTTCAGGGTTTGGTAGTGGGAGATTGAGAACAAACGAAGAAGAAGAAGAAGATATATATTCAACATTTTGATATGGTACAGAAACATGGACTGTAAACAAACAGTTGGAAAACAGAATAGAGGTCCCAGAAGAATGTATCACATTTCGTGGAAAAATAAACAAACAAATAGCAACGTCCTGATGAGAGTAGGCATGGGTAGAGAACTTTTGAGACATTAAAAAAAGTGTGTTTTTTTTTCAAAACATCAAAAGGTGGACTAATGTCAGTTTGGCAGATTATGCCATCAAGGCAAGAGACAGAGGATTCTGTATGTCCATTACAGCCAACCTTTGTTTCGGAGATGGCACTTGAATTAAATAACTATTAAATAATTATTTTGGCTTTGGATGTTCTTCATGTGCAGCATAGGACAACGACTGTAGATAGGTCGTATACAGAGCTCTTGCTGTGCTTGTTTCTGTACAAATTGTTTTGCATGATGATGTTGCTATCCCTTAATAACATACTTATAAGGTTGCAGTGGTCTTACGTTTTGTACCATTAGGGTGATCCCATACCTCTAGGATATTTCATACCACTAGGGCGACCCAGTACCACTAAGGTAATTCTCTACCACTAGGGTGTTTCTGTTTCTAAGAATCTATGTCACTGCAATCTGGGCATACTCATAGGTGCTCAGTCTCTCTCAGCAAATGGTGCAGGTTCTGGATGCTGATGGTCCGTGTAGCTCCCTGATGGAACACTCTCCTGCTCCGTCGTCTTATGCACCCCAGTCAGTTCGAACCTCGTTTGATGTCAAAACTTTGCAGTATGTGGATTCATCTATTTCGGTGTCCTCATCCAACAGATGGTCGTTGAATGAATTCAAAATGTCACACCTATCAATCACTTGGGTGATCCTATACCACTTTGGTGATCCTATAAAACTTAGGTGATTCCATACTCCTCCTTTTTCTTCTTCTGCGTTTGTTATCAATCTCCAGTTACCATGCCCTGAAAAGGGCTTTGCAAGTAGCAGAATGTAGTCCAGAGAACGGAATGCACTGTGTCACTAGTTTACAGCTTGATTGCAATATTTGCACCTTCCAGACCAACACATCCATTTTTGGCAGAGATTCCATACTACTTGGGTGATTCAATAACACTTGGATGATCCCATAACACTTGGGTGATCCCGTACCACTTGAGTGATCCTATACCATGTGAGCGCTCCATACCACTTGGGTGACCCTATATGACTTAGGTGATCCCTTACCGCTTGGATGATCCTTACCGCTTGGGTGATCCCTTACCGCTTGGGTGATCCATACTACTTGGGTGTTCCTGTACCAGTTGGATTATCCCATACGAATTGAGCGACCCCATATCACTTTTATGATCCCATACTACTTGGGTGATCCTGAACCAATTAGGTGACCCACTACCATTTGGGCAATCCCATACCTCATTAGGTACTTACTTACAGGAGTGTCTGAGTAGAACAGTTAGAGCACTCATTTCTCATAGCAGAGATAATAGGTTTGCTCTCCATTATCAAAGCACTCCAGTTAGCTCTGCTGCAAATTGGTACCTGGCTTACTGTTAAGGCTAACTCATTAACTTCATCTCCGATAGCAGTACTTGCTATGGGACTACCTTTAACTGTACCTTATTTATTTACAGTTAGTTAAACTAGAGCGAGATATGACTGGATATGTGAATTAGATATACTTGCTGTCAACAGATAAGCGCTCACTACCCTGCCATGCCAATACTCATTACTTTGGTGGCTAATGGTTCCCATTCAGATGAATCTGTCAGTTCTGTATTAGGGATACAATTCTGTGGACTATTTGGAAATACTGCATTGCTTATTATAGACAAGTGTAGATACAAGTATACACAAACCATCAATTTGGTTTGGATTGCACGTTGTTTGCGAATGCCCACAATGAGTTGGTTACTCTTTTTTGCACCCTGCAAAGGGCGGGTTGCAGTAGCTTTCCTCACATCCCATGTGTGCTGATGAAGGTGGACTGGGGTACTCCAGGTGGTTGTGCTATGCTTGGCCTCATTTGCGTGTCGCCCACTACCACTGGGATCACGTCGAACCCTCACCTTGTTAGCCAGGCTGCCATGAAAACCGCCCATTCCTGGGAATGGCTACGAGGAAGCCAAGGTGAGGGTCTTCTCGAGTATGTTTTGCCTGAACCTGACTAACACGTCTGTTCAGTATATTTTGCCTGAACAGTCGTTAGTCTTCCTTCCCTGGATTGCATGTACTCAATATAATTCCCCTGCATGGAACCCAATGTCCCTTACTGACGAAAGAATAAAGCCACTGCACCGGCACTGATGACGGAGGATTATGCAAGGGTCTAACAACATCATCAAAAACAATTTACTAAAGAAACCAAGACTGCAAAAATACACACAGTGTACATGTCCGACCTGATACTATTGACCCAACTCTGGAAGAACCCTCACAACTCAGGACCATTACGAGACATAATGAAAGGCTGTAAGTGGATATCAGGTAAACAATATATTTTCTGATGAGTGTCACAAAGAAGGAGAAACAGTTAAAAACATCTGTAAAAGATGTAGGCAATAAAGTGAAGGAGTGTTATAACCACCCACCTCTTCTGAATCATCAGGGAAGTAAACCCGATGCAAGATCTGTGGGATCTTGTGCTGGATGGCATCCACTTCTACTTGTTCTGGGGGACACTTGCGAACACCATTCCTAGACATTGGAACATAAACACATTATTAGGCTTATCCACAATTTGGAATTATGAATAAATATATGAGAGAATTTAATTTAACTGGTGACTGACAACATATAGAAGAAAAAAAGAAACAAACAAAGAAAAAAAGAAACAAAGAAACAAAACAAAAAAAGAAACAAAAGAAAGCACACAACAAAAATAAAAAGAAAGACAGAATAATAGAAGGAAAGAAAGAAAGAAAGACAAAAAATAAGGAAACAAAAGAAAGAAACAAAAGGAGGAGGAAGGAATAAAAGATAAAAGAATAAACAAAATAAAGAAATTACAAATGTACCAAAACAATCTGGTCCACAATGTTAATTAGACATCAGAAGTGTCAAAACTTTGTTGTTGAGTGTTACACTGAAATTATAGAAATTTGAAACTGTAAAATTATTGATCATGGCAACAGGCATAGAAACACGTGCAGAACATGCTAGAAACTTGTTCCATCTACTGGTTTGTAGGTCAAGCAATGACTAGAACAGTGATTTCTATCCTGATTTGTATAGTATCAGAAGTGATGATGGTTCCTAAAGACCAACTCCACGTCAATGTCTAAGGGTATGGAAGCGTGGCAAGGTAAGGGCTTATCTATAACAGCTGCTGGCAAAGTCCATGCAACGAGAGCCACAGTGAGGAAAAAAACTAAGGAATTCTTTTAGTGTCTTTTAGATGCTATCAATAGGGCCAATGATATGGTCGATTTGTTCCTAATGGGGGATTTTAATGGCTAAACAGGGAAAAATGTTTCAGTGACACCTTATTAGAGCAAAATAACAATGAATAAAATCTTATAAATATATGCACTGAGAACAGTCTAATAATAACAAACATCATCTTTCAACATCGAAAGCCATATCAAAACATGGTACAGGTGGAACAACCCAGATATAGCAACTCATATTTATTATATTAACCAGAACACTTACATTAGTTGGCTAAAGGTGGTGCCAAAGATGAAAGACACCAGAGCAAGAGCACACACTTTTAATTCTATGGTTACTCTGATTCCTTCAGAGAGCAATGGAACGACACATATTAAAAATTTTGATAAGGGAATTCCAAACTAAAAAACTCAACATCACACTTTGTTTCAGGACGTTGTGGAAGGGGCAATATCACGCAAACATCAGTGGGCTGGATACATGGTATGCATATCTGATAACAGATAGACACTTAGAACAGTATCTTTTGTGGCCATAAGACTGTACGTATCCACAGGTCCGTCCACTTATGTGATGTTGAGATGGACTGACCAAAGACATAGGCCTGCATTGGTACAGCACTGCAAAAGATCAGGACACATAAAGAATATTGCTGGCATCCTCGCATACGCCATACTTGCAGCACTGACTCTGAGGATAATGTGTGACCAGACAACAACAAAGAGGAGATATAATATACTAGAGAAATGCTCAATGCATGTATAGGTACTGATCATCGACCAGTGTTAATGGCACAAATATCATATAGGAAATATCCCTAGATACCAACCAGCTTATTACATCTCATAAAGTCAGAATAGTTATCCAAGGGATCTCTGGGCACAGGAATATACCTGGCAATGACAGACTGGCAAAGTAGGGATCAAGTCAAGACCAACTATAAACACCAACAACAGTCAAACGACTACTTAAAACTGTAAACAAAGAGGCTTGGATGAACAGGTGGTCAATGGATAATACTGGGAAATGTCTCCATCTGTCCACTCCAAGACTATCTACTACAAACCCACTAACACCCACAACTACCTCCTCTACACTTCTTCTCATCCTAAATCATGTCGTGACTTACTCACTTTCTCCTAGCTTCTCCGCCTCCGTCAGAACAACGAGGACTTCCTTCTCAGGGCCCATGAGATGCTCGACTTCATCCACAAACAACGCTACCCTGAGACCTTTATCTCTTCCGCCCTCCAGCAGATTCTCCCTATCTCCCTCAATGATTCCCTCACTTCCCTTCACCGACCCTCCCTCTGACTATGTGAAACTTGTTCTCATGTATCTCCCTCACTGCGCCCCTGTCAGGAATATTTTATTCCGCCATCTCCCTACACTTCACTCTGATCCCTTGACTGCTCAGGTTTTTCCAGATCCCCCCATTGTCACCTACAAACGGGACAGAAACCTGATGGACTTGCTGGTCAGTAGCTACATACACACTAGCCCCCACAGCCATCTAGGCACTATGTCGTGCAATAATGCACTTAGCTGTGTTTCTTGTCCACATACTTTCTGTACTCACTCTGTTACCTTCCCCAAAACAGTCTGTCATCAAGGAGGGCTTCACTTACAAGTCCCAGAACCTTATGTATTTCATTATATGTCACCAGTGTGGTATGTTGGATTTGTCATTTCTTGGCCCAGGTAAATATATATATTCATGTTTTCAACGGGATCATTTCCTAGACACATATCCCCACAGGTCAAAAAGTGTTCAGTATGTATTGGGTTTTCTTTCTATTGGTTTTAAAGCCTAGTGCTTCACTTGCTTTGCTGAGTGAATCTAGACATTTCTCCGTCTCAGTTGCTATCTGTGTCTTCCCAATTTAGTTTTCTAAAGATTTCCTTAAGGGGCGCTGATAAGCATTTTGGAGAGATTGTATCACACTGATGAGCGCAGCATGGTATTGGTATGTTAATTGACTGGTAAAATTGGGTAATTTTGGTTGAACACCCCTCATTTATCTCTTCTATCAACTGAGCATACACAATTTTGTGTATTTGTTTTCTTGCAGTTCTATTCCAAATTTGTAAATATGTGTTCTCCCTGTTACAATGGGTTTTCACTGGTTTAACTGACTACTTTGTAATGCAAACTCATATTCAATTAATGTTTTCTATTTAGTTGACCGTATTTATGTTTTGGTTAAATGTAAATTACCTCTTTTATAGTATGTAATGTTCTATATTCTAACAGTATGTCAGGTCCCCATTTACAACTTTGTCAATTGGAGCCTGTTGATAACAAGGATCAACACCAGTACCTTTGCCTGGAGAATCGAGCGCTGTACCACTCTGCTCCTCAGGCGCTCTAAATATGCTACAGAGCAAATAAAAGAGTTTTGCGGATCAAATGTTTAAGAATGAAGTAAGAAATCCTCCAACTGACCTTAGACATTTTTGTAGTCGCACAAGACTGTCAGAGGCTATGTTGTTGAAGGACCATGTTTGCAAGAAAACAGTCAGCTCCTTCAGGAGGTTAGAGCTGGGAGGGAAACATCCTGTGACCAGCCACATCAACTCCCAGCCTTTATCCTCACTCACACTGTGGACAAGAAAGACGAGTCATCATTCTTCTAACAGGGTAGAGTAATAAAGGCGGTTTGCCGTAGAGGTTGTCAAGCAAGCTAGGTTTTTAATTTTACCCAGGCATTAAAAAATTCTACGTGTTAATTGGGGTTGAAACCGATGTCCGCTGATCATGAGATTTGTATCCCAGCTTCTCCTTACATAACTGAAGTCATTCATTATGAGACCTGTATTCTAACTTCTCCTTACATAACTGAAGTCATTCATTATGAGAAATTGGTAAGCCTTGTAACAATGACTAATGTTTCCATAGTATATAATGTTTTATGTGACAAAAACAGACCTGCTTCTGTTGTCAGTCAGCTGTTTCATAATCTGACAGTATACTTCATCTCTGAGAATCTCCTGAAGATAAACAAACATCATTATTAAACATTGTCATTATTGAAACCATATCTGAAGGAAATGTTTCATGGAAACAGACATAATGAACAACAGTCATGTAAGATATATTACGTTATGTTGTATCACACAGATCAACATCAATGCATTCCCAGCAGACACATAGATAATCAATCTCGTTCAGTACTACTAGTCCATTCTGTCAGGCTTGAGGCATGTTTGATTTCTAACTCTTTCAATCTGTAAATTGCTAATTCATCAACTGTAGTGCCATCATCTAACAGACAGTCAATGGTTGATTTTAGTGTGTCCCTTTATCCATGTTTATTCTTCTTCTTCTGCGTTCGTTCTCAATCTCCCGCTACCAAGCCCTGTACAGGTCTTTGCAAGTTGCAGGACCGGAGAACGGAATGCGTTGTGTCGCTAGTTTACAGCTTGGCTGCGATATTTGCACCTTTCAGTTCGACACATCCGTCTTCAGCGGATATTCATGTTTAATGTATCCACAATAGGTGTATATCAGCTCTTTCTTTGCTATTGTTGTTGTTGTATTCATGGATAGAGCAGCATCTGGGCTATCATCCTTTAGCCATGGTGTCTTCATGTGTTTGTTAGTTGTTTAGTACCTTACAAAGTCTTCCTTTATCTGACCTCGGAGGAAGAAGCCGCCTTTTCGTAACATCGTTGAATGCTGGGCACTCAAAAAGATGATGATCAACAGTTGCGTATGAGTGTGCACACATCTGACACTCGGGAATGTTGTGGTTGAATTCTCTTGAGGTGCATGTTAAGTGGGATATGTTTGGTTCTCAGCCAGGTGCATGTTGTCCTGATATCTCCTTGTGGGTTGATATATGCTGTCTTTGGATTTGGCCTCGCCATATGTTTGCAGACCTCTGTCCCTGTGTTTTTCATGGCCTTCATGTAGTAAGACTGTTTCTATGAACAGAAGAAGGGGCAAGTCTATGGCATACTAAAACCAGAATACTCTAGATAAATGACGCCCATAAGCAGGACTTTTGAAAAAAAAAGAAAAGAAGAGTAAAACTTTTTGCTTGACATGTTGTTGTTGTTTGCGAATGCACACAATGAGTAGGCTACTCTTTTGGAAGGTTACTCTGAAAAGGACGTTAATTGGCGGGTTGCAGTAACTTTCCTAACATCCCGAGCATGCTCATGAAGGTGGACCGAGATCCTCCATGCGGTTGTGCTATGCTTGGCTTTATCTGTCTGTCACTCACTACTACGGGGATCATGTCGATCCTTCGCCTCATTAGCCAGGCTGCCATGAAAACAGCCCGGAAACAGCTAGGAAGCCGAGGTGAGGGTCCTGGTCAGTATGTTTTGTCTGACCAGACGTTAGTCTTCCTTCCCTGCTTGACGAGTGAACAAAAATGTTTTTTTGTTTTTAATCGTTACTACATAACGACTCTAACACATTTATTATTGATATTACGGCTTGAATAGATTGTAAATAAACTAGCTTATGATGGAGTATCAAAATGGACCACTGCTACCCCAATTTAAACCTACTAAAGCATTGATAAATGGTACTTGAGTGCCAAAACTACGAAACATGTTCAAGGACATAAACACCATGCTTAAAGATGAATTAGTTCCTAGTTTAAATTTGTTAACATAAATTGCATGGCTGTAGTTCGACCGTGCTGACTGGTGATATTTTTGACTGACTGGTGAGTCATCCTAACATTTTTCAAGCCCTGCCCATAAGCCATAGATGGTAATTAATCTAGGAGAATGAAAACCCAAATTTCTAACCACCTGCTACCTTGCAGGTAGTTTGGTGGCATCCCAAAAATTTGTGAAATCTAACCTAAACCAAAAAGACTGGGGGATGTGTCAGGCTGAGAAATCAATATTACAGTTCAGTTCAGGTGCCATCTCCACAGCAAAGGTCGGCTGCAATGGATCTTCAATGTCCTCTGTCTCTTGCTTTGATGGTACAATCAGACAGACTTCTCCATGTTCATCATTTGATGTTATCCTCCAATATATAATGGTGTTTACCTCTGGCATGTTTGTCCTCTACATTTAGTTTGAGTGAGTATTGTTTTCCGCAAGGTGTTGTCCTTTTATGATACCAAATAGCTTTACTGTAAGACTCATGATTTTGTTCATCAATTCTCTTTGCACTCCTAATTTCTCCAAGACTTCATTGTTGTCTTTTCTTTCTATTCTTCTATATATCCACTTTTCAAAGGCATCTTTTCTCTGCTCCAATTGTTTGTTCACTTATTCGTGTTTCTAAACCATGCAGTAAAGACGACTACATAATTCGTGATAACTTCCATTTTTCATTTTTCAGTCATTTATGTAGACGTCATTATATGATGCATGATGGTGAAAATAATGTAGCCATTTCTATTCTCTAGCCGATCTCCACTTTCCGTTATTGTATTTCAATACTTGAAAAGCTCTTGACCTGTTCCAGTATTTGAACATCTGTTTTTATTTATTGAGTTACTTTCAAGTCTACTTTGCTAATTATCATAGTTTTCATTCTCTCAGTGTTAATATCCAATCTATACACCCGACTTTATTTTAGATAATCACAAATTCCTGTAGATCTCAACATCTTTATACTGGTTTAGAAGACTCTGCAGTCTCTATGCAACCAGCTTCATTTATATTTCCTTGCTCTAAAAGCCATGTGCATTCAATCTATTCTTAAATGCATTAATTGTCCCTGCCTCTACTAATTCCTATAGTAATGCATTCCAAGCATTTACCACTCTGACTGAAAAAAATATTTCCTAATATCTTGTTTGTTTCCAGCCAGCAGAACTGTGTCATCTGCATATCTGAGATTATTGAATAATATAAGAACAATATTGCAGTTCAATTGTTATATACAACACAACTTATCTAAATAAAAAATACATAAAAAAAGAAAAATGTCTCTCAAGGTTTCTTTCATCAATTTCTGAACATAATCTGTCCAGCCCATCCTATATGAAGACATGGATGATGACAATACTCAAGAAAACATTCTATAATAACAACAAATTTATGTTATATCATATGTAAGAATATGTGTCAGATTCGTACCTGCTTCAGAGGGGCTGTGAAAATCTGGTCTGTCAACTCATTGACAACACGGCTCTTACGGCTTGGGTGATCTCCCATGTATTTCAGGATATATACACAAGGTTAAAGAAACTAGTTGTTTCTATAAGGACTTTTTCTTTGACACTAGAACAAGACACTGCCACACTGAGAGAATGTTATAACAGGTGACAAATAGTGCAGAGTAATCATTCTAGGATAGAAGACAGCCCAACACATGCCACTGCACACCCTGCCATTCACAAATGCTAACAGTCTGTTGAGTGTGGAGTAGGCTACTTGGTTTGAATAAAGGCTCTAGAAACAATATCCTATGCATCAAAATGTGAGTATCTAGATTTTATATGAGTAAGAATAGGACAACAAAATGTGATCTTACAGTATCACACAGCATTGACTGTAGTGGTACCCAGGGAGAAACAGCATCAACCCAAGTAGTACCCAAGGAGCAACAGCATCAACCCAAGTAGTACCCAGGGAGAAACAGCACCGACAGAGCAGTACCCAGGGAGAAACAACACAAGTAGTACCCAGGGAGAAACAACATCAACCCAACTAGTGCCTAGGGAGAAACAGTATAGACTGAAGTAGTATCCACGGAGAAACAGCATCAACAAAAATACTACCCAAGGACAAACAGCAACCCAGGTAGTACCCAGGGAGAAACAGCATCAACCCAAGTAGTACCCAGGGAGAAACAGCATCAACCCAGGAAGTACCCAAGGAGAAACAGCAACCCAAGTAGTACCCATGGAGAAACAGCATCGACCGAGGTAGTACCCATGGAGAAACAGCATCAACCCAAGTAGTACCCAAGGAGAAACAGCAACCCAAATAGTACCCATGGAGAAACAACATCGACCCAAGTAGTACCCAGGGAGAAACAGCATCAACCCAAGTAGTATCTAGGGAGAAACAGCATCAACCTAGGTAGTATCCAGGAGCAAACAACAACCCTAGTACCTAGAGAGAAACAACATCAATGCAAGATATACCCAGGGAGAAACAGCATCAACCCGAGTAGTACCCAGGGAGAAACAACAATCCAGGTAGTACTCTAACACAGCCTATTTTCATGAGAACGATGAGGGTATTGGGGGGGGGGCTTGACTCGACCCTGATGAAAGTCCTGTCTCTTATGAACTACTAACTAAACAAAAAGAAGAGTTCACAAAGAAAACCAGCAACATAAAGGATATTGAGAAAACATGTGCAGGCATCAGCACTATCACGCTCTTGGCCGACCAGTTTCTTGAGTAGAGGCTGTTTGATGAGGTCCCTGGAGTGCTTCCACAGCTTTTCTTGCTGTCTCTGGAGTGGTCGGTTCAGCGTACCAGTGTGTGTATACTTGGGCGGAGTCCTATATGAAACAAAGTGCTCAGTTATATATTGATTGATCTACCTTTCTTCTTCTTCTTTATCTTTTTCTTCTTCCTCAGCCCTTGACCTGAAAAGGACATTGTGACGTTGGGTTGTAGTTTACAGCGAAACTGCGATGTTTGCGCCTTTCAACCCGACATATCCGGTTTCAGCTGGGTTTTTTTGGGTATCAGGTTTGTCTTCCCACTGTGATCTCTTTTCCTTTAGCCGGACTGCACTAGTGCAGCCTGTCTCCAGAACCACCGTCTGAAGGTGGAATATGGTCTTGGTCAGCTATGGTTCGCTGACACTGGTGCTATGAGTCACTGACTGTTGTCAGCTCATTTCACTGTGCCGCATCTTCAGCCTCATCTATCTTTCCACTCGAACTGAAGCATAGGGATACCACTACAGCTAGTCCCTTTATAGGAAGCCTGCATCTAACCATTTTCTTTGGCAGATTCAATAGCAATGGTTTTACATGATGAGGTTGCTAGTCCCACACACAAACTTATTTTGTCACCTTTTATGACTTGCTACAGTAATTGACTTATTCCTATCAACCCCAGTGAATCATAGGATCAACACTACAGATGTTCCTTTACAGAAAGTGTGTATCCAATCATTCAGTAGCAATAGGCTTTACATGATGAGGTTGCTAGACCCATGGACAAGTCTCTTTAGTCACCTTTAAAGACTTGTTGGAAGGTTACAGTGAGCCTGAGCGGATCCTGGAAGCACTTAATGGAGAGAGATGAATAGAACTACTATATCTCCATGTATACCCTAAAAGGTGACTAAAGAGATGGTGCTTGGGGCTAATAATGTCTTTATGTAAAACACATTACTACAGAAACCACAACTGCAGAAACATACAAAAATGACTTGAGGAGGCTTCCTGAAGGAAGTCAGCTGTAATGGTGGCCCTGTATTATGGTTGGAGTAAAAAAAATGGACATGAATAGAAACAAAATCTAAGTATTACAATAGTTTGACATGTGTCTCCTGATTACAATGATCTATCTGTTCTGCCATTCACTATCTATGTTCTTTGTGTGCCAAATTCGGCATAATGCAGAAACAAATGATCTCCAGTTGGAACGGTGTGATGCCACTGTTTTAGATCTTGTATGGTGCTGAGGCCCATAGTTGAGCCCTTTCGGATGATTGTTCTTCTGAGTGTTTCCTTGGGTCAATCTCTTTTCCGAACGCCTCTTGGTGTCCATTCGAGTGCTTGCAATGGAAGACAGTTGTTCATTCTAAGGACATGTCCGATATATGTCAATGGTTTTTTCCGGATGATGGTGGACACGTATATTTGGTTTGTCACTGTACTTATCGAGTCATTAGTTATGAACTGGTACTAGTGTACATTCAATAATTTTCTTAAGCATTTATTTTCAAAGATATTTAGTTTGTTTTCCAGCGCTTTTGTTGTCTTCCAGCTTTCACATCCATATGTCAGGACTGATATTACGATTGAGTTGAATAGTCTGAGCTTGGTATGTTTGCTCAGTGTCGTTGATTGCCAGATGTTGGTGAGTTGATTAAAGGCGCACAAGGCCAAAGCAATTCTAGTGGAAATTTCTTTCATGGCATCTCCATCTTGTGTCATTTTGCCATACACTCCTGTTTTAAAAATATATAAGCTGCAACAAGAAATTTAAATATAGTTAGTGTTAGTTTGGATCGTTTCCTTAGATGTTATTTTTTTCTTATTTTTGGAGCAAGAAAAAGTTGTTCCATTGCAGGCCCTGCTGTCCGGGATCAAATTTGAGTGACTTCCTTGTACTGGGTCTCAACTTATTCTCGTTCCTTTCCTCAGCGACTTCCCTAACTAACCAATTACAGCTTGGTATATTGGGCTTTGAATCCAGTATCTATGACATGAGAAGCAATAACTCTAGTTACTTTGCTAACTAGATGCTGGGGTACATGATGCTAAACACAGTCATGTGGAGTCACGAGCCTGCTGGCTCAGAAATGTTGCCTAGGTATGTCACCTGACTCACAATGGACAATAACTGCCCACTACAACTCTGCCATCTCATCTCATCTGTCCACTTATGGTGTTAGATACTGTGGTAGGGAGAAGATGCAATCTACTTTCATATGCCATCTGTGAGTCCATTCTTATATTCAATCCATACCTCTATCTTTACCAACGTCAATCCATGATTTGATTGGTTTTCCTCTTGCTATGATGCTATGCTATCTGATGTTATAGGCAAGGCACAGCAGGTAGGTTTGCAGGCACTCACGCTATATGTTTTCAACATTTCATTCTGTCTGTCAATATATGTCACGTTCCCACTTTCTACTGGATTTCTTTGTCTCACTCTGCGTATTAATGTGGTCATGATTGTCTTTCAGAAGCATCTTCTTCTTCTTAATTTGTTGTCAAATAACAACATACATTTCCATCATGTTGTTGTTAGAAGTTGGCTCTTGATGAGGTTTCTTTAATGGTGGGTTACCGTGGCTATTTTTACATCCTGAGGAGTACTTGAGAAGGTGTAATGTGAGGATCCTCAGTAAGTACACAACTATGGGGATTACAATGTTGATCCCGATCTCATCTGCCAGACTGCTATTATGATGCAGTCTGTTTCCAGGTGCATTAATGAGGACATGAGGTGAGGTCTTGATCTGTATTTTATTGGACTATGATTACTATTCTTTCCCATTTCCCTAATAATCTTGGGAGTGCATCTCAGGCTTCAGTTGTCACCATATAGCTTATCCTTCAACTGGATTGGAGAATGTCACACTGTCATTATGCTCCTCTCACTGAGATGACAAACTTGGAGAACATGTTCTACCATTTCTCTTGTGGACGGCATGCTTTCTCTTGGTGATGCTCGCATGCCAGATGGAATGGTTATGTGCAAGCAACTCCCAGGAGGTGAAATCAATGTTGAAGCTTTTCAGGGACACTTTCAAGGAGTCTCTGTAGCGCTTCTTCTGTCCCCCAAATGAGTGCATTAGAGCAGGACAGAACTCCCCTAACTTCTAAAAACGCCACCATATTTACATAGCTTACCTGAAGTGATCATAGGAATACTGCTCCAAAGTATGTACCTGTGAACGTCTACCATCTAGTGGAGCTTGGCCTTGGGAAAATGGCTTGGATGTGGTGCCAGTAAGAAGGAAGAGATTCTGAAATGACCAACATATGTTGTACAAATCATAGAATACTATATTTAGATCACATTTTTTTAAATTTTATGATAATCTGGAGCATTTTCATAGAAACAGCGAGTAGTATGTTGTTCAAAATGATAAACTACTATATTTAAACCAAACTTGTCAATTTCAGAACTTAGAATAGCTTGATATGTTTGATTGTCATGTGATCACATTTGAAAATATGGTAGAGACTTTTTTTTTTTATGGTCTCCAGAAAAACCAGTAACAACTTAACATCTTTATACTGGTTTAGAAGACTCTGCAGAGTCTGTATGCAACCAGTTTCTTTTACATTCACTTGATCTAAAAATAACTAAGCGCATCTAATCTATTCTTAAATGCATTAATTGACCCTGCCTCTACTATTTCCTGTCTCCATGCATTTCAAAAGTTCCCCACTCTCTGACTAAAAAAAAAGGTTAGCTAAAAAATAGTAGTTTATCATTTTATATAACATACTACTTGGTGTTTTTATCTGTTTTATGTATAGGGTAATGTTTATGGAGTGTTCTTTTGAACCCACATGACTAATCCACAGAACAGCCTTTTGGCCTTTGTGATTGTCCAACTTATCATTATTAACAAAGCCTCATCTGGGGCTAGTCTCTCGGTGGCTCGATTGGCTCGCATCCAGCGTTCGTACAGCGATCTCAGTCCTGCCAGGCAGAGTGAGAGCGCGGCTTGCCTACCAAGCTCGCCCGCCTCTCCCCAGCACTCTAGCAGGACCAATTTGGTGGAGTCGTACAGCTGGTAACGGTGCGTTACTATAGTCCGTATCCAGAAGCTTTGTCAGTCCGTGTGGTTCGTCGAAGGCTAGCGTGTATAGCCAATCTCGACAGTTCGTCTCGCTTGAGGTCCTTCTCTCGCAATGAGCTTGGGACCGGCAAATGGAAATCAGGAATCGTGCCTAAAGGCCCTGTCCTCGCCCGACCAACCGGTCGGAGAAGGGCAGGCCGGCAGGCAAAAATCATCTCCAGTCCGAGTGAAAATCCTTGCCGGGACCGTTGGGATCCGTTCTGCACAGAGCGCTGCCATCCCTCCCCGAGCGAGCCCGGTCAGTCGGGTTGGTGTGTGTACAGGGGCCCCGTCCAGGCGATCCTAGGTCGACGGAGTGAGGTACGGAACAATCGTCCGTCCGTCAGTCGGTCCCTGCGGCCGTCCTCGTGAGGCTTTTTACACATCCATCCATCGCCGAGCGGTGTGTGTGGTTTGTCCGTCTCCGACAGCTATCTGGTTGATCCTGCCAGTAGTCATATGCTTGTCTCAAAAATTAAGCCATGCATGTCTAAGTTCACACTGTCTCACGGTGAAACCGCGAATGGCTCATTAAATCAGTCGAGGTTCCTTAGATGACACAATCCTACTTGGATAACTGTGGCAATTCTAGAGCTAATACATGCTTACCAAGCTCCGACCCTTGCGGAAAGAGCACTTTTATTAGTTCAAAACCAATCGTCGTTTCCGCTGGCGGGGTTGCGGCATCCCCACTGGTGACTGGATAACTTTCTGCTGATCGCATGGCTTCATGTGCCGGCGACGCATCTTTCAAATGTCTGCCCTATCAAATGGCGATAGTACGTGACATGCCTACCATGTTTGTAATGGGTAACGGGGAATCAGGGTTCGATTCCGGAGAGGGAGCATGAGAAACGGCTACCACATCCAAGGAAGGTAGCAGGCGCGAAACTTACCCACTCCCGGCACGGGGAAGTAGTGACGAAAAATAACAATACGGGACTCTTTCGAGATCCCGTAATTGGAATGAGTACACTTTAAACCCTTTAACGAGGATCTATTGGAGGGCAAGTCTGGTGCCAGCAGCCGCAGTAATTCCAGCTCCAATAGCGTATATTAAAGTTGTTGCAGTTAAAAAGCTGGTAGTTGGATCTTAGGCGCAGGCGGGCGGTCCGGCTCGCGCCGGTTCACTGGCCGTTGTCTCCTGCCCGCTATCTCCCGCGGGTGCTCTTCGCTGAGCGTCCCAGGTGGCCAGTGTGTTTACTTTGAAAAAATTTGAGTGTTTAAAGAAGGCCTCGGCTGCCTGAATAATGGTGCATGGAATAATGGAATAGGACCTCAGTTCTATTTTGTTGGTTTTCGGAACTGGAGGTAATGATTAACAGGGACTAACAGGGGCATTCATATTGCAGCGTTAGAGGTGAAATTCTTAGATCGCCGCAAGACGAATTTGTCAAGAATGTTTTCATTAATCAAGAATGAAAGTCAGAGGCGCGAAGACAATCATATACCGTCGTAGTTCTGACCATAAACGATGCCGACTAGCGATCCGCAGGAGTTGCTTCGATGACACTGCGAGCAGCTTCCGGGAAACCAAAGTGTTTGGGTTCCGGGGGAAATATGGTTGCAAAGCTGAAACAAAGGAATTGACGGAAGGGCACCACCAAGAGTGAAGTCTGCGGCTTAATTTGACTCAACATGCCAACACTATAATGATTGACAGGCCGAGAGCAATTTCGTTGGGTCTAATAGGGAACGTGTGCTGGTATTAGACCTTCGGAAGACAGGTCAGTTTTACCCTACTAATGACAGGGCGTTGCTATGGTAATCCTGCTCAATCCGAGAGGAATCGCAGGTCTCAGACACTTGGTCCACGTACTTGGCTGAATGGTGCGAGGCTACCATCAGAGGGATTACGGCCAAACGCCTCTAAGCCGGAATCCCGCCCTGAATCTCAGCACCACTGTGACGGGAGGCAACGATATGGTTGGGACCTGGGACTCGCGTCTCAGCCCGACCCGGTCAAGCCGCAGAAAGACGTCTCTGCTGTCCCGCCGATCAAAGCGGGCAAGAAGCTGCTCGATATTCACCCCATACAGTGTTGCGGTGTGTAACCACTAGTAGAAGACTTAGTTCTCGGTCGGGGTGTCATAAGCAGTAGAGAGCAGTCACTTCACTGCGAACTGTTAAGACTCAGCCCTTGATCATGAGATATGTCCGCACACCAGGCGAACAACATCTCCGTGCCATGACCAGGCTTGTCCCCTGGTCAAATGCACTCCTGCCTCATTCTTCACCTCTCTCTGCTATCATTCATCCCAATGGACGCAGAAGAGATGCAGGCTAGCAAACATTGCACCTCTGCCCTATTGTGACAATCTCCCAGGTGGCGAGGAATGCTAGGCGTACCATCACTGCAGAGGAGCCGAGAAAATAAAGGGAGCAAGGAGATACCCCACTCACATGCATATGCTACGTTTCTGGCAGGACGTGACGATCCTGGGACACAGACACACTGGACTGCCTCTCTTCCGAGATATTTGAAAAACTAGTACATACAGTCCATCATATCATATCATATCATCACCACACCCTTTAGGCACGAGTGGTGAAGACTCGATAGTCCTGCAAGACAACTTCCTTAAGAGAGACAACTCTGACCACAAACAACTGCTGCCTTGCAGATAGGCTGGGGACAGTCAAATGCTAAGGAGGGCATCCCTACAGAAACCCCTGTTGAAATCGGATGCACTGGGCCACAGGCTTAACGAAACAGTGCAACGTATATCGCTATATGATGACGTCACAACCTAACAGAAAAAAGTATGGTCCTCATCCTGTGTAGTCCCGGCAGCGAGAGTACTGGGCCCCACGCCTCGAAGGGGCCCACCCAATGCTACTGGTGGTCACCCACCCATGTGCTGTGGAGTCAAGGCACAGGGTGATGGGGCAAAAACTATTGACCGAAAACCCAAGACCCTCAGAATACTACAGTGGAATGCGGAGGGAGTCATTAACAAAAAGATTTCCCTAACACATCACCTGCATGAAGGCAAGATTGACGTGGCATGTATCCAAGAAACGCACCTCAACAACAACCACAGATTCTCAATCAGAGGATACCAGATCTTCCGTCTCGATAGAGAAGGTCACAAAGGAGGGGTTCTGATACTGACACGTAACTGCATACCGAGTAGCGCGGTAGCTGTTAATCACACCGGACAAGCAGAAATTGTAGGAGTCGACAAAATGACACAAGAAACGAAGATCCACATCTTCATCCTGTATGGCCCACCAAACAAAGACCTGTCGCTCTCGAGTATGGAAATCAAAGACTCCAGCTGCCTAGTGGTTGGAGACTTAAACAGACACAAATCTCTATCTTATAAATAGGCCGGAGGACAGCCCCAGCTTCTATTCTAGAACATGGCATACCACCTCCACTCCAGACTTGGCCTTTTTGCATAGGTAATATTCACCACAAAATAGACCGCCAGGTGCTAAACCAATTGGCAGGTAACGACCACAGGCCAATTAGGCTTGAAATTGATATGGAAGTAGACCCACAGGAAATAAAACCGCTCCCACGTTGGAACTATAAACGAGCCGACTGGGACAGATTTGCAATGCTGACAGATGGACTGTGTGAAACCATCAACACACGAAATAACAATGTGAAACCTATGGTGGAAAGCCTAAGCAAAGCAATAATGCAAGCAGCCACGGAAACCATCCCAAGAAGGGCAAGAAAAAACTACAAGCCATATTGGAATGATGAACTGCAGAAAGCGGAGGATGAAGTCTCAAATGTTAAGAACATGGCAGAGAGAGAGCAATCTATGGAGGCAAATATCGCCTTCAAGGCCATCACGGCAAAATACAAAAGAACAATAAACCAAATAACAAGAGACAGCTGGAAATTCAAAACAGAAAGCCTCAATTTAGATAAAGAAGGGAACAAACTATGGAATTTAGTCAGAGCCATGAATGACGAAACACCATAAAATAAACAAATTACCATCAAGCAGGGCGACAACATGCTTACTGGAAAAAAAGCAGCAAACGCCTTTGTTGAACATTATGCCAGAGCAAACCACATTGATGTCCCTACAGACAGGCATACAGATATTAGTGAAGAACAAAAGAGCCACGACAACATCAAGATGGCACCAGAGGAGCACATGATGGCAAAACTAACAATGAATGAAATGGATGAGGCCATGAGAACTTTAAAGAAAAAGAAATCGCCCGGAAAAGATGAGGTAACAAACAAAATGCTGATGGGGTTGGGCTAAACAGCGAAGAGGAAGTTACTAGCAGCAGTCCTGAACCAAAGCTGGAAAAGGGGAATTGTACCGCAGGCATGGAAAGAGGCTGTACTTATACCAGTACCAAAGAAAGAAAAAGATAGAACAGATCCAAATGGATACAGGCCCATCAGTCTACTGAGCTGTGTAGGTAAACTGATGGAGCGTATGATAAGCACCAGACTGATGTGGCACCTGGAAGAAAAACGCATACTAATTCCACAGCAAGCTGGATTTAAACAACACAGATCCACTGAGAACCAGATCACTCTCATAGCACAGGAAATAGAGGATGCTTACCAGGAGAAAAAGCATACAGTAGCGGTTTGGGTGGATCTAGAGAAGGCATTTGACAAGGTGTGGAAAGAGGGACTTAAAGTCAAGCTACAAAGAAGTGAAGTATGTGGAAAAATGTACAGGTGGATCAGCCACTACCTCGAAAACAGAACAGCCAGAGTTCAAGTACAAAGGCAGATGAGCAAAAAGGTGACACTGGAGCAAGGAGTACACCAAGGTGGGATACTGTCACCCACACTTTTCCTGGTGTATATAAACAACATCACAGAGAATATACCAAGAAGAGTCCACAGCTCCATGTTTGCAGACGATCTGGCTATGTGGACCTCTGAAAAAAATCTCACTGTAGCAAGCAATCGGATGCAGCAGGCCCTAACATCGTTGGAGGAGTGGGCGAACTCATGGCTAGTCAAAATAAATGAGGAAAAAACAACATGTACGATATTCTCGCTTTCAAATAAACCCCAGAACACCAAAATAAGTCTTAACGGCAAATACCTGCGGCCAAACGACAACCCAAACTACTTGGGAGTCACATTTGATCGGTGCATGACATGGAAAAGTCAGATCGAAAGAAACCGAATGAGAGCCAGACAAAGAATGGCAATCATGAGAAAACTTGCTGGCACAAGCTGGGAAGCAGATGAAAGAATACTAAAGAAACTGTACACTGGAAGAGTGAGACTAGTTCTCGAGTATGGCATTGCAGCATGGACAACAGCAGCAAAGGCGAACTTTGATAAAATTAGCAAACTTCAAAACCAAGCCATGAGAGTTATAACAGGAGACATGAAGTCAACGCCAATTGTAGAACTTGAAAAGATTACAAATCTGCAACCAATGACCGACAGAAGAAACTGCAGAGCCCAGCAGCAAGCAGAGAAACTCAGAAGACTGACAGACCATCCAATGCATCAGAGACTAAATACATTTGGAAATGGGAAACTAAAGCGGAGAAACTTTGCAGAAATAGCCAAAGCAAAGATGAGCGAAGACCCTATGAACACGGTAACAATACCAAAGCCCATCCCTACTGTACGCAAACCTACCTGGAAGCAGCATATCATTCCGGAGGTGGTAGAAAATATACCAGTTATTGGAAATAAGAACAGCCAGACTGAAAAAGAAAGAAGAGACATAACCCTGAGGTACATAATGGAAAACTACCCAAGCATGGACTGGACCCATGCATACACCGACGTTTCTGTAACAAACACAACACAGAATGGAGGGGCAGGGGTATTCCTGAGCCTACCAAATGGTAGAAAAATAACACTGTCAGTAGCAACTGGAAAATTATCAAGCAATTTCAGAGCGGAGGCAGAGGCACTGAGAGCTGCGGTAGAAGCAATGCTGACAGGCGAAAGCAATGAAAGCCAAATAGTCTTGTTTACAGGTGCCCTGGCCGTAGTCACAGCACTAAAAAGCCAGAAAAATACTGAACTTAATGATTTAAGAGCAGTACTCTGTCAACTATGCCAGCAGTCCGCACCAAAAAGAGTAGTGGTACAGTGGGTTCCATCCCACTGTAACATCCAAGGCAACGAGGAGGCAGACAGACTGGCAAAAGAAGGTGCAAGACTACCACAACCAGATCCTAGTGTGACCTAAGAAGAGTCAAAAAGGCTTATTAGAGCCAGATACATGACCAAATGGGAAACAGAACATACTGGCTACACAAAAAACGATGCCTATTACCAGTTGAACAGAAGAGAGCAGGTCGTGGTCGTCAGACTCCGCACAGGCCACAATAGACTGAGGTACCACCTATTCATTAAATTGAAGATAGGTGGCACTGAGGAATGCATGTGTGGTACCGGAAAAATGACCGCTGAACATTTGCTGCAAAACTGCCCGACATATGAAGATCAGAGAAAGCACATGTGGCCAATCACCAGTGGCAACACTAGACAAGCTCTATGGCAGTGTCGACAGCCTCAGGATGACCGCTGCTTTTTTAAAAAAAATTCAGGTTGACGTCTGACAGCGAACGAATAAGAAGAAGAAGATTTATCACTTCCTCCTCTCAGACCCTTCATTTATCACTTCCTTCTCTCAGTCACTTCATTTACCAATTCCTCCTCTTTGTCACTTTTTATCTTATCTGCCACTTCAGCTCCTTCATTTACCTCATCTTCCTCTCAACCTTGCGCAAATCTCTCTCTCTCTTAATACCCCCTCCCCACAAACATAAACCCACTCACTGACCAGTATCTCAGCTGGAGGTCTGGTGATAGTTGGCAACACGTATACACATTCAGCAGGGAAATCTCCCCTCTTTTTGGAACTAGCAATTTCACCAGAACACCAACCAGCACTTGTGACCGCCTCTGTATTGCTAGCTGGGTCGATGATAATTAAGTCTCCTTGCTTCAGGGCCAGGAATGATGATTTTTCTATTAATAAAAATACAATACACAATGGGTAACTGAATGATCTTTTTAATTATCACAAGTACAATACAGAATGGGTGACTGATGATTTTTCTATTATTACTTCTTCTTCATTCATTCTCAATTTCTCACTACGAAGTCCTGAAAAAGGCTTTGCAAGTAGCAGGATGTTCTCTGGAGAATAGAATGCACTGTGTCATAGTTTACAGCTTCACTGCGATATTTGCACCTTTTCGGTCTGACACATCCGACTTCAGCTTGACTGCGATATTAACACACTTCAGTCAGACACATCCAACTTCAGCAGATATTTTTTAGTACCGGGTTAGCATTCCCTCTTCGATCCCTTCTCCTTAGCCAGTCTGCACTGTTGCAGCCTGCTATCCAGGATCACCACGTGGAGGTGTAGAAGGGTCTTGGCAGCTTTGGTTCGCTGGCCCTAATGCTAGTAGTCAGCTATGGGTCGCTGACCCCTGCAGCTCATGCACTGCTGCTCAGCATCTTGATCCCTATTATTACAAGTGTAATAAAGAATTGGAAACTGATGATTTTTCTATTATTAATAGAAGTACAATACAGAATTGGAAACTGATGATTTTTCTATTATTAATAGAAGTACAATACAGAATTGGAAACTGATGATTTTTCTATTATTAATACAAGTACAATACAGAATTGGAAACTGATGATTTTTCTATTATTAATACAAGTACAATACAGAATTGGAAACTGATGATTTTTCTATTATTAACCCTACCAGACCGCTGTACCCATTTTTCGGTAATTTCCTTAACTGCCGCTAAACCGCTGTACCTAATTTTCGGTACTTTGGATAGTACGTCATAAAATGCGTCAAAATCTAAAAATAACCAACCAATCGTGGTCAATCCTCGTGATTAGTCATTGCAAATGGCTGCCCCCATGTTTGAATTGATTTTGTGGGGTTTAACGTGAACAAATTCGGAAAATTGACAATGAAACGAACGGCTGATGAACCAAGCACTTCAACAGGAAAGCAAAGTAAGTCTAGGCTTATGACAGTCCAACAGGTGATCAATAATTTGGTTGATTCAGACTCTGTTCAAGTGAAACAGACAGTGAGAGCTCGAGTGATGAGATGAAGGCTTTTCTTGGACTGAGGATCTATATGGAATACTTATGTATAAAGCCCGGCTATCAGGATTATTGGACAAATGAGGGCTCTTTGTTGGGTTTACTCCCGGATTTCGAAATGTTTAATGACTCGAGACAGATTCTTGGCCTTTTGCTGGTTGGATTGGCACACAAAGGTGGAATATTGACGCTAGATGAAAGGTAAACCTATTTTCTACAATGTCTCCAAGTTACATCTTATTCTAACCACTTGTTTGCATGTAACTAACATTTTTCTAAATCATGTTGGTTTTTTCTCTTTAATGCTCAGGAACCCAGGAATGGGGGACAGTTGGGTTCAGGGCCTTAGGTCTGGTAGGGTTAATACAAGTACAATACAGAATTGGAAACTGATCAAGTACAATACAGAATTGGAAACTGATGATTTTTCTATTATTAATACAAGTACAATACAGAATTGGAAACTGATGATTTTTCTATTATTAATAGAAGTACAATACAGAATTGGAAACTGATGATTTTTCTATTACCAAATAGAAGTACAATACAGAATGGGAAACTGATGATTTTTCTATTATTAATAGAAGTACAATTCAGAATTGGAAACTGATGATTTTTCTATTTTAATACAAGTATAATACAGAATGGGAAACTGATGATATTTCTATTATTAATAGAAGTACAATACAGAATAGGAAACATGATTTTTCTATTACCAATAGAAGTACAAATACAGAATGGGAAACTGATGATTTTTCTATTATTAATAGAAGTACAATACAGAATTGGAAACTGATGATTTTTCTATTTTAATACAAGTACAATACAGAATGGGAAACTGATGATATTTCTATTATTAATAGAAGTACAATACAGAATAGGAAACATGATTTTTCTATTACCAATAGAAGTACAAGTACAGAATGGGAAACTGATGATTTTTCTATTATTAATAGAAGTACAATACAGAATGGGAAACTGATGATATTTCTATTATTAATAGAAGTACAATACAGAATAGGAAACATGATTTTTCTATTACCAATAGAAGTACAAATACAGAATGGGAAACTGATGATTTTTCTATTATTAATAGAAGTTAAATACAGAATTGGAAACTGATGATTTTTCTATTTTAATACAAGTACAATATAGAATTGGAAACTGATGATTTTTCTATTTTAATACAAGTACAATACAGAATGGGAAACTGATGATATTTCTATTATAAATAGAAGTACAATACAGAATAGGAAACATGATTTTTCTATTATTAATAGAAGTACAATACAGAATGGGAAACATGATTTTTCTATTATTAATACAAGTACAATACAGAATTGGAAACTGATGTTTTTCTATTATTAATAGAAGTACAATGCAGAATTGGAAACTGATGATTTTTCTATTATTAATACAAGTACAATACAGAATGGGAAACTGATGATATTTCTATTATAAATAGAAGTACAATACAGAATATGAAACATGATTTTTCTATTATTAATAGAAGTACAATTCAGAATTGGAAACATGATTTTTCTATTATTAATACAAGTACAATACAGAATTGGAAACTGATGATTTTTCTATTTTAATACAAGTACAATACAGAATTATAAACTGATGATTTTTCTATTATTAATTGAAGTACAATACAGAATGGGAAACATGATTTTTCTATTATTAATACAAGTACAATACAGAATTGGAAACTGATGATTTTTCTATTATTAATACAAGTACAATACAGAATTGGAAACTGATGATTTTTCTATTATTAATAAAAGTACAATATAGAATGGGAAACTGATGATTTTTCTATTATTAATACAAGTACAATACAGAATTGGAAACTGATTTTTTTCTATTATTAATAGAAGTACAATACAGAATTGGAAACTGATGATTTTTCTATTATTAATAGAAGTACAATACAGAATTGGAAACTGATGATTTTTCTATTATTAATAGAAGTACAATACAGAATTGGAAACTGATGATTTTTCTATTATTAATACAAGTACAATACAGAATTGGAAACTGATGATTATTCTATTATTAATACAAGTACAATACAGAATTGGAAACTGATGATTTTTCTATTTTAATACAAGTACAATACAGAATTATAAACTGATGAATTTTCTATTATTAATTGAAGTACAATACAGAATGGGAAACATGATTTTTCTATTATTAATACAAGTACAATACAGAATTGGAAACTGATGATTATTCTATTATTAATACAAGTACAATACAGAATGGGAAACTGATGATTTTTCTATTATTAATAGAAGTACAAAACAGAATTGGAAACAGATGATTTTTCTATTATTAATACAAGTACAATACAGAATTGGAAACTGATGATTTTTCTATTATTAATACAAGTACAATACAGAATTGGAAACTGATGATTTTTCTATTATTAATACAAGTATAATACAGAATGGGAAACTGATGATTTTTATATTATTAATAGAAGTACAATACAGAATTGGAAACTGGTGTATTTTCTAGTTGTAACAGAAAATGACCTTTGTTAATAAGTAAAAAATGTTGCTGTTGGTTTTTTTCTATGTTTTAAAAAACATGCACATTTTTTTATGTATAATAATGGCATGGTTGTCACTACTAACAAAATAATTGGTTTTTATTATTCTATGTCCTCTGCACTTCAATTTGATATATAATGTGTTCATAAAAATATTGACAACAATATTTAGGTTTAAACACAGACACTCAATTGTTTAAAACTAGCACACAAACAAATAATGGCACAGGGTGCTAACAAATCCAGGAGAAAGAGTTAAGGTCATTCTTGAACTCTTTGTATGAAAAAAAAAAAGTTTCAACAGCAGCCACTGCCATCACAGATGAAGTGTTTGAAATATTATTGTACTGGGTATTGGCTTTTTCTGAGGTAGGGACCTTAGACCTAATTTTACCGCACTTAACTATGAGCTAGGTGCGCATTTACTGGTAAGACTGAAGATTGTTGAGACCAGTGACTGAACCTGTGCCAAAACTCCTATGCATAGCTCTGAAAAAAGACTGCACTCCCGGGGGCTGTTGAAAATAGGAAATGTGTAGCTATTAAATTCCACCAACAGTATTGGCTTGACTGAGGAATAAAGGTCGCCTCAGTGTGCATGCTAGGCTTTTATTACACCCTACTGAAATAAAACTTTCTAGACACCAGCAATGTTTGAACCCTCGTCTCCAGACTAGCAGACCAGTATCCTTATCTCAGCCCCTCGTTCCTCTATTTTGAGATGCTCAATGTAAACAATGTTACAGAAATAAGTATGTGTCATTTTTATGTTGTCAGGACAAGATGATGTCACCAGCATTTGGGTTAGGTGCAACATACTGACCAAGACTCCACCTTATATCCAAGCTATGCACTTGGAAACAGATTGGCTAATGAGTTGGGCTTTGACACAGTGATCCCCATATTATACTATAGTTTGGAGGTTCCTGGCCCACCTTCTTCACTATGTCCTAGGTACATATCTTGTTTACCTAGTTCACCCATTGCTGCTTGCAGTTGTCTGATCAGGTCAGGTCATCCGGGCCCACATGAAGACATTTCCACAAGCCCACACCATCCCTCTCTATCAGCAGCTGCTGTCTGTGTCTCCTCTGGTCAGAGATTGGTCCAGCCTTTTATTTTGTCCTCCTACCTCTTTTTTGGGACGACCTCTTTATCGTCTACCTTGCAACTTTTTGTGTAGGATCGTATTTGCAAGACTATTTTATCTCTATATGTGCCCGTACCGAGCAAGTTTCCTTCTTTTGACAGTTTTCAAGAGGTCTTCAAAAGGCCCTATTGCTGTTGTAATTCTTTCTCGTATTTCCTCATTTGTAACTCGATCTTTGTACGCTATGTTTAGACGTCACCGGAAACTTCTAATTTCCAAGACCTGTATCCTCCGCTGCAGATCAGCTGTAATTGTCCAGTTGTTGTAGACAATGTATTTTGTCATTTTTTTTTATTGCTGTGGATGTTTTGTTGTGACATGCTTGCTTTGCTCCTTTTTCTTTTTTCTGGCACTTGAATGCTTGAGCCCTTCAGAAATGTTTGGATCCACACTTGACATTCTGCAATACTGGAACCCTAGTATTCAATCAGGCAGATCAGTGTGTGATGCCAGGTAGCCAAAAGCTATCCTTTTGTTGTGCGAATCTACTTGGACACACACTATGGAAAGAACCACCAAACTTGGCCAGATAGGTCCTGACATGGAATCCACAGGGAAATACCCTGGATGGGGAAAAAGACAAATAAAGACATTCATTAAGAGCTGAACATAGAAAGAACTAATTTATCCATTCCATTTTGGCTAGAAATTGTTAATACTTTGGTCACATCAAGAGACACAACGGTCTTGAGAGAACAGTGATGGAAGGTATGGTACCAGGCATAAGAGGTAGGGGTAGACCAAGAAAACAATGGCACCAAGATATTTAGGAATGCCTGAGTATGACTGTGGCAGAGGCTGGAGCTTTGGCAAGAGAAAGAGTTTCTTTCAGACAGCCTGTGATGAGAGCGACGTTCTATAAAGGACATGCTACATGAAGATGATGGGGAAGAGGAACAGAGGTAGCAACAGGTATTGATTGATTGATTGAACAGGCAGCCATGTAACTCACACTGGAAGCTGTATCTAAACTCTAAGGACAATGGTCCAGGTAAAGCTGTATCATAAACAGCATCATCAAGTCAAATAATATGTAAGTAAAGCAATATGAAATACCTGGTGGCTGATAATCCTGTATTGCGATAACATATTTGGATCTCTTCTTTAGACCGTCTAGGAAAGTGGCAACAAGGACACTGATGTCCTCAGCATTGGATGATTGGAACGTGTATTCATCTCCCTTGATTGTAACCAGGGTGAAGTTTTGGCCATGCATCTTGCCTGTTCTGGTTGTGGTTATAAACATAAAGAAAATTATATATATGATAACATTGCCATGAGATGACAGATGACATTAAATAGTCGCTTCTCTTCGACCATAGTTGTAGATGCTTTCTTTTATTTTTCTTGTGATACGACGCATGCATGTGTGCGTGGGAACGTACATACATATATCATTGTTTAAACTTAGGAGATTATATATATATATTTATATAGTCTTAGACAACCTGTACTTCTACAGGGGCGGTTGTCTTTGTGCAGGTCCTAGTTCTGGCGTGAGCTGGATTTAGTCGGTAGGAGTATTTCCTGCTTAGCTGGTTAGGCTCGAGCGGCTTATTATTCTGGTGCGTTGGGACAAGTGTCGTGGAGGGTGGTTAACCGATGTGCGAGTCCATCTTAATAGACTTAAACACTAGAACACTAGAACAAAGTAGACCCGGAGCCTGTTAGGTGCCATTTATACTGCACTTTACAAGCCACCTAGTCATGACCGGTGTTATACCATATCACACAGTTAGTCGCTTCTTACGACATGCTCTCTATGGGGCAGTGGTGCTATTCTTGTCCTTGTCACAAAGACCTCGGCAGACCACCCATCTGGTTTATCAGTCCTGATATTGACTGGTTGTAATGTAAGGTTGTCTGAGCATGTCTCTCCATCTTGCTTTATCCTCTGGATAATCAGTCCTGAGACTGGTTGTAAGGTTGTCTTATCATGTCTCTCCAATTAACCCAATCCCCTGCAGCTCTATTAATTTCGATATTTCTCCATTAATGATTATATTACTTTGCCTATGTTGCTTGGCTATTACCATAGTCTTTGTCCTTAATCTGTTTATTTTCATGTCATACTCTTTGAGCATGCTGTTAATCTTTTTCAAGCAACCTTTGCAATGCTGCTACTGATCCTCTCACTTATAGCTTTGATCATCAGCACATTTGATGGCATTAACTTTCATGCCATTGACATTGACACCCCTATTACAACTCTGAACAAAATAAGGAAGTCTTGAAGAAATTATGGATACAAAAAAAATTGATAAACAAAATCAATCTGACAGTCCAACAGGTTTTGGTCACATAAAAAGACATAATGCCCTGGAGAAAACAACACTGGAAGAAAAGATGGAGGACAAAAGTTTCAGAGGTTAGCAGCCCTATGAGTGGGAAGATAACAGCAAAAGATGGACAGAGAAAAGCCTGGCAAGAGACAAATGATGTTGGAGATTCACTGCAGCTGAACTTCGCTGTGAAGATGGCACTTGAACTAACATATTTACATACAAGCAAACATTAGGTACATGTTTACTTCATTACATCTTTGTTCTGGAACTCTTGGCCATGATATGGTCAAAGATATTTGAATTCAGCATCCATTTCTATACATTTGTATGAGACATTTGAAATGTTTGAGAGGTTGTTATATATATGTGCAATTTGTTTCATATCACTACAATCATAATAGTCTGCCTCCATCTTTTTCCATTATATTTAGACAATATCAAGTTTATCATTTTCATATAATTGCATATCAACTACATGTTAGGAAATAATGTGTGTTTTATTATTTATCATTCATTATTTGATAACACTTTTGAATTTTTGAAAAACATTTTTCACATGTTTTTCTTTGGTGAAATACACAATGTCAGTAGGTAGTCAGTGATTTAACAGAACAGTAGAAGCCCATTTCTTGTAGAATGTGCTAAATGACACCTACCTGCTAAAGCTGACAGTTTTTATCTCAGGGAAGGACAGCTCAAGCAACACCTGCTCCTTGTCATCAACTACGTACACACCTGTCCAGTTGACAGCAATGATAGCATCATCCTTTGGTAGGCTGGGTCCTGATAACTTACGGGTTTCATAGAATCTAGAGAACAGCAGCGGCCACTTGAACTTGGCGTAGTTGATAACATCTTCTTTCACCTGTATAAGTGAGACATGAGAAATGTTTCTAACAATAATGTATATGGTAATACTGACTATATATGTCATTGGTAGATGTAGACAAAAAGAAATTGTGCAAAGAGTTAGCAGAACTTGAAGTTCAAATACTGATAAGTGATAATGCTCTGGATGATCATCAACAGCTGATAAATGATAGCACCGTACTCTGAAGGATCATGAATAGCTGACAAGCAATAATACTCTGAGGGATCATGAATAGCTGACAAGCAATAATACTCTGAAATATCATGAATAGTTGACAAGCAATAATACTCTGGAGGATCATGAATAGCTGAAAAGCAATAATACTCTGGAGGATCATGAATAGCTGACAAGCAATAATACTCTGGAGGATCATAAATAGCTGACAAGCAATAATACTCTGAAGGATCATGAATAGCTGACAAGCAATAATACTCTGAAGGATCATGAATAGCTGACAAGCAATAATACTCTGAAGGATCATGAATAGCTGACTGGCAATAATACTCTAAAGGATCATGAATAGCTGACAAGCAATAATACTCTGAAGGATCATGAATAGCTGACAAGCAATAATACTCTAAAGGATCATGAATAGCTGACAAGCAATAATACTCTGGAGGATCATGAATAGTTGACAAGCAATAATACTCTGAAGGATCATGAATAGCTGACAAGCAATAATACTCTGAAGGATCATGAATAGCTGACAAGCAATAATACTCTAAAGGATCATGAATAGCTGACAAGCAATAATACTCTGGAGGATCATGAATAGCTGACAAGCAATAATACTCTAAAGGATCATGAATAGCTGACAAGCAATAATACTCTGGAGGATCATGAATAGCTGACATGCAATAATACTGTAAAGGATCATGAATAGCTGACATGCAATAATACTCTGAAGGATCATGAATAGTTGACAAGCAATAATACTCTGAAGGATCATGAATAGCTGACAAGCAATAATACTCTGGAGGAAAACATGAATAGCTGACAAGCAATAATACTCTGAAGGATCATGAATAGCGGACAGGCAATAATACTCTGGAGGATCATGAATAGCTGACAAGCAATAATACTCTGGAGGATCATGAATAGCGGACAGGCAATAATACTCTGGAGGATCATGAATAGCTGACAAGCAATAATACTCTGGAGGATCATGAATAGCGGACAAGCAATAATACTCTGAAGGATCATGAATAGCTGACAAGCAATAATACTCTGGAGGATCATGAATAGCTGACAAGCAATAATACTCTGGAGGATCATGAATAGCTGACAAGCAATAATACTCTGGAGGATCATGAATAGCGGACAAGCAATAATACTGTAAAGGATCATGAATAGCTGACAAGCAATAATACTCTGGAGGATCATACTGACTTACTTAGTCGCTCCTCTTCTACTGAAGACCAATGAACACCAGGCTTTCCTCAGTTGTCTTCCTCATGGTATGGTCCAAGTGTAGTACTTGTTCTTTTATTGATTGTCCAATGTTGTGATCAATACTGACTTTTGGTCATCCTGGGGGTCTGGGTCATTGATACTTTGCTTCCCATGACTGCCATGGCAGTTGATTTCTTTTATTCTATAGACATGGCCAAACCACAGAGGTTGAGATTGCTCCAAAGTATATTTTTCTATATTTATGCACACTGCCTGATTGCAGACCTCGTCTCTTCCTGTTACTTGGACTATGTTTCTCAGATATCTCATTTCTGAGATTTGGAGCTGGTTTTTCTGAATTCTGGTCATGATTCACATACGTAAGTCAAAATTGGTACAAAGGTGGAGCGATATACAATTCAGCTATGTTATTTTTCTTACTTATTTTTCTTTCACTCATTAAGGAAACCAGCTGATAGCTTCACAAGGCAATCTCTATTCTGGAACCCCAGAGACAAGAAAAGTAGAGGCATTTCTACTTATTCATGATGGGAAGATCTTGAAGCGAATATCAAAGAGACTGAGAAAATGTGAATAGAGCTGGCACATATGGTCCAAGAAAGGAAGGCTTGGTGTGTATTTGTTGAAGACCTATGCTCCAGAGAGAGCTGAAAGATTTTGACTGATTGATTGTATACTGACTGCTAAGTTTATCAGAGAAAATGATGTTATTTGAGGGTATACATTGTATGGCTATGAAAATAAGCGGGACACAGGCCACCAAGTTTATGATGTGGGAAAAGTGGGATTATTGGGATAATAAATCAACAAGAGGACACAGACCACCAAGTTTATGATGTGGGAAAAGTGGGATTATTTGGGAGAATAAATCAACAAGAGGACACGGACCACCAAGATTATAAAGGGGAAAAAGTGGGATTATTTGGGAGAATAAATCAACAAGAGGACACAAACCACCAAGTTTATAATGGGGGAAAAGTGGGATTATTTGGGAGAATAAATCATCAAGAGGACACAGACCACCAAGTTTATGATGTGGGAAAAGTGGGATTATTTGGGAGAATAAATCAACAAGAGGACACGGACCACCAAGTTTATGATGTGGGAAAAGTGGGATTATTTGGGAGAATAAATCAACAAGAGGACACGGACCACCAAAATTATAAAGGGGAAAAAGTGGGATTATTTGGGAGAATAAATCAACAAGAGGACACGGACCACCAAGATTATAAAGGGGAAAAAGTGGGATTATTTGGGAGAATAAATCAACAAGAGGACACGGACCACCAAGTTCATAATGGGAAATGCGGGCCACCATACTTATGAGAAACGTAGATGATGTTATTTGGGAGGGAAGGGCAAGAAGAAGAACAAGAATTAGACGTAGAAAAAGGAATGCATTCACAAAAGGAAAAACTTTGCAAAAAAGAAATAATATAACTACTTTTCTTTTTGTGTTTCATTTTGTTCACATGTTCTTTACCTTAGAAGGTTCAACCTTTACATTTTGAAAGTAAGGAGTCTTGAGTTTACTAATAGCAGCATTCACCCACATCTGAAGTGCATTAGGTTTCTGCAGGTAGGACTCAGGAATATAAGAGGGCAGCAGAGACTGCATTCGTTGAGGATCTATGTTCGCACCGTACTCTAAGAAGTACTGTTGAGCTGCAATCATGGCCAGGTCATCATCCTGACAAGTAGAAGGTTTCATTTTACTATATTATCATTGTGATTTTTTTTAATGAGGACCATGTGGCTGAATATCTTTTAATCAGGAGACAAGGGTTCAAATCTTGATGAGGCCATGCCTTTTTTTCTCTAATCGTGAAAAAGATAAAAACCTAACCTATACAATGTGTAGTTACTGCCAAAGCAATCAATCTTAGTTATTATGTATCCCAGGTGCATGTTGGAATACTTGGAATCCTGGTATTCAAACAGGCATGTTAATGTCTATTGCCAGGTAACTGAAGGTAGTAGGTATTTTAAACCTCCTGCGGTTTACTAGATCTGGGGGAAGTTAAAGATAATTTGGAGAGATTTTCAACTAGAATTTTTAAATTGTGTCCGGACAGCAGTCATTAAGCCTACTCTTTTTTATTTCAAGTTGCCAAGGGATTTTTAACATGCTCAACACTGAACACAGGACTCTGATCTCACTACCCAGAGATAAAGGGAATTTATACCAGAAGATCCACATGAAAAAATCCATATCTCCACCATGATTCGATAACCGCGGCCTCCGGCAACCTTACCTTGAGACCACTGAGTCCCCTCTGGTGTATCTCAGTAATGAAAATAGATACTGTGATGACACATATACATATCTGGACCATTGTTACTTTGCTTCCCATAACTGCCATGGCAGCTGATTTCTTTCATTCTGCCATACCATTATATAAGTAGCATGTCCTTTGCAGAACGTCGCTTCTTACAACAACCAACCTATTTGGCTGTTATAAGTTTCTTGACACGTCATTTTGAAACTTTCTACTTTACTCGTACACATACTAGAGTGACAGGCATACATGACCATACTAAGCGGATGACCACACTGAAACCATTCCTTTTTAGATAGGTTTCACATCTTCACTACACACAAAAATGGATAACAGAGCATGCTCCCCTTTGGTGCATGTCACTAGTACAGTAGCCATCTTTAGAAGACTATTATGATGTCATGTGGCTTTGTCTGCAGTGTTAATACTACAAGCAGGACACATCTGAAGTCCTTAAGAACGATACTGCCAACTTACATGAAAATGGCAAAGTGTTTCACGTTTCTATAACAATTGTAAGGCTTCCACTTGAAGGCCCTAATATGTTTTATCAATATGTTCCTTGTATAGAGGCGCAACACCCAAGTAGTTTCTGGGAAGGAATTAATATGTCCACTGTAACCTTGTGCATGGGCCTAGAAACCTTCATCATAAAAACCAAAATGATACCCAATCCACCACTAAAAAAGTACACTTAAGTACTTGGATACAGACTTCCTGTGAGGGGGTAAGCTGCAGTCGTCAACTTATGATGCTTTATATGGAGGGAAGAAGAGAGAACTGAGGGATATCTTCTTCTTCTTCTTCATCGTACGCTGTTTACAGCCATATTTACGTTGCACTGTTTTATTTTGCTAAGCCTGTGGCTCAGTGCATCCGATTTCAACAGGCGTTTCTGTAGAGATGCCCTCCTTAGCCTTTGGCTGTCCCCTGCAAGCCTATCTGCAAGGCAGCACTTGTTTTTGGTCAGAGTTGTCTCTCTTAGGGAAGTCTTGCAGGACTAACGAGTCTTCCCCACTCGTGTCTATAGGGTTTGGCAATGATATGATATGATGGACTATGTACTGAACTGAGGGATATAATAATAGGTCTCTATATCTTTGCACAGATCTCAAAATTTGATTCTTCTTCATGGCATGCTCCTTTTAAGCATAATAATCTTATGCTAGCGACAATGAGACTAACGTCTGGTCAGGTAAAACACAATGATCAGACAATGTTAGCCAGGGTCAGGAGAAATATACTGGTCAAGACCTTTACCTGACCTCCTCATTAGTCATCCTGGAAACGGGCTGTTGTTGAGGACAGCAGTCTGGCTAACAAGGTGAGGTTCAACGTGATCCCCGCAATAGTGAGCGACACGCAGATGAAGCCAAGCATAGCACAACCGCCTGGAGGACCCCGGTCCACCTTCATCAGCAAGCTCAGGATGTGAGGAAAACTACGACAACCCGCCACTTAACACCTTTTTTTAGGGTGCACAAAAGAGTAACCTAATCATTGTGGGCATTCGAAAACAACAACAACAACGTTATGCTATGTTTTAGTTTTTAGATCATTGGTCAATGACTTGCAAAGTAATCAATGTCCATCACAGCTGGTGTGTGCATATTCTTGGTCACCCTTAACAAACAAATCTTGGTTGGTGATAGTGTATTGCCAGAAAATGATACGAAACTTTCTTAGAAAGACAATAATTTAGATATTTATTTTTGTATTTTACAATTAGGCTCCTTTTAGCTTGGCATATTCACTTTCTGTAAATATTTATATTCGTGCTAACTTCATAGCCAGGATAACCAGTGGGAAAACAGGTTGTTTGAATTCAGAAATTTTCCTGATCCTGGATGAATTACCACCTTATAGCTTATAAGGTTCATCTACCTATAGCATTCTGGTTTAGGGCATCGAGAAATTTATCCCGTCAGTAAGAACAAGGCCACCCATTGAGAATCTCATAAACTTAGCTATTCCTGTCAGAGAACATGTGTTGGATATACTTTTGGAGAATTGAAAGGATTAGCAGCTTATCATCAATGCTCCTCGTGGCTCTATGACAACACTTTGCACACTTACGTACTTTACTCTCTGTGCCTGGCAACCTCACAAAGTATTGGAGCAGAAATTAGCTGCCCTGGAAGCTCTATCATTTGCTGCCATGAGATCTACCAAAGTACATGGTTCTTGCATTCTTGGGCAGTTATACAGATGTTCGGGGGTCTTGGATGTCCTCCGCTTTCACAGACATTGTCATCCCTACATCCCAATTTTTTCAAGTTCATTCTACATTTTGACACTTCCGTTCATAATCTATTCAGGGCTCTCCACACAGGGTATGAAATATTTTGCCCTGTCACAAGTTCCTCGCCATATCTTTGATGCCATTTTTATGTGCGGTTTTGCCCAGGTTTCTGGTTTGTGAATTGTACAGTTTGAAGGAAACTTTTCTTTGATTTCAGTTGTTCCATTTCTGGATTATATCCAAAAAGGGGGTGACTGATCACAGGACTGCTTTTTCCCTTTGACTTCTGAGGCAGCACATCTCCTGATTTCTGGTGATTGCATAAACTTTTCCCATTGGTGTTGGCTTAAGGTACCCTGTTACAATGCAACATGCGCCATTTATTACCAAATCAACATGTCTAGTATGTGCTGACTCGTTCTATACTGGCATGGATATTATGCTGCAGAAATTCACAATGCAAAGGTCTATATGCGCAACACCGATGGTGATGCTACCCACTCTGAGTTTGTTAGCTTACACAGTATGTTATTTCTTGCACTAACTTTTTGTTTCAATGTCTTACAGTGTTCCTTATAGGACAATGTGTGAACTTGATAGACTTAAAATATAACATTCTAAATTTCAAATTTGTTCCTTTATACAATATCTAAATGTCCCTAACATTTCTCCTTATTATTGATTTCTCTTTCTCTCAATTTTCATAGACATAAAAAGTTTGAAAAGCTAGTGTTCTTATCAAACAATCAGTGAAGGTTACTTCTTTTCATTGTTTATGTAGTTGCAATAGCTTTTTCTCACACATTCTTCATTTGCTTTCTCATGTCATTATCTCATCTTATCTCCTCTATCCACTTGTGTCATTAGACAATGAGTTTCATTATTCATTCATGTGCTTTATCTGCTACTGCTCTTTTCAACCCATGCATCTGTAGCATTTCTTTCCAAGTCATCTTTATCTTGATCTTTCTCTTGCCCTGAAGCTCTGTTGTTTTAGGATTGTGTAGATGGTAGGTTTGGAGACATTATTATCATATGACCAATACCATTTAATTATGTTTGTAAATATATGCTATGCACGATATTGTTACACATCTCTGTCAGAATTATTTGTCTCTCACTCTCTCTTCTAGTGGCCCTAGCCCCTTATGTAAGTATATTATTTCCCAATGAGCTTTCATTCTTGTACCTTGGTCAGAGTTAATAACTGGCACAAATAACATCTCATCTTTACCATCCAAAAATTACACAGCCAATAAATATAAAATCAACAAACAACACAGATAATCGGAATTCCATAAGTCGATTAAAATACCATCATTTAATCACAGTCAATCAGAATCCCCTCAATAAATCACACAACCAACTGAAAACCCATCAACAAATTCCACAACCAACTAAATCCCATCAACAAATCCCACAACCAACTAAAATCACATCAACAAATCACACAACCAACTAAAATCCCATCGTTCAATCACAGTCAATTAGAATCCTCTCAACAAATCCCATAGCCAACTAAAATACCATTAACAAATCCCACAACCAACTAAATCCCATCAACAAATCCCACAACCAACTAAAATCCCATCAACAAATCCCACAACCAACTAAAATCCCATCAACAAATCCCACAACCAACTAAATCCCATCAACAAATCCCACAACCAAATAAAATCCCATCAACAAATCCCACAACCAACTAAAATCCTCTCAACAAATCCCACAACCAACTAAAATCCCATCAACAAATCCCACAACCAACTAAAATCCCATCAACAAATCCCACAACCAACTAAAATCCTCTCAACAAATCCCACAACCAACTAAAATCCCATCAACAAATCCCACAACCAACTAAAATCCCATCAACAAATCCCACAACCAACTAAAATCCCATCGTTCAATCACAGTCAATCAGAATCCTCTCAACAAATCCCACAACCAACTAAAATCCCATCAACAAATCCCACAACCATCTAAAATTCCATCAACAAATCACACAACCTACTAAATTCCATCCACAAATCCCACAACCATCTAAAATTCCATTAACAAATCCTACAACCAACTAAAATCCCATCAACAAATCCCACAACCAACTAAAATCCCATTAACAAATCACACAATCATCTAAAATCCCATCAACAAATCACACAACCATCTAAAATCCCATCAACAAATCACACAACCATCTAAAATCCCTTAAAACAAATCACACAACCAACTAAAATTCTATCACCAAATCACACAACCATCTAAAATCCCATAAAAAAATCACACAACCATCTAAATTCCCATCAACAAATCACACAACTATCTAAAATCCCATCAACAAATCACACAACCATCTAAAATCCCATCAAAAAATCACACAACCATCTAAAATCCCATCAACAAATCACACAACCATCTAAAATCCCATCAACAAATCACACAACCATCTAAAATCCCATCAACAAATCACACAACCATCTAAAATCCCATCAACAAATCACACGGCCAATAAAAATGTCATCAGCCAATAAAAATCCCATCAACCAATCACATCCTATCTTATATTAATCAATATAGAGAAACCATCTACTTTACAAAGAAAAATCATTACCTTGTCACACCTGTACTCTCCAAATGTGATACCTCGAACAACCTGAAACAAACAATATGCAGCCAACCTTTATAAAAAATGCATGCACCTTTATTTTTAAAATGTATCCATTAAATATTTTGTCATAGGTCTCAGATTCAAGTTAGAACACTCATCTATACTGTTCTATATTGATTGAATCTAATCTGTTAGATGTCATAGAGAAGTGCAATCTTCATCTATGTACAACCTCTGTGAACATTTCTAATTGTTAATAATTGATATGGACAATATACTAGAATAGTGTCCCTTCCTGGGACAGGAAGAATAGGGTGGCTACATCCTAGTCTGCATGTCATACAAGATGACCAAGGGGTCCATAATGCCATCAACCTTGCATACTGCCTTTCACAACCTTTTTTGGCTCTGAGGTGGCAATCTGGTACCTCTTTAATGAAGTTTTGAAATCATATGCAGGTCCAGCAGAGAGGGATGCCCGACAGGACAAAGCAGGAGTGTGTACAACCAGCAAACTCAGGAAACCATTAGTATATACACATTTCGTGATTTACTCATTTCTTAGGGTCTAATTTGGTCCACTTGTTCCTTACCTTAGAAAGTTCAACCTTTCCATTTTGAAAGTACGGAGTCTTGAGTTTACTAATAACAGCATTCACCCACACCTGAAATGTATTAGGCTTCTGCAGGTAGGAGTCAGGAATATAAGTGTAGAATAGAGCAGAAATAACCTTTTTATCTTTGAGGAACTCTTGAAACCATTTTCAAAATGTTACGTTATGGTGTGTTATACAAAATAGTCATCAATCCACTTCTTGTACCCAGTCATTGATCAGATGGTAAAGGGTATGAAATATGATGGTTCTTGTAGCTTCATGATTGCACACACTCCTGTACCACCCTTTCAGACTTGCTTCCTTTCCATTCCGAGCTATTTTGTTGAACTCTGCTCATGAGATCCTAGCTGGCCTGACCTACTTTTTCCCCCATTCTTAAATCAGGTGTTACTTTGACCTCCTTACTACTCTATTCACCTCAGATCTGATGCAATGAAGTCTCTAAAATTTCTTTAAAGATTCCAAACTTAACTTGTTAAGTCAACCAATCAGTCATATACTAAACCATTTACCTACCTGTTGATAAATCAGATTAGTAGCCACAGCATCTTCCCCAGGTTCATGCCACGGTGTAAAAATCTCTTTTCGAAAGAACAGCTTCCATGGAGCATTCCTCTCTTGAGCACCTTGTTCCTTGGCATACTGCTCACACTGGGAGATGGCATCCATCACATGGTCCCCTCCACTTCCTAATGATGACACCTGCAGCAATAAGAATCTCTGATTAAAACGTCTTTAAGATAAGATCCATTTTGTTCATTAATTTTGTTCTGCATTAGGTATTTTAATTCTTGGCATCTGTGAAGTAAATGTTCGTCTTCACTATTTGGAGTACAAACATGGACAATAAACAAACGGAGAAGAAATTTAATGCCTCTGAAATATGGATATAGAATAATGGGGCACATCTCGTAGAATAAAAAGCTAACAAATAAGGAAGGAACTCTTGGAGAAAATATGGATGCAAAGAGAATTGATGAACAAAATCAGACTAAGACAGTTAAGATATTTTTGTCACAATAAAATACATAACACCTAGCTGAAAACAATGCTGGAAAAAAAGTTGAAAGGCAAACATGCCAGAGATGAACAATGCTATAAGTGAGAGGAGAACATCAAAAGATGAACAAGGAAAAGCAGATTGTACCATCAAGGCAAGAGACAGGAAATCTTGGAGATCCATTGCAGCCAACCTTCAAAGTAGAAATGGCACTTGAACTGAACTGAGTAGTAGTGGTTAGAGAAATGGCTTCTTACAGCAAATGTAATGGGTTCTCCTTCTTCTTTGTACACGTGTCAGACATCAACCTTTATTTCTTCTAAAAAAACAGCGGTCATCCTGAGTCTGTCGACACTGCCATAGAGCTTGTCTAGTGTTGCCACTGGTGATGGCCACATCTGCTTTCTCTGATCCTCGTATGTCGGGCAGTTTTGCAGCAGATGTTCAGCGGTCATTTTCCCAGTACCGCATGTGCATTTGTCAGTGCCACCTATCTTCAAAGTATTGAATAGGTGGTACCTCAGTCTATTGTGGCCAGTGCGAAGTCTGAAGACAACGACCTGCTCTCTTCTGTTCAACTGGTAATAGGCATCGTTTTTTGTGTAGCCAGTATGTTCTGTTTCCCATTTGGCCAAGTATCTAGCTCTAATAAGCCTTTTTGACTCTTCGTATGTCACACTAGTATCTGGTTGTGGTAGTCTTGCACCTTCTTTTGCCAGTCTGTCTGCCTCCTCGTTGCCTTGGATGTTACAGTGGGATGGAACCCACTGCACCACTATTTTTGGTGCGGACTGCTGGCATAGTTGACAGAGTACTGCTCTTAAATAAATGTAATGGGTTCAATTCATGGTCTTAACATGCTCTAATCTGCTCGGCTGCAAACGGGCATCTGACTTTCTGTTAGGGAAGGGAAAGTAAAGAACCGGGAGCGATACAGGTATACACATCTCCAAAATAATAAAGTCTCCAACACTTCATCCCTGAAGACAGTGATTGAAATGTGACCACCTTTTTACTGTGAAATTCTCCTGTGTAGATCTCAAGAGCTACTTTACTAAGGAGAAAACTTTATGCCTACTGAAATCAACTGTCTATGCTGTACAAGACCACTAAGATCAAGAGTTAGCAACCAAATCATGTAAAACAAGAAGCTATAGAAAAAACACTGCTGCTTCAGGACAACTACTTCATTTGGCACGTGCTTCCATCAAAGAGGCCAAATACAGTGGATATCCATGCCTAACGGAGTGCAATAGGGATGATGACGAAGATGATGATGATGATGACGAAGATGATGACGACGAAGGTGATGAAGACTGTAGTTATCATCTATGAACTATCATATTTTTCTCATTTTCTGCTTTTTTCTTGGTGAATGATTCACCTTTTCTTTCCATATATAGCACAGAGCCAGCCCTACAGCTAACTCCTTTACAGGAAGCTTATATTTGAGCATTTGCAGTGGCAGTTTCATTTAAAAGATTTTACATGATGAAGCTGCTAGTCCTACGCACAACCCTCTTCAGCTGCCTTTTACTACATGCCTGGAAGGTTGCAGTGGCACTATTCTTACAATGCTCAGGTACCATTCTTGGTTGGTATCAAGTATAAAAATTTTAATAATTTGTTTACAGAAACTATACTTCAGTGGCTACCATCCCACTGTGGTATACCAAGTTGTTTTTTTGCGTTCACCTTATTTCTTTATTCTCAAAGTAATACAATAATACAATGCTCAATATACAAATATTAACCTGCCTCAGGCTGTTATTTTTGTCAACAAAAAACCCCAGTTTGCACACCGGAGGCTGGCATTTTGCCCTATATCGATATTAGTATATAAAACACAAACAGAGTGGTGTACAAAAATACGAAAATGCGGCAGTACTCAATCGTCACTACCTTCACTGCTAACTTTAGCCACGAAAGTGTAGATTGACTTTCATAAAACAGTTTTGAAAGGATATATTCTTCTTTTTCAATCAGTGTGAACTCTGCCCATTATTGGGGATGATGAAGTAAGCTGTAGTAGAAGATCTTTGTGAGGTAGTTAGGTTTAGTTCGTTCATATAGAAGTAATAAATACGTTTTCAAGGTAAACTAACAGTTGTGCCAATATTATAAACAAAGTACCGATACTTTTATTGTGATTCCGACAGATTATATGAAAAGCGATGTTCACTAATTGGTAAGTCTAAAATTCTGTGCTCTGTTTTTATAAATTGTCATCTTCATATTCTTCTATATCAAAAACTAACATACACACAACAAAAACAATAACACCAACAAGTTCTTTATTCACTTATGTCTCTAAACACAACAACATCATAAAAAATTAATGCAGCTGCAGGGGAAATTACGTCAATTTTTTAGTGCAGCCTGATGAAGGCTAAGTAGATGTTTTTTTGCTGGGGATTAATGAGCGGGATAGTATTAATATATGGAGTCAATGAAGGCACTAATACTCACGTAATATAATTTGATGACTATGACATGCATGGTTTTCAATAGTTATCTCTTGAGAAACATAGAACTTTTATCAAAAATAACCAGCTCTGAAAAGTATGCCTAAATAGGTAGTATCAGCACTATGCTATCAAATTATTTTCATGTTGACCATTATGTTTTGTTTCGTTATAAACGTTTATATCTTAAATGTTTTATTGTTTAATGTCTTCCGTTTCAATTAATTTAATAATGGAATGTCCACCACTTTCATTTTTGTTTATCTAGTAACCCTATTTCTGTACCACCGAATTGTCAACTTTTCTCCCAAGATAGATGAACAACTCCACATCTTGTATAAAATAATTTTCTAACAAAATCAGATAATGCACTCAACCCTAGCGATTTGGTTTCGTCCTGGTGCTTGTTTACAACTGTATAACAATCATTTCCCTTTTATCCCAGTGTTTGGAGGTTTTCATTTGACAGTAAAACAATGAGCAGGGATAGGAGCATCCATGATACTCACCAATTTTGATCTAAAAGGACACAGAGAGAGGACCATTTTGAAGCCCTCTAAATATGATTTTCTCATACGCTTTCTTAATCATGTAAATGAACTTTTAGTGT